>OY744483.1:189877304-191077304 GCA_963556165.1 Tipula helvola | reverse complement strand
TTTCTTACATGTATACGGGTGTACGGAATGGGACCCTGGAGTTTGGGAATCCTGCTATAATGATGGGCCGTACAACCTAATCCATCAATCATATCTAGTAACAGCGCCTTATAATTTTCAAACTCATAGAATTTAGTGGATAATCTTGCTGAAACTCCTTATGTATTATAGCGTGAACTTAAGTATAACGTATGAGGAATAAAATATGGACAAACAAAAAAAATAAAAAAAAAAATTATTTACTAATCAAACGATTTTAATCCATAATCTATTTAAAACTTTAATTCTTAGATAAAATTTACAGAAAAATTTGCGCTCCATATCGATTCGCTTTCCTGATCCTTTCTGGCACTTTTTTCATTGCCGCCTGCGTTCCTGATGTATCAATCTTCTTTAAATCTCTTTTTATCTTTCTAATCAGACATTCAACATTTTTGGCACGATATCCATTGCTGTATACCATTCTCTTCAGATTTGCCCAAAAAGTTTCAATGGACCTTAGTTGTGGAACATTTGGTGGGTTATAGTCTTTAGGGATAAATTCGATTCTGCGTTGACGTAAATCAGATAACGTTGCGTTGGCATAATGTGAGGATGCCAAATCAGGCCAAAAAATCGTTTTATCAGTTTTATGATATTTATTTATAAATTTCTGAAGCACAGGTAAACATTTGTTTGTGTATGTTTGCGCATTAACCGCCAAACCACTTTTGAAAAATACTGGGTCACTGACACCTCGTTCGCTAATAGCCAACCACAACATAACTTTACCTGGAAACTTGGTCTTATGAATAAACTTCTCCTTTTCTGGTGCTTTGTGATCGGGAGACTCGTAGTAGTATTTTGGCTGCCATTCATTACCTTCAACAGTGAAATAACTTTCATCATCCATCACACATTTATAAGCTGAAGAAGCAGCGAAATATGTTTGGGAAAGCACTCTTAATCTAGATTTGAATGTAGCTAATTGTTTGTCTGTAGTTGCTGGTGCCGATTTTTTGGGTTTGCGTTGAATATTCATACTTTGTAAATATTTCTTGATAGTTTTTGGGGCAACTTGATGTTTTTTACCCAGTTGTCTGTACGATTTTGCAGTTCGACCCACTGTTTCACCTTTCAATTTCATTCGAACTTTGCTATCTTGTAGTTGACATTTTTTACCAGAGCCGGGTTTTCTTTCCACAGGTTCATTATTCTCAAACAGTTTAATTGTTTTGTAGATAAAGGATTTTTTGAATCCAAGATCCTTGAAGTAGTGAAAAATCTCGTTCTTTTTTTTGTCTGGATTTTCCTGACAAAATTTATAAATTAATTTACGACGATCTACTTGTAACAACGACATTTTTGTAACTAATCGTAAAATGACGCAGTTGTAATGTATTTTTTATAAAATATGCGGGAACCACCTTATTTAAAACCAAGGAAATTTTTATTTTTGGTTGTACAATACAAATAGAAATACATTTTACATTTGTCCATATTTCATTCCTCATACGTTATTTATAAGTAGCGACAGGGACCAGTATGGAGGAAATCATGTGAATGATCAGTCGATTTCGATTATATTTATTAGTTTTAAGTCAATTTCAAATTAATTTATGAGTATTATATATTTATTAAGTATATATTTTTAATTACGATTAGGATTTCAGAAGGACGCAGGAATCTGATTCAGTATACTAATAAATTTTATTTCAGAGTGCAGTTTTAAGTAGATTCGAAATGTGCTGTCATTGTGTTACTAACTATTGGCTATACTTAGGTGTCTGTAACCGGGTCAATTTCTATCTAACTAACTAAACCTATCCAAATCCTATTTATGTTTTATGTAACAAGGTGTTCGGTGAGGCCCGGCCAATAATAACTCCGGGAGATCTTGCTTAAAGCTTGGTCGAACACTTCAATCAATCAAAAAATTGCATCAAATTAAGTTACTGCGTGTATCGAAAATTCTTTAATTAAACATAAAAATATAATTTAAAAACAAATGTATTTCTTTCATATTTGAAGTAATTAGTATGTACTACTAAAGGTCGATCATAAACTCTTGAGAAATCTTCTAGGAAGGCATAGTTTATGTTTAATTTTTGCTCCTTTTTCTTTTCTGTAACAACTAAGGAATGGAGCGTTTTAAAGGAAATAATGAAAGGAAAACGAGATAGTAGCATAGATCGCATCATAGTTGATAACCATGAATACTGTAACCACAAGGAAATTGCAAATGTTCTAAACAAATTTTATGTCGATAGTATCAAGATCTTAAATGGACAAATTCCAAGCGTACAAGATGATTTAGTCGAGATAAGGGCATCAGCGAAAAGGAAATTCGCTTTGAACCAGATTACATTAGTAGAATTAAAGGATATAATCACAAAAATGTGTGATAAGCGAGACGTACACGGATTGAAGCCAAGTATGATTTTGAAAGCTATGGATGTTATTGGCGAAAAATTGTTATCAATGTTCAATACTTCTTTAATGGCGGGTCAATTCCCTAAATGTATGAAAGAAGCGAATATTATTCACATTCCAAAAATAAAAAACGCAAAATATCCAGAGGATTTTAGACCAATTAATATGCTGGACTGCTGTGAGAAAATCTTAGAAACTGTCGTAAAGATACAACTAATCGAATTTTTAAACGTGGAAGGGATATTAATAGAGCAACAATCGGGATATCGTAAGGGATATTCATGTGAATTTGCATTAAACTTAGTATTGAGTAAATGGAAGGAATCGAGAGACAGGGGTGAATATACAATTATAGTATTTTTGGATTTCCAAAGGGCATTCGAAACAATTGATCGAACAATATTGTTGAAAAAGTTAACAGAGATAGGAATTACAAATAACGAATGGAAATGGTTTAAAAGTTATTTGAGTCATAGGAGTCAAAGAACGAAAGTAGTGCATGAAACATCTGATAGATATTCTAATGAGCTTGGTGTTCCTCAAGGATCCGTTTTGGGTGCCATACTATTTATAGTTTATATCAATGATATAGTAAAAAGTCTTAAAAATTGTCACATAAATTTATTTGCGGATGACACCTTGATTTATTATAGTGGAAATAACATTGAAGAAGTTGTTGATAATATTAACGGTGATTTGGAACGAGTACAAAAATGGCTAAATGGAAACAAATTAAAGTTAAATGTTAACAAGACAAAGTGTATGGTTATTGGTAAAGCAGATCATAATTGTGACATCAGAATTAATCAGAGTAACATTGAGCAGGTAGACACTATCAAATATTTAGGGGTAATAATTGATAAGAGGTTGAAATTCAGTGATCATGTGTCTTATATAGGAAGCAAAATAAATCAGAAGATTGGTGTACTGAAGAGATGCCATAGAAATTTGAGCTATTTAAGCAAAAATAGTATATATAAGGCAATAATTGCTCCTCATTTTGAGTATTGTCCATCAGTGCTATTTACATGCAGTAGAGAAGATAAGGAGTACCTCCAAAAACTTCAGAATAAAGCGATGCGAGTCCTGCTAAACGTCCCAAAAACAACAAGTATTCGAAATATGTTGGAAACATTATGTTTTATGAGTGTAAATCAAAGAATAGTATACAATGTATTAATAATTATTTATAGAGTTAAAAATAATTTGGTTCCTAGTTATTTAACAAATTTTATTTCTTATGTGAAAGATAAAACTGATTATAATTTAAGAAATAGAGATCAATTTTTGTTACCATTTTTTAAGAGAACTGAAAATCAAAATTCTTTGTTTTATAAGGGAATTGACTTATTTAATAAAATTCCAAGTGATGTTAAAGTTTGCCCTAATATAAATGTATTTAAGAGGTTGTTAGTCAAATTTATAAAAGAAAATGTAGATTAAATTTTCTTAGTTAAATATTAATTGTTAAATTTATTATAATTATGTAAAGCAAATATTGAAAACTAAATAGCTTCAAAAGCTAAATAAATAAATAAATAAATAATAAATAAAAGGAATAACGATAATAATATGCTTCTTGCTACTTTGTGGAAATGCATTACCAGATGTTGCGTCTTATTTTAGGTGTATACCTACCGTTCTCCGGCAGAATCTGTAAAATAATCAATTTCATTTGTGTTTTAATTGTTGTTTTTTGTAGAAAATTAATTACGTTGCAGATGATAATATTAAGCGTATCAAAAATATCTTTGATACAAATGATCATCATAATTGCAAGTAACGAAGTGTAAATACTCTTAATGCTCGTGTCAGACACGGGCATGCGAATTAAGTGGTTAATCATTTCAAAAATAATTTAACAGCAAAACGATTCTCAATTCGACAACAATAACTTCAAATTTAAAAATTTAACGGAGAATTTAAAAATATCTAAATCTTAAAATTAAAGTATACATGTCTAGAGTATTCTTTTCATTGTCTCTGCGTCAGATTTTTAAGTGATTATTAGCTAACAAACTTTTAAAATAGAGAAGGAAACATAATTTTTTCAATTCGCGTTATTAGACGCTCATGAAGTTTATCCTAAGTTAGAACTATAAACCAACAAAAACAATAGAATATGTATATGAATTTGTAAACAAAAAACCTGATGACATTTAGGCGAATATTTATCAATAGATAGTTTTACAACATTGAATTATTGTTCGATTTAAATTTTGTTTTATTATATTTAGCTCAAAATGCCGTAATTAACTAAATAATAGCAATAAGCTAGAATAGGAACCCATATAAAAAACCATAAATTTAGAGTGGGGTTCTTGCTATCTGTCGAAAATCTTAAGAAAGATATTGACTTTCTTAAAAAAATTCTAATATGTCTATACAGATATTTGTAATTTTAAATATGTGTAAGCCATTAGCTTTTTATATGGTTTGGCAGTTTTGTAGCCCTATTATAGGCTTATCAAAAAACCATAGTGGGGTTCTTGCTATCTGTCGAAAATCTTAAGATATTGACTTTCTTAAGAAAATTCTAATATGTCTATACAGATATTTGTAATTTTAAATATGTGTAAGCCATTAGCTTTTTATATGGTTTGGCAGTTTTGTAGCCCTATTAAAGGCTTATCAAAAAACCATAGTGGGGTTCTTGCTATCTGTCGAAAATCTTAAGATATTGACTTTCTTAAGAAAATTCTAATATGTCTATACAGATATTTGTAATTTTAAATATGTGTAAGCCATTAGCTTTTTATATGGTTTGGCAGTTTTGTATCCCTATTATAGGCTTATCAAAAAACCATAGTGGGGTTCTTGCTATCTGTCGAAAATCTTAAGATATTGACTTTCTTAAGAAAATTCTAATATGTCTATACAGATATTTGTAATTTTAAATATGTGTAAGCCATTAGCTTTTTATATGGTTTGGCAGTTTTGTAGCCCTATTATAGGCTTATCAAAAAACCATAGTGGGGTTCTTGCTATCTGTCGAAAATCTTAAGATATTGACTTTCTTAAGAAAATTCTAATATGTCTATACAGATATTTGTAATTTTAAATATGTGTAAGCCATTAGCTTTTTATATGGTTTGGCAGTTTTGTAGCCCTATTAAAGGCTTATCAAAAAACCATAGTGGGGTTCTTGCTATCTGTCGAAAATCTTAAGATATTGACTTTCTTAAGAAAATTCTAATATGTCTATACAGATATTTGTAATTTTAAATATGTGTAAGCCATTAGCTTTTTATATGGTTTGGCAGTTTTGTATCCCTATTATAGGCTTATCAAAAAACCATAGTGGGGTTCTTGCTATCTGTCGAAAATCTTAAGATATTGACTTTCTTAAGAAAATTCTAATATGTCTATACAGATATTTGTAATTTTAAATATGTGTAAGCCATTAGCTTTTTATATGGTTTGGCAGTTTTGTAGCCCTATTATAGGCTTATCAAAAAACCATAGTGGGGTTCTTGCTATCTGTCGAAAATCTTAAGATATTGACTTTCTTAAGAAAATTCTAATATGTCTATACAGATATTTGTAATTTTAAATATGTGTAAGCCATTAGCTTTTTATATGGTTTGGCAGTTTTGTATCCCTATTATAGGCTTATCAAAAAACCATAGTGGGGTTCTTGCTATCTGTCGAAAATCTTAAGATATTGACTTTCTTAAGAAAATTCTAATATGTCTATACAGATATTTGTAATTTTAAATATGTGTAAGCCATTAGCTTTTTATATGGTTTGGCAGTTTTGTAGCCCTATTATAGGCTTATCAAAAAACCATAGTGGGGTTCTTGCTATCTGTCGAAAATCTTAAGATATTGACTTTCTTAAGAAAATTCTAATATGTCTATACAGATATTTGTAATTTTAAATATGTGTAAGCCATTAGCTTTTTATATGGTTTGGCAGTTTTGTAGCCCTATTATAGGCTTATCAAAAAACCATAGTGGGGTTCTTGCTATCTGTCGAAAATCTTAAGATATTGACTTTCTTAAAAAAATTCTAATATGTCTATACAGATATTTGTAATTTTAAATATGTGTAAGCCATTAGCTTTTTATATGGTTTGGCAGTTTTGTAGCCCTATTATAGGCTTATCAAAAAACCATAGTGGGGTTCTTGCTATCTGTCGAAAATCTTAAGATATTGACTTTCTTAAAAAAATTCTAATATGTCTATACAGATATTTGTAATTTTAAATATGTGTAAGCCATTAGCTTTTTATATGGTTTGGCAGTTTTGTATCCCTATTATAGGCTTATCAAAAAACCATAGTGGGGTTCTTGCTATCTGTCGAAAATCTTAAGATATTGACTTTCTTAAGAAAATTCTAATATGTCTATACAGATATTTGTAATTTTAAATATGTGTAAGCCATTAGCTTTTTATATGGTTTGGCAGTTTTGTAGCCCTATTATAGGCTTATCAAAAAACCATAGTGGGGTTCTTGCTATCTGTCGAAAATCTTAAGATATTGACTTTCTTAAGAAAATTCTAATATGTCTATACAGATATTTGTAATTTTAAATATGTGTAAGCCATTAGCTTTTTATATGGTTTGGCAGTTTTGTATCCCTATTATAGGCTTATCAAAAAACCATAGTGGGGTTCTTGCTATCTGTCGAAAATCTTAAGATATTGACTTTCTTAAAAAAATTCTAATATGTCTATACAGATATTTGTAATTTTAAATATGTGTAAGCCATTAGCTTTTTATATGGTTTGGCAGTTTTGTAGCCCTATTATAGGCTTATCAAAAAACCATAGTGGGGTTCTTGCTATCTGTCGAAAATCTTAAGATATTGACTTTCTTAAAAAAATTCTAATATGTCTATACAGATATTTGTAATTTTAAATATGTGTAAGCCATTAGCTTTTTATATGGTTTGGCAGTTTTGTAGCCCTATTATAGGCTTATCAAAAAACCATAGTGGGGTTCTTGCTATCTGTCGAAAATCTTAAGATATTGACTTTCTTAAGAAAATTCTAATATGTCTATACAGATATTTGTAATTTTAAATATGTGTAAGCCATTAGCTTTTTATATGGTTTGGCAGTTTTGTAGCCCTATTATAGGCTTATCAAAAAACCATAGTGGGGTTCTTGCTATCTGTCGAAAATCTTAAGATATTGACTTTCTTAAAAAAATTCTAATATGTCTATACAGATATTTGTAATTTTAAATATGTGTAAGCCATTAGCTTTTTATATGGTTTGGCAGTTTTGTAGCCCTATTATAGGCTTATCAAAAAACCATAGTGGGGTTCTTGCTATCTGTCGAAAATCTTAAGATATTGACTTTCTTAAGAAAATTCTAATATGTCTATACAGATATTTGTAATTTTAAATATGTGTAAGCCATTAGCTTTTTATATGGTTTGGCAGTTTTGTAGCCCTATTATAGGCTTATCAAAAAACCATAGTGGGGTTCTTGCTATCTGTCGAAAATCTTAAGATATTGACTTTCTTAAGAAAATTCTAATATGTCTATACAGATATTTGTAATTTTAAATATGTGTAAGCCATTAGCTTTTTATATGGTTTGGCAGTTTTGTATCCCTATTATAGGCTTATCAAAAAACCATAGTGGGGTTCTTGCTATCTGTCGAAAATCTTAAGATATTGACTTTCTTAAGAAAATTCTAATATGTCTATACAGATATTTGTAATTTTAAATATGTGTAAGCCATTAGCTTTTTATATGGTTTGGCAGTTTTGTAGCCCTATTATAGGCTTATCAAAAAACCATAGTGGGGTTCTTGCTATCTGTCGAAAATCTTAAGATATTGACTTTCTTAAGAAAATTCTAATATGTCTATACAGATATTTGTAATTTTAAATATGTGTAAGCCATTAGCTTTTTATATGGTTTGGCAGTTTTGTATCCCTATTATAGGCTTATCAAAAAACCATAGTGGGGTTCTTGCTATCTGTCGAAAATCTTAAGATATTGACTTTCTTAAGAAAATTCTAATATGTCTATACAGATATTTGTAATTTTAAATATGTGTAAGCCATTAGCTTTTTATATGGTTTGGCAGTTTTGTAGCCCTATTATAGGCTTATCAAAAAACCATAGTGGGGTTCTTGCTATCTGTCGAAAATCTTAAGATATTGACTTTCTTAAGAAAATTCTAATATGTCTATACAGATATTTGTAATTTTAAATATGTGTAAGCCATTAGCTTTTTATATGGTTTGGCAGTTTTGTAGCCCTATTATAGGCTTATCAAAAAACCATAGTGGGGTTCTTAGATATTGACTTTCTTAAGAAAATTCTAATATGTCTATACAGATATTTGTAATTTTAAATATGTGTAAGCCATTAGCTTTTTATATGGTTTGGCAGTTTTGTAGCCCTATTATAGGCTTATCAAAAAACCATAGTGGGGTTCTTGCTATCTGTCGAAAATCTTAAGATATTGACTTTCTTAAGAAAATTCTAATATGTCTATACAGATATTTGTAATTTTAAATATGTGTAAGCCATTAGCTTTTTATATGGTTTGGCAGTTTTGTATCCCTATTATAGGCTTATCAAAAAACCATAGTGGGGTTCTTGCTATCTGTCGAAAATCTTAAGATATTGACTTTCTTAAGAAAATTCTAATATGTCTATACAGATATTTGTAATTTTAAATATGTGTAAGCCATTAGCTTTTTATATGGTTTGGCAGTTTTGTAGCCCTATTATAGGCTTATCAAAAAACCATAGTGGGGTTCTTGCTATCTGTCGAAAATCTTAAGATATTGACTTTCTTAAGAAAATTCTAATATGTCTATACAGATATTTGTAATTTTAAATATGTGTAAGCCATTAGCTTTTTATATGGTTTGGCAGTTTTGTAGCCCTATTATAGGCTTATCAAAAAACCATAGTGGGGTTCTTGCTATCTGTCGAAAATCTTAAGATATTGACTTTCTTAAGAAAATTCTAATATGTCTATACAGATATTTGTAATTTTAAATATGTGTAAGCCATTAGCTTTTTATATGGTTTGGCAGTTTTGTAGCCCTATTATAGGCTTATCAAAAAACCATAGTGGGGTTCTTGCTATCTGTCGAAAATCTTAAGATATTGACTTTCTTAAGAAAATTCTAATATGTCTATACAGATATTTGTAATTTTAAATATGTGTAAGCCATTAGCTTTTTATATGGTTTGGCAGTTTTGTATCCCTATTATAGGCTTATCAAAAAACCATAGTGGGGTTCTTGCTATCTGTCGGAAATCTTAAGATATTGACTTTCTTAAGAAAATTCTAATATGTCTATACAGATATTTGTAATTTTAAATATGTGTAAGCCATTAGCTTTTTATATGGTTTGGCAGTTTTGTATCCCTATTATAGGCTTATCAAAAAACCATAGTGGGGTTCTTGCTATCTGTCGAAAATCTTAAGATATTGACTTTCTTAAGAAAATTCTAATATGTCTATACAGATATTTGTAATTTTAAATATGTGTAAGCCATTAGCTTTTTATATGGTTTGGCAGTTTTGTATCCCTATTATAGGCTTATCAAAAAACCATAGTGGGGTTCTTGCTATCTGTCGAAAATCTTAAGATATTGACTTTCTTAAGAAAATTCTAATATGTCTATACAGATATTTGTAATTTTAAATATGTGTAAGCCATTAGCTTTTTATATGGTTTGGCAGTTTTGTATCCCTATTATAGGCTTATCAAAAAACCATAGTGGGGTTCTTGCTATCTGTCGAAAATCTTAAGATATTGACTTTCTTAAAAAAATTCTAATATGTCTATACAGATATTTGTAATTTTAAATATGTGTAAGCCATTAGCTTTTTATATGGTTTGGCAGTTTTGTAGCCCTATTATAGGCTTATCAAAAAACCATAGTGGGGTTCTTAGATATTGACTTTCTTAAGAAAATTCTAATATGTCTATACAGATATTTGTAATTTTAAATATGTGTAAGCCATTAGCTTTTTATATGGTTTGGCAGTTTTGTAGCCCTATTATAGGCTTATCAAAAAACCATAGTGGGGTTCTTGCTATCTGTCGAAAATCTTAAGATATTGACTTTCTTAAGAAAATTCTAATATGTCTATACAGATATTTGTAATTTTAAATATGTGTAAGCCATTAGCTTTTTATATGGTTTGGCAGTTTTGTATCCCTATTATAGGCTTATCAAAAAACCATAGTGGGGTTCTTGCTATCTGTCGAAAATCTTAAGATATTGACTTTCTTAAGAAAATTCTAATATGTCTATACAGATATTTGTAATTTTAAATATGTGTAAGCCATTAGCTTTTTATATGGTTTGGCAGTTTTGTAGCCCTATTATAGGCTTATCAAAAAACCATAGTGGGGTTCTTGCTATCTGTCGAAAATCTTAAGATATTGACTTTCTTAAGAAAATTCTAATATGTCTATACAGATATTTGTAATTTTAAATATGTGTAAGCCATTAGCTTTTTATATGGTTTGGCAGTTTTGTAGCCCTATTATAGGCTTATCAAAAAACCATAGTGGGGTTCTTGCTATCTGTCGAAAATCTTAAGATATTGACTTTCTTAAGAAAATTCTAATATGTCTATACAGATATTTGTAATTTTAAATATGTGTAAGCCATTAGCTTTTTATATGGTTTGGCAGTTTTGTAGCCCTATTATAGGCTTATCAAAAAACCATAGTGGGGTTCTTGCTATCTGTCGAAAATCTTAAGATATTGACTTTCTTAAGAAAATTCTAATATGTCTATACAGATATTTGTAATTTTAAATATGTGTAAGCCATTAGCTTTTTATATGGTTTGGCAGTTTTGTATCCCTATTATAGGCTTATCAAAAAACCATAGTGGGGTTCTTGCTATCTGTCGAAAATCTTAAGATATTGACTTTCTTAAGAAAATTCTAATATGTCTATACAGATATTTGTAATTTTAAATATGTGTAAGCCATTAGCTTTTTATATGGTTTGGCAGTTTTGTATCCCTATTATAGGCTTATCAAAAAACCATAGTGGGGTTCTTGCTATCTGTCGAAAATCTTAAGATATTGACTTTCTTAAGAAAATTCTAATATGTCTATACAGATATTTGTAATTTTAAATATGTGTAAGCCATTAGCTTTTTATATGGTTTGGCAGTTTTGTAGCCCTATTATAGGCTTATCAAAAAACCATAGTGGGGTTCTTGCTATCTGTCGAAAATCTTAAGATATTGACTTTCTTAAGAAAATTCTAATAGGTCTATACAGATATTTGTAATTTTAAATATGTGTAAGCCATTAGCTTTTTATATGGTTTGGCAGTTTTGTAGCCCTATTATAGGCTTATCAAAAAACCATAGTGGGGTTCTTGCTATCTGTCGAAAATCTTAAGATATTGACTTTCTTAAGAAAATTCTAATATGTCTATACAGATATTTGTAATTTTAAATATGTGTAAGCCATTAGCTTTTTATATGGTTTGGCAGTTTTGTAGCCCTATTATAGGCTTATCAAAAAACCATAGTGGGGTTCTTGCTATCTGTCGAAAATCTTAAGATATTGACTTTCTTAAGAAAATTCTAATATGTCTATACAGATATTTGTAATTTTAAATATGTGTAAGCCATTAGCTTTTTATATGATTTGGCAGTTTTGTAGCCCTATTATAGGCTTATCAAAAAACCATAGTGGGGTTCTTGCTATCTGTCGAAAATCTTAAGATATTGACTTTCTTAAGAAAATTCTAATATGTCTATACAGATATTTGTAATTTTAAATATGTGTCAGCCTTTAGCTTTTTATATGGTTTGACAGTTTTATAGTCCTATTATAGACCTTTCAAATAATATTTTTTTATTATTAAGGTGGGGTTCCTGCTAACTAATAAATATTTTAAGATATTGAGTTTCTTAAAAATATATATGAACACTTTTTAAGTTTTGCTCTAGCTTAAGTGATGTGGTCATTTTACTTACAAGAATTTTCATATTAGTATACAAATATTTATTTGTACACCTTTCAGCAATCATTCATTTTTCATAATAGCATCTTTACTTTTATATAATTGATAAATCTAATATGCCAAAAAGTGTTAAAATAAAATTATAATATTTTTATTCTGAATATAAAATTATGTTTGCCTAAATGACGACCCACTAACTATAATACACTACCTTTTGACTAATACATTTACAATTATTTAGGTTTAGTATAAACTTCACAAAACATATATGACGTGTGAAGTTTGTTCTAAGTTGGGCCTAAATTTTTAATTTTTTTTTAGTTCTAATTTAGTTCCAACTTCACACGCATGTTATTAGTGAAACTGCTTCATTCTTTAAATATATTTAGAATTGGTAAAAAAATGAAATTTTCTTAATCGTCATTCTGAAGATTTGTTTAATACTAGCATTCCACTTCGGAACACAGAGGGCATCAGATTTTGATGATTTTTATTTTTTTTTAACGATTTTCACCTGTAAAATGTACGCAATAAAAATTTGAGAAATTAGTTTTTGAAGTTTTTTTCAAAATAACTTTAAAAAAAGCTTTCAGCGGAGTAATGTTTTAACTTTAATCTAGAATTTATTACGAAGAGATTAAAAACATCATAAAAATGGAGGTGTGGCCAACACACGACTTTCTTTTACGAACAGCGAATTTTAAGAAACTTTTATAATGCAAATTTCTTGCAAACTTAATTAAGATTGTTTTTATTTTTTCATGTTTTCTGTAAATTGTATATTTTTGAAATATTTGCAAAATAAATTTTCTGTTTCGCGGAATCTGGGAGTTGTAACCCCAAATATTAAGTAAGGCATTAATGAAGATATATTTGTTTTGAAGTCCCCTGAGTCCGAAAAAGTAAGTTTCGAAATGATGTCTGTCTGTCAGTCTGTCCGTTTGTCCGTCCGTCTATCAGTCTGTGTCTTCTCTATAGCCCAGATGGATTAACCAATCGAACAAAAACTTTAGATTTAAGCTTTACTTATGTAAAAGAAAGTAATAAGAAATAATAAATTTGTAAGAAGTTTGCGTAATTGGTTTCTCAAAATTCCCTGTTCGTAGAAGAAATGTGTTGGCCACACATCAATTTTATTTTTTTATAAAATTTTTTAATTTTTTTTTTTTTTACTTTTATTTTTTGGAAATATTTTGTTTTAGTAGTTTTTTGTAAAACTTATACTTTTTGAGATATTTGCAAAACAAATTTTCTGGCCCAAGAGAGTGGCCACTTCCGGTTGACCGATTTGGAGTAAAATTCACTGGGGCCTCCCAATTTTCAAAAAAGCTTAAATCTGAAGTTTCAGTTCGATTGGTTAAGCCATCTGGGCTGTAGAGTGGACACAGACTGACAGACAGACATCATTCCGAAACCCACTTTTTCGGACTCACGGGACCTCAAAACAGATAACTCCTCAATAATCTCAAGGTCGAAAATTTTCATGATTACTATACTTTATTTTACTTACGTAAAAGAAAGTAAAATTAGATGATAAGCACCGAGTTCTTTAAGAATACAGTTTTGAATGTTAATTTTACTCGACTAAATGCCCGATTTCAGAACAAAACAGCAATTCTTCAGTTAAATAATGTTTCTTCTCTTTCGTCTTTTATGAAATTGCAACTTGTTTCAAAATTCAAAATCAATGCTATCCCGATTAGATTTCTTTTTTACATAACCATTGTAACTGGAGAATTAAATATTTATTTGAGCGATATTGAAAATTCAAATATTTAAATCTACTTTTAAAATGCTCATGTAATAAAGAAATATAATCGGGATAGCATTGATTTTGAATTTTGAAACAAGTTGCAATTTCATAAAAGACGAAAGAGAAGAAACATTATTTAACTGAAGAATTGCTGTTTTGTTCTGAAATCGGGCATAAGTACAGTAAATTTCAATTGGCGTACCAATTCTCCAGAAATAAAAATTGTTTGGTGGACACAAATTATGGTTTAGAGGGTAGAAATAGCTGGCTATTAGGTGCAAAAGGAAACGTCAAATATTTTTTATTGTTTTTCTTTTGTAACATAAAAATACAATTTATTTTATGTTATGATATAAGCTGGGAAAGATACAAGTACATATTTTTCCGCAAAAAAAAAAAATCCAAAACATTTAATCTTTTGACTTCAATCAACTAATTTTTAATAATGAAAAAAATATTGATTCGATTGTTTAATATTTTTAATATTAAATTTAATTTTAAATACTGCCTTTATTATATCTGATGTTTATAATATAATCGACTGAGGCTTCTTATCTTATAATATTTTGCAATATACAACTTGAAGAGAGAATCATCTGCCTTTTCGATATACCAAACATTCTCTCTAAACACCCTTACCAAAGACAGTTTGAAATTAAAGTTAGTTTGGCCTGATATTAAACTTCCAGTATCTGGATAAACTGTTAGTAAATTAGGCAGAAGTGGGTAAGCGCAACCCCAAATTGCATGTTCCTCAGATGTTAATAATGCATTATCCATTGCAGTAATTATCACAAACCAAAAATATATGCATGTTAGTTTATGGTGTTTTATATTATTGAAGTTATAAATACCTTGTAACACAAACAATCAATTAAAATCCTTTTCTGTTGTAATAATCATTGCAATTACCAACTGATTGTTTTATTTCAATATGCAAGCCAAGCAAGAAACAATGACATGTTCCCTTGGAAATGCTGAAACGATCCCCTCGTTCACTAAAAGTTTCTGACAATAATTACTATACTATATACGGCGATTGTCATGTGAAGAGCCGGTACAAAAATCAAGGCAGTCCTGATTTGTTTTAAATTTTTTTCCCTTTAAACAGAAAAAAATTATTGTTTGATCGCATAAGTAGTGAAAAATGGTGGTTTTCTTTTCTCATCCTACCTTTTCTTCTACGATTTTTAATTCTTCAATTCAATTATTAATTCTAAACATATTGATGACGCAAATTATCGAATAATATATTCAATTCGAGTGAATTTTAGTTCATAAATAGTTAAATCAAAATGACCAAATTTGCATTAGTTCTTATGGGAAATTAAAAGAAGTTACATTTACGCCCATATTACGGGCTTTACCTTCTAGTTTCTACATATGATATTAAATTAATTTTATGATTATTTACATATAATTTGTTTTTATCGTAAGCCGGGTTCGACTCATTCTAAAAAAATTCATCTAACGAGTACGACTGCATTATTTTTTCTAAATATTCTGTAAAAACACTGACGCTTCCACTTACGGCTCTCACTCTTTACCTTATATTTAAGGATCCAAACAAATCCAATACCATGGAAATAATTCGCCTTCAAGTTAAAATCCAATCCTACACATTTAAAAAGATTTGGAACAAATATATTTGCTATAAATAAACGCGTAAGCGTGAAATTTTGCATCGCTACGCTGTACTAAATGCGGCCAATAATTTAAATCATTTGATTTAAATTATTGGCCGCATTTAGTACAGAAAAAATGATTTAAATCATTTGATTTGTGGCTTGAGTACTAAAACCTCTCAAGGTTTGTAACGAAATCCTCAGATTTCGAGATGAAATCTTAAGATTTCGTTAACAGACATAACGTCAGCGGTCTGGTGCGATATCTTAGCCGGGTAGAGCTCAGGTTTGGCGTGGGGTTTTCCAGACTTGACAGAATGCTTGAATAACCGCAGGAAAGAAAAGCAAGAAAAGAAAGGCACAAGCGCCTTGTTTACAGAAAAGATCTCGTTTTAATTTTTAAACCATAGTTTGAATTGGAACCGATAACTATGGCATGATTCAGCCCAACACAAGAGCCTCACCCCCTATCTCCATCCTGATCCCCTTTGTGCTACTCTACTCCATTATCTTATGCAGCGTACTCACAAAAAAAAAAAATGTTTATGCGCGCGCAATACACTACTGTACGCAACAATTCACCAATTTGACACGATATTCAAGACGTTAAATGAAGAAAAGAAGAATTGCAAAATAAATAAATCGGGATGAACTAAACTTAACTATTGTATGATTAATTGAACCAACTGTAATCTAACTCGATAAAAATTATGGAAGAAAACTATGGAAGCAAAACAAAACCAAATACGTATGATGAAGCAAGAAAACAACTGTTGTGATTGCACTCACGCGAAAGCTGTGTGTGTGCAATTGCATCAAATTAAGTTACTGTGTGTATCGCAAATTCTTTAATTAAAAATAAAAATATCATTTAAAAAAAATGGTATTTCTGTCTGATTATACACATTTGAAGCAATAAGTACTACTGAAGGTCGATCATAAACTCTTGGAAAATCTTCTAGAAAGGCATAGTTTATGTTTAATTCTTGCTCCTTTTTCTTTCCTGCAATGTTGAACAACTAACGATTAGCGATAATATGCTTCTGCAATACCAGATATCGTGTCTTTTTCTAGGTAAACTCCGGTCTTCGGTAGAATCGGTGAAATAATCAATTTCATTAGTTGATGTGGCAGCAAGGATTGCAGCTAATTTTTCGATGATATTGGCACCGTAAAACATTTTTAGTTTCTAGTTGTAATTAAGGTGAAAGATACAAGTATTTCTAAAAAAAAACATCATTTTTTTGACTTAAATCACCGAAGTGAAATTCTTCCCAAATAACCAAAAATATATGTATGTGTTTATACAAATTGCATTCATTCAGGCGATGTTTTGTGCAACAAGAGTTGCATATAAATCCCAAAAAAGTTGCTTATAAAATAAGAATCACAAAAAAATTAATATTAGGGTTGGCTAAATGCCAATAAGCCTATAGGCTTTGAAATAAAAATGTCAAATGGTCGATAACAGGCAATATTCATGTGTATGTATGATGCTCCAAGTTTCAACGAAAAATGTGTTCAACAAAATTCAAAAGAATCATATACGATAAGGGCTTCTGAAATACCTACAGTTTAGGTTTTATATAAAAAAAGTCTAACAGGGGATCGCTGGTGTCGGCGATATGAAAAAAGGCAATATATAAGTATATGGAATGTTGCAGCACGTTTCAATGAAGAAATCGCTTCAACAAAAATCAAAAAACCAAAATGCGAATATAGTTTCTAGGATATTTGTTGTATTGGCTTTATACTGAAAATTTCAAATAGACGATCCCTGGGGTCGGCGATATGAATAACAGGCAATATATATACGGAATGTTGCAGCATGTTTCAATGTAGAAATCTCTTCAACAAAAATCAAAAAACCGATATGCGAATATGGTTTCTAGGATATCTGTTGTATTGGCTTTATACTGAAAATTACAAATGGTCGATCCCTGGGGTCGGCGATATGTATAGCAGGCAATATATATACGGAATGTTGCAGCACGTTTCAATGATGACATCTCTTCAACAAAAATCAAAAAACCGATATGCGAATATGGTATATCTGTTATATTGACTTTGTACTGGAAATTTTAAAAGGTCGATCCCAGCGGTACGGAATGTTGCAGCATGTTTCAATGAAGATTGAATTTAGAGGTTGTCTGGTTTGCCGAATCTAGAATACGCAACGTATAATTGTCCAAGTGAGAAGCAATCCCAAAAACCGCACAATTGGAATGATTGGCTCTGAGCTTTGTTGTAAACGCCAATCGAAATTGAGAATTCAACCTCTTAAATTGAAATGGCATTTCCGTTGGAATCAAAGGAATGCGAGGAATGAGAATATCTTCACCTTTGAATGGTCCTGTCAAGATTGTTGCTTCTACGACGTTGATTATTAATATTTTTACTGCAAACCGCGTGCCGCTGCAAAGCTTTAGCTGGTTGATATTTCGCAACATGTAAATTGGCATGCCGATTTTCAATTGCAGTACGTGCGGTGGCATCCCTGGCAAATTCAGTGAATTCAAAAATTCTAATGGATAATTAACCGCTTTATCTGCTTCCACAACAGTGTCGACCGACTTGTATGCTGCCTCGCTTTGAATTTTAGACTGAATAACATTGTTAAGTTCGTTGACGTATTTGTTCTTGGCGGCAAGAATAGCTCGTTTACTGAGCCAATCATGATTCTTATAATTGGTCTCAATATTGGGAAATACTTTTTCATCCAATTATTCTTTTGACGTCACTAAATTGCAGAAGTTATGAGGCAATGAAATTTGTCCTGGGGTCAGATCAACCGGCACTTTTCCATTCCTAATTTCCAGCAATTGATGTGAGAATATTTCAGCTGATCGATCGTTTTGCAGCTGGACACGCATATTTGTAGTTAATTTCAGCATCTTTACATGTCGCCACAAAGTAGAGTATTTCAGGCAAGCATTTATTTCGTCCGCTGGTATTGATCGAGGAATTACAGGTAATGTTTGCCTGAAATCTCCTGCAAGCAATATGAATGCGTTCCCAAATGGTTTAATATTTCCACGCAAATAATTTGCATTTCTGCAATACTTTCCCATGCCGCATGCTTTAAAAATGTTGCACTTGGGAGTCCATTTGAAATTTCCAGTACAAAGTCATTGCGACAGATATCCTAGAAACCATACGCTTTTTGGATTTTGATTTTTGTTGATGAGATTTCTTCATTGAAACGTGCTGCAACATTCCCTATACATATTGTCTGGTATTCATATCGCCGACCCCAGGGATCGACTATTTGTAATTTCCAGTATAAAGCCAATACAACAGATATTCTAGAAACCATATTCGCATTTTGGTATTTAGATTTTTGTTGAAGAGATTTCTTCATTGAAACATGCTGCAACATTCCGTATATGTACATATTGCCTGTTATTTATATGGCCGACCCCAGGGATCGACCAAATGATATTTTACAATGAGGCTTATACAATATAATGTACATCTCAGAACCTATATTCGAATGTCTATCTTTTGATTTTTGTTGAACGGATTTCGACGTTGAATTTTGTGCAACTGACGGTATGTAATATGTTATGATATTAACGGGCCTGTTATTTATTTAATTTTACATAAAATCAAGATGTACAGCCAATTCACGGTTTTTGCTTTAGTCATTTTGACTAATAAAAGCTACTAATAAAATGGGATCTTTTAAACAAAATTGAATATTTGATTTCTCCTAAAAGAAGATTATTTGAAAAATTTATTTCTGTAAATGGCATTTGGGCGAATAAATTACTACCACATACATAAAATATATACGTATACGGAAAATTTGGGATTTTATTTTGGGAAGTATTTCACAGGGAATAGGTACGAAAGGCCGAATGTCGAAAGGCCGAATGTCGAAAGGCCGAACGCCGAAAGGCCGAATGTCGAAAGGCCGAATGTCGAAAGGCCGAACGCCGAAAGGCCGAATGTCGAAAGGCCGAATGTGTCGAAAGGCCGAATGTGTCGAAAGGCCGAATGTCGAAAGGCCGAATGGGTCGGAAGGCCGAATGTCGAAAGGCCGAATGTGTCGAAATGCCGAATGTCAAAAGGCCGAATGTGTCGAAAGGCCGAATGTGTCGAAAGGCCGAATGTCGAAAGGCCGAATGTGTCGAAAGGCCGAATGTCGAAAGGCCGAATGTGTCGAAATGGCGAATGTGTCGAAAGGCCAAATGTGTTGAAAGGCCGAATGTGTCGAAAGGCCGTTTATGTTGAAATTTATTTTAATTTTTCATCTTTTATGAATGAAAATTTTCAAAATTTATATTTTTATGAAAAAACAAAATTCATATTTTCTTCAAAATTTTTGTATAAAAATGTTTAATAATAAATCGCCTTAAATATTAAAATCTTTTTAAGTTTTTTTTTGTCAAATAAAAATTCATTAATTATAATAAAAAAGAAAAATAAATAAATTTTTTTTCGACAAAATTTGATCACATTAATATGTATGCTAAATACACAGGATTTACATTTCACATTACGAAATAAATTCAATGGTCTTAAATATTGATGTCAATCAATTAAGTGAAGGAAAATTTAATGAAAATTCGGCCTTTCAACCCAATCGGCCTTTCCACGGGCTGGCCACGTATCACTGGTTTTCAAAAGACTGTTTACAAAAGACTGTTTCTAAAGTCTTTTCTCCAAAATCTTGTATTACAAACTCTTCTTTCCTTAAAGGCATTGCAAATAATATAGCTCTTCATTGATTTATAGCACTAATCCATTAAATTTAGTTTAATTTTTATTATATTTTTTCAAACATATCTCAAGAAGAGAAACTTACTTCTGAAATTATAATTTTAAATAAAATGTGTGTATGTACCTAAATTTATTATTAAAATTAAAACAAATGCCTGCTCATGTGAAAAATGAACTTAAAATAAGGGACATAGAAAAATTGGTTTGGGTATGTAATCTTGCATTACAAAATATTACATTATAAAATTTCGCATAGAAAATTTTGCATTACAAAATATTTCAATTAAAAAATGTTGCAATTATTAAATATTGCAATACAAAATCTTGCATAACAATTTCTCGTATATTTTTTTTCTCTATTCTGATGAAAATAAATTGAAGAAAAAATGACATCGATTAATTTAACTTAGAATTGTAGAGGCTAACGGCTTTGATAACTCTTACGCGCACGTGGGAGGTTGCTGCGCTCTCCCCCGCTTAGCCCTACGAGGGGCTTTAGAAATAAACTTCAAGGGATGTAGGAGCCGGGATCAGCAAACATGTCGCACTGCGTGCCGCACGTAGGAGCGGATTATATAGAATCTATTAATGACACCTACTAAAAAGAAAATAATTGCACTATTTTGTTATGCAAGATTTTGTAATTGAAAGATTTTATAGTTGCAAGATTAATAAAAAAATTTAAACTTCGTTCACATTTAAATTTCGTTCACACTTAAAAATTACAAAATGAAACAAAAGCAACACTATTATGATAATATATATGTACCTACACTGAAACCTCACTACAGTGGACATTGATGCAACCAAACAATTTTTATACGAGAACGAAAATATTTTTAAAATTCGGCCTTTCGAAATTCGGCCTTTCGACACATTCGGCCTTTCGACACATTCGGCCTTTCGACACATTCGGCCTTTCGACATTCGGCCTTTCAACACATTCGGCCTTTCGACATTCGGCCTTTCGACACATTCGGCCTTTCGACATTCGGCCTTTCGACACATTCGGCCTTTCGATCCATTCGGCTTTTCGACATTCGGCCTTTCGACACATTCGGCCTTTCGACATTCGGCCTTACGACATTCGGCCTTCCGACCCATTCGGCCTTTCGGCGTTCGGCCTTTCGACATTCGGCCTTCCGACATTCGGCCTTTCAATATCGAACCTTTCACAGGCATATGCAAGCACATTTAAAATAAAACGACATAAACGTTTATATTACTTAAATTAAATATTTTATTATCTGTCTTAACTGAATTACAAGACATTAATTACTTTAATAAATATAGAGTGGAATTAAATGTAAACCTTGCTTGTTTTAAACTAAAATCGGTGTGCATATATTGGGTTTCCCGTAAAGTCGCCCCGAAATGCCCATTGCGCTAAACGCACGGTTAAAGTGGTGTAATGGCGTATGTCAACATATGTTGAGCCACAAAATACCCACACCTTAAATGTTATAAGCACAAGCTTGAATGAGACGATATATTCAAGGCTTTGCCACAAATATCGTATATGTGATGATAGAGCTACTAAAAAGTAACTGTTAAATTGCTAAAATTCGCAAGGGTTATAAGAATAATAATACAATAAAGACCGTGCGCAGTTCAATAAAGACTGCAAGCCTTTACAAATAAAAATACAGAATGCAGTGTCAACGTATACAAAATAACAAAAAAGGGTAAGAATTTCTTGATCACGACAACATTGATCCGCTCTATCTTCAACTGGATTTTCGACATGGATCAATTCAATCAAAATGGTATCAAAAAACATTAAAGCGCAGAGTTTCCACTGTATTCTTATTTATGTATAAATCTAAATACTGACAAATTGTGGTGCTCAACAAAATCATTCTGCCGTAAATAACTTCATGTTTTGATTCTTGAATACATCTGTACCTACTTTTGCCTACGCACACTTGTACCTTGTTTATATATATATATATACATATATATTTATAGTTAATTGTTTTGTTTTTACGTTTTAAAACTACTCGTCCATAATTAAAAGAGGTTTGTTTGTGTTACCTGTAAACATTTTCTTCTTCAATATTTGTCATATTTATTTATCAAAATTCTTTGAATTTGCAAAGTGGTGGAATTAATAAGTTGATTTTATACAAAAAAAAAATATTTTTTATCATTACTTTTCTGAATATCTGTATCATATATCCTTAGCCCCCAGTTCCTTTTGATCGATTTTGATGAATTCATCCGTTAGTCGATTGTAGGGTACATCGCACAGCAAAGCGAATAATACCCCAATAATGTAGGCAATAAATCCAATCGCCGCTGTCATGGCAGCCTGTAAGAAAAACTCGTATAATGATATTTTTTGATCAAAAATTGACCATTTAAACAATACCGTTGTGATGACATCGGTGTGCGACGGTGAGTCACGTAAACCATATATCATAGTTATTATAATAGGATTTAATAGATAAATGGCATATGAAATTTTGTTTATGTGTACAAAACATCGGTGCTCGAGGAATTTTGTCAACCAATCTGCAAAAAAAAAAAAAAAAAAAATTGATAACTTTCGACTCAGAAGTAACTTTGATGCCACGGATATTTCAAAGTTTGATTTACTTTAATACCGTTAAAGTTCGCAGTGTGATTTCGTTAGGGCGGGATCTAAAAAGAATTGTTCATCATCTTAATACGATCGGTGATGACGATGAACACATCTATCACCTGTTCATAACAATACCACATGCTAGCATAGAGCTACGCAATGTGGAAGTGGTTTACGCAACATAAGTGGGCTACAGCTTACGGTAGGACTTAAAAGTTGACTACAACAGAGATGCGAGTGCCTTGAGTCCGAGAAAATATTTTTTCCTTTATTTTATTTTGATTGACTAGATATATAAACCAACCAACAAACAAAGATAAGCTTCAAGACGGTTTCTCATACATATTCCAAAGCAATAAAACAGTTTTTGAATTTTTGAACTGATCAGCAATTTCTAGTTTGAGTTTTCAAATATCTCGGGGATTCTGTTATGTTTGCAACTAACCAACGTTCAAACCGTAGATAACCGAGTAGATTCGACATAACGTAACCGATATTATAAATTTTGAAATTTGAATAAATAACTTACTACCATTCCCTGTGAGACTTGCAATTATCACCCAGGCCACTGCAAATCCAAATGTTAATCGTTGCGCTATTAGTACTACTGATCCCAGTACAAAATGTAAATTACGAATCAATGAAGAAAACCAACCGAACAGCATTATTGATGCGGCTCCAATCCATATAACTGGTAGATATTTTTTGTTGATACTAATTTGGCCCCCATTTAAAACGTAAGCCGATAACATTCCAATATAATACGGATGTATTCTGGCAAATGGTCCCATGTACAATACGGAACGGGTTTCATACCAAACATCGAAACTAAAATATAAAAGATTAACGTAAGATTTGAATATATATTGTGTTCTTATAACATATAATTACGCCGCATTATAATTCTGATAGAGCGCACTTCCAAATGATGTCATGAACATTATAAACCAAACTAAGACAAATAATTTTTTTCCATGTTCTGGATTTCTATAGACCACAAAATAAAAAATTATGTAACACAATTGTTTAAATTGTAAAACTTTATACTTACTTGGCATAAACAAATAGCAGCATTGTAAATAAAACAAAATATTGCATTTCACAAGCCAAATACCAAGTCCAGCATCCCATCATTTCATTCGCATTGTACAGGTTTTGAATGTAAAGTAAATTTCGCCACCAGTATTTTTCAAATAGCAAATCATTCCGTTCGTATATGTAAAAATGTGATACATCCGCTAGTAGTGATGTTAAAATTTCCACTATCACAATCATTATGTAGTATGGCGGTGATAATCGCATATATCGTTTTAGTAATAAACGTCCAAATAATTTAATATTCTTAAAAAAACTGTTTTCGTTAATCGCACTCATCATTGTTCGATTTTTTAAAAAGTTGGCAGCTAATAAAAATCCGCTAACCGTAAAAAATAAATCGACTAAAATTGGTGCATTAGTTATTGGCTGATAAAGTGATTTTTCTGCATAATCATAATATATGGCTTCATTATCGAGGGTATAATGCATAAACCAATTGATATGGGGCGTAATTATCCAGAAGCATGCTACCGATCTGTGGTATACCAATGAATTAACAGTAAAATATAAAATATCGATAAATATAAAAAAACGAAATACCTTAGACCATTTATAACTGGTATCGTGCTAGGCGTTGTATCCGTCTTCGTTAGGTATGCAAAATTCTCTTCAACTGAGAAGCATTTAATAACTCGGTCGTACAGTGTCTTCAGCTTCATTTGGTCGCTGCTTGTTGCGCATGCAGCACAAATTGATAAGCTAATCGTGGCTACAAATAATAAACTAAACAGAAATATTGTTAGTATATCTACATAAATATAATAAAATGATTGCCTCCTACATAAATAATTTAACGGTGAATTTATTAAAATATCCTGCGCTTAATTGTAAATCTCTTACGTTGATTATATCAGGTTGCAATTCATAAATACTTTGTGGCTGCAATGTTTTTTGGTTGAATACGTACTGTGATAGATTCCTAATTTCACTATTGGAACAGCTGTGCGGAACACAAATTCCTAGATGCAATATACCCTGCAAAGAGAATATGAAATTTGAGTATTGATTCGTAAATATTTGATTTATTTTTAAGCTATTGCTGCCTGGCATCTACAAACAACATGAAGTAAAGCAGTTAATGTAATCCGTGTACCCGTCAGTATGAACGAACTATGAAGATTAACACATAGTCGAGGAAGGGTAGCTATTGACTCTAGAAATTACTTTCAAAATCAAAATTAATATAAACAATTGGTTATGGCAATTCTGCTTAAAATCTCGCTGCAAAATAATTTAAGTTTGATGTAGAACTCATTAAATAATAACAGCTTTAAATTAGCCATACTAAATTAAATTAAATAAATTGAGTATCCACATCAGTATATTCTTATTATTACCATATATGACAAACAATTAGCATACATATATGATTTGGCTCATAAACTTAATTTTAATTTTAAACGTACCATCTGCTAAACAAAATTCCCTCTAGAAGAAAGTATGTATATTTAAATTCAGAATCATTTTGATTTGGAAATCTTAAACTTTATTAATCTTGCCACAACCAACAATTTTATGAACAAACTATTTGCATCCCAAAACTATCTACACCTTGGATGATTAAAAAAATAAATTCTAAATTTTAACTCTTAAATTTCACATTTCAAAATTTCAAATCAAAAATTTAAAATGTTTTACTTCAAATTTTAAATTTCAAATTCCAAATTTCAAATCCCAAACTCCAAATTTCAAATTTTAAATTTCAAATTCCAAATTTTAAATTTTAAATCTTAAATCTTAAATTCCAAATTCCAAATTTTAAATTTTAATTTCAAATTTTAAACTTCAAATTCCAAATTTCAAATCTAAAATTTCAAACTCCAAATGTTAAATTCCACATTCCAAACTTCACTCGTGTGGAGCTGCTAGTCTCCCATCGGGCGCGTCCCCAGGTGGCGGATAGGGGGAAACCCTAACCGACTTGTCGGAGGGTAAATGGGAAATAAAATACCATTCGTGGACCAAAACTAGCTAGGGGTGGTTCCCTGAATATAATAACCAATATGGGGGACTCTAACGGAGAAAACCTTACGGCGCAGGGAAACGGATACCCAGTGCCGGCGACTTTGAGGGGTGAGCAAGCGGGCTCCCAGTCGTCGTTATCCAATGACCGCAATACTTCAGAGGTGATAAGTTCTGTAAATCCATTTGGAAGAAGTTCCATAGTGCCACGATCACCAGCAAGACTCTATGCAATGCATAAGTCCGAGAAAGTTATTACCCCAAGTGGTACTCCAGTCAGTCGACTGGACAATACATTCGGGGGGGATCCATCCTCTTCGAAGGCTGGCCCTATGGATTTTGAGGAGGGCCAAACACTCCATGAAAGAAGTGATGCCAGCGGAAATTTTACAATGCGAGCAGTAAAATTCAGTGAAAGAACTGTTGACCTAGAAAAGGAAAATATGGATCTCTTTGAGAGGCTACAGAAGATGGAGCAATCATTTGCCAAGCTAAGCGAAGAAATTGAGTATCTAAAGCGAGAAAATGAACTTCTAAAAATGAATCGGGATGCTAAAGAACAAAGCGAATTAGAGAGTATTGAACCAAAGAAAGTCAACTATCTCACTGATGAGGATGAATTAGAAAGGGAGACGAACTGGATCCTAAAGAAGAAAAAAAAACATTCCAGGAAGGGTAAGAAAAGAAAAGCTGAATCGTCACCTGAGGTTGAACAACTAAATGTTAGTGGAACTACAAGTACCGAACCGGAAGTTGTCCAACCTGAGGCCAATCAACCGAAAGGTAGTAAATCTACCAAGAACATTGCACCAAAACTGGTGCAACCGAAAGAAAAAACCCCCCCACCAATAAGTATCGTGGGAGTAATCAGTTACCCAATAATTCAGTCACTGATGAAATCGGTTACTGACAAAGAATATAAGGTAACAGCGCTAAACAATGACGTTTGGAAAATTAATACTCTGGACTCAGAAACCTATAGAACATTATCTATGAAGCTGAATGCTGAAAAGTATCAGTGGTTTACCTATGAGGACAAACAGGCTCGTCCGATAAAAGTTATGGCAAGAGGTTTGCATCACACTTGCTCAAGCGAAGAAATAATGGAAGACTTAAAAAATAAAGGTCTTAAAATACTAGATGCTGTGAATATGATTAAAAAAGAGAGAATAGAAAACCAAGAAGGAAACCCAACTTTCAATAAAAGGGGACTCCCTCTTTTTATGCTAGTATTTGATAACTCAGAAAATGTTCAAAATATTTATGGTATAAAAGCAATTCTTCACATGAAGGTAAAAATTGAACCTATGAGGAGAACCACTACACGCATACCACAATGCAAGAAATGTCAGGGATTTAATCACACCCAAAAATATTGCAGCCGGGATCCGAGATGTGTAAAATGCTCAGGTAAACATTTTACCCAGGCATGTACAATAGGGAGAGATGTACCAGCTAAGTGTATAAATTGTAAAGGCCAACATCCGGCCAATTATCGGGGCTGTGAGGTTGCTAAACACCTACAAAAATTAAGAGATAAATCACGAAATCAATCGCAAAATCATGAAATTCGAAGGATTCAACCATCAAATCAGATGGATCAAAATCCACAACCAAGCAACGCAGGGCAAAGAAGAACATTTGCTCAGGTAGTGAAAGGCTCTGGTTCAACCAAATATATGGGCTCTGAAAATAATCGAATTATGGAAAACATTATGAACAGCATCGAAGCTATTACAAAGCGGCTAGATGACCAAAGTAACCTGAACAACATGATATTTGATCAACTGAAGAAAATGCAACTCCCTCAACGCAATCCGATAAAAAATGTTAAGTAAGAACACAACTTTCAGAATAGCAATCTGGAATGCGAATGGACTTATGCAACATATTCCAGAAATAGAAATATTTTTAAATACAGAAAAAATCGACATTTTTCTAATATCCGAAAGCCATTTTGTTAAATCTTCGTTTGTTAAAATCCGGGGTTATAACTTATATCATTCCATTCATCCAGCAGAAAGAGCAAGAGGTGGTTCAGCATTACTAATAAAAGAAAATATAAAACACCATGTAGAAACAGAAATCGAAGAAGAAACAATGCAAGTCACCACTGTTAGGATTCACATTAAACACAGACAGCTTACTGTCTCCGCAATATACTGTCCTCCCCGGCATAACTTGAAAAGGGAGGACTACATTAAACTATTTAAATCATTAGGACGTGATTTTATTATTGGAGGAGACTTTAATGCAAAAAACACCTATTCGGGATCTAGACTTACGACGTCAAAGGGTAAAGAATTGTTTCAAGCAGCCCAGACATCAAAATGTGAATTTTACTCTGGTGGTTCCCCAACATACTGGCCCAGTGACGAAGCTAAGATACCGGACCTAATCGACTTTTATGTAGCAAGAGGTATATCTCAGAACTATATTCACATTGAAAACAGCAATTCTCTAGTATCGGATCACTCACCGGTTATCATGACAGTCAGTGAAACTGTAATTCAAAGGGAAAGTGCACCCAGATTAACAAATGCAAAAACAAACTGGGATCTCTTTCGTGAAATAATGGAGGACAAAATCAATCTCCAGGTACCGATAAGAAATTCTCGACAGTTGGAAGACGAATTGGAGCAACTCAATGAAATAATTCACTATGCTGCATTGGCAAGCACTCCCATTTTACAAAATAAGAAGACGCTTAACATATCCTACCCAATGGAAGTTAGAGAGTTGGTAAGAGAAAAACGACGAGCTCGTAAAACCTGGCAAATTAATCGAACACCGGAAAACAAAACAATTCTTAACAATTTATGTAACAGCCTCAAATCCCTTCTTAAAGAAGTTAAAAATGAATCAATCAACAGATATCTAGTTAGCCTAACTGATGAAAAAAATTCTGATTACTCACTGTGGAAGGCGACGAAGGGACTCAAAAGACCCAAAATGCAAGTGCCTCCACTTAAAAAGGATGATGGAACCTGGGCAAGAGGCCACAAAGAGAAGGCTGATCTATTTGCGGAGTATCTCCAGGAAACCTTCCAACCACTACCAAGACAAACTGCCAATGAAAATATAATATCTATTCACAAGCTGGATGAGTTTGAAATACGGCCAGTAACTCTCAAAGAATTAAAAGAAGAAGTGAAAAGTAACATGAATGTTAAAAAAGCCCCAGGGTATGATTTGATTACTTGCCAAATTATCAAAGCTCTACCTAACAAAGGATTTCGTAAGCTACTACACATAATCAATGCGAGCCTTCGGTTAAAATATGTTCCGAATCAATGGAAAGTAGCAGAAGTAATCATGATACCAAAACCTGATAAACCACCTAACGATAAAAAATCATACAGGCCAATTTCTCTGCTGCCAATCATGTCAAAACTCTTTGAAAAATTATTACTAAAGAGACTTAAACCAATAATTGAGGACCGACAACTAATTCCTCCACATCAATTTGGATTCAGAGAAAAGCATTCTACAATTGAACAGGTCCATAGAATCACCAACATAATTGAAAGAACGTTAGAACGTAAAAAAGTATGCTCAAGCATATTCCTGGACGTCGCGCAAGCATTCGATAAAGTCTGGCACAGTGGTCTGGAATACAAGCTGCATAGAGATCTACCGAGACAATTCTATGCCATACTAAGAT
The DNA here is from genome assembly GCA_963556165.1 of Tipula helvola. NCBI lineage: Eukaryota > Metazoa > Arthropoda > Insecta > Diptera > Tipulidae > Tipula > Tipula helvola. The sequence continues at coordinate 191,047,550 of OY744483.1, read as the reverse complement.
CTTATTTATCCAATAGACACTTTCGAGTGAAATATGAGGATGAATACTCTGAGCTAAAGAAAATCTCTGCCGGTGTCCCGCAGGGGAGTGTCTTAGGACCAATCCTGTATTTACTATATACAAGGGACATACCAACCACAAATGAAGGAACCATAGCCACCTTTGCAGATGACACAGCAATTATGGCAGTTGGAAATAATGTCGCTGATGCAACGAGCAAACTCCAGAGGATGACCAATGCGGTTTGTAACTGGACAAAGCGTTGGCGAATCAAACTTAATGAGACAAAATCCACGCATATTAACTTTACTTATCAAAAGGCTTACCACCTACCTATACAAATTAACTCGCGACTCGTGCCATATGCAAATACAGCTTAATACCTTGGCATGACCCTCGATGCCAAGCTTAAATGGAGAGAGCATGTCAAAAAGAAAAAAGAAGAACTTAACATAAAGTTCAGAAAAATGTATTGGCTCATAGGTAGAGGCTCTGACCTTACAATTCACAATAAGCTGCTGCTATATCGGCAAATTTTGAAGCCGATATGGACCTACGGTATACAACTCTGGGGATGTACCAAGCAAACAAACGCCAAAATGATACAGACGTTTCAAAACAAGGTTCTTCGTAGCATCGTCAATGCTCCGTGGTACGCAAGAAATGAAGACCTTCACAGGGACCTACGGATGGAATACATCAAAGAGGAAATAAAAATGCATGCCGCAAAACACGAAATAAGGCTCCAGGAACATGGAAACCCCTATATTCGCCATATGATAGATAACCCTGTCGTTGAAAGAAGACTCCAAAGAACGAGGCCACTTGACCTAGTGAACTTACCAAACTAAAATTAGTAAATAGGTTTAATTGATTATGGGGCTAACCAGTGGGTTACACCCCAACAAACGTGAATTTTACTAGATATATAAAAATTTGTATTTGAAAGAAAAATTGCTAGATGAGCGCAGTCTCAGTCGTAATAAAATAAAATGAAAAAAAAAAAAAAAAAAAAAATTCCAAACTTCAAATTCCAAATTTCAAATTCAAAATTTTAAATTCCCAACTTCAAATTTCAAATCTTAAATTCCCAATTGTAAATTTCGAATTGCAAATTTTAAATTTTAACTTCTAAATTTCAAATCCCAAATTTGAATTCCAAATCTCAAACTTCAATTTTTAAATTTTTATTTTTAAACTTCAAATTTAAAATTCCAAATTCTAAATTTCAAATTTCAATTTGCAAATTTTAAACTTCAAATTTCAAATTACAAATTTTAAATTCCCAACTTCAAATTTCAAATCTTTATTTCCAAGTTGTAAATTTTAAATTTTAACTTCCAAATTTTAAATTCGAAATTTTAAATTTCAAATTTTAAATCTTAAATTCAAATTTTATATTCTAAATTCCAAATTTTAAATTTCAAATTCCAAATTTCAAATCCCAAACCTCAAATTTGAAATTTGATCAAATTTTAAATATTAAATTTTAAATTCCAAATATCAAATTTTAACTTAAATTACTCAATTTTAAATCTCAAATTTCAAACTCTAAATTTCAAATCCCAAATTTCAAATTCTAAATATCAAACTTCAAATTTTAAATTTTAAACTTCAAATTTAAAATTCCAAATTCTAAATTTCTAATTCCAAATTTCAATTTTCAAATTTCCAATTCCAAATTCCAAACTTCAAATTTCAAATTTCAAATTAAAAATTCGAAGTTTTAAATTCCCAACTTCAAATTTCAAATCTTAAATTCCAAATTGTAAATTTCAAATTTAAAAATTCCAAATTTTAATCCTTAAATTCAAATTTTAAATTCTAAATTCCAGATTTCAAATTCTAGTATTTAAATGTTAATTTCAAATTCCAAATTTCAAATCTCAAACCCCAAATTTTAAATTCCATAAATTTCAAATTTAAATCCGAAATCTTAAATTCCAAATTCGAAATTTAATTTTAAAATTTAATTTCAAATTTTAAACTTCAATTTCCCAATTTCAAATTTCAAATCACAAATTTGAAACTCCAAATTTAAAATCCCAAATTCCAAATCTTAAATTCCAAATTTCAAATTCCAAATTCTAAATCCAATTTTAAATTCCAAATTTCAATTCTTAAATTCAAATTTGACATTCTAAATTCCAAATTTCAAATTTCAAATCTCATTTTCTAAATTCTTAATTTCAAATTCCGAATTTCAAAGCACAAATTCCAAATTTCAAATCCCATAGCCAAAATTTCAAATTTTAAACTTCAAATTCCAAATTTTAAAACTCAAATTTCAAACTCCAAATTCCAAACTTCAAATTCCAAATTTCAAATTCCAAATTTGAATTTCAAATTTTAAACTTCAAATTTTAAATTTTAAATTTCAAACCGCAATTTTCAAATCTCCAATTCTAGATTCTAAACTTCAAAGTCCAAATTTCAAATGCAAAATTTTTAATTCCCATCTTCAAATTTCAAATTTCAAACCTCAAATTCCAAATTATAAATCTTAAATTCAAATTTTAAATTCTTAATTCCAAATTTTAAATTTTAAATTCCAAATTTCAAATCCAAATTTCAAATTCCAATTTGCAAATTCGAAATTTTAATTTCCCAACTTCAAATTCCAATTTTAAATTCCAAACTTCAAATCCCCAAGCCCACATTTCATATTTTAAACTTCAAATTCCAAATTTCAAATCTCAAATTTCAAACTCCAAATTCCAAACTTCAAATTTGAAATTCCAAATTTGAATTTTAAATTTTAAACTTCAAATTTTTAATTTTTAATTTTAAACTACAAGTTTTAAATTTCAAATTGGAATTTTCAAATCTCCAATTCCAAATTCTAAACTTCAAAGTCAAAATTTCAAATTCAAAATTTTAAATTCCCAACTTCAAATTTCAAATTCTAAATCTTAAATTCCAAATTTCAAATTATATTCTAAATCCAATTTTAAATTCCAAATTTCAATTCTTAAATTCAAATTTGAAATTCTAAATTCCAAATTTCAAATTCCAAATTTCAAATCCCATAGCCAAAATTTCAAATTTTAAACTTCAAATTCCAAATTTTAAATCTCAAATTTCAAACTCCAAATTCCAAACTTCAAATTTCAAATTCCAAATTTGAATTTCAAGTTTTAAACTTCAAATTTTAAATTTTTAATTTTAAACTTGAAATTTTAAATTTGAAACCGCAATTTTCAAATCTCCAATTCTAGATTCTAAACTTCAAAGTCCAAATTTCAAATGCAAAATTTTTAATTCCCAACTTCAAATGTCAAATTTCAAACCTCAAGTTCCAAATTATAAATCTTAAATTCAAATTTTAAATTCTTAATTCCAAATTTTAAATTTTAAATTCCAAATTTCAAATCCAAATTTCAAATTCCAATTTGCAAATTCGAAATTTTAATTTCCCAACTTCAAATTCCAATTTTAAATTCCAAACTTCAAATCCCCAAGCCCACATTTCAAATTTCAAACTCCAAATTCCAAATTTGAAATTCCAAATTTGAATTTTAAATTTTAAACTTCAAATTTTAAATTTTTAATTTTAAACTTCAAATTTTAAATTTCAAATTGGAATTTTCAAATCTCCAATTCCAAATTCTAAACTTCAAAGTCTAAATTTCAAATTCAAAATTTTAAATTCCCAACTTCAAATTTCAAATTCTAAATCTTAAATTACAAATTTCAAATTTTAAATTTTAATTTCAAATTTTTTCAAATTCCAAATTTCAAATCTAAAATATCAAACTCCAAATCTCAAATTCCAAATTCCAAACTTCAAATTCCAAATTTCAAATTCCAAATTTGGATTCCAAATTCTAAATTTCAAATTTCAATTTTCAAATTTCAAACTTCAAATTCCAAATTTCAAATTCCCAACTTCAAAATTCAAATCTTAAATTCCAAATTGTAAATTTCAAATTTTAAATTCCAAATTTTAATCCTTAAATTCAAATTTTAAATTCTAAATTCCAAATTTCAAATTCTAGTTTTTAAATGTTAATTTCAAATTCCAAATTCTGAATTTCAAATTCAAATTCCAAATTTTAAATTCTAAATTTCAAATTTAAATCCGAAATTTTAAATTCCTAATTCGAAATTAAATTTTAAAATTTAATTTCAAATTTTAAACTTCAATTTCCCAATTTCAAATTTCAAATCACAAATTTCAAACTCCAAATTTAAAATCGCAAATTCCAAATCTAAAATTCCAAATTTCAAATTCCAAATTCTAAATCCAATTTTAAATTCTTAAATTCAAATTTGAAATTCTAAATTCTAAATTTCAAATCTCATTTTCTAAATTTTAAATTTCAAATTCCAAATTTCAAATTCCAAATTTCAAATCCCATAGCCAAATTTTCAAATTATAAACTTCAAATTCCAAATTTTAAATCTCAAATTTCAAACTCCAAATTCCAAACTTCAAATTCCAAATTTCAAATTCCAAATTGCAAATTCGAAATTTTAATTTCCCAACTTCAAATTCCAATTTTAAATTCCAAATTGAAATCTTCAAATCTAATTCTATCTAATTTCTAAAAATTTATTTCTAAACTATCTAATATCTAAATTCTAAACTTTAAGGTCCAAATTTGATATTCAAAATATTTTTAATTCCCAACTTCAAATTTCCAATTTCAAAGCTCAAATTCCAAATTTTAAATCTTAAATTTAAATTTTCAATTTTTAATTCCAAATTTTAAATTTCAAATTCCAAATTTCAAATCCAAAATTTCAAATTCGAAATTTTAATTTCCCAACTTCAAATTCCAATTTTAAATTCCAAATTTTAATTCTCAAATTCAAATTTCAAATTCCAAATTTCAAATGGCAAATTTCAAATCCCCAAGCCCAAATTTCATATTTTAAACTTCAAATTCCAAATTTCAAATCTCACATTTCAAACTCCAAATTCCAAACTTCACATTCCAAATTTGAATTTCAAATTTTAAACTTCAAATTTTAAATTTTAAATTTTAAACTACAAATTTTAAATTTCAAATTGCAATTTTCAAATCTCCAATTCCAAATTCTAAACTTCAAAGTCTTAATTTCAAATTTTTAATTCTCAACTTCAAATTTCAAATTCTAAATCTTAAATTCAAAATTCCAAATTTTAAATTTCCAACTTCAAATTTCAAATCTTAAATTCCCAATTTAAACCAACATTTCAATTCTCAAATTCAAATTTTAAATTCTATATTCCAAATTTCAAATCTCATATTCTTAATTTCAAATTCCAAATTTTAAGCTCCAAATTTCAAATTTCAAATTCCAAATTTCAAATCCCCAAGCCCAAATTTCATATTTTAAACTTCAAATCCCAAATTTCAAATCTCACATTTCAAACTCCAAATTCCAAACTTCAAATTCGAAATTTCATATTTTAAATCTTAAATTCCAAATTTTAATTTCAAATTTTAAACCCAAATCTCAAATTCCAAATCTAAAATTCCAAATTTCAAATTCCAAATTCCAAATCTCAAGCTTCAAATTTTAAATTTTAATATTCCAAATTCTTAATTTCAAATTTCAAACTCCAAATTTCAAATTCCAAATTTCAAACTTTAAATTTCAAATCCCAAACTTCAAATTTTAATGTCTGTCAACGAGATTATGATGAAATTTGACAAGTGCAATGAATATGGAATGTGTCATGCCGGTGGCACAGCGGTTAGCATGCTTGCTTTAAAAGCTTCGGAGGCGACGGGTTCGATTTCCGGCGAGTGGTGAAGAAATCACGGATTGTTAATGTAGGATCAATGAATTAATCACTTATTATCCGTTCAAAAATGATTATGAAACATCATCAAGAAGCGGTCAAATTCCTCTATGGACTGTAGCGATCGTGAAAGAAAAGAAAAAACAATGAAAATGGAATACTAAAATTGGTTTTGACCAAGTTATGAAATATGACCAAACTTTGCTATTTATTAACCGAATATGATGAAATTAACCATATACGATGGAAATGGGATTCTAAAACTGATTTTTAGATAAAGTTCTGCGATATGGACAATTTTGATGGAACTCGACAAGTATGATGAACATGTTCTGTGCCATTGCCCAGCCATTTTCTGCAAAAGGTTACAACATCTAGGAGGGAGAGTAATGAGCCCGGATAGTATGCATCATATACCGGCCGGCAGTATTGACAGGTTCATTAAGAGCCTGAATATTGACTGGACGGCTTATTAAGTAGGGTCCATGCACAAAAGATCTTTTAGGTCGCAGTGCGGAGTGGCTTGAACGCCCACATGGCCCTCAAGTAATAATAATAATAATAAAACACTGCCGTGCTCTATATCCACATACTCAACACCCAATCGTGACAAATCTCGCTTGCGGCTTGCCACCGAGACTTGAATCCGGGACCCAAAGATGTAAAGCTGATCACTGTACCATCGGGAAAACTAGGTTTACGGAAGTTAAAAAGGATTAGAGAATTTAGGAAAACCAAGAATTCCGCAATTTTAAAAGTTAAACATTTAAAAAATTTTCACTTTAAAGCGTAGCAATTAGAAATTAAGAAAATTGATAAATTAGTTAATTACTATTTAATGGCTACGGACCTTTTTGTGTCTATGCCTGGTCCTGGTGGACCGCCACCCAAACCTAATTACTATTTAGCAATTTTTCGAATTTTACAAATTTGAATAATTAACAACTTGGGGATTTGAAATTTTAAAACAATTGATTCAATTTAGCGAACAAATAATGATCACTGCCTGCAGCACCGGGTACCCGACCTCTGAACTTAAAACGTGGTTAATTTGGCTTTGGGAAGTCTTGCGTTGGTGTGTCGAGTTTTCTAAATAACTCTTATTATGTTGTAGAGGTGTGCTAATCACAATGCAACATTCTCTTACCATTGTGGTTGCAATTTTGTGCCTAATCTAGCATTAAATTCTACCAATCACGAATTCTTGAAGAGCAATGAGAGCAAGTGACCAACAAGCGAGAGGGTTCTGAGTTACCTTGGTGGTATCTAGTTTTGGTTTAGTTGACATTTTTTTCGGCAAAATATTTTATGGATGCGGGAGTGCAGCGATCCAACCTTTTAGTTACCTCTAACATAAGCATTTGTTACTGTGATGGAATTTGGAATTCTAAAGCTAAATTCTTTCGGTACCCACATATATTTAAACGAAGAAGTATAGATTTTACAAATAAGTACCTCTCCCAATAGTTTCATTTCTAGCTGCCATGGCGAATTATGTTTAGCATGCAACATTCTAAAATTAACATCGATTGGTGATGATGCTTCCATCAAATTTCCAATCATAATCCGGTCAAAGCGTTTCGATAATGTTAACTTTAATTTTTGGTTAATTGAATCACAACCTTTCTTTGAACCCATCCAATAATTGTTGCCTAGAATAAAACCAGACCTGTATGTTCCAGATGAATCTAACACTGAAAATAAATAAAAAGAAATTTATTTGTCCATTGAACTTGCTGTACGAATCGATAGCACGTTTGATCAAGAGGGTTTTAGGTTAGAGCAATTGAAAAATAAGAAAACTGATTTGGGTTATTTTTTCCCAAGACTTATCTCCCAATTCAAATTTCAGCATTTTGGAATTTTCCGAAGAACGAAATATTAGAAGGATAGTTGTGTTTACCTGGCCAGAGAAGCAGGGATAATTGACCAAAAATGAATTAGTGAATTTTAAGCAAGGCTCTGATGGAAATGCGAACTGGTAAATTTTTAAACCACAGTAATTTGCAGGTCATCTTCAATCAAGTGATAGTATTGATAATGATTTACATTATTTCAGAAAATGACCCCAGCTTCAACTTTGGAGTTGACGTAAAAGTTAAAAAATCTTCCTGAAAGTCGAAAGTTGTGGTGTGACTGAATTTCTGTCGAACATCTGTCTGTACAAATAATTTTAGAGTCGCATTTGGTCGTACATGCCGGGAGAGGGAATTAAGTTGGGTAGTGCCTACCAGCTTCGTAACCTCCTAGTAGCATGTACAATCGTTGGGCTGTTCTGCTCATGTTTTAGGCAGCTATCCGGGTGTGAACGGTCATGTGAGAGACAACCCGTGTAAAACCGTGGGGCAGTCCAGAGCTGAAGGCTGTCGGAGGGAACAACCTGTCTCATGCCCAAATTGTTTTTGAGACCTTTCCAAACAGCGCAGAGCTACTTTGCTTTTTTAAGAGCCAGCATGAGGGTATCAATACTGGCAACTGGAAAATGATTTGGAGGGAGGCAAAAGGCACCTTGCCTTTTTGTACTCTTGGTAAATCACTCGTTCAAAGAAAAATTGAATCAAGCTGGCCTATGAAGCGAGGAGTGTCCACAAACATGGTCCCTTAGTAGAACAGGGCGTTGGAAAATCTAAGAAAAGGCTAAACGCACCAATGAACGGGGCGAGTACAAGTTGGGTTTGACTGAATATAATCTGGAAGTAAGGACATCTAAATGAACAATTTGGAGAAGTTTCAGTGAAGGAACCAATGAGTTGTCTTCTGCAGCGCAACTCCAAAAGGTCCTCTTCAGAGATCATTCCAATGGTATAGGATTACTCCAGAAGGCAGACGGAAGTATCTCTGAGAACCAGAATGAAACAATCAAGGTACTTTTAGAGACCCATTTTCCGGACTCCTTAGTGGCATACTCTTAGGAAGGCTCCTACAATATTGAAAGTGGGGTAGTTTACGCGACACACAATAGAGTCCGGATCTCTGCTGGGGGATATGATATTTTTCCAGCCTTAATGCAGAAACATTTTGAGGGAATTTTCCCCAGCCTGGTTTGCTTTTTTCACGAATATGCCTTTAACTACATCTCAAAATTTTGGGGAAGAGTAAATGTGGTCTTTATATCGATAGATGGGAGCCGTAAAGACAGCTAGCTCAAGGCATACTATCCAGTGAGCCTCACGTCGTTTCTGCTGAAAACGATGGGCAAAGTTTTGGATAACCAAATCAGAAGTGTGAACCTTGTAGGAAATCCGCTTCATCGAAATCAATTTGAATATGAATCTGCTAAATCCGCAGTAATGGCTCTTAGCGGACTAGTCACTAAGATTGAAAAAGCGATTGCTGGAAAAGAAATCGCACGTGCATAGACATTAAGAGGGCTTTTGATAATACCTCCTATGATTCTATAGAGAGGGTAGCAGGGGAAAAGAGGACACCCGATTCCCACAATTCGCTGGATCCGCTCCATGCTAAAATATAGGAAGATTATAGCTAAATTTGGTGACGAGTCAGTGACTATAAGGGCCGTAAAGGGGTGCCCCCAGATTTATTGGCAGAGTAATGACTTTTCTGAGTAGCCATGAATATGATGTCTAGGCATACGCCAATGTTCTGGTAATAGTAATCAGAAGAATATTTGATGAAATCATCTCCGACCTCATGCAGGATGCACTCAACTAATATGGAATTGGCATATCCAAGAGAACTTAGTGTCAACCCAAACAAAACGTTTATTGCTCCTTTTACGAGTAGGACACCGCTTGCGCTTAGGGCTCCCTCGTTATATGCTAGTATGATTCAGTACGCCAATGAAGTTAAGCCTAGATATTTATCTTCATTGGGGTATTGAACCGTAGTAGGGGTTATCCTTGATCAAAAACTGAATTGGAAACAATATTTATTTAAGTTCAGAATAGAGCCATTACCAAAGATGATCTACTGTTCATTTTTAACAATCATTAGGCCACATATACGCTTTGGTATTATAGTGCCTAAAAATGAGGAGAAAAAGGCGCAAACTTTACTGAATTGCATTAACTCCGTTGCACCGGTACATTAAAAACGACGCGGTATATATGGCCTTGAAGCTACAGGTAGAGAGTAATATTAAGCCATTAAATATGGTGGCTGATCTGGGAAATGTTAAGGAATTTCAGTTAGACCAAATCATAGAGATGCCTTCCGACTGTATGCCAACTAAGTTGGACTTCCACAGACCATTTGGGGGGGGGGGGATAAAGATCCAAGGTGTGGTCTACAACGGAAGACAGCGCAAGGATAGGAATGTGTGGGGAGAAAACTGCCCTTTCGTAGTCTTTAGGTTCTTATACTACAGCCTTCCAGGGAGAAACGCAAGCTATATAGCTTTAAGCCAGGGCAGGCATAGCTAGGTAAATGCCTAAACTACGCAAAGATTTATATTGTTTCATACAGCCAAGCGGCTTTAAATGCTCTTAAATCGTATACCGTTAAGTCAAGACTGGTATGGGACTGTCTAACTACAGTTTAATAATTGACAGCCACAAGGCAGGTAACAGTTATATGGGTGCCAAGGCATATTGGAATCGCGGGGAATGAGGCCCATTTAGGGTCATTTTAGGGCAGCGGTAAGGCGCTCCTCCAAAAAGCGCTCCTCCTACTAGCGCAGAACTACAGGTCTATGTCAGACGAAAAGATTTATATCACCTTCACCAAATAGAGCCAACGAGCTCCGCGGAAACCTGAGTTGAGGCTACTAATCAGGTTCCTCAAAGGTCATGTTCCCTTTAGATATTATCTTGGATGCCGCTTCTATGACATGGAAGTGGAATCCGTGGAACATGTTCTGTGCCAATGTAAAGCCATATTCCGCCAACAACTATACAGCACTTATGTGGGAGAACGCTGAAACCCCACAAAGTGATGCATCAGCCGTCCGGAGATATTGTCATGTTCATTAGGAGCCTGAATATCGATAGGACGGTTAACTAAGTAGGGCCCAGAGCACAAAATAACTTTATAGGTAACGGTGCTAGCTGTGACTTTAACGCTTGTATGGCCCAGCTATAATAATAATATTAATATGTGCCGAAATTCCTCATAATCGTTTAAGAAAAGACAAAGTTTCTGTCTAATTGGCCATATTCAAGAAGAAGTACAAATCGAATTTCATCATAATCGGTTAATAACTAACCAGGCTCATTCCTGAGTAGCCTTATTCCAGAACTTTATTTACAACTCAATTTAGAATTCCATTTCCATCGTGAATGCTGAATTTCATTATAATCGGTTAAGAAATAGTTCCTTCCTAATAGGCAAGAATTTGACTTGAAAATTCTATTAATGGATAAACTTCTATGCGAGATATTTAAATTTTCTACATTTGGAACGGGAAAGAAGAAGTTCGGAAATAAAACTCAGGCCAATCCCCAATTTGTTTCTTAAACAGGGGTTTAACTGTAATATATTATTCCTTTACGGTTGTACAGTTAAAATAGTATATAAGAAACATGATCGATAACCGAGAAATGCCGTGATTCCGCTTTGAGAGACCCTAGGAACCCCATAGCGACAGCTTTCTATCAAAAGGATTTATCATCATTAGCACAATTTGTATTACGCGCTGAGAGACATATTGAAAAGTATACTTCCTCATTTAATGCAAATCATCCAATCCTTTGCACAAGAGTAACACTTTTGCGAAAATATTAGGGAGGTCTCTATACACAAAATACGTCTGTATCATATAGTTCTCAGCTATTGCTCTATACACCAAAGCAGAATTATTCGATAATCAGATGCCACTGGCTTATTTAAAAGACTGCTAAAGGATGTATGTCATGTTATCGTTTTAAGCAAAACCGATCGGCGCAACAAATGGGCAAGCTTTCAACAATGAATCAATGAGATGCGTCCAGTTTATCAACTAGCATCGACTTCGCTACAGTGATTTGCTGTAAACAAAGACACTGTATTTAGAGGTTCTCAGTGATCTTACCGCAGATGCATTCATAGCATCTTTATTCGACGATAAAAACGTGTCGCTGGTCGAGAATACATATTATCTGGCACTACAGGCTGCCTTAGTATCCATATTTTGGTGGGATAAGGGAGGTGGCGGTGAAATCGTTAGAATATCATTTGAATAGGGTTCTTAATAAGGTGTTGAGAAAGGGATTTGGTGGCGCTGGCTTAATTTATATTTGAGCAGGTTACAACAAAAAGCAAAGTGGCATATTATGTAAACGTAAAAATTATAAGCTCAACGATTTTTGTCTGCTACATACAAGAAGTTAGTCACCGGCTAGTTGGAAGCGAGGTCTCTTTACGGAATTGGTTCCTCAGCTGAGTACAAATGCTCATTGTGGAAACCGAAAGCAGAACCTTCAAAAGGCCAATTTGTAAACTACATAATATGTTCATTGACTATATCATAAAATATTGTTTTGTATTCAATTGTATTCATTACATTTTACAATGATGGTTACCAAAGATTATATTTATTTCAGTTCTGGGTATTTCCTGCATACTTCATACCTAATGCTGATGAGCACAAGAATGAATAATGACTATACCATCAACAAGAGAATAAATGGACTTAGCGTAGCCCTACTATGACTAACCAATTGTGGTCAGCTAAAAAAATTGAAAAACTTGAAATTCATATTTCCTTAAAAGGAAATATTGAATTTATTTATAAATTGAAAGTCTAAACACACGTGGTTCAACGATTTTTCAATTGTTTATCTCTTGTGACGAATACTACAACAATCGATAGCTGCACCGTTGATATCTGGATTAAGCGAAAATTTCCCCTAATTGGGCCAATTTTTCAATTTCCTGATTGAATTGAAAGATGGCACAAATTGCTGCTGCATTTGCAACAATTTTGAGCGCTAATTGACGCAATATATCAATTTGTGTTTCAAACGACCCAACAAAAAACAAAAAGTCACAAAAGTTTTGCCTTTCGCTTCTATTATTTTAAATGATTTCTAGGCTCTATTATCTAGTCGGAGATTTAAGCTTCGTTCTCCGTCAGGAATTTCTAAGTTGCAAATTAAAGGGAAAGCTTTGCGAGGGAGGAAAGGGTTTAACACTTATGATTACATCTATGAACTAGTCAATATGGTGCTGCTCTGAACAAGTAAGTCCCAAGTTCTGAATGTTCTGCTTCCAAGGCTTCCACATTTCATCTGCCTTCTTAAAAAAATCGAGGATGAAGGAGATATTGGATTCCGAAATTATACGGCATGCTCTGCCGAACTCAGTTGAGCACAGCCAGGTGAATCTTCGGCGCACCAGACCAAAATTTGTAAATTATATTTTTGTTTAGATCCGTTATCTGTTTTATATAATAAAGTTTTCAAAATTCCGTTGAATTAAACTAAAATCTAAATCGTCGACTTTAACCATGAGAACTCCTTGTAGTTACCACTGCCCTTTGATTAGGACGTGCCCACACTAAGCCACAGATCTCAAAAGGCAAAACTTTAGCTATTCTGCCAAGATTTGTTTCACTTATGGAGAATGACAGCAGATACTAGTTTGTCTACACTATCAATTTGATACTTCTTATACTTTCTGCCGTAGGCACTTGGCGAAACACACTTAATACACACATTTTTAAAATTTTTTAAAAACACTTGTTAAATATTTCGCAAAATTATAAAAGGTTTAAAAAATCACTCGATCGATTTCGGCTTATTAGGCCATCATCAGGAGTATCTACTAAACTGTAAAAATAAAAATGTAGTTAGATATATATATATATAGTTGGAAAAAGCAAAAAGTGAAACCAAAATATACCAATAAAAAAATGTGGGAGTGGTAAAAAAATAAAAATTAAAAATTAAAAAAGGGGTGAGTTAAACACAGGTAAAATTGGTGAGAGCAATAAACATTAAAAAATAAAAATTAAAAGAGGGTGAGTTAAACACAGGTATATGATTATTGATTAGTCAACGGTCGAATAACAAAATTCCAGATGTTGATTTTTTTATATTTTTTCGTTTCGGCTTTCTCGGTTAAGAACTCGGTAGAATTGATTAGCAAAATTCAAGATGTTGATATTCCACTACACTCAAAATTAGTTTCGTTTGACGTTGCTAGTCTTTTCACTTCTATTCCAATTAACATTTTGTCTCAAATAGTTTATACTTACTTAGATAGGGATGTTGCGGATGGAAGCCTTCGGAATGAACTGTATAATAAGTATTTCAGATTCACTGATGGTCTACCGATGGGCTCCCCTCTGTCACCTTTGTTAGCAGAAATTTTCATGAATTTCTTCGAACAAACGATTGTATCAAGCAATAATCCTTATTTCCGTCATATGATCTTTTGGTACAGATATGTTGATGACGTACTATGTTTATGGAATGGAACTGATAGGCTATTAACCTCTTTTCTCACTTGGTTAAATTCTCAATATCCCACCATTAATTTTACGGTAGAAAAAGAAGAAAACAAATCTATTAACTTTCTAGATATAACAATAACCAGAATTAATTCTTCATTAGAGTTCAAAATTTATAGAAAACCCACGTATACAGACGCCATTATACCTAACTCGTCAAACCATCCCCATAATATTAAAATGTCAGCTTTCCACTCATTCTTAGATAGATTAATAAACATTCCTTTGACCATATCCAATTATAACAAAGAGCTTAATATAATTTTAGAAATAGCAGCGAATAACGGTTATGCAGCTAAGACTATATTAAAGCTATTAAACAGAAAACTGAAGCATAAAGCTTTAGCTAACATTTATCCACCTGATAGTCCAATGCCGAAAAATTGGCGCCGCTTAGAGTATATAGGAAAAACTAGTCAACGGATTAGTAACATCGTGACACAATATACAGATATTAGCTTTGCTTTTTATAACAATAATACAATTAAGAAAATGATTTTTAACAATAAACCAAGAATTGATCGCCTTTCCAAGTCTGGCGTTTATAAGATCAATTGCAATGATTGTAGTTCCTCTTATATCGGACAGACTGGGCGTAATTTTGAAGTTAGAGTTAAAGAACATTTATCTGGTAGCCATGAATCATCCCTTTATAATCATTTAACGTTAGAAAATCACACATCCAGTTTAAACAATTTAGAAATATTGCATGTACAACCAAAAAGCAGACGTTTAGACAACTTAGAATCTTACGAAATCCGAAAAGCTATATTTCTTAACCAAAATATCCTCAACGAACAGAGAGAAATCCGTTTCTCACCAATTACCGACCCCGCATTGTTTTATTCACATACTCATTCCATACCATAAAATTACTAATTCGTCGGGTTATAAAAAATAAAAAAATATAAAAAAATCAACATCTGGAATTTTGTTATTCGACCGTTGACTAATCAATAATCATATACCTGTGTTTAACTCACCCTCTTTTAATTTTTATTTTTTAATGTTTATTGCTCTCACCAATTTTACCTGTGTTTAACTCACCCCTTTTTTAATTTTTAATTTTTATTTTTTTACCACTCCCACATTTTTTTATTGGTATATTTTGGTTTCACTTTTTGCTTTTTCCAACTATATATATATATATCTAACTACATTTTTATTTTTACAGTTTAGTAGATACTCCTGATGATGGCCTAATAAGCCGAAATCGATCGAGTGATTTTTTAAACCTTTTATAATTTTGCGAAATATTTAACAAGTGTTTTTAAAAAATTTTAAAAATGTGTGTACTATCAATTTGACCAATTGCGATAATAAAATCACCCGCCACAACAATTTCGGTGTTCGGTGATTTCTGAGGGAGTTTCTCAGTTAAATAACCAACTGATAATGATCCACTAAGGAAAAGACAGTTCCTGGACTAGGATTACAGCTAAATTTATCGTTCGCACGTTGGCCTAGATTTCTTGAAATAAAATAAGGAATACCTCCACGTCACAATGGCTATAACAATCTGTTGAAAATAACTTGGTTTGTAGCAATAATTGTACTTACATTTTTTGGCCCATATCTCGTTATTATCAATACCATTTTTAATTATTTTCATATCATACAAACACTTTGGGTTCACATTTAAAATCTTTAAACTGTGCGAGTAATCGTCGACCGAAATCACTGTTAATCCATAAAGAAATGAAAATTTCCTTAAATAAGTTTCACTTTCAAAACGCAATTTGGTATTAATGTCATTACGAAAATGTGAATTTTCACCAACAATAGCTTTGTTCCAATGATGTAGCCGTTGTGTTTCTGTTAAATTCAATTTTTTACTACACAAACTATTTCGACCCGTTTCTAGTGGGTAGTTTTGTTCGAACGATTCTAAAGGCGTAATAAATACTGTTAAACCAAATAGAATAACAACAATTTTGGCCATATTATACTTGACACTTTTGTAGTACACTATTTAAAACACTCACGTTACTTTTTATATTTTTGAAGTCACTTTAAAGGTTTCGATTGTTCTTTTACCATAAATCTAATGAAACCTAAAAATATAAAGCAGTACTTTGTGGTCCTGCAATTTTTAGATGTTTCACAGATTCGATGGATTTAAGACTGACTATATTATAGTAAGAGGATTTCTTATTTTCATAAATCACCCAATATTATAGTGTATGTTATCGTAAACTATAGTACACTAATTTTAAATGTACATGTGTATTGAAGAGACCGATCATCTAATCTCTTTCCTGAAATAACTGTAATCATACACACAATGCCAAACTTGTTAATTTGCAATCAATCAATTTGCGATAATTGAAATCTCATTAGAAAGGTCGGTTGTCAAATAAAATTTGTTCCGAGTATACAAACTGTTTTGTAATACTGTGACCTGCCTTTATTTATTAATGTATATCGAATGTTTATATTACAGCCGTATAAATCCAAAATATTGGATATAAGTAATATCTACAATTTTAAGTAAGCCCGTAAGTTATCTTATGATGAGTATTACTTCCGCAAAACCGATCGTAGTTCAATCTTTAAACATTTTATTCTTGAATCTTTCTACAAAATAAACTATCAAGAAGTAAACAAAATTATTACATTTTTAAGTATTAACCAATGTTATTATTATTAATGTTTAATTAATTTAGATTATAATTTAATAAATTTACCGGTTCGTCGGTCCGAGTGGATCGGTTTTTGTCAGTCGGCCAAATCGCGGTTGGTCTAGTATATCTCTAGCTAATTATAATTATGGGAAATATTTTGAACTGAATTCTTTAATTGTTTCTTCAATGATTTTAATTCCAAGGTCGTTCTTGAAGTTATTTCTCAATCGGGAATTCAAAATCTTTCCCGAATATTGTAGATGATTGTGTCGATTCCAATATGATTATTTTTGACATGTTCGGTTCTTAATTCTTGAATTTCCGAATCGTTGACCTGCGATCGAATCTTGTCTTGTTGTGGCCATTTCGTTGTAGGACCGGACCGTAGAAAAAAACTATTTTGAATTATTATCGAAATCACGGATTTTTTGTTTTGTTCCGCCATCTGTTACATTGTCAGCTGTTGGTACGTAATACCACTCGGATGCAATTGTCAACTCTTGAATTTTACCAACTCTTTGAGCGACGAAATCTATGAGTGAGTGGTTTAGCGTGTAACTTAATCCAACGAAGAACATTTTCCGAATCGCTCCAATAGTAGTAATAGTTCAGCGATTCCTTCAAAAACGTGGCCAGCCGAGCACCTAAAAGGGCTGCTTGTAACTCAAGTCTTGGAATAGACATCGGCTTGAGTGGTTGTACACTTTATATCGTCTCCATGTTTGAACCTTAAAAATGCAACAGCAGCAAATGCGTCTTGAGACGCGTCACAAAAACTATAAAGTTCCCTTTGGCTGTCGTTTATCGGAAATGATTAGATATATCTTCGTGGAATTTGTATAGAGTTTTAAAATTCTGAAGATTTGTAATCGAAGCTTTTCACATGTCCCATTGTCGGTTGTTGATTTCGTTGTCCCAATTGATATTATCATACTTTCCCATGTTTTGTCCCAAGGACATGATTATTTTCAACTATTCTCAGATTTTGATGAGGTCCGGTTGTATTTTGTTATAGTTTAGTGGGTAAACAAAATTGTCGCTTTTGTAATTCCCCCACATTCCTAAAATTCGCTCTATTTGCAGATTGTAATCGAAATTTAGGTTGGCATCGTTAATGGCACGAACATTTCTGTCAATGATTTCTAAAACAGCTTTTGAGTTGGCAAATGGCAACCCAACTTTGCAGATCACAAAGTTACACTTCTGATGAACGGCAATGACATCAGTTGCTTCGCTTTTTGTTATTGATTTTGATTATTTCGTTACTGGCCTCCGAATACTCCGATATGAAATCGCGGGCATTTTGATTTTTACCTCCTGAGCCAGACTGGGACTGCAAGTGGAACCGAAAAATACCACCTGTATTTCAAAAATGTGTGGCTCTCGATTTCGATCCATTCCTCTTCTTAGCAATCGCTGTGCTGGTCGGTCTTCTTTTCGCAATTTAATTTGTAGAAACATTTCTTTGATGTCGGCGATGAATGCGAAAATTAATCAAGATGTTCGGTAGTGAATTGTACAAGTCAGGCCTGGAAAACAAGAAATCATTTAAACACTTTCCGTTGAACTTGGACTCCGCGCCGCGTCCAATACGATCCGCAGTTTGTTTAGTTTGTTCGAATTAATCACCACGGAGTAAGACAAATACCAAGTTTTTGGATTTGACTGGTCAATGTCGTCTGATGTTATTATCTTCAAATACCCTTTATCGATATACTCTTTGATTTTTTGGTAATACAATGTAGCATAATTTGAATTTTTGTCCATTTTACGCTCTAACCAATGTAGCCTGGAAATCGATACAGGTTTACTTTCTGAGAGAGATATGGCTGGTCATCTTTTCATAAAAGTTCACAATCAAATCTCCCATCATTTACACGTCGAATTGTATTTTCGAGGATTTCGGTGCACCTTTTGTCGTCTAGAAGCAGTCCAGTTCTGTCTTGGCTTTTGTTCCCCACTGTTTTTTAAATAACTCATGTAAAACGTTGATGTCGTCTCTCTCTCGATTTGAAAATTGTCAGTTTGGAAAGCGTGACAAAGGTAATTCGGAACGTTTAGCGGTTCGTCGATATTTTCGTGGGCCATCCAACCCAATAGTGTTTTGCTGAGAGCAAGACATGTTGGATGAATATTTAAAATATTTCACTATTCTATCGAATTCGATTGACTGGGGGTCTCACCTGGTCGTAATTTCCACTTACTGATACACTAACAGTTTTTGAATCATCCTGCTGCTTTACTTGATTATTCGTCCATTGTATTTTAAGTGATTGAATAGGGCCGTTCAACCCCAACTTATGGGCGAAGTCTTTGCCGATGAGCGACACTATCGATGCGTCGTCTAATAAAGCAAATGTTTCAATGGTCATCTTGGGGCGTTTAAGTTTTACGGATACTATCGGTGTTTCACTGACTGTATCGGAACTAACGTTGTCGGGTTTGTGATCAGTTGATCATGTGGCCGACTGCAATTGTTGATGCCGCAATTTTTTCGCTTTTTGCAATATTTCAATCTATGTCCCAGTTCGAGGCAAGAAAAGCAGTGTGGGTTTTTTGTGATAAAATCCCATTTTTGATTGAAGTCGGTCTTTTGTAATTTGCCACAGTCATTTAAACTATGATTATCGGTTTTACAGAACTTACATGGCTTCTGTACGCTGTCGTTGACAATAGTAAACGGCATATCCTTTTTGAATACACCTTTGAACCTGTGCTTGTCGCGTTCCATCTGTTTCTTTAATAAAGGTATCGCTAGTTGACTTGATGCATTCGCCTTTTTCCCAATCCAATTCATAAATTTTAAAATTTTTACCATTGGATGGTCTTTGTCGAGACTGTCAAAATACTCGATGAATTGCACGGCCTGAGTGGTTGCACTGGATTTCGCAGATGGTCATCGTCTTTTAAATTTGTTTGGCGTCGAAATAAAGCTGGTTAAAAAATCATAGAAATCAACTAAGGTTTCTGGCTTGCCTTCCTTCAGAATCGGAAGGTCTGACAATCGACGGGACGATTTACTTCATTATTGAACATATTTTTACTGGGTAATCCTGTCTTGTCTTGGATTAATCAGTCGGTCTTAGTGCGTGCGACTTTCACGCGTAAATCATTTGTATGATTTTGGTTACTGTTAAGAGACTTTACAAGGCTGTTGACTTGTTTGGACTGTTTGTCAGATATCTCAAGTGCCACTCCAAGAATGGCTTCGAAAAAGAAACAAAAGTGGTACAACTTAACAATAAGAAACACCATACACGTCGAAGAGGAAAATATACAACAAGCTGCGTAGCAAAGTAATTAGTTATGTAAATAGCATTAGTAGTAAAAATTATCCACGTGAAGTGCTTAATAACCTGTGTAAAAAAATTGAAATCTCTCATCAGAACAGTTAATAATGAAACAATAAGTATATATTTATCTTCACTTCACTGGCCATAAAAACTTGAATACTTCTTATGGAAAGCAACGAAGGTACTTAAGAGACTAACAATTTCGAAGGCACCAATCATAAATCGAACCGGGCAAACCGCTGATGAAAATGTCAATGCAATGGACAGATCTGATCAACTTGAAATACAAACTATATCAATACATGAGCCAAAAGTGGAAATTAAAAATCTAAACATGAGAAAAACCCCTGGATATGACTTAATAACTGGACAAACCATTAAATAACTACCAAATAAAGCGATACGCAAGCTTCTAAGATACGTTCCATGGCAGTGGAAGGTGGTAGAAAAAAAGTCTGCCAGACCTATATCCATACTCCCAACCATTTCGAAGATATCTGAAAAACTGCTTCTGAAGAGAATGAAGCCCATACTGGTGGATAGCAATCTTAACCCTGCCCATCAGTTTGGTTTCAGAGAAAACTACTCGACTGTAGACAAAGTTCATAGAATTACAGATATTATAGTACACTGGAAACGAAACAGTTATGTTCAAGTGTTTTTCTGGATGTAGTGCAATCATTTGATCGAGTTTGGCATAAACGATTGGAGTTCACGCTAAAACAGGCCCTTCCCAAACAATAATATGAAACTCTGAGGTCCTACATAACTGACAGGTATTTCAAATAATTAAACGGACCTACGGAAAATTTCAGCAGGAGTAATTAGTAGAAGCTACAAATAAACTTCAAACGGCGATTACTTCAGTCAGTAACTTAATGAAAAAATGAAGAATCAAACTCAACGAAGCCAAATCTATGCATGTGAGTTTTAATAATAAAACAAATTCTAACAGAATCCCGATCATAATCAGCCCAAAGCAAGTTACTTACGCGAATACGGTGAAATATCAGTTATGACGCTAGAGGCCAAGTTAAAATGGAAAGAAGCTGTCAAAAAGGAAGGACCTACGGAATACAGTTTTGGGGCTGTACCAAGAAAATGAATGTCCAAAACAAAGTACATCAGAACTGAAGGCTTCACTGCTCTTGCCTGAACAACATTTCTACATTAGAAAGTGGAATCATTTAAATAATTTAATGTTTGCCAACCAAGCAAAATCGACATCTTACTGTGTGCCGATTACTATCCAAGTATCTTGATGAATCAGGTTGTAAATGGAAATCAAGGAGAACCAATCGCCAACAGACACAGCTAGGATGGATTATATTCGGAAATAAAAAACAACAAACCGTCTAAGATCGGGTCACTGGTCACGTTGACAGATATCGAAAACCAGTTGCAGAAATGTTGGGAAATACACAACCCAAAAAACTTATGACAGAAGAAGAAAAGATATTTGAAGAACATTATCAGCAGAATTACCGCGGAGATACAGACGGCTGCTATATACGACTTCCGTTTAAAGAAAACATACCATCACTCCGCTCTTCCAAGCAGAGAGCCTTGGCTAAATTCATTCGACTTAAACTGCAATTATCAATGACGAGCGAACTCTCTAAAGATTATTGGAAGTTCATAGAAGGATATTGCAATCAGGGGCATTTGATTAAGAGTAAGGAACATAACAACAATGAATATTACATTCCTCATCATGCAATGATCAAATCTACTAGTACTACACCAAACTTAGAGTAGTATTTGGCACATCAGCAAAAACGAGCAAAAATATCAGCTTAAATCAAATACAACTCGTGGGCCCCAAATTACAACAGAATCTGCTGTTAAATCTATTGCGATGGAGAAAATACAAGGCAGCATATAAAGCGGGTATAGATACCGACAAATAAAAATACGTTCGAATGTACATTCGTGTCGTTTGACGATTTAAACTACTCTTGCCCTTTTGTTCTGTTTCATGACCTACTACTCATCATAGTATTACATGACATTACGTTCAATTTTTTTCATTTTAGAAAAATTACATAAGTAGTTGATGTGTTTAAAACAATCAGCTTTAATCAGCTGTCTGAACAAAACTATTTGACAGCTTGGTTTGAAATTTCGTATGCGTGAAGGCCTCTCTGTAGGGAATGGAAGCACTTCATTGGCTTCCTTCAAAAAGTTATATTTTAAATTTTTATTTATTTATTTATATTTATTTAATTAATTCAATTCTGGATTGAACCTTCCTTTTAATTTGGAAAACGTCGCCTTATATCAGAGCCTTCTAGAGTATAGAACCATAATTATTATGATGTATTTTTTAGAAGCTTTTTTAGTGGTATAACTTTTCACTGATTACCATAGGAATCCATAGTAAAAACGGTGTTTTTTAGCTTCAAGTGTTTCAATGAAAACAGCAAAAATGTTACAAAATGTTTATACAAAAGTGTTCTATATATCTTTAGCAGCAATATACAATAAGGGTATATTGGTATTAAGTAAATATTAATTGCAGAAATATTAAAATAAAATTATTTCTAAAATATATTTTTCGAAATTTTATTTTGAAAAATATATCAAAGTTGGCTCTGACGAATTAAAATAATACTTGCTAAATTTATCTTTAGTTTTACTAGTGTACGTTAGATGTCTATAATTGTTGGCAGAGAAATACGAAAAAAAATTATTTAATCACACAAATATGACTCGTTCTTAATATTTTCTGAATTTGTTTTGCTTTTCCTACAATTTTTAAACTCAAATTTACCCAGGTCGCAATTTTTGCTACGATTTTTCAAAATGTTTACTACCCATTGCCATCTATGTATATTGACTTAATGCACACGATTTGTAGTAAGCTTTTCTTTTTAATTTGACCAGAAAGCTGTTGTTATGAACTTTTTTTTATATTTTGGTTTAAATAAATCAATTATTACAAGAAAATGAAAACGATTTACTTAAACGAGATTTATATATGTTGAAATTCAAACATTTATGAAAATATTTCAGAAATCATAATTAAGAATTTGCAACGTTTTTATTTACAAATTTGTCTTAGGAAAAAAAGTGATTTCCCGTATGTTTTATGTGTTTTACTATGGAAATTTTGGTTTTTTCCTCGTTTCTAATTCGCTTATAAAAGCTTCGATTTTTAGATTATGGCTTGTATAATCAAGGTTGCTTTGCTTATATACTAAAAAACAAATGCGTGTGCGTCGGCCAACTGAAAATAATGCAATCTCTTTTTATATTATTTAGGGCGTGTTTTTTTTTAATGTCGGAGTAATAAGAGAGAACAGATAGATAATATATCGGAAAAATCCGATAAATATTTTCTCTGATGTATCCGAGAAAAATAAATGATAATTTTGTTAACGTCGTAGAAATTAAACGTCAGTTTAAGATTGCCAGATAAATATTATCGTGTTTGTTTTATTTAAAACTAGCTGAGTTACCCGGCGTTGCACGGGAGGTATATAATTCAAGTACCTTGATTGTTATGCAAGAATTCTCTCTTTACATCGTTGTATTTGAAAGCATGAGTTGTGTTTGTATGTCTGGATAACTCAGTAGTTCCGGAGACGTAAGCTAGAAGAGGTTCAGGTGGATCACCCAGAGGAGGCAAATT
This sequence comes from Tipula helvola, assembly GCA_963556165.1. Taxonomy (NCBI): domain Eukaryota; kingdom Metazoa; phylum Arthropoda; class Insecta; order Diptera; family Tipulidae; genus Tipula; species Tipula helvola. Next base: position 191,023,876 of record OY744483.1, on the reverse strand, counting down.
CACTTTTCCATTTGAACAACACATTCCAGGTGATCCATTGTGAAACTTTAAAGCATGACAATACAAACAAATGTTTTTCATTTGCCCAATTGAAACATTGTAATCATAATCTTTCTCGTAATTGAATGCTGCTAACTTTAAATCACCTCTAAAAGTTTCTATTAATCGTCCATATCGTAACCGATCGACTTCCAGCCGGGCCTCACGATGTTCAATGGTTTCAGTAGCTCTAGAAGAAGACATCCTGCTTCGAACATTTTCAAGTCGTGTTTCAAGCTGTTCAGTTGTTTCATCAGCTCTTGAAGACGACATCCTGCTTCGAACGTTTGCAGGTCGTGTTTCACACTATTCAGTTGTTTCATTAGCTCTAGAAGAAGACGTACTGCTTCGATCATTTTCAAGTCGTGCATCACGCTGTTCGCTTGATTCAGCCACCCTTGCGGCTCTAATCTTCTTCGACTTTGCAGTTACCTGCCCAATTGATCTTTATTTCGGTGGCATTTTTAAGCAAAAATGAAACGTGTAGCTAATTAATCAGGAATGACGGGCATTCAAAATATAAATTAGTATTAATTTATCAAAACGATTTTAATGTTCCCTTCGATACGTTTCACCGCGAACTGTGTTTGAAAATGTCTTTACGGAATTTTTTTTAAGCAAAATCAAATGTTATCTACAATCAAAAAATAATCATAGATTAACACGTTTATAAACTGAAAACTTAAATCTAATAAGAATGTATATTCACTTGAAATAATATTTAATACCTGGAACATAATCACCAACAATTATTTTATTGCAATATAGCTAACTAATCGAGAACAACGGCATCCGAAACACAAATTAATATTAATTTATTCAAAACGATTAAAACTACGTCCACTTCGATACGTTTTACTGATAACTGTGGTTGAAAATGACATTTCGAGAAACAAAAGAAGTTTTTTCAAACTAAGGCAATTTTACACGTACAATAATTTGAATCCAAGGATGTTTCTTGTAGAAGATTCTATTTTCAAATATAAAACGCTAGTACTTTTCAAAGTAAATCAGTTTATACGTACAATATTTTTTAGTACCTTTCCTAGAATTTATTTTATGAAACAATCATTGATTTATTTAAGTAATAAACTAAATAAAGTAATAAACTATTGGCGTTTAGTATGAAACTACTATTTTCATTAAAAGCCGCCGGTTGCAATAGTGGATTAAAATAGAATGTTAATTATTTCTGAAGTTATGTGTAAATTAGAACTCGCTGACTATGTTACATTTCAAAACTTTAAAAATAGGATATCACTAAAGAGTAGATGTCAAACCAGTAAAAATGGATTATTAGTATGGATAATATAAGTGTTCAGAGATTTGTCTTTAGTTAAAGTGATGAAAGATTGTCTTAAATTTAAATTAATAAAATTAATTTGAATAATTAAATCAATTATAGTAGAGGTATGATTTGTGTATAATAATCGCACGCTAGATATCCTTTTTGGTGTATAAATTTGCGGCTAAGGCGCTATTTCGGAACATTTAAATAATTGTATCTATATGTACATGTAAAAATGAATTCTTGATCCAGGGCAGACTTCCGGATTGGAGCATGGCACTAATTTCATATAACCCCTTTCCTAAAGTCATTCCCGTCAAAAAAATCTTAAAAAAATTAAAATTTGAGAAACAATTTGTACCACAGCCCCTAGACCCCGGGGTTCAGCCCCTTCAAAAGTATCGTGTGCTTGGTCCTGAACATGCAACATATACATGGTAAAAATTTTATGGTGATCGGTAAAGCGGCTAAGACGTTATTTCAGAACAATCAAATAATTGTATCTTTAAATGAATTTTTGATCCAGGGGCGGACCCCCCGAATTCGAACATGTCTCTTATTTCATATAACCCCTTTCCAAAACTCATTCTCGTAAAAAAATTTAAATTTTTGAAAAAAATTGTACCATGGCCCCTAGACCCCGGTGTCCAGCCCCTTTCACAATATCGTAAGATTGGTCCTGAACATACAACATTTGCATGGTAAACATTTCATGGCGATCGGTTGAGCGACTGAGAAGTAATTTTGAAATAATCAAATATTTGTATCTATACATGTAAAAATTAATTTTTGATCCAGGGCTGGGCCCCTCGGATTCGAACATGTCAGTAATTTCATATAACCAGCCCCATAAACTCATTTTCGTAGAAAAATTTAAAGAAAATTAAAATTTTCGAAAAAATTTGTACCGCACCCCCTAGACCCCGGGGTCGAGCCCCTTCCAAATATCGTAAGGTTGGTTCTGGATATGCAACTTGTACATGGTAAAAATTTCATGGCGATCGGTTGAGCGGCTGAGGCGCCCATTCGGAACAGACAAACAAACAAACAAACAGGAATTCATTTTTATATATATAGAATAGATAGATGTACTGTATAATACTGTTTTTTCAGGAGAGCAGTATAAAGGCGTAATTAGTTCTTTTCGCTGCTAGGAATAAACGGATCACTTTTTGTTCTACGTTGTTTTTTTTGTAGTATAAACATAAGCATTTGGAATAAAACTGTGCATGTCTTATAAACATAAATTCAAAGTATTTCATCAAAAATGATCAAAGATCAAATTCTCCATGGAACAAAAATATAACCGTACTTACCGAATGAACAAAATAAAAATATTCCCACAAAAAATATGATAACCGTCCTTTTCAATCGAACAGTTGGAAAAATATTCCAGGAATAAAAGTATAACGAACTTTGTTATACATATTTAAAACATTATTTCCGAAGAAGAATATGATAAGTGACTTTATCGTTGATTAACAAAAGAAGTTTTTCGTTATAAATTAATGCTAAGTCACTTATAGAAACGTTGATTGTATCGTTTGTACTGAAGAGTATTATAAAGTGGCTTTGAATACTTTTAACGGGATTTTTAGTTACAAACGCATTATTTTAAGAATATAAAATCAGTCATAACCTTATCAATTTTAGAGATAATACTTTAAGATTTACACATAATAAGAATTCGACATCGTAGAGTCCAAAAATCGTATTCCCGTAAAACTATGATAACTGACGTTTTCATGGTCTTAATTGGATAGGTCGATATAGATTAATGTCTGTCAAACAACAATCTGATCTTTTTTCCAGAAAAAAAAGATTCAATTTTAAAATTATCCGAGCGTAAAAAAAACGACACAGAGAAATACATTTTTCCTCGGATACTAAAAAAAACGAGTATCTGTATTTTGACAGTTAAATTATTTCTCAGATTTCTTCGATATCAAGAAAAAAACATGCCCATAACTTTTCCACAATATCATTGAATTTAATTGTCAAATACGAAAATACTTTAAATGTCATTTTTTTGTTTTGTTATTTTTGGAATTTTGAGACGAAAAGCCACACATTCCCCCTCTAGTAAAATTTCCGTGTACCAAAATTTTACGACATAAGTTTATTGATCCTGTAGGAAACGAGATGGTGTTTTGATCATGCGTCCAGCTCTCGTTGTAGGGTGACCAGATCAAAATATACAAATTGGGGTAGGCCAATTTTCTGATCAAAATTCCAAAAATGGGGTATAATACCCCAGAAAGGGGTATGACGGTGAATCAATTTGGGGTAGATTCTAGAGGCGAATTCTAGAAAATTATTTATTTAGTGATTTTATTAATTCAGTCTTCTTAATGTTTTGGTATAATAATGTTAATGTTTGTGTATTATAAATACTATACATATACTAGGAAAGCTTATTATAACAATAATTAAAAATAAAAAAATATCACTTCCAATTGCAAATTAAATCACAAAAAAATAAAATAAATAATTAATTTAACAAAAAAAGATAAATAGAAATAGAACTTATCAACACAAATACTTTTCGCTGAAGCGAATTTGTTTCAAAAGGTTTTGATCTTTTAATGCATAAGAACAAAATTCTTTACAGGAAAACTGAAAGTTAGTTTTAATGAGAAGCTCGCCTTCAATTGCCACAACGTGCAACAGATTCTTTTCTTTTCTCCAAGCAAAGAACATTTGGGAAAATATTCTTTCGCTCATTGCTGGAGTGTGGTATGGAAAATATAAAGATCATCAACTTAGAAAAATCATTATCACTCAAAAAATCCATTCACAATTTTTCATAATCCTCCGATGGATTGGTATTGATTAATTGTGTTATTTGGTTTTTTAATAGAACATATTCCTCGTACAATTTATCGACAGCTACACCTTGAACATTGAATTGGTTGATAAAATTTTTAATAACTCATCAAACACGGAAACTTTTTTAAGTTTTAATGCTTGTAGCAACTCGTACTTATTTCCTTAAATGAAAACTGTTCTTCAATATAAACAATTATAGCTTTCAAAAAAGCATTAGCCCGTATTTTAAACAGATTCACCTCTTGTAAATTGTCACATAAGCATTTGGCCCAAATAACCCTTAAAATTATAAACATAGTACATAGTAGTATAAACACAGCATGCATTCGAAAAAATTACAAAATTTTGGTTTTGACGATTTTGGGGTATTTTTCATACCCCATTTAATTTTTTTAAATTGGGGTATTTTCGAATTTAGAACGGAAAAAGGGGTATAATACCCCAGAAAGGGGTATGTCTGGTCACCCTATCTCGTTGTGTTGTAATTTAGGTTAGGTGTAAAAATGTGACATTTTTGTTGGAGTAATATTTAGTGGATCCGCTATGACTTTCTGCTTTAGTTTTGGTACATCCACGGTGATATTCCCAGTTGTAAATGTATCATCGTCACATTGTTCGTTTGTTGGATTTAACAGTTGTCCCGAAATTCTGAATGCGCTGCCATAGGTGTAGAATGCTGGCGAGGCTTCCGATTAATCACGAAATGTGGTTCGCAATTACAATAATACCGAAGGGAGTATGGTGTTCTTGTATGCCAAATGATCTTTGCTCGTTGACATGCTATACATGCTTTAGACATATTTTGTATGTCTTTTTTAATGGATGGCCAAACTGCCAGGTTCGTAATTAGGTTGATAGTTGCTTGTGTACCTGGATGCTATCAATTATGAAATACCTCAAATATTTTCTTACGAAATTCCTTTGGTATAAAAGGTCTAGGTTTGCCTGTTGATTGTTCGCAATAAATGTTTTTTGAACTTTTAAATGCCATTGATACTTGTTCACACCTGAACGTTAAGTTTGCATTTTGACGAATTTCGACTAATTCCTCATCTAAAGTTTGTGCATCTGCCATTTATTCGTAATTTAAGGTTTCGTGGACAAATATTTGCTCAATCCGTGATAATATATCTGCTACTACATTATCGATGCCAGATACGTGTTGTATGTCTATGGTGAATTGATTTAATAAGTCCAGCTGTTGTTTTTGCCTCGGTGATGCCTTGTCTAAATTTTGCTGAAATGCGTAAACCAAGGGCTTATGATCTGTGAATATTGTAAATAATCTGGCTTCCAAAAGGTATCTGAAATATTTAACTCCTAGATATGCTGCCAGTAACTCTCGATCGTAGGCACTACATTTTTGTTGCGTTTCTGTTACCAAACTGAATAGAACCCTAGTGGTTACCATGTATTCTGCGACCACTATTGTACTACGGATTCTATTGCTGAGTCTGAGGCATCAACCATGATTGATAGGCGTGCTGATGCTAGTGGATGTGCGAGACTTGTTCCTTGACATAACTTAGCTTTGCACTGGTCAAAAACGGTACTAGCTTCGTTTCACCAAATGACTTGCACTTACTATTTTTCTTGCAGACTTTAAAATAATTGTTGAGTATTGCCTGATTCGTTGCAGCTGCAGGTATAAAACGTCTGTAGAAATTGATCATCCCCAAAAATGTTTTAAGATGTTGTACTGATGATAGGCATTTGAATTATTCGATGACTTTAACTCGTTCAGGTGATGGCAGAATTTCTTTAGCGCTTACTAAATGACTTAAAAATTTACATCTGCGAGCGAAAACACAGTTGTCTAAGTTGATTATGAGTCCTGCTTCGGATAATTTATTAAATATTATTTTAAGATGACTTAAATGCTCATCATATGTTTTTGATGCTATCAAAATATCATCTAAATATAGATATACAAAGCAAAACGGCAAATACCTAAAAATCGAGAGCATCAGTCTTTGGAATAACTGTGCATTACGTAGACCAAACGTCATTCTAGTGAGTTCAAATAGGCCAAAAGGAGTTGTGATTGCTGTCTTAGGAATATCTTTAGGTTCCACTGGAATTTGATGGTAAGCCCTTACTAAATCCAAAGTTCAAAATGAGGTACATCTCTCTAGTTGAAAGGAGAAATCCTGCATAATATGCGGCACTGAGTAACGGTCTGGAATTGTGACGTTGTTAAGAGCTCGGTAATTACCCCACGGTTTCCAGTCATCATTTTTCTTCGGTGCCATATGTAATGGACTAGACCATTTTTTGATGGGGCTTTTGATGGAGAGGCAAATTCCTTGTGCCATCATATCCTTAAAATGATTTCTTGCAATCTCAAGTTTATCCGGCGGTAGTCTTCCCGTCTTGCATGACAGTGGCAGTCCCCTGGTTTCTAAACAGTGTGTAACATTGCGTTTTATCGTTGACATGTCCAATGACTCTCTGCTGATGCTCTCAAACTTTTTAAGTAGTTTTAAGATATCCATATGTGTGACCGATTTGTCTACTATAGATAAATTTAAAGTTTGAGACGTTTTTAATGAACCAACACTAAATAGAGAAGTTAATGGATCAACAATTCTTTTTTTCTGCATATCCACTAATAATCCAGTACTTTTTAAAAAATCTGCTCCGATTATTGGTGTGGAAACAACTGTCACTATGAAGACCTATATTTGAACCGTTTATTTTGAAAGTGGCGTAAGTCCATATTTTGTTGAAACGAGATAATGAAAGAATAAAAAAACAATAAATGCAAAAATATACGGGACTTTGTATTTTCTTATTTATTGCACATATATTAAGGATTCATTTAATTTGACAATAAATTATTTACCGTTAGAAAGATTACACTGTTATTTATATATTGTTATCATTAACTTGATTTTTTGAAAAATGGACTTAGGCCACTTTCAAAATAAACGGTTCATTTAATGATAAAATAGATGTATACCATATGCCTTAATAGGTGTTCCATTAGTTGCATATATGTAGATTGTATTGTGAAATCCTGTTTGAATGTTTACATAAATCAGGTGGAATGACAGAGACATCAGCACTTGAGTTGCTCTCAAAAATTGTTAGATGACCCGAATTCCCATCTTCTGAACACGTCGTAAAATGTAGTGGGGTTTAGTTTTTTTTGGTCCATGTTTCGGGACCTTGTCATGAAATTTTCATGAAACCTGCATCCTGTAACATTTGTGGCACATTCGCACATTTATATTTATTTAATGTTTTAAATTTTAAATAATTCAATTCTGGATTGAAAGACTCCCTTTTAATTTGGAAAACGTCGTCTTATACTAAATAAGAAATGCGTGAGCGTCAGCCAACTGAAAATATTGCACACTCTTTATTTAATATAACTCTTCCACAATATCATTGACCTTAATTTTTTTTTTTTTTTTTTTTCGCTGGCGCTAAACACCACTGCGTTCAAGTTCATAATGATATATCAAGTTTTAAGCTAAACAATTGAATTAAAAATGATAGTTTGATGTTAAATAAATTTAGTTTACCAATAAATAGGGCGTCAAATTTAAATTTAGGTATACAAATATGACTGCTCTCGATAGCAGCTATCGGGAGCGAATAAAATCGATTCTTACTAGTAGAATACGAATTTTTCGAACCACATAGCACATAGTAGTTTTTTCAAACCGTTTTACCCGAACAGGGCCATTTTCGAACCGTATTGATTTAAGGATTGAGTTAGAAATTGAGTTGGGCCAAACGGATCAAAACTTAAAATTTTGCAGTTTAATTTATTAAAATCGGTATTTGCGAAGAACGTTAAATTTCTCGCGACATTCTATTTCAAGTTTATTTTATAAAAGTAAATTTTGTAAAATGTGCATACATTCGGGCGATTTTTTATACTGTGAACAATTTTGTTGTAATCAAATTTCTTGCAGCATTGTCAAAAATAAATTTAATTTGCCAACAAAATATAATCTACGATATTTATTGATATGTTGCTGTGATTTATGGTGTACTGGCTCGTAATCATGATGCTTTTTATGGTCTTCTGCATCCCTCCTTCCCTCTCAAGGTAGGCGACCAAAATTCTTTTCAATTTATGAAGAATTTTAAGATTTTTGTAAACATTAAGAAAACAGTTATATTTAAAAATAATTTGTATTCATAAAATAATAAAATACCAGTGTTTTTTAAAGCTTATAATCTAGTTTAATTTAATTCTTAATTCTAATTAGTATACTAAACAGCTAACATTCCTAAGTATCTTTACTGCTCAGCTTTTTCCGATTTATTTTAATAAATTCATCCGACAGTCGATTGTAGGGCACTTCAAACAGTAACGAAAATGCTACCGATAAAAGATAAACAATAACCATTATGGCTGTGGTCATGACAGTCTGTGAAAAAATTTAAAAATAATAACCTGCATAAGTATTTTTGTATTTATTATTAATTATAATTTTTTTTTTGTTACCGTAGTCATGATATCAGTATGCGCCGGTGAGTCCCGTAAACCGTATATCATCGTCACTGTGATGGGATTTAATAAATAAATGGCATATGAAACTTTGTTGATGTGAACAAACCATCGATGTCCTAGGAAGTTGGTGAACCAATCTGAAAATATATAAAACACATTTATTATTAACGGAGCTCCAAAATGGTAAAGAGTTAATATAATACTATGCCGGTTAACCAATTTGACAACATTTCTATTTAAAAGTGACTATAAACCATAACCACTCAAGATTATTTTTCTTGGCATAACTAGAAGGAGTTATTTTAAATCCGGTATTACTAAAGAGGCCTTATGTCATGTCTGTCTTGTACCGTTAAAAGTCGCTGCGGAGACAAAAGTTCTTATAAGGGAAATCGTAACAATCAACAATACAAGAAGTTTCCTTTGGCCTCGTGATTAGCCCGAAATTCATTTATATGTTACACTGGTAATGACTTCTGTTCCAATTGTGCACCAACTGTACGAGTAAAGCGAGTGTTGTATAAATTTCAAAATTCGATTGAGCAGTTGAAGTAATCATAAAAAATGTTGGTGATTATGAGTTTATGACAGTTTTGGCATTCAAGGAAAACGATTCAGCTTAATGAGTCAGCTGAGCTCAAAAATAAAAGTTACAATAATTTATATCCCAAATCTAGGTATTGGAAAATTTATCAATAATTATTCCGAAATTGCTATGCCCTCAGATTGAGTTAAGCTTTCATTCCAAATGTGACTGAGTTTGATAACATGTTTCGAATTGGAAGTTTAGGTTTAGGATTATGTTTAAAAAAACTCGTTGAAGGTCGGTCGGTGAATATGGACTAGTTTATATACCAATGATAAGATCAGTCTCTGAATCGACATTGGTGTCGATGACCTAGACATTAGTAGTGTCAAAAGTAGTAATTCCGAAATACCGTTCGCTTCTGTGACCATTGTATTAAAATCTATTGGTGATGATCTTCTAGGAAATCTACTCAAGCAAATCCTAAGGTGTCTGCTAAAAAATCGTGAACTCATTGGTGCTACGCCAAAACAAATTTTTGTGTTGTGAACGGTATAATTTCTGGCCGAGGAGAAATTGAGAATTTTCCGCTTAGGGCTACAAATCGTCTTGGCTTATTTCTCATAAAGAGGTGCTACCTGGTTAAAGGTGTTATATTAATTCCGAATGTAGCAACGATGGAATCTTTAAATGGGTTTGTGGTGAGGATGCTAATAATTGAGGTACTTTTAATGATTCTTAGCTATCCGTTGGTGATTCTCCCCTTATTATCCACCAGAAGGCCCTGGTGTGATAAGTACGATGTTAACTGCAAAAGTAATTCGTACGGTCTTACATCGCCAGGAAATCTTGGTAATTGCAAAGTTGTTCAAGCACAGAAACAATTGCTAGTGTTTTATTTACAGACAATGAGTCTGCGCTCAATTCATTAGGCAATACTTTGATCATTAACAAAATTGCCGGGGATCTAAGAACTTCATCAATCTTGTTTTTATGAATAACAGACTTATGCTATCACGTGGGTTCTTACGTATTGTGATATTGAGCGTTATGATTCTTTAACCAAAGCTGGTATCTGTTTAAAATAATCAGTCCGAACCGGTTACTGTCTTGTCCGTCAACATTAGTATGAGAAAGCGATTAAAAATGTCGCTCTGTTGGCGAGATATTTTATTCATGCCCCAGCTTGAGCCTCACTAATGCTTGTTTATCTTTAAAAAGAGGCCAGCTAAGAGTCATGGTCGCTACTTGGATCTAAAATGCATGAGACTGGCTGCGAATAAAAATGTTATCGAAGACGATCAACCGCATTAACTTCTTTGGCGGGCAACTGATTTTTGATATCCGTCCGGCGATTTGAGTCAATTTCCAAGTTTTTAACTCCAAATGTATTAAAGAAGATCAGTTATCCTCTGTCCTCTGTGTATGGGGGACACAAAACAACGTTGGCGAGGAACAACCCCAGGGAGCAATCCCAATCCTAGATATATATCTCCAGCCCCCATTAAGCCAGTACCATCTGTTTTGTATATGGTTATTAATAAAAATACTAGCCATTAATTTATTGAATATTATGACAGGCACTGTGGTAATTTCATAGTCCACTAGTTGGCAGCATACATCATGCATACAACACATCCCCCCTCTATATTATACCATTCTTCACAGGTTTAATTTTTGAGGCTGCCTAACCGTTCGACCCGCTCTTGTTTGGTACAGACTCGAACTGTTTGGCACTTACTTGACACTCCGCTATCCTTGCACTCCTTGCAATTTTTGCCCATCTTTGACTTACAACAGTTGTATCATCCAAATATAACATGGACCTATTAAACCGCGGTTTAACCAATGTATTCCTCAAATGACTTAAGTTTCTGCGATACAACTTCTCGTTTGCCTTTTTTATTACGTAAGGACGTGGCTCTTCTCTTCTTTCTACGACTATTGCTGGAGCCCACTGTTTACTTAACTGATCTTGAACTATCACTCTATCCCCTTCACTATAACTTGGCTTATCTTTAGTTGTTCTGTTATGATTTGTTTTCGTAATTATCGCTCTCTCCATTAGCGCTCTGTATCCCTCTTCATCAACTAACTTTGGTTGTAAAATTTTCTTGCTTATCGGCAATTTTCTTCGTAAATTACGTCTCATCAACATTTGACTAGGTGAATACTCAACACCAGCTACTGGTGTTGCTCGATATTCTAACAACCCTACGTAGATTTCCACTTCATCATTGCTTTTCTTAATTATGTTTTTTGCAATTCCTACTCCTTTTTCCACAAGGTCATTAGACCTAGCATAATAGGGACTAGTGTGTATTACGGTGAACTCATAATTCTCTGCAAATATTCTAAACTCACGACTATTAAAGGGATTGTTATCACAAACGACATATCTGGGTATTCCATGTACAGCAAACAATTTAATACATTCCATAACTATACCTTTCACCGATTTAGATTGCAATTCCACAACATCTATCCATTTACTAAAATATTCGACTATAACCAGATATAAAACTATCCTATATTCTCATATATCCATACCCACTTTATGAAATGGCAATGTCGGGATATCATGCGAAATGAATGGCTCTTTTACGTTGCTTCTTTGAAACTTAGCACACTCTTGACAAGTGTGAACCATTTTTTCAATATCCTCTCCCATTTTAGGCCAATACAACAATCTTCTAGCTTTCGCTTTTAACTTAACCATGCCACTATGGCCTTTATGTATTAACTTATGTTGTCTCATACTAGTTGGTACTACTACCTTATCACCATTAAATATTAACCCTTCTTTCACAAATAACTGATCCTTAACTTTCATATACTACTTTTCTTCTCCTTTGACAGGCCTCTTCCACCCCTCATGAATCTGTTTTAGAACTTTACTCAAACATTTATCCTTAATAGTTTCTACCTGAAATTCTCGAACTTTCTTCGCTGATATAGGCAAATATTGATGAATACTGATTACATGTATAATATCTTCATCAATCTTACAATCCTCAACACTTTCAGCAAATATACATTCGCGTTCCTGGTAAATACCTTATCTCGAATGAATAAACAAATAATTTAACATACATCCTTTGAATTCGTACAGAACTTTTATAAATATCCTTTGTCAATATGCTAACCAAAGGTTTATGATCGGTTTCTATCTGTATTTTATATCCTTAAATGAAATTATGTAATCTGGTACACGCAAACACAATACCCAAGAGTTCTCGTTCAATAATCGGGTAATTTTGCTCCGTCTTACTTAGACTTCTCGACGCAAATGCCACTGGTTTACCATCCTGTAACAAACAAGCTCCTATTCCATACAAATTTGCATCACTCTGTATAGTTATTAATTTCTTGTTGTCAAAATGTGCTAACTCTTGTGCTTCAATTACACATTTTTTTAACTTGTCGAATGCTTGCCGATGTTTTCACTCCCCTTATTTAATAACAGCCTTAATGGGTAAGACTCTATTGACATGTTTGGTATAAAATTATGTAAAAAATTCAACATTCCCAAAAATCGTTGAATGTCTTTTTTATCTTTAGGTAAATATCCTGACATTCTCCCGTTGAAAATCTCTGGACTATACTTGCCAATCCAAACGGTAACCTTTTATAACAATACCGACCCCAAGGCGTAATAAAGATACAGATTAACGAATATTCTTCATTTAAAACTATTTGATGAAACCCCTCATTCATGTCCAGTAATAGTCTTCGCAAAATTTCCTCTACTGTCAGTATAGGATGATGTTCTCTCTTGATAACTTTATTTAACTCCAACGGTTTAAGACATATCCTTATGGTATTTGACATTGGCTTGAAAAAAGTGCAATAAAAGAAAGTAATGGGTGACTAGGACAGGAATAATGAGGTAGAAAGAGACAACATTGTTTTATTTACAAAAGTCAGATAATTAGACATTTTTAAAATGGCCTACTGATAAAATAAAAAAATCAAACTATTGAATTATTGATATGTCAGCAAAATGCATGATAAACCAATTGAAAGGTATGATTGACAGCTGTTTCAAATTCGACTTTCGGTGCGATAAAATCACGAGGCTACGTTGTTTCACAAAATTTTCACAATAACTATCGCCGCGAAACAATTCGATTTGTTTTTGTTTGCTATGAACTGATGTGATTATAAAAAAAAAGTATAGCACAAATCATCGAATGACGAATTTGTTTAGTGAAAGAGATAGCAATACATGCGCTCGATCATATGTACCTCTTAAATTGGTTTATCATGAGCAAAAAGTATACAACAAGCGCCGCAAAATACTGTGCCATGATTCTTTTTGGCTAGAATTGTGTCTAGGATAACTGCTGTTAAAATGAGCTATTGATTTTTGCTTTATATTTGTCTATACTACCCCTATTTCGTGTATACACTCATTCATTCGATAATTTTCTATAGTTATTATTTCTCCATTTTTTGCAATAATTTTTCAGCGCTTAAAAAGTCGCAAAAAAAGCAAGTGTCATAATACCATTAACAACCCATCTTTTTTCTCAACAATTACTAAATCATGCACCCAATCAGTAGGCTTTGTTATTTTCTCGATAATTTTATTCTTTTCTAACCGGCAAAGAACTGGTTCCAATTTGTCCTTAATAATATCTGACAATCTTCTTACAGGTTTAACTACAGGAACTGCTCCCTCTTGCAAACGAATTTTATACTTAAACGGTAATTTTCCAAGACCTTCGAGCACTGTTTTATTATTTCCTATAAATTGTTGTTTTTCTTTATCAACCTGCTCCATATTATTTATTTGTTTAATTAAATTTAACTCCACACAAGTAGGCAACCCTAGTCTCGGCTTAACATACTTTATTACCGCAAACTCAATCATAATTTTCGCTCTATTCCTAGGTTGACATAACAATTTAATTCCGCCAACAACATTGAGTCTATATCCTTCAAAAGCGATCTTACTATTCCGATCCTTTATCAGATGCACCCTATTCAACTTCTCTACTACGTCATATGGAATCACATTAATTTCTGCTCCACTATCTAACTTGAAGTTAATTATTTGTTCGTTGATCTCTACTTCATGTGACCAGTTTTCTATTTTGATGTGCGGTTGTTTTACTTCATGTACCTCTGTTATTTGTCTAACAGACAAACTACAATCATCTGACTCTCCATCCTCACCAGAATCCTATTCATCTTTTACTTGATCAACTGTTCGACTTCTAGTATTGTACTTTGTAAACTGCTTCGCCTGTTGGTCAGTGTTATTTCGCTGGTAACGCCCCACTGCAAAATGTTCTACCTCCGAACATATCATGCACTTTTTCCGTAAGCTGGACACTTCCTTAATTTATGGTTCATTCCACATTTCTTACAATGAAAAACCTCCTTATTACGTTGAACATTGACCACATTCACTGACTTGGCCACAGATTCTTGTACTTCTTTAGCTTGAATTTTACTCGCTTCGTGCGCTCCACATGAAAAACAAGCCCACAAATTAAAACGTTACGTTTGTAGTGAATCGAATCCAGAAATTCAGAGATGTAGCGGTTCAAATAACAAAGGTGAACTAGTCACATATCAAAGAGAACAATATTTCTCCAGAGAAATGGTTAACTTGACGGGTTATGGAAGTGCATCCAGGAATCGACCAAAAGGTTTTAGTTCAACCTTGCTGAAAAGTAAAACCTTTAAAACGAGAAGTTTCTGTTGAGATAAATTATATAGACATTGAAATTATTCGTTTACAATTCATAATCAATTGAAGTGAAGTAGGCGTTTTGTTTTGTTATTTTTATTTATTATGTTTATGGAATCTTTTATTTTATTTTATTCATTCGGTTGTTTTATTTAATTCGATTCCAGTTGTTCGCTTTGTTCCACACATAAGGACTTTCATGTAAGCCAACAGGTTATGGGCCCAGATAATTGAACAAGCGACACTAAGCTACGAAATATGAAATAAAACTAGAATAAAGAACAGTCTACAATGGCGGACTCAAATAAAGCGTTTGTAACAAAATTGAACAACGACAATTATTTTATGTGGAAATTCAAAATGGAGCTATTGCTCATGAAAGCCAAATTGTGGAGTGTTTTAAATGAAACAAAACCAGAACCAACGAAAGATAATGCCAATGCGGAAGCAATCAACAATTGGCAAATTCGTGATGATCAGGCTCGTGCATGGATTGGTTTGTCGGTCGAAGACAACCAATTGTGCTATACATTCGAAATAAAACCACGGCGAAAGATGCATGGATGGCATTAAAAACATTTCATGAAAAAGACTCCCGTCGAAGAGAGGCAGATGGCAACGAAAATACAGATTCGGCATTAAAAACTACGGCGAAATTTAAAGACAAAATTGAGTGTTTCTTTTGCAAACGATCTGGCCATGTAAAGAGTGAGTGCGGTAAATATAAATCGTGGAAAGAAAAACACACAATAAAGGAAAGTGCATCGACCAGTGACAAAATAAATAAAGTCGAAGAAAATGACAGTTTTTTATTTATGGTTTCATCATCGAAACATATTTCGAGCAACAAAGGTTGTTTCATTTCACTAGATCAAGTGGAATGCAAGAGTTTAAACGTCGCAAACGGTGAAAGCGTAGAAGTCAAGGCAAAAGGCGTATGTCGCATTGAAATGGTCAATGCAAACGATGTACCAACCGTGGCAACGATAACAGATGTTTTGTACGTGCCGAATATTCAATGAAATTTGTTGTCGGTGAAAAAGTTGCTAGAAAAGCGCTATGCAGTAAATTTCATTCCGAATTCTGAAACGTGTGCAATTAAATTCGGAGACAAACAAGTGACAGTAGCAGACACGCAATCGAATTGGTTTAAATTGCGTCAGCCGAAAAGAAATTGTATTCATCACTGGCATCACATTTTTGGCCATCGTGATTCAGATGCAATCAAGCAAATATATTCGAAAGGATTAGTTGACGGCATGAAAATTTGCGATTGCGGCATCAAGGTTAAATGCGAAGTGTGTCTCAAGGGAAAAACAACACGTTTGCCGTTTCCAAAGCAATCATTGACAAAATCTACAGCTCCACTTGACCTTATTATACACACTGACGTATGCGAACCAATGCAATTAGTTTCGCCGAGTGGTAAGCGGTACGTACTCGTAGCATTGGTGAAAAATAAATTCTCTAAGAAATCAAAAGTTATACGGTTGGATTGAGGAGGAGAGTACACCGGAAAGAACGTCGTAAATTTTTTGAAACAAGAAGGAATTCAAATCCAGTACACGACACCATACACGCCGCAGCAGAATGGTGTTGCTGAGAGAAAAAATCGTACGCTCATCGAGATGGCGCGTTGTATGCTGTTGGACGCAAATTTACCGAAAACATTTTGAGCAGAAGCGGTAAATACGGCAAATTATGTTCAAAACCGCTTGACATGCAGAGCGATTGAAAAGACACCATATGAGGCGTGGAATCAGCAGAAACCAGGTATTAAGCATTTTTCTATTTTTGGTGCTAAATGTTTTGTTCATGTGCCATCAATCAGAGAAACGACATAAATTGGATGATACCAGCGCACCGATGATTTTTGTTGGTTATGACGAAAATTCGAAGGGATTCAGATGCTTAGATCCAGTCAAAAATTATTTGGTGATCAGTCGAGACGTGCGCTTTATGGAAAATTCTGCGAGTGAGATCAGCGTTGATTTATCATCAAGTGATGCGAATGTCGAATCAAGTACAATCGGCATCGATATGGATAAGCCAACTGAAATCAATCCAAAAGTGTGTGACAACGTGAGTGGCACCGTAACAACAGAAAATAATGCGGGAGTGCGAAACAACAGTATAGACGCAGTGTCGAAGGGTTTCTCACAAAAATATGGAACTGATTATGATCAAGTGTTTACTCTTGTTGCTCGACAAACAACGTTCGGAACGCTTTTATCGATTGCATCAAAAGAAAAACTCTTTGTACGACATATTAATGCCAAAACGTCGTTTTTAAATGGGAAATTGAATGAAACGATCGACATGAAACAGCCGCCGGGATTTGAGGAGAATAGTGAACTCGTTTGTTTGTTGGGAAAAAATCTATACGGTCTAAAACAAGCGGCGAAATCATGGAACGACGCTATTCATAAAGTATTGATCGATGCAGGTTTTCAACAAAGCAAAGCAGATCAATGCTTATGTACTCACGGAAGAAAAACGGCGAATGGCCATTTCTTCTGATTTATGTCGACGATATGATTGTGGCAGCGAAATCAATCAAAACAGGTAACGAAATAAAGGAAGTCATCGCAACGAAATTTGAAGTGCAAAATCTGAGTGAAATTAAATTTTACCTCGGGGTAGAGATCATCAAGGACGCGAAAAATATTTATCATTTGTGTCAATCAAAATACATTCAAAGAATTGCTGCGGATTTCGGTCTCAGTGATGTGAAAGTTTCAAACGTTCCGATGAACGTGAACTGCAATAAATCCGTTGCGGATGATAATTTTTTGCTGACAAACACAGATTATCATCGGGTGTTTGCTATACATACCTGTGAATACACGACCGGATATTTTGGCGAGTGTTTCAATATTAGCGCAACGAGTGCAACAACCACGTCAACAAGATTGGAATGAATTGAAACGGGTGTTGAAATATCTAAAGGGTACTGCAAATTTAAAATTGGCATTAAGTAGTGATAACGATTCGGACAAATTTTTCTACGAATATGCTGACGCAATTTGGGCCGAAAATAAAAAGGACCGAAAATCAAACACTGGTTATATTTTTATTGTTAATGGTGGCATCGTAAGTTGGGCATGTCGAAAGCAGAATTGCGTCGTATTGTCATCTACAGAAGCAGAGTTCATCGTATTGTCCGAAGCGTGTTAAGAGGCATCTTGGTTGCGGCGGTTGCTGAACGATTGGCAACATCCAGTTCAAACAGCAGTAACAGTCTATGAAGACAACCAAAGCTGTTTGAAGCTCATCGAAGAGGAACAATTGTCAAATCGAACAAAACATGTGGATACGCGATATCATTTTGTTAAAGATTACATGCAACGAAAATTCGTATCATGCGAACATTGCTGTTCAGTAGATATGTTGGCCGATTTACTAACAACCCCATTGCCGGCAAAGCGTCATATCATGCTACGCGAGCGATGCGGATTAAATTGAGTTAAATAAATAATTAGAATGAGAAGGAGTGTTGAGGTAAATTATATAGACCTTGAAATTATTTGTTGACATGAAAATTAAAGATTGCGGTTCCTCGCAAAATAAAAGCTTCGGTTGTTTTATTTAAATCGATTACGGTTGTTCGCTTTGTTCCACACATAAGGACTTTCGTGTAAGCTAACAGTTTCATCATTAACCAATTAGAACTGTCACAGTCAATGTCATTACGCTGGAAAATCATCATAAACTATAATTTAATCGTTATTGGGGACATCAGATCAGAATTAAGTGTTAAGATGAGGCCTGTGATAAAATATGGGAAGCACACAACATACGTTGATACTTTGCGAAATAATATCCTGGCATCCACTAACAAAGCGTACGCACGAAGAAAGCGGAGTATTAGGAATGCAGGGTCCCAAAATGCAACTCAACCTTCAACTAGATCCACTGCTCAACCGTAAACTTAACCCAAAGCTCAATGCTCAATGAAAAACTGTATGCGCACATTAACTCAGCTCAACATTTATCCATCCCAACCCTCAACATAAGCCCAACTCAACTGCAACCTGACATCCAACTAACCCGATAACTCGACCCAAAACTCAACGCCCTACTCAACTCCCAAGCCAACATTGCCTAAAAAACAACTTGCGTACATGAACTCAACTCAATTCAATCCGCAAATAAATCCCCAACTAAACTGCTCACTCAACCCTAACTCATTCCCAACTCGACTCTAACTCAGCCCTTAGTCAACCCGCACATCGATACCTAATCTAATCTGCAACTTAACCCCAAACACAAAGACCAACTCAATCCTCAACCAAGCGTACGTAATAATGAAATTTTTGAACCATGTGTTAATATTTTAATAACCACGTGGGGGTCAATTTATTTGGCAGTTACCCTATATATTCTCGACATACCAAAAGGATACAAAAGCTTTCCAATTTTCTATCTTGACCATAGAAACAGATTGGCGAGACGCCATGGGAGGAGGCATTCAGATATCAAGACTTTTGTCATACATTGACAATTTGACATATATATTGGGTAAAAAGCCTTTTCGAGATGGAAATTTCGTTCTTACTTTTCAGAAGTATAAATCAGAAATTGGATTCTATATTCTTAAATAACAGTTTAACTTAAAGACACTTAATTGACAATTATTGCATCGATAGTTGTTGTAGTTGTAACGTACTATGCATCACCCAGGATGTATACTATAGTATCCCCAATGTCACGTTTACGTAATACGTGCTCTTTATTGGTTGACATGAGCAATGTGTTTTGTGATATTATTTCCTGCAGCTGTTCATGTAGTTGGTATATGATGAAGTCGCAAAAGTTGAACACAGTCCTCGTTTGACAAGTTCCGTTTAAATAATGGATGTAGTATGTTAACGAATCGATGTCTTCCCAGTATCCTGATAGATTATAATTTATGATAATCTTCGCGATTATGCGTCGACTACTAATTTTTACGCGAAAGCGTCGACAACCGTCGACAACGTCGACAACTCGTAGACAACGTCGACAACTCGTCGACAACGTCGACTTTTCGTAGACAACGTCGACAACTTTTTATGCCTGAAGTCGTTTAATGTTGAACTGTTTCCGTAGTTTGTAGTGAATCCATATTACGAATAGTAATATAGTATACAATATACTTCAAAGTAGCTTAGCTAATTTTACGTTAATTTTAGACGAAATACAAATATATTTCTATGTATATTAAAACCTTAATTAAGAATTTGCACACTTCCATCTCTATAACAATACAAAAACAATTTTCACGATAGTCGCTTAGTCAGTTCATGTACCAATGAGTAATTTATGTGATTTATTATCAAAATGTAACCTTTTTTTGATCCCTAGGTTAATTAAACAATGACTTATTTATTAACGGACAGCAATATGATCAAACCGGCTAAATAAATGAGGAAATTAATCATTTCGTAGGTTGTCGACGTTGTCTACGTTGTCGACGCCATAAACGCAAAAAATTGCGAGGTAATCTACGTAATAGGTTACGCGTCGACAACCGTGTAGATTACATCACGTAATCTACGTCGCCCATCTCTGGTTGTCCCATCGTTTATCAATAGTTGAGCGATTTCTTTAGATGACTTATGAAGTAATGTAGTCATTTCTCGTTCAAGCTGGTTTTTTGCCCCGACAACATTAGATCCGTTATCGCTATATAAATCACTGCACAATCCTCTCCATGCAGTGAATCGTTTCTAAACTGCGATGAATGCTTCAGTGGTTAAATCGCTGACTGGCTCAATATGTATGGCCTTAGTTGTAATGCAAACAAAGATTGATAAATAACTCTTGTGTGCTTTATGACCTCTTCCCTTTGTTGTACGAATAAGTAGTGGTCCTGCATAATCGACTTCGGTTCTCAAAAATGGTCTTCCGGGTGTGATACGTACTTCTGGTAAATTTCCCATTAACTGTATTCCGGATTTGACATTAAACCGATGACACTTCACACATTTGGATATTAAATTTCGTGTTAGATTTCGACTGTGTATAATCCAGTATTTTGTTCGAAGATGAGCTAATGTCAATTGTGTTAATCCTTAGGTATTGAATGGTTCTTTGGAATGATAACTGGATGTTTCGCATCATAATTCCAAGTTGTTGTATTTTCAACTCGACCGCTGACTCATAATATATCTTGGTCTAGGAATGGAGACAAAGATTTTACCTTACTTTTATTTGATATTCCTGTTTGGTTCATAAGGCCGTGAATTTCAGTTTTGAAATGTCGTCTTTGCAATCCGCTGGGTTGTTGGTTGATTTGACATAAAACCACTGAGACGGAGAATTTAAATTCTGGATTTCCGATCTTTTATTTGCCACGAATGTATTAAATGTGTGGGGCTTATTTTACACCCACCCTAACACGATCATTGAATCCGTCCAAAAGTATGTTGTTGTATGGCCAAACTGCATGTTTTGCTTCACCCTATTCATTAAATTTGCAAGCAAACTTGCTCCGCATAACTCTAGCTTTGGCAATGTTAGCTTGGTTGCTATTGCTGCTACCCGTGTTTTTGATGTTAATAAAGTTGCTTTATTTGATGCCCTGTCATAGAAGTATGCCACTGCTGCATAAGCCACTTCGGAAGCATCACAAAATCCATGCAATTCTCCTTGTAGAGATTGATCGAATTTAATATACCTCTGGTGGATTTTTTCCCATTGCTGACATGTGTTTTCGATGTTTCTAGGCAGTTTTTGGTCCCACGTCACGCCAGAGATCCATAGCGTTTGCATTAACATTTTGGCTTTTATCGTAGTTGGAGATAGCCAGCCTAGTGGATCAAATAATTTTGGCGACTCAGATAACATTTTGCGTTTGTTTATTTCTCCAATTTTGACGTTGGTATTCACCTTAAACCCAATGTTTTTACTGACTCTGATTCGTCGTTGTTGTGAAATATGCTAGGCTCGAAGGCTCTCAGGTTAAATCCTTCAGTTTGTAGCAATTTTATCAGTTCGGTTTGTGCTGTCTGAGCTTCCTCTATATTGTGACTTTCTGATAATAAATCATCTACGTAGAAATCTTTCTTAATTATCCTTGCCGCTATTGGGTAGTTTTTCTCCTCATCGGCCGCTAGCTGTTGTAGTGTCTTGATGGCGAAATATGGTGCCGAAGCCACTCCAAATGTCACGGTTGTCAGCTGGTACGACTTTAGCATTTTGTCGGATGATGTTCTCCAAAATATTTTCTGATATTTTTGATCCTCCGGATGTATCCTTATTTATCGATACATTTGTTCTATGTCCGCTGTGTATGCTACTTTGTATTTTCTCCAACGTAGTAGAATTGACATCAGGTCCTCTTGTAACGTGGGTCCCACGAGTTGTATTTGATTCAAACTGATATCGTTGTGGGGCAGCACCATCGGGGAATTACCAAGACACCAATATCGAAACATACAATGGATAACACCAATATGGAAAGGTACGACAGGTAACACAAAAACTTTTGACAGTTTAGTTTTTGTCTTATGTGCGTCCGCGTATTAACCCAAAAAATATATCGACGAACAAAAAAAGTGAATTAAATTAAAAAACGAGTATTGAATTACGAGTCTCGCACCATTGACGACGACCATCATCATTGCTAAATTATTCCAAATAAATCATTAAACTGTGATAATTGCGTTTTTAATTATTAGTGAAATATAACTGCACGTATACACACTACCGCACGATTATCGCCTTTTTTATCAACTGCGCCATAGTTTATCAAGCTACACTTAGCGCACCATAACTCATAATTGGTGAATCCTGCATAACTGCACGATAGCCATAATTGGTGACAACCGACGCATATTTTGAAGTGAAATTATCAAATAAAATTTTATTGTGAGTGATTTCGACAGTGCGCGATTTTTTTCTTCGCATATTAAGTGTACACAGTAAGAGCACGCAGTAACGAAGCAAGTAACGGTAAAAACACGCGGTGCCGTAGGCAAGCGAAATCAGTTAGTTAATAAACTATTATTAATTATAAAACGACATATACTTTTGTTGTCGGTCGACAAACACGGAATAACGCTTAATTTTCTGTCAATTTATACCGATTCGATTTATAACAAGACATGTCTGACGACGACGAAAAAAACGTCCGCTAAACAAACAACGGTGAAATAGCACGAGTGTCTATCAAAGTGCCACCATTTTGGGTGGAGTGCACCGAAATTTGGTTTGCCCAAGTAGAGGCGCAATTTGAGACATGCAAAGTGACGAGTGATTTTACGAAATTTAACATAATCGTGGGCGGTGTCGAAAGCCACGTAATAGCGCAGGTATCGGAGGCTATATTAAATCCACCTGCTCAAGAAAAATATGACAATTTTAAAAAATGTGTTTTGGAGGTACATATATAGTGCCTCCGAGCAACGATAAAATGCGAAAACTCTTATCAGGTGCCGAACTGGGTGATCGGAAACCTTCACACCTTTTGAACGAGTTAACGAAGCTGGCTGGCGCAAAAATCGGTGAAGATTTTTTTCGAACCATCTGGCTGGAACGACTTCCATCACAAGTACGAGCGATTTTGTCAACGAGTGAGGTTCCACTTAAAACAATGGCAGATCGAATCATGGACGCAGCTGGTTCCTCTACAGTTTTTATGGTCAATGAAGATGCGCCGCTGTCAAATGCGACGAATCAAGTGGAAAAACTGACACAGATGGTAAGCAATATCAGCAATCGCGAAGTCAATCACGAACGCCGAGCCAGGATGAATTAGGTTGGTACCATCGAACCTACGGAGACAAAGCAGCTAAATGTCGAGAGCCTTATTCTAAAAGACAGGCGCCTAACGAAACTATTCCAAAAAACTATTAGGCCAGTCGCCTAATACAGGCGACGCGGGCCGTACAATAACGCGACTTGTCGCTATTGATAACTTAACCAAGTCGAAATTCTTAGTTGACACAGGCGCGAATGTTTCAGTGCTTCCACCCACGATCAGCGAACGGCAAAAACCTCCAGCAGCGACAAAACTATTTGCAGCTAACGGTAGCGAAATTAAAACATATGGCACCAAACGTCTGACTCTCTCATTGGGTCTACGAAGAAGTTTCACCTGGGATTTCTTTATAGCAGACGTTATTTCATCGATCATCGGAGCTGATTTTTTGCACCATTTCGAACTCTTGGTCGACATCAAAAACGGTCAGCTGATCGACAGTCTGACCAAATTGTCTGTCAAGGCAGTTCAACAAAGGACAAGTGGGCAAACTTTGAGAACCTACGATATTAATTCCGAGTTCGCAGATTAATTGTACGAATTCCGCGACGTAACTGTCTTCATGAATACTAAGAAACGTAAGGTTAGTACGACGACTCACCGCACATCACAACGACAGGTCCGCAAGTCTGTGCCAAAGCACGAAAGCTGTCGCCCGAAAAACTTAAGGCTGCTCAAAATGAATTTCAATTTCTAATGGATCAGGGAATAATTCGTCCTTCCAAAAGTGATTGGTCAAGTCCTCTGCATATGATCCCGAAAAAGAACGGCGAGTTCAGAGCTTGCGGAGATTACAGGGCGTTGAACGCGAGAACGAGAACGATACGAGATAACTACCCCATAAGTTTTATACAGGATTTTATTCATTTCCTCGATGGCACCGAAATTTTCACGGTACTTGACTTACAGCGTGCCTACCAACAAATCCTGATCGAGCCAAACGACATACCGAAAACGGCCATAATTACACCTTTCGGACTATACGAATATGTTTACATGACTTTTGGGTTATGTAATGCGGGCCAGACGTTTCAAAGGGCTATTCATTAAGTTCGTTTTCTCGTACTTGGACGATATTTTTATTGCTTCAAAAACACCGGCG
This sequence comes from Tipula helvola, assembly GCA_963556165.1. Taxonomy (NCBI): domain Eukaryota; kingdom Metazoa; phylum Arthropoda; class Insecta; order Diptera; family Tipulidae; genus Tipula; species Tipula helvola. The sequence goes on along the minus strand of OY744483.1, from coordinate 190,999,174 downwards.
GAGCATAGATGTCACGTCAAGATGGTACTTAGAACCGAAGACAGTGCAACAGAAAAGATTCTTGGCCATGATAAATTTTTATAGAAGATTTATACCACACGCCGTTAAGAATCAGATGACACTGCAGAAACTGATAGTTGGCAACAAAAAGAATGACAAGACCGAGGTTCCATGGACAAACGAATCAACAACCGCATTTCAGAATTGCAAAAGCGATCTACGAAACGCAACATTGCTTGCACATCCGAAACCGAATTCCAAATTATTGCTTTACGTCGACGCATCAGATGTGGCAGCAGGCGCTGTCCTTAATCAACAAGATGAAGCAGGAGTTATCCAACCGTTGGGTTTTTACTCAAAAAAGTTAACAGAGTGTCAGCAGAGATATTCTACGTATACGATCGTGAACTTCTAGCGATGTATCAAGCAGTGAAACACTTTCAACACATGGTTGAAGGACGAGATTTCTGCATTTATACGGACCATAAACCATTGGTTTTCATGTTTCGTCAGAAACTAGAGAAGGCGTCACCGCGACAGGTCCGTCATATCGACTACATCGGGCAGTTCACTACCAAAATTTTGCACGTCGCTGGCAAAGATAATGCAGTAGCGGATCTACTGTCACGAATCGAGATGATTGATAATAACGATTATTATCGATTTCAACGCAATATCAAAGAAGCAAAAAGAGGATCCCGAATTAAAAACCTTATTGGCAGATAATAATTCTAATCTTATTGTTCTAAAGTATTTTGCCATTCCAGGATCTAAAGAAACACTGTGCTATGATGTAACCCACCAGTTAATCAGACCATTTGTACCCAAAAGGTTCAGGACTCTGATACTAACTCGACTTCACGGTTTAGCACATGCAGGCATTAGAGCAACGAACAAATTGTTACGACAAAAGTTCTTTTGGCCTAGCATGAACAAGGATTGCAACGGATTTGTAAGAGCTTGTCTAGCGTGTCAGCGAGCTAAAGTTCATCGACACAACAAAACGCCAGTGTCCGATTTCATCGTACCGGATAGCCGGTTTCAACACGTCAATATGGATATCGTTGGCCCATTACCGATCAGTTCAGACAAACGTTACATTTTGACATGTATCGACCGTTATACGCGATGGCCAGAGGCTTATCCGATGTCTGACATGACAGCTGAGACGATCGCACGAGAGTTTGTATCAAACTGGGTATCACGATTTGGTACTCCATCGCGAATCACCACAGATTTGAATCGACAATTTGAGTCCGAAATCTTCAGAGAGTTAACGAGACGTTTGGCAATTAACCATCTTAAGACGACGCCTTACCATCCCCAGTCGAATGGGATAATCGAGAGATCGCATCGAACGCTAAAAAGCGCATTCAAAGGCTACCAAACTAACGACTGGATCGATGCATTACCTACAATACTACTAGGGTTGAGGTCAACGTTCAAAGAAGACATCAAGGCGACGCCATCAGAGTTGCTATATCGGATGTCACTGCGGCTACCGGCGAATTCTTAAAAAGAAAAAATCTAAGGCGAACGATGAGCAAACTTAGACCGAAACCCGCGACCCATCACGATCGGTCGAAGTTCTTTGTGCAGAAGCAGTTAACAGATTGCACTCACGTTTTTGTGCGAAACGACGCGGTGAAAGGTCCACTTCAGTCACCTTACGACGGACCATACGAGGTCGTGCAACGATATGACAAGTATTTCAAGGTCCGGATCCATAACCAGCCAAGAAAAATCTCCATTGACCGATTAAAAGCAGCGCTTTTGCCCTTAGACTATCAGCCTTTCGAAGTGCCAGTGGAGAAATCACGCGGCAACGAGCAACCTACCCAACCTATCAAGGTTCCAGTCGAGAAACCGCCCGATGGTAAAAAAACAAGCGCAACCATATCGAAATCTGGACGTCGTGTTCAGATTCCTTCAAATTTTGTTGCTTCTAAGGCTTGGAATCTCCGTTCTAGGAAATTGAGAAATTCTTCTAGTGTTGGCATTTCTCTAGGATCCGCTATTGACATCTCGAATAGTTTTGATGTTTCATTATCCAACTTTTTTATTATTATTGGAATTATAATGTAATTCCAAGACAATATAATGTCACATGGTTCGACGCCATTTGCCTTTTATTTTGGTATCGGTTTACCAACAGTTGCCATGCGTCTCTGTAATTATCACCGGTGGTTTCAAGGTGGCTTATTAGTCTGCCCACGCTCCCCAGTACTGCAGTTTTTAGTTGGTGGATTTTTTTGGAGTCACTTATGTCGTCGTTTTCATGAATAATCCTTCTAAATAGGTCATAAAAAGATGCCCATGTGGAATTTCAATCGGCCTTAGTTTGACTTCATGTTCCATTGACTTTTGTTTGTTCAGCACCTTGGTGATTCTGGATCTTAGTATCTCGAATTTGTTGATCAATGTTGAGTAGTAATCCTCGATGAAGTATGGCACCGTAACTTCTTCATCAGCAGTAGCGTCCACTAATAGTTCCTCATGAAGTTGCTCGATTTTTGCTACCCTGGCATCGAGCTGAGTTAGCTTGTGTTTAAGTTGACCTTTGCAAGCCTGTTACGACCGGGTCATAACTTCAACCAAACTCTAAAACCACACACACACACGCAGGAATGTAAAATTATATGAAATGCGGCTACTTTGTATTTTTTCACAGTCGATAACCTGTACCGCTGAATAATAATCAAAATTTTCTTGGATAAATAATAATTATGGTTAAACGGGTGGCGTGGTTATAACCATAGATGGCTCTGGTTTGAATTACTTTTAGTATCGGTCACTATGAAAATTGCGCGCATGGGTCAAATAACAAAATAAAACGAGAGAGAATTTTTTTTTTGCTTGAGAGATTCGAGTTTTTGTTTTCGGAGCGATCGCATCAAAAAAATCGCTTGTTTGAAAAATTTATAAAAAAATCAAAACAAAAACAAGTATATTTAATAAATTAAATAATTATTAAAAAAAAAAACAAAGGAAACCAAAAACGTAAAAGTACCGAAAAATTTCGGACCAAAATTTAAGAATACCCGAATTTTCGGGCCACCTACATAAATCACCTTATACGTCATTTGAATATAATAATAAAGTAAGAACGCGTAAAGTGCGTGTGTGCAGGGGGGCTATTTCTGAATACGATAGGAATTCGAATGTATAAGATTCGTATTTGATTTAAATAAGAAACGAGCAAATCTGATTCAATTCTAATTCAATTCAAATAAGAATATTATACTTTCGTATTCGTATCGTATTCAGAAATAGCCCTCCAGTGTATCCAATAAAATAGGAGATACGTGTGGAATTCACATCGTTTAACCACACGTTACAAACAAACCAAAAAAAAAAGGAAAACAACAACCAAATCCTAAAGACATATAAGGATAATACAGTGACACGAAAAACGGAAGAAAACCACGTAGTGCTACATCAACGGGAGAGTATTTTTGGTGTGATGCAATAACCAACACGCAGCTGAATCATCTAGAAACGGGACTATACCATCACATAATTAGCGGTGTTTGAGAAAAGCGAAGTTATCAAGGTGTTCCGGTGTATATTAGAGGAAACCAACCCATTCCTAACGGTAATAGTGGAAGTTTAGCAACGTGTTCAGCCGTGTTAACAACAGCGAAGTAGTTTATTGTTGGTTATTTATAACCATTTATTTGTTATATTCATTTCGGTAATGTAGTCTATTAATCAAATTGATTTTTCTTAGTTTTAGTTCTTAACGGGCTGCCGTGAGCAGACATTTTTGTATTGATTTTTTTTTTGTACAGGTGATCGAGACACACAGAGCTCTGAGTCCTCGTCAGCCGAATCGATAAGCTGCATATATTATTCAAGTGATGGTATCAATCAGTTTGATTAAGTAGTTTTGTTTCTTTTGTACAGTAACCTAACGTTAATCATAATTTTGATGTAATTGCTTGTTTTATTTATTCATAAATATAATTTATGTTAATATGTTATTGGTTATAAGAACAAAATCAAATATTTAAAATCACCGTTTAAAAGAACTTATTACTATCGGGAGAGAAGCGTCAGGTCGCGTGTGTGTGTGAGAGTGTGTTATAGGTAAGTTGATCCGCAAACAAATTTTATTTTGGCCGCTATCTCGATCCAGGAAGGGCACCACCAAATTCCCACCCCAAACTGAGTGTAAGCCGGACAAATGCTGCAGGTGGTGACTTCTGGATGTTCTGATAACGTGTGACCGTAAGGACACCCAAGTGGCGCCCAAACGGTACGGTTACGGTAATTGATAATAGTATTTTTTTTACATTATGCATGCGCTTCCATGAGTTTGCATCAAGGTCAAGTGACTTTTTTTGAATCAGATTCGTCGGTTGAAGCGCAATTCAAATTTCAGTGAATAATAGTTTTTTTTGTTTTCTTTACAGTTGGATTAACTTGCTATCAACAGTGTTTCATCAATATCGACCTTCGGTCTTTGATTTTTGGATGTTTTAAGCGTGGAGATGGTGGGTTAAGACAACTTCCGGTATTCACATTAGTTGTTTGTGGGTGACTCATTGTCATCTGCTTTACGGTATTGAATTACAGTGCGGGTTACCGCCTACAATGGTGTGATTGATTTGTTAGGTGGTGATCAATAATACATCCACGTTAACTGATGATTCATTTGGTGACAAGTCACGACCTAATCCTATAATTATAATTTTTTTTGAAACTGTTTTTTTCTATATAATATTTTAGATATAACGCAGGCACACACTGATGCAAATGGCGCTTGTCTCTTGATGTAATTATTTACAAATCAAACCTCATCAAGTGTGTTGGGATATAGTCGATATAGTCCAGCTTGATCATTACTAAGTTAATTAATTGTTGTTGGTGAGTTTTTTTTATAAAAAGATTAAATTTTGTGTTTTTGTGTTTAGTAATTTGACGTAATCTCGTTGATAAATCTTTTGTTATAAATTATTTATCGTAATTATAAACCATTTTCATATTTAGTCCTCAATTAGAAAATAAATTTTATAGTATAAGCACAGATAAGAATAGACAGATGTACATCTTGTATGGGCCAAATTTACATTAGGAATTTCAATAACCGGAGTGAAGTTTCTAACGTTAATTTAAAGTGCAGTTTGACACTAAAAAAAAGTGTAAGAAATAAGTGGTAGAAAAAGTGTTGAAAAAATTTACTAACGTTAAAAAATGTAGCTACACAAAAAATCGTTAAATGACAAATAAAAAAAATCATTTTCTAGAATTTCAATATAAAATTAATAATGCAAAAAGGTTTTGCATAACTTTCGAAACTTATCAAATTTGGAATAAATTTTTTTTTTTTTTTTTAAATGTTGCCAATGGCTTTATACTTGAATCTGTCTACATAAGAAACTAACAAGAAGTAATCAAATCTTAAGCTAAAATTATTATATATTTTAAGTCTTAACCAATGCTAATACTTATTGTTAGTGCTGGAATTAATCAAAACGAAATTATGTAATTTTAATTAATTTAATAAACCATTAAAAAGTTTTGAATGCCAAAATGAGGGCGAAAGCACAGCATTAAACAAAATAACACAAATCTCAGAGATGTGCTCATATACTCACTATACTCAACGGTTTGGGAATACAAAAAGCTAGTTGACGTGCCTATGCCATTCTGTTATGACGGGTTGGGCTCAAATAACAAATTTGTCAAAAAATGATAAATTTTCAAAACTTAACAAATTTTTCGAAAATTAGTTGGAAGCGGTACTACACTAAGTCAATTAACACAAATCTCAGAGATGCGCTCATATACTCACTATACTCAACGGTTTGGGAATACAATAAGCTAGTTGACGTGCCTATGCCATTCTGTTATGACGGGTTGGGCTCAAATAACAAATTTTCAAAAAATGATAAATTTTCAAAACTTAACAAATTTTTCGAAAATTAGTTGGAAGCGGTACTACACTATTATTGTTATTATTATAAAAAATTGGTTGGAACCATCAGAGGTTCCGCACTCAATGCCACGATAGGCCCATGGTGCATACCAGTGATTCTAACCTAACTCGCGAACGCGTGCTGCAGCCTTAATAAACTGAAGTAGTTTAGGCCAAGGCAAGGAATACAGCTGATTATCAGCAATGGATCTAGAGTCAAATAATTGCAATCTAACTCTGTTGAAAGCAGGACAACTGCACACGAAGTGAATGCAATCATCATCGTCTTCAAGGCAATCCTCGCATACAGCGTCAAGAGATAGCCCCATGCGCTGAAGATGTACCTTAAAATGACCGTGCCCAGTAAGAGTCGTGATCAAGACTCGCAGGTGTTTCTTACTGAGAGATAAAGCAAACTTAGTGGCCCTCAAATTAGGTCCACTAACAAAAAGTTTGGCAATGCGACAGCTACGAGTAGCAAGCCATTGCTGTTTTAATTTACTTACAGCGCAGTTTTTTATCGTCTTCTTAACATAACTAAATAGTAAGGAAGCAACTAGTTCGGGACCGATTAATTTAAACTCAGCGCCAGCTTTCGCTAGAGAATCAGCGACATCATTGCCCTCAATACCACAATGGGCAGGAACCCACATAATCGTCACTCTGTTGCTAGAACAGAGAGTATGTAAAAAGTGTTTACAGTCCTTAACAAATTTTGACGCAGTCAAGGGATTGTCCAAAGAATTCAGCACAGATAAGCTATCTATACAAAACACAAAATTTTTATTTGTAACAGCGAGATTCAATGCCTCAATTACGCAGAGCGTTAAAGCAATTAGTTCCGCTTGAAAAACTGTGCAGTACCGGCCCCACTCCATAACCCGAACTATTATCAGAGCTAGAGCCATCAGAAAAGAAGACTATCGACTCATACAAGTTCTCAATAAAATCCAGTGATCTCCACTGGTCCCTCGAAGGTCGCACCACTGAATATAATTTAGAGAAATTGAATTCAGACATCGCTCTATCATTAACCATATCAATTCCTGGTACTAATGATACGAAATCATTTAAGATTGTTCTATGGCCCACGACTGAGCCAAGAGAGTTTCACATTCCTATGCTCTTTAGCCGAAACGCAGCAGAACATGCTGTGCTAAGAATGAAAGAATGTAGCTGTGGAAAGAATAGAATTGTTTTGAAAATTTGTTATGCTTCCAACTAATTTTCGAAAAATTTGTTAAGTTTTGAAAATTTATCATTTTTTGAAAATTTGTTATTTGAGCCCAACCCGTCATAACAGAATGGCATAGGCACGTCAACTAGCTTATTGTATTCCCAAACCGTTGAGTATAGTGAGTATATGAGCGCATCTCTGAGATTTGTGTTAATTGACTTAGTGTAGTACCGCTTCCAACTAATTTTCGAAAAATTTGTTAAGTTTTGAAAATTTATCATTTTTTGAAAATTTGTTATTTGAGCCAACCCGTCATAACAGAATGGCATAAGCACGTCAACTAGCTTATTGTATTCCCAAACCGATGAGTATAGTGAGTATATGAGCACATCTCTGAGATTTGTGTTAATTGACTTAGTGTAGTACCGCTTCCAACTAATTTTCGAAAAATTTGTTAAGTTTTGAAAATTTATCATTTTTTGACAAATTTGTTATTTGAGCCCAACCCGTCATAACAGAATGGCATAGGCACGTCAACTAGCTTATTGTATTCCCAAACCGATGAGTATAGTGAGTATATGAGCACATCTCTGAGATTTGTGTTAATTGACTTAGTGTAGTACCGCTTCCAACTAATTTTCGAAAAATTTGTTAAGTTTTGAAAATTTATCATTTTTTGACAAATTTGTTATTTGAGCCCAACCCGTCATAACAGAATGGCATAGGCACGTCAACTAGCTTATTGTATTCCCAAACCGATGAGTATAGTGAGTATATGAGCACATCTCTGAGATTTGTGTTAATTGACTTAGTGTAGTACCGCTTCCAACTAATTTTCGAAAAATTTGTTAAGTTTTGAAAATTTATCATTTTTTGACAAATTTGTTATTTGAGCCCAACCCGTCATAACAGAATGGCATAGGCACGTCAACTAGCTTATTGTATTCCCAAACCGTTGAGTATAGTGAGTATATGAGCACATCTCTGAGATTTGTGTTATTTTGTTTAATGCTGTGCTTTCGCCCTCATTTTGGCATTCAAAACTTTTTAATGGTTTATTAAATTAATTAAAATTACATAATTTCGTTTTGATTAATTCCAGCACTAACAATAAGTATTAGCATTGGTTAAGACTTAAAATATATAATAATTTTAGCTTAAGATTTGATTACTTCTTGTTAGTTTCTTATGTAGACAGATTCAAGTATAAAGCCATTGGCAACATTTAAAAAAAAAAAAAAAAATTTATTCCAAATTTGATAAGTTTCGAAAATTATGCAAAACCTTTTTGCATTATTAATTTTATATTGAAATTCTAGAAAATGATTTTTTTTATTTGTCATTTAACGATTTTTTGTGTAGCTACATTTTTTAACGTTAGTAAATTTTTTCAACACTTTTTCTACCACTTATTTCTTACACTTTTTTTTAGTGTCAAACTGCACTTTAAATTAACGTTAGAAACTTCACTCCGGTATTTCAATACAATAATTCCAATCCAATCCTTTTAGAGCAGGACGTACATTTCTGTCTCTTTTTATCTTTTTTTACGTATGGCTATTTTGATTATATCAAAGCAAACATAAACCAACTTCAAACAAAATTGTATTTTACAATATATACGTCCTGCTCTAAAAGGATTAGATTAGAATTTGGTATTGAAATTTCTAATGTAAATTTGGCCCATACAAGATGTACATCTGTCTATTCTTATCTGTGGTATAAGCTTATCAATATCATTATTGAATTAGGTTTCTTATCTCCTGGTGAATTATTAAATTATAGGGTTTGGGAGACTTTTCGTTATTTAATTGGTGTTTATTTATCTTCTTATTTATTTAAATTTATTAAGTTATAATTTCCAATTATTTTGGTGGTTGTATTTCCCTAAAAATCAAGTTATAATATTAGTAAACATGAATGTTCGATTATTAGAACCCCAAGAGTTACAGGTAGAATTAGAAGTGCGAGATATCCCCAATTCACACCTTTCCATTAATATTTTAGAAGCCAGATTATTATCTGAAAATCAATTCCCTATATGTATTAATTCCTACGCGGTCTCATACCTTAGCATTAAAAAACACAAATCATGAATTAAAGTTGCTAACCTTAAAAACTAAGCGCGTCAGTTCACTTATATCTGATAGCTCAAGAACCTTCAATTCGCATGAAGTGTACGTGGAAAATGAACTATTCATATTTTGGATCGTCTAAAGCGGTTCCATAATTTGGATTTTCAACCTGAAAAGGTTAACGAACGGATAATGCAGTGCAAGCAAGTTCAAAATTCTCTTAAAGATAACCAAGCTCCGGATATAGAGACTTCCACTGGTATGCACGACTATCAGTCGCTTATTGAATTCGAATCCATAAATTTAGGAGCAATTCCTAAGCAAATTCACGAAACTCGAACATTCGGTATTCAAAACGTAATGGATGATGTGGATTCAAGTCATTGTCGAATCCGCGAATCTAACTGTCTAGCTCCCCCAGAGAACGCGAACGCTGAGACATTTAGATCGAAGGATTACAAACCTCCTTTAAGCCAGGGATTAGAGAATTTGACTTTTGAAGTTCGTGACAATGCGTTTGGTTCAAGGTCAAATCATGCAGAACCAATGCGGAATGATATACAAACAATTAGGCATGCCGAAACTAGGACTCTTCCGAGATACAAAATAAATACTAATCCAAATACAAACCCGGAAAAGTTGGTGGCTACGCCTAACCGCAATGATGTAGAGGAATAACCCCAACTTTATCCGATTATGAGAGAAATTAATTTTCCAAAGTACGAGCCAAATACTATTTGGATTCCGGAACCAAACCAAATTCAATATCAGCGGCCGCACAACCCATTTAATCGGCGGGAATTACCATAAGTAATTAATAACTAAGGGGTCAATGATCCACAAAATTTTACGTCACGAATTGTTTCTTCGTGGAAACAAACATTTAGCGGGTCCACCAGGAGTTTACCAATAGATTGATTTATCTTCAGAATTGAATATTTGGCTAGGTTTATTAGTAGACCATCTTGCTGCACTCCTTACGAGCACAGCATCGGATTGGTACTGGACATATGTCGAACGTCAGAACAATTGTCAGTTACATTGGCGTCAAGTACGCACTGACCTAGTCGAGCGGTAAAGTTTTGTACGTTCTGATAGAGACATTAAAAAGGCACTAATGGCACGCAAACAGAATTATCGCAACGAGACCTTTGTGGAATTTCAGGACTTAATTCAGAAAATAGGATTGCAAGCCAGACGTCCAATTCCCGACTCCGAAATATTGGAAACATTAATAGATAACATGCGAGATGGATTAAAAATGTATTTGTCAACCCGAGACTTCCGTTCTGTAGTCGAATTGTCCCATCAATGCCGCCAATTAGAAAAACAATGGGCCGAAATGGGATACATTTCAGAGGACCATATGTTTTCAAAATCAAGATTAAATAGAGTAAATGAATTAAATGGAACTAATTCATTATTAGAAGGGGCACCGTCAACCAAACTTAGTAACGCTTGTTCTGTTCCCGTTGCCTCATCTATTTCTACGTTCGATTCGAGTAGAACTAATGTCGGCGATTCAGATATTGCCGCATTGAAATTATCAGCCAGCACTTATCGCCCACAGCATTCACAGGCTGTTAAATTCAGAGATCCATCCACAATTCAATGTTGGGATTGTAAAATAGTTGGGCATAAATTTAATCAATGCCAAAATCCAATGAGGCGATTGTTCTGTTACCAGACTAAAAATTCAAATAAGGGAAACGAAATGAGGAAGAAACTGTTACTTCGGGAGACAATTCTTCCCAATCAAACTGTCCCGAAAAAACCGATATTAGAAGATGCTGCTTCCAACACGGATCCAGAAATCTACCAACTACATCGTCGTGCCTAGATTATAACAAGTTACGCAGTCCATACCAAGAATCCCGTTTCAGCAGAATTTATTGTTATTTTAAAAACAAAAGGTTAATTCGCAAACAAATCTTATCTTCATTATTAAGCAGTGGGGAAGATGGTAGACCTTATGCCACTATCGAACTATTTGATAAGAAAATAGACGGCCTTCTTGATTCAGGCGCAAACATCAGCGTTTAATTTCTTTATCAATCTGGCATAAACTTCCACCATTTTTCGTCATGCGTTTCTACTACCAATGGACATAAAGAGCGTATATTAGGTTATATATTTGCTAAGCTGCGTTTTAACGGGAAGGAGAGACCCTTAAAAATTTTCTTAGCACCAAATCTTTCTCAGGAGATGTACTTAGTTATGGATTTCTTTAATGCGTTCGACTTAACCATACAAATAAACGAAATAACCTCGAACCAGCCGCCACATATACATAGGTAATCTTCTCAAGGAAAGCTTGGTACCTTCCAACAATACTCTTAAGGATACCAAAATGCACTCGTTGACCGAAGACCAGCGCAAGGAGCTTCAATCAATACTAGATAACTTTCCTTCGTTTACCAAGTTAGGGTTGGGCCGCACACATTTAATATGCCACAGCATTAAGACTGGAGATGCCAAACCGGTGAAACAACGAATCTATCCAATATCATGAGCAAAGGAAATAACACTTTATGCAGAGCTGGATCGCATGTTGAGTGAGGATACGTCGTGGAGCTCACCAGTCACTATTGTGACTAAACCAAATGGGAAGGTTAGATTGTGCCTCGACGCCCGAAAGGTAAATGACGTAACGGAAAAGGATGCATTTCCACTACCGCTTATAAATGGACTACTGAGTCGGTTGGAAAACACCAGATGTATCTCCAGCATTGATCTGAAAGATGCATTCTGGCAGATTCCCCTCGACGATGTTGCTAAACGTAAAACGGCATTTGCGGTAGCGGGACGGCCACTTTACCGATTCAAAGTCATGCCTTTTGGGCTCTGCAACGCACCACAAACCATATGCCGACTGATGCACAAAGTTGTTCTCAACGTCGAAAAAAATAAAAAAATAAGTTTCTTCTCAAAGAACTACGATATTTGGGACATTTGATTGGCGACGGGTGGATCCAGAAAAGGTCTCCGGCGTAAATAATTTTCCAGCGCCAAGAACAACAAGACAATTGAGAAGCTTTCTGGGTGTGAGCGGTTGGTATCGGCGGTTTACTCCCAATTACGCGTCAGTTACCGCTCCATTAACAGACCTGCTGAAGAAGAAGACAACACTCGTTTGGTTCGAAAAAGCTCAGCAGAGCATGGACGAGTTAAAAAGACTTCTAACTACAGCTCCAGTATTAATCCATCCGGATTATAACTTGCCATTTTTTATACAGGTAGACGCGTCGTCACGAGGAGTTGGTGGGGTGCTGTTTCAAAAACCGGGAGATGAGGAGCATCCAATTGCTTACTACTCTAAGAAACTAAATCCGTGCCAGCGAAATTACTGCACAACGGAATTAGAGTGATACGCAGCAGTTCTATGTGTAAAGGCCTTTCGACACTACGTCGAGAGGTTTAAATTTACTATTATTACGGATCACGCTAGTCTCCGCTGGTTGATGGACCAATCAGACCTGTCCAGCAGGCTCGCCAGGTGGAGTCTAAAATTACAGGGGTTCAATTTTGATATAGAATATCGCAAGGGAGCATTCAGTGTTGCACCTGATGCGCTTTCGCGTGCTTTCTGCGAGGTTCTGCATCAGGTTGGATCTTCTAGATCTCGTGATAATGTTACGCTGTCCATAGGATCTAAACTCACCGGCTTTTCGTGATGAGGAATATATCTCAAAAATAATCGATCCAGGAAGGGCACCACCAAATTCCCACTCCAAACTGAGTGTAAGCCGGACAAATGCTGCAGGTGGTGACTTCTGGATATTCTAACAATTGTGCAGCGTCTGCCATTAATCTATAGCACAAACGCATTTTTTTGTGCTCGCTGTCTTGCATCGTCGAATTTTTTACATCGTTGTTGTTTGTAGTCTCGTTGGCAATAGAGTTGCTTGCCATGTTGATGTTGGCTGGTGTGGTAGAAAGGCTTGCTAGACTGTTTGTTGTCGTCGGCATATTTGTTGATGGTTTGATGGATAGATAATTATCATCAGTTGCCGGCATTTCCGTTACTGCTTTTAATTTCTCATTTAAATGTTGTTGAAAGTTATTGTAGAATGTCTCAAACGACTTTCGTTCCACCCAGTAATTTATTATGAGATGGATTGTCATCACGGTATGTACATATCTCTCATCTCTCTATCGGTAAGGATGACTTGTTGATGTTTTCCTGCTCTCGCCATCTTTGTTGTAATTCGCTTTGATTTTTTGTATCTCATCAAAACGAGCACTCTGTTGTTTGTAAAGTTGCTCCATGTGACTGACTTCAATTTTCGAGAATTGTTTTTGAATGTTCTCGCATTTTTTTTGATTCACCTGGTAGCCGTTTATTGCTTGGCTCGAAGGACCAATGTTAATTTTCACTTTAGTATCCAAGTCGTAAATTTGGACAAGCGATAAATTACAACGTGCCATGATTAGTGCAATGTATTTGGTTTGCATGATAAGCGTAATTTATGTTTAAATCTGTGATTGAACATACGTCACGAAAACGATTAACTTGATGCAGAAAACGTGAGATATTTTAGACCAATAAAACCCTAAATAACTAGTAGTCCAACCCTCTTCGTTTGACATAAGGGCGTATCAACAAAGCTAATGGATAATGAGTCTCATCGTACGTTTTAAACGTGGTTAAATCTCAACCGCTTTTTTCTAAAACTGTTTTTCGGGATGAGTGTTTCGAAGATTGTATCTGGATTGAATTACAATATCCTTACATTTTAGACGAGATACATATTTTGGAAAATGACACCTGTTAAGATCTACCTTATCGTTGCTGCTGAAAATTACAGACGAGATAGCGATAAATAACTAGTAGAGAAGTTAAATCTTCTAGGGCGTTTATTACAAGGGCATAACGATAAAATTCGCGCGCTTCTAGACTAAAATCATTGTTCACCTTTTCACGTGTAATGGTCACTGTAGAATTACATCGAATGCATAACCAAATATTCAAATATTTCAATTAAGTTTATTTGATTTGACTGATTAATTAACAATTGCATCATTAAATTTCACAGTTGCAAATTCTGTTCAATCATGAATCAATGAAGTAAAAACGATAATAAAAATGTTAAATAATAATTAAATTAAATAATGCTTAGAGAGAGAGCACGCGTCCATTTGGCATATCTATTTTTATGTAATATTTGTATACATTTGTTATAAACAAATAAATTATGTACATAGTTTTTTGTTTACATATATTTTATGTCACATCACAAAAGTCATAAAGAGTGTTTTTGAAATATATGATTCAATTTGAGCGCATACATTATTTGCTGCAACTGACAAAATGTTATGTAATTTAAGTAATTTATTCAAAGGTTATTCCTAATGTTATTTTATGTGATTGGGGCCAAACTAACAAGTACTCGTTATATTACCAAACAATTTATTTAGGTTATATGTCTAGCCTCGATTATTATCTCGAAAAATGACAAAATTACACACCTCTGCAGTGATTGATCAATATTCAAGATCAATGATAAATCTAAATTTTGCAAGATAATTAATGATCAACCATTCAAGGCTAATCATAATGCCGATAACCATGCATCAAGATCAGATTTTAACCAAGGCTATCAACATTATAATAAAAAAACATGTGCAACTCACACACGTGCAACTTAACCACAGCATCTTGGTTTGTGTTTTCAACTGTATCTTGACAAAAGCATCATAACCAAATAATTTAAACTTTCATTTTTCACGAAACGAAAATCGGTTAAGATGTGTGTAAGAAACTCTTAATTTTTTTGATAAAATTTGGACGGTTGCATAACGCAATTCAATTTTTTCGTTTTTTACATCACATCTCTTGTTGGTTTTGGTTTATCGTTTTTTTTTTGCAAACAAAATATTCAATATTAATGTGAAAGTAATAAACAAACAATTTGATAAATAACTTACTTCCATTTCCTGTCAGGCTTGCAATTATCACCCAAACCACGACAATTGCAAATGATAATCGCTGTGATAATAATGCTATCGATCCAAGGATAAAATGTAAATCACGAACTGTCGTGGCATGTAAACAAATGACCGCTATTGATGCTGTAACAATCCAGATGAATGGTACAAATTTTTTGTTGATATAAATTTTGCCATCATTCCGATTTAAATAGTAGGCCGACACTATACCAATATAGTAGGGATGAATTCGCGCCCATGGTCCAATATACAGCATGGTACCGGTTTCGTACAAAACATCAAAACTGTAAATAAACAATTTTAATATGGTTAATCGAAAGTGAAATTCTGTGTATATGGTCGCGTAACAATTTATGTACTTACGCAGCATTAAAATTTTTATAAAGTGCTATACCGAATGATGTCATAAACACAATAAACCACATTAATAAAAATAATTTTTTGCCTTGCTCTGGTTTCCTAAAAAGAGACACAAAAATGTATATATTTAGGGATTTAGTCTAAACGTTAAACCTGCACCAACTTACTTGGCATAAATAAACAAAATAATCGTAAACACGAAAAAATATTGCATTTCACAGGCCAACGACCATGTCCAGTTTGCGCACAGTTCATTTGCGTGAAAAAAATTTTGAACGTACAACAAATTTCGCCACCAATATTTCTCAAACAGCACATCATTTCGCTCGTGCAAATAAAAATGCGATACATTCGCCAAGTATGCGGTTCCAATTTCGGTCATTAAAATCGTTACAATGTAGAGTGGCGACAATCTTATGTACCGCTGTAACAGCATGCGTCCAAATAATTTAATATTACTAAGAAAATCATTTGCCTTGATCTCATTTATTTGGCTTTTGTTTTTTAAAAAGTTAGCGGCCAATAAAAATCCACTTATCGAGAAGAATAGATCAACTAAAATTGGGGCATTCGCTAACGATTGAAATATCAATTTTTCTGCATAATCAAATAGTACGGCTTCATTGTCGACCGTATAATGCATAAACCAATTTACGTGAAATGCCAATATCCAGAAGCACGATATCGATCTGCGGAATATAATAATGTGAGCTATAAACATTGTTGAATCTTTAAAAAATTATTTTATTACCTTAAACCATTTATGACGGGTATCGAACTTGGTGTTGTATCCATTTTTGCGATCCGACTAAAATTCTGTTTTACCGAAAAACATTTAGCAACCCGTTCAAAAACGGACAATTGGTTCGGCTCATCGGTTGGCACATATACAGCGCATATTGATAAAATGGCTGTGGTTATAACTAATAAACTATGTATAAAAATATAAATTGTTAATTATTAACGAATTATACATAAAAAAATTTTATATTTACATAATTAATTTAACGGTGATTTTGTTGAAAAACTCTGGGCTCAACTCTAAATCACGAACATCGATTACATCGGGTTGTAATTCGTAAATATTTTGTAGTTGCAACGTGTTTTTGTTGAAAATATGTTGTGTGATATTTTTGATTTCATTATTGGAACAGCTTTCGGGTACACATAGGCCAAGATGTAGTATGCCCTGAAAAATAAATGAATGTTTTGTGTTGAAAAAAATGTTTTCATTAAAATTAGTGATCAGTCTAAGCATGCTTTTGCTTTTAAATTTTCGTCATTGTATTGTTGTTAAATTTTCTCTTACAATAAAGTAATCAAACATGTCCATACGTGTTTTACTTAATTAAACTCGCCATTTATTTTCTTCTACGAGTATTTCATTGGCTTTGTGCCAGATTATGATAAAAGTTGGTTTTAGTGAGAAAAGTTTGTGAATTGTATTGGTGTTCATCTAAATATATAAAAATGGTGTAAAAAAAGAATGTGCGCACATCAGTTGAGAACGGCTGAACCGATTTGGCTTAATCTTATTTTGTTGTGTTCGCAATTGCCAGGAGATGGTTCTTACAAAAAATCTGAGTGGAAAACTCGGAAAACCCGAAGAAAATTGATTTTTTTTCTATGAAATTTTGAATTTTTTGCATGTTTTGTTAATTTTGGACGCTGTAAATCGTGCATGCAAAGCTTGAAAAATCTCAGAAAATCGTGAAATGAATTGATAAAAACACAAAGTTAACGAGATAAATAAGAGATGGCGCTGAGGTTTGATCATTAATGGCACAACCCAGTAGATGGCGTTGTACGTTGACTTAGACGTTGTGCAATTTGACAGGTGTCCTTTTCGCATTGTTATTTTCGATTGTGCGAACGTGTTATTTTTCTTGCTGGTTGCTGCTATTAAATTGGAAATTTGAGTATTAATTCATTGTTTTATGATATTCGATTTGTGTGCATTGCATCCATAAACGGTACCATTATTACAATCATATGAAGTTCGGAACAATTTTTACAGAAATTTATTGGTGCGTGACAAGTGCGGTTATCAAATTGGATTGCGGGATTGAGATTGATTCGATCGGTAAGTTCATTTTTTTGGAATAATGACTTCAAAGTAAATTAGTCAAATGAATCATTGTTATTTTTAGGAATTGATTTTTGGTTAAAATGCCGGCTATCGGACGACCGAACCTAGGACGTAAAAACCGTAATTCACAAAGAATGCACGGTGTCCGTGAGAATGAAATGCAAGAGTAACGCGAAGAATAAAATCAACTGAGACATGCTCATATCGGACAAGTTCGCGCTGCACGGGCACCAGCTCAGGTTCGACAAAACGTAACTTGACGAAGAATTGCGGTGAACGTCGACTTCAATCGAGTACAATAAATGCTTTAAAATGACGCCATTTGGAACCGATATTGTTGTTCGTCAACCCGGCTACAATCCCACTTGTAAGGTAATAACGTTACCGCGTGTTCATCATTTCGATAATATTGAACGATTGTACTCACGATTGAACTTGCGGATCCCTCGTTTTTGGAATCAAATAATGTCGATATGATGGTGTATAAAAATTCACCTCCATTTATTAACAGTGTATTTGGATTTGTTGTTGCTAGTACTACTAATTACGACCATGAAACATTTCACAAAATTAACAGTTGAAACAGAAACGAACCGATAGGTGATGATTTGAAATGATTTGTCAGCAACAATTGTTTTCAGAAACAAATTCAACATTTTCATTCCAGTAACCAACTTGGGTACATTTTAATATCTACCACATCACTGTGTTATAAAAGATAATATCACAACAAGCAAGTTACGCGTTGTTTTCAATGGTTCAAGTCCAAATTCATCATCCAAACTTTCATTAAACGATTGTTTAATGCTTGAACTACGGTCCAACAACAAGATATAGTATCGATAGCATTACGATTTCGGCAATATCCCGTTTGTATTACAGGAGACATAACAAAAATGTATCACTAGGTTTGGATGAAATAAACAGATCGTGATTTCCAAAGAATCTGGTGTCGATGTAAAAAAGAAGATAAATCTAAAGTTATCGATTGACAACCGTAACATAAGGCACATCCTAAGAGTCATATTTAGCCAATCGTGTCCTACAGTAAGTGGGTGAGGATGAAGACTTTGCATTGCCTTTGGCGGCAGAAGTTCTCAAGCGAGACTTCTGTGTTAACGATGTCTTCACAGCAGCTGAAAATTTAGAAGAGGCATTCGAACTAAAGCAGGATTCGGTGAATTTGTTATGACAGGGTGAAATTGAATTACGTAAATTCGAGTCCAAAGCGGAATTATCTTCAGATAATTCAGAAACAAATGAAGGACTGACTCACAATTTGAGGTCAATTTTAGGAATCCAGTGGACTAATTGATTGGATGAATTTAGTATAGACTTTTGCCAAATATACTTTTGCTCATTCAATCTGAATGAATCGAGATCTTCAAGAAAAACAATTGTTTTGTCCGAAATCGCCAGTATTTTTGATCCGCTTTGATTTGTGGTCCCGTAACATTTTTGGCCACGGTGTTTATGCAAAAATTGTGGACCAGGAACGAATTGGATTGTGATTCTGATGTTAGATCTGAGTGGTGCAATTCTAAGAAAGAATTAGTAGACTTGGTTAAGATTAGTGTTCCTCGATATACATATCTTGTCCCAGTCAGCATTAAGGGTATAATTGCACGGATTTGGGGATGCATCCAATATGGGTTATGGTAGTGTGATGTATAACGATTGATTTTGAAACAACAATGAATGTCCCGGTTGAGAATTATGTGTCTTTCTCTTGTTAGCTCAACTAATGGATAAAGTTATATCCTCAATGGGAATTTGCTTTGATGCAATTTATTCCATTGCTTCGCATAAAAAATTCTCCAAGAAAATTTATGATATTTGTTGCCAATAGAGTCAGCCAAATTAATTTAATTTCGAAATAGTTTAATCAAGTGGAAAGAGACATTTTAGCCTGTTCATCGACCGAAAGGCGAAGAGTGATATTGATATGGCATACGGTATACTGTAAAATATTTTTCTAGTTCAGTTCTACTGGCATGATGATTGAATGAATGGCAACACTGCTCTTTGGGGGATTTCAAACTCATCATTAAGGCCTTAGAAAGTTGGGCAGCGTGAAAGTTTCATCTGATGGTGTAGAAACGAAATTGATGCACTAAATGAATTAAACAGCGACAAGGTCAAGAGGCAGTGGTAAGAGCAGCGATAATGATTTCTTGCACATGACAATGAGTGATTATTTTCAGAATTCCCACAAAACAGAATCAGACGGTAAATATATGCTTAAAATTCCATTCCAACTACAAGCAAACCTAGGAGATTCCAAAAAGATGGCAACAGCAATATTTCTCCATCTAGAAAAGTAACTCATGAAGAACGAATGACGAACTAGCTACACAATATAAAGAATTCATGAGAGAGTATGAATGTCTCAGAGATATGGAGAAAAGTCATCCAACAAAATTGCACGATGCAAAATACTACATGCCCCATCATACTTTCCTCAAGCCATCAATGTTAAGAGTAGTCTTTGAGACGTCCGCCAAAACAACCAACGGCCAGTCATTTAATGATATTACATGTTGGCCCAACAATACAACAAGACCTACGGCATATCGTAATGAAATGACGAAAGCACAAGTTCGTCATCACAACCGATATATAGAAAATGATAGAGACTTTCAACGAAATTTGTGGCAAAACTCGTCTTCGAAGTAAAAACATAGTAACCTACGGAACCGCAGCTGTTACTTGCTTTGTAGTAAAAACTTTACATCAGCTCGCAGAAAAAGAGAAATTACTTATGGCATGCAATGTGGTATAAACAGACTTTTACGAAGATGATCTCATCACAGGCTGCGACACAATCAAAGAATCATCAACCATTCAAAACTGACTAACTGAACTACTTTGAAAACGAGGCATTAATTTTAGAAAATGATCAGGCAACCAAACACAGCTCTTATAATCAACGTAGCGGACAGAGAACCTACAGAATCACATAAACTTGAAATCGATCAAAGCATAAAACCCCTTGGCATTTTTTTGGAAGCGTAAAGCGGATGCATTTGAGTTTAATATAAACGTACCAATTCTAAGTAGCAACCTGACGAAGCGAAACATTCTCCCCACGACTGCTAAGCTATTTGATCCAGTAATAATAACACGAAAGATAATGTTACAATACAAATGATGTAGTTCATGAGCTTTAATTGGGATGAACCAGTTCCTGAAGCCATTGGTCAACAGTGGCTAAACTTTAAAGGCAAATTAAAACTTCTCAACGACCTACAAATTCCAAGATGGATAAATTATACACCTGAACCGCAGATTTAGGTTCGCAGCTTCAGTGGTGCTTCAGAACTACCTACTACGCCTGAATTTATCTAACAATAAGGAATAAATAGAGTAAACATAACATCAGCCATATATCAGCCAAAACCTGAGTCGCGCCGACGAAATTAAAAGTAACATTACCAATGCTGGAACTAACCATAATGCTGTCCTGGATACTAGAAGATATTCAGAAATATAAAGTTTACGTTACCAACAGAATATCGTAGATTAGGAAGCTTACCGAACCACATCAATAGCGCGGAGTAATGGCTGATGAACTAGTCAATCTTGAGGGCAGGACCTCATTGGCTCAAAAATAAGCACGACAACTCGTCAGAAATACAAAACTGCTTCAAACCAGAAGAACGACAAATAACAGAACTGATAAATATCAATTTAACTACCACCAGGATAGTTAGTTTAATAAATAAAATATTCAGTTTCATTAGATTAAAGAGGATTGTTAGAACTGTAATATATTTTATAAAACGGTGTAGAACCATCTAGGTGAATAAATATGATTTCAATGAGGCTGATAATGATGATTTCAATGTCGCTGCATCATTCCATTTTGGTGGATTATGGGAAGTTTGTGTCAAATCAGTTAAGACCCGCATAAAAAAAATCATGGGAAATTCAACTTTTAATCAAAGGCCCATACATATGTCCCATGTCCGATGATGTCATTTTTTAATCAGTTTATCACTAACCGCAATGCCAGAAGAAAATCTAGCAGATTTAAACATACATCCCTTGTCAAGATGGCATATGTTACAAAAACTGAAACAACATTTTTGGAAGAAGTAGAGTAACGAATATTTGCGAAGATTGCAACAACGACCAAAACGGCTACGTTCAAGGCCACAGCTACAAGTAGGCAATCTTGTGCTTTAGGTAAGAGGTAGAATTGTTGAAACATACCCAGGACCAAATGGATTGGTTCGCGTAGTCTCTAAGAGCAAAGCGACAGATCAGTACGGTATGATCAAAGATGATTTAAACCAGAAGAAATCACACAAACTACCACAGAGACGAGTAATCAGAGCAAGCATAAAATATATCTCTTGCTTCACATGTTTCCAATATTCTGTGCATTAGGAATGATGGTATCTGGAACAACATCCAAATATGTACAACATATCTAGGTACCCGTCTTATCCATGCATCATCTTTGACAAATGAAAACTAATAATACATTTTAATCTAACAACATATTGAGCGGAGTTCATTCGAATAATGCAAAAATAGAACGCCCTCCAAGACTAAATATATACACAAACGATGCACTGTGGATTAATTTCATCCGAAATGCGGAACCTCTACATCGACTTTAAATAGCACAACGAAATACTGAACATGTTATTAAGAAATGAGAGTCCGTTAAAAAAGGTCATCGTTTGACTTCTGTGTTACAAAAGCTAATGCATTATTTGGCGTATTTGATCAACGTGCCGGAAATTTATTAAGGAAAGCATATCAAATCTTAATCTGAAACAATAACATCACCAGAAGCTTTTTCAGCAAGAGATATTGTAACATTCGTTCCATTTTTTTTTCACTCTCATCGCAATAAGATTAAATTACTGAGGGTCAAGTGTATTATCAATTCATTGTACCCTATTTCAAATATTTATTTTTATCAATGACTTATAACGAACGAAATAAATATACGTTAAATATATACCTGATGCATATTTATTACATGTACCGGTCCGAGTGAGGGACTGTATAATTTGGTTTCAGCGACATACACACAACCTAGTGAATGAACAATAAAATCATTAAGCATTTAAAATTTTTTTTTGTTGGCGGGGGACAGAATTTACTAGATCGTTCCATTTTTGAAGATCTCCGCTAATTGCGGTTTGTCATGAGGTGATTTGGATGGTAGAAAACAAAAATTACAGATCATTAAGGATTGGAATTTCAAACATAATTTTTGCTCGAATAATAAAACAATTATTCGATGATATCTAAAAGTCCAAGTCAAATCTTAGTAAAAGTTTTTTGTTTGTTGTTTTTTTTTGTGTTGGGATTTGAAATCATAATTGGAATCCTAAGTGGTAAATTGATAAGCTTACAAAAATCTGAGTGTAACAAAAAATTTAATAAAATGGAGTATTTCAACTCTTACAAGATTTGATGTTAATGTAAAGACATTTATAAATATAACAAAATTTAGTTGTGTTCATTAAAAATTTTAGTATTACCTTTATAAATGGTAAGTCAAGTGGTATGAATTTTGTAAATTTCATATAAAATTGAACATAATATTGTGAGTTTAAATAACATTTAACAAAAAAATATTAAAAGTTTGATAGCATCAAATGTACTTTTATTCTGTGTTCGGATTATCAATTCAATAAACTACTTAGCAGTTGTGAACTATTTGTGTCTAATGTGGATTATGACTAATTTGAATTGCAAGATTATTTTTTTTGTTGTTGTGTGGTGATAATTGCATGTACTCGTATGACACGTATAAACAGGCTGTGTGAAAATTTAAATCAGCTATCATTCAGTTTATTGCAAACAATACTAAATGGAAACGTTGTGTGAACCGTCGTTGAAATCTGTTTGTTGATTGCACTAAATTGTGTCGTGAAATTGGAACTGGCTGTTCAATGCAGTAAAATATTGAGTAGCCATTATCTCGGATTATTGCCACGGATTACTTCATTGGAGGCGCGCGCAGAAGTGTAACGTATTAGTAAATTGACTCACGTGAGAAGCGGATTTTGGGAGTAGCGGTGTTGCTGCAAAAGGAGCACATAAGGATACCTCTTGACTAGCTGACACCATACCCAAGGATTTAAAATTGATAAGTTGTATTCTATTTTGATTTTATTGTTTTTTTTGTTTAATTTATTGAAACATCAGTTAAATTGTTTATTTTATTTTTATTATTTAAATTTTTTTTGTTTCTGAAATATTCAATTATTGCATCTAAATATAATTTCAACTAGTTAAGTCATTTTCTTTTCCAACAGTTAACTAATATTCTTTATTTTCTTTATGTTTTTTTTGAGATATCTCGTTCTAGGTGACAACCTGTCTTGTCCAAACGTGGGAAGCGCTTTCTTCGTCTTCGTAATTACTTTCTTTATTGTTTTTTTCTTGTATTTTTTTTTCTATTCTTAACTAAATTATAATTAAATAATAAATTCATATTTTACTTGTTCATAAAATTAAATAAATAATGTTAACAATAAATATATTAAGTCATGTTAAAGTTAAAGTACAATTTTTCTTTACAATGAGTGGCTAAATCATGGACATAGATATGGAGTGACGTCGATTGAGGTAAGTGATGTGAGTTGAGTAACCTCTCCATCTCCTACCATAGTTGCCAGAATACCACCACACGACTAACATACCTCTCCGTTAGAGCTAGCGGCCTAACTGGCGTATTCTGGAATCACACGATAATCATTCACGGTTTTTTTTTTGATAACGTTATCCCCCTAAAGGGATGGCGTTACAATATCCATAATAAAATCGACAGTGAACGTCATGAAGTACGACAATGAAGAAACAAATCAGAAATTTGCAGCAAAAAAACTCTGCACATTCCAATCGACAGTAATCGATACGATAACAGAAGTGCACCAAGGCAAACTTTGACCACTAATTTAGACACCACAACAACTTCAAGAGCAAACTAGACAAATAGTCGATAATCTTAAACCAAGTCAAGACATACCATATCGAAATAAAGATATAGCTCTCCGATATATAATTCCGATTCAGCTTATACAATGTAGTTCCAGTACCCACAATACATCAAGGGAAGTATTTATAGTATATAGTCTGCCGTCTTCAAGTTATTTGATGGTAACAAGCCATAAGGAATCATGATAAATACATGCCAATCTCTGATCATGAGTTCAACGCTTGTTACTTATGTAAATGGAGAACACCTCTACAACATACATCAGCCACTGTATGATTACAGCTCTATTGAAAGCAGATGTGAAATGTAGTTACTCAAGCGGGATGGCGAAATATCAGAAGCTGCCAGATATTTCAGAAGGAAATCACCACTATTTGGATTGCATTGCCCAGATATAACGCACGGATCTTTATAACAAGCTCAAGATTAACTTGTAATGTAATTTGCGAGCATGAAGTCGATGGTATATTTGAAACCACAACTATATTCATTTATTGTGCACTTAACTTTGAGAAAATGCTTTATGAAAAAGTTAGCCTTTTCCCAGGCTATTAGATTAATGGCTTTCAAATCGATTCAGGCAATAAGTAAAACATAACCTGCAATTTCATTTTGTGATTTTATGTTAATAAAATATAGGGTGGGCCATAATTAAATGAATAATCAAAAGGTGGCGCTATTTTCGTACTTCTGGGCATTTCTCAGGCCGGTTTGATTTTTTGTGAAGGCAGACGCATTTGTTATGGAATCTTCGGTTGCTTGCTTAATAATCGTTCATTTAATCATGGCCCATCCTGTATTAAAATATTCATGACATATTTTAGCTTTATTATTGCAAAATAATATTAAATATGAGCTAGTGGAAAATGTTAGCGTAACTGCTTGTAGCTGCTCATGAACCACAAGTGCTTACAAGTATTTCCGATGGTCGACTGGAAAGCCACTATTATAATTGCAGTAAGGCAACTAGCAACTATAATCTTATCCAGAAATACTAAGCAATACCATTTATTTGACTTTCAGATTTTATTTTCGTTTCGTTTTAACTTTCGTTACGGAAACATCTTCAAGAATAATGAAGTACTTGAGTACTTTTATTATTATTCGATTCAAGGACGACGCTTGCAATTGCAGAGCGGCTTGCCCTGAATCTATAAATGATGCAAAGTCTAATAAATGAAAAAAAATTATCATAATCGGCTAAGATGAATCCCAATTCCATACTATTTGACTATACGCTCCGGAACTTTATCTACAATTATTTTACAATTGAACTTCCGCACATGTCAAATCTACAACATATAAAAGACAAACAGGGCATATTGTAAATAGTATATTTAGTATCTTTCTATAATGCCCACTTCCACATTAGTTAAGCGAGAGTAAATTTGAAACCAATCTTCAGTATAATCAAAATTAAACAATTACAATTTTTTTAAATGGGGAAAAATAAAAAAATTCATTTTGGAGGCTTTAAATAAGTTTACAGATTGGTGGAACAATTTTAATTTTATTCTTGGAGGAGGAGGAGAAGGGGATAGGAAAGTCGGGTATTATACATATCTATAGAGGCATCAAGGCTTGTCTGCCAATCGTTTTGTTTATCGGCGTTTCTGTCGTTATATTTGTGGGTCTGTTGGTTTTTCTATCGGTTTGTCATTCCGTGTGTCTAGGGCCGTGCCACTCATGTGCGCGGTATCTGCAAAGCCCTCCAGGCGATAAATGATTTTAAGCGCCGAATATTCTTAAAAGAAATGTCTAAATTAATCAAGTTAGTCAAATAAATTAAAACTAGGGGACCCCTGTGCAATTGCACAATTTAATTATTTATGTGAAACATTTTTGTCATAATAAATACAAACAACTTCTGCAAAAGGAATACTTCACTACAGGTTGCCCCGACGAAAAAAAGATTTCGAACTCTAATAAAGTAGAACGCATTTAATTTTTTGAAATAAAGGCCAACATTAAATTGAAAAAAAAGAAAAACGAAGTTATCGGGAATCGAACTCCAGACCTTTAACTACATAGCGCATCGCTCTAACACATGAGCTATTGAACTATATACACAGTGTGATCTAAAAATAACCGAACTTTTAATTTAAATCATAGAACACGTAGCGTCATCTATTAAACGTTGGTAGCGTTAGAAAGGTACATGTTCGTTCATGCTAATCGGTTGACAGGTTACAAAATTACACACGTTTTAATAACAGTAGTTTTTGTAGTTATGTCGTAAACACATAATGGAACAAAGAGTAAATATTAAATTTTGTTGTTTTAAACTCGGTAAAAAATTTGCGGAGACTTACGAATTGCTAAAAAAGGGTTTATGGTGCTGATTGTATGAGTCGTACTCAAGTTTACAGTGGTTTACACGATTTAAAAATGGCCGCGACAATGTTGATAACTTTCTATGATTCCAAGGGTATTGTTCACAATGAATTTGTTCCAGAAGGTGAAACTGTCAATGAGAATACAATTTACAAGTTTTACATCGTTTGTGGCCGAGAGTTGTTCGTGTTACACCCGAAAACATCTGTTTTTATTACATGATAATGCACCACCTCACAAGACCAAAAAAGTCAACGAATTTTTGATGAAAAAACAGATTTGTGTCATCGACCACCCTCCGTATTCGCCTGATCTATCACCGTGTGACTATTTTCTATTCCCAAAATTGAAAAATGCAATGAAAGGGGCTTTTTATGATGACATTTCAGCCATTCAAGCAGCCGTGACACAGGTGCTAAAGATCATCCCAAAAACGGAGTTTAAAAAGTCTATGAATAAATTGGTTGATCGTTCCAAACGTTGTATTAAGTTCAATGGATCCTATTTCGAATAAATATTAGCTTTGAAACATAATACCATGCTTGTTTTATTCTATAACTAAAAAGTTCGGTTATTTTTAGATCACACTGTGTAATGGAAATTTATAGCTTAAGAAAATGTTGAACATTCTTGTATATTATATGAGCCGTTTATTTTGAAAGTGGCCTAAGTCCATTTTTCTAAAAAATCAAGTCAATGACAACAATAGATAAATAACAGTATAATCTTTCTAACGGTAAATAATTTATTGTCAAAACAAAAAAAATTAATCTCTAACACCTGTGCAAAAAGTAAGAAAATTCAAAATCCCATATGTTTTTTCATTTATTGTTTTTCTATTCTTTCATTATCTCGTTTCAACAAAATATGGACTTAAGCCACTTTCAAAATAAACGGCTCATGATAGATTGTTATCAAAATTAATCATTTTTTCTATATATGTTTTTTTTTTCAACCTTCTTCAATAAATTCTAGTTCCCATGAATAATAAGGAATAAAACTGGGAAAGGCCAACAAATTTTCAGATTACCAAAATTTAAAAAAAATTAACACAACGATAAGAAGGGCCAGCAAGAATTGGTTGCTATGAATCATTTTCTATAAAAGAAGCAAAAGAAATCGGAAATAATTGTTTCATCAAAACACGGATTTTGATCGTAAAATGAGACGAGAGTTGAATTCATGTGTTTTACATGTTTACAGTCCATGTACCATCATAATATAAAAACTATAAAAATAGTTGTTTTACATCTAGTATGCACCGTCTGGTGTAGAACTCGAACAACAATTCAACTGTAGTAACGATAGCAACCGATTTTGTATAGCTGAATACACCTGGTTCATGAACTTGAACAGGAAATAATTTGTAATATATTTCAGATCCACTATTCTAATAAAGGAATAGAGAGATGTTTAAGGATGTTTAGCTACTTAGTGTCATTGTTAATCGATACACGTTTTATAGGGTTAAGTAAGGGTAATTCTCAGCGGTTAATTAACATTTGACGCCATAAAGTATTTGCAACCGGCGCGCTCGCGTGTGTCTGTTTATTTTTATCGGCAGTACGATGTTTGTCGATCTGTCTGATGTATCTATCGATCTTTATGTCGACTATGTTATTAAAGATTTAATTTTCGATATTGCAAGTGTCAGTTTACCTCGAAGCCTGAAGAAGTAAATATATGGTGATAAATCGCTTAATCAAATGGCATAAATATAAACAAACAATTCAACGAGATGGAAAGTTATTTAGCCTTAAAGATTTTGCATCAAATAAATTTTATCATTGCTTGTAACACACTAACACTGACCATAAAATCATGTTACAAAGACAGAACCTGCCATTATTATTCCAACTTCATTAAGATCCCTCGATTATTTCTACACATTTGAAAGAAAATAAACTTTTTTTGAAAATCACTGAACTTTAGCTTACAAATTTTGGAACGAAAATCTAAAACCTGCAATTGAGATCTGATTGCGATGGCTTGTAACTCCAATAATAGGTTTCAGGGTCTGCAATTGTGGTGCCAACGGCTATAGAAGTCTTTAACGCAATAAAATATCTATTTTGGAATACAGAAGTCGAATATGGTGTAACTAAAATAATTAAAGCGTTAAAACAAAATAATAAAACCTCTTAATTCATAAATTGGGGAACAGTATGTAATTGTTTTTATATTCTATGCTCTTGAAATCTCTGACTTCATCGCTCGTGAAAACTTAAGGTAAGAACGTTACTCTCGAAAACGGTATTCGTCAGTTTAGAAAAAGCCATAGCTGACTTAACCTTCTCGCCGAAAAAGTTCCAATCAGAAATGATCAGAACTCTGTTCTGTCACTCCCTCTGTCTTTGTGTGTCTATCTATAAGTGTGTCTGTTGATCTATCAAATGGCGCACGGCCGTAACACCTTTAGGTAATCTTTAATTAACGTAAAATTGTGTCAATCACTTTTGAAGCCGGCATTATTTCTAAAATCAAAAGATATTAGTAAGGAATGTGTTTTTTTAATTTTATTAAATTTGTTCAGTCGTTTTTTAAAATCGCGCCATTCCTGTGGACTATAATTAATCGTAACCAACAAATTTTGGCTAGTAAAATAGCTATGTAAGTATCTTATTTAATTAATATCTTCTAAGACATTCTAAACTAAAATCATTTATTATAAAGACGAGAAAAACACTTAGTCGAGTATCAGACAACTCCTTATACTAAACCAACAATCATTTGTAAATTACATTCTAAATGATTGTTAAGCGTAGCGCACGTGTTATTAGCGCATAACCGCGATTTTTTTTTGTTGCTTTTTTTGCCATATTATTTAGTCATATACATACCTCGCCTAGGAATTTCATTTCCAATTGCCATGGTGAATTATGTTTTGCATGCAGCATTCTAAAATTAACATCAATCGGTGACAATTCATTCATTAAATTATCAATCATAAAACGATCATAACGTTTTGATAGGGTTAAAGTAAGTTTTTGGTTTATTGAATCACAGCCTTTTTTTGAGCCCAGCCAATAATTGTTGCCAAGTATAAAACCGGATCTGAACGTACCAGATGAGTCTAACACTGTAAAGAAATGATAAAAATTAGCAAAAATATACGCGTTGTAAATATTTTAAATCGTGTTAAAAATAAGATTGATTCCGCAGCATTGATGTCAGAAACGGATATTCTAGAAATTTAAAATTAGCAAACCGTTTCCAATCTAAACATATACGTATGTGTGCGAGAAAATGTATTAAAATCACATTCAAAAAAAATTCCCTGTAATACTACACATCCTGACAATATGAACCTGGGTCAAGATGTAGAGAATACAACCTCAAACCAAATACTACATGATGAACTGCGTAATAACTCGTCGCATACGTTGTACCGAAATTATCGTGCATTGTTCGTAAGCAAATTGAACTGGAAGAACTTGACAGAGTTCATTAATTGGAGAATGAGCGTATCAATAAAGAGATTGAATTCGCTTGCGTAGAAGTACACTGGTAAAAGAAATCGCATCTTCCAAAGGTTCAGATACAGGTGCTGAGTTAGTCTTCAGTCAAGGCGCTACAGAAATGATCACTGCACCAGAGAGTGGGTGAATAAACAGCAGCAGATGCTTAATAATCATGAATATAACGGGAATGCCATTAAAAAAGAACAATCAAGGTGTAGTGAAAATAACAAACATACCCACATTAAATCGAACAGTTTTTAGTGAACATAATATTCAACATTCACAAATGAAACACGTGGTTACCCAAGACAAGACAGAAGCAACAATGGGAGAAAATCTAGCCCCTGACCAAATAATGGCAAGAATGGTGATTTCATTTAAAGATCTACCTATTTTCAACGGCAATCCAGCGGAGTAACCCAAATTTATATCGGCTTATGTTTACTCAACGCAGTAGTGCTGTTATTCCAACGTCGGCAATCTCGTTCGGTTGCAGCAGGCATTAAGGCCACCAGCATACGAAGTAGTCAAGAATCGATTAGTAATACCAGATACAGTACCGGACGCCATTGGAAAGTTTCGGCGCCACTATGGCCGCCCCGAAGTAGTGATATGACCAGAAACTGGTCGAAAAATTTCCGTATAGCCTAGCTCTTGAATGAGGTAAACAGTGTATAGTAGCAAAGGAAATTGATCTGTCAGCATTTGCAAGATGGCTCGATAAAGTGGCTGAAAGTGCAGCACATGTTACACAAATGAATCTAACATAGTTCCTGCCAGGTCTTAAAAATACGAAGCGTATTAGTATTACTGCTCATCATATGGAAACTGCTAATAAAACCATAAGCCGCCTAATTTGTGAGGGGGAAGTCACGAGCCAAAACTGCCCGAAATTCAGAGCAATGAGTGTACCGCAACGGTGGGAAAAACTACTTGAAAAGAGATGGTGCGGCAGACGCTTGCACCACATAACTATAAAAGGTGCAAATCAATGCAAACCTATAGCATAGACAACTGTGGAAAGCGGCATGATGCACTAATGCATGTGGTAAAAGAACCAGTAGCAGCATCGATTAACAAAACGAGTGGGAGCAATCACATCACAAGATTACACCAAAAATACAGAAGTTCTATATCGAATCTTACCAGTGGTGCTATACAGGTCAAATAATGAATGAATTGAGACGTTTGCATTCCTAGATGATGGTGCAAACGGAACCATAATAAATTCAACAATAGCCGATAGATTATCGGATAAAAGGACGAGTCAAATGGACAAAAGACGTAACAACAACCGAGTATGGATCAAAACTTGTTAATCTCAAAATATCGGGCATTAGTAGTGACTATAAATTATACGAATTAAAATAGGTTCGAACGGTAAAATCATTACAGTTACCAAAGCAGAGCATACTAACGCAGTCACCGGAACATCTAAACGAAGTGCCGGATAGAAACATACAAACACGCACAGCCAATGATTCTACTGGGCTCAAATGAACCTTGGTTAATAGTACCGATCGAAATAAGATATAATGGATGGAGTTCGTTAATTGCCACAAAAACTAATCTGAGCTGGGCTGTTTACGGTGAAAATACAAGAAGGCCGATGTGCATCATCATACATCAACAGATAGAAACAGATGGCGAAATAAGAATTGAACAACTACACGAAGTGGTGGTCATAATACGTTTTAAATGTTAAGTACAACGGGAATCGGTATGAAGCCGGTCTGTTTTGGAGAAATACCACAGCTGAACTGCTGAACAACATGGCAGTGTCACTGCGGAAACTGTATACTTTCGAAAACAAATTGCTAAAGGAACCGAATCTGGTACAAACAGTAAAACAGCTCATTGAAGAATCCGCAAGAAAAAAATATACCGAAAACTAAATCAGGGCGAATTACCACAAAAAGCAAGATCATGGTACCTGCCAATGTTTACAAACAAACCTGGAAAAGCACGGCTTGTTTGGGATGGAGCAGCAAAGGTAAATGGCGTTTCACTAAACAGTGAGCTGCTGAAAGGTCCGGACCAGTTAACATCATTGGTCGATGTTATTATCAAATTTAGACAAGAGAGGATAGCGATATCAGGAGACATCGCACAAATGTTTCACCAGATCACGGTCAATAATACCGACAAGATTCTAAGCGCGTTCTATGGCGGGACTTAAACGTAAATGCTAAGCGAGAAACATACGCCATGAAGGTAATGGCAATCATTGAAGATCACTACGTCGACGATTGGCTGGATAGTTTTCCGACGGAAAAAGAGGCAATTACTACGATAGAGCAAATGAAGAAAATCCATGCAATAGCCGGCTTCAATATAAGAAGTTGGTTGAGTAACTCAAGGCACGTGATTGAAAAAATTGAAAACCGTATTAACCCGCCAATAATTGACGGTTCGAAGGTACCGACCAAAAGACAATTTCTGAGTATGATTATACCGATGTTTGACCCACTAGGATTATTGTCAAATTTGACGATACAAGCGAAGAGTGTGCTCCAAGAGGTATGGCGCAGCGATATAGAATGGGACGAACCCATTAGTGATGAATTCGATAACAAGTGGCAAAGGTGGTTAACTCAACTGAATCAGGTTAACGAAGTATCCGTACCGCGATGCTACGATGGTGGTATACGAGCTGGCGAGCAGGCATATGCGGCCGTTGCTTATATCAGATCGGAGCGAAACGGTTGTATTGGATTATCGCTTATCGCATCAAAATCACGTTTGGTTCCAAACAAATCACTATTAACAATCCCGCGAATGGAGCTGATGGCCGCAGTTCTGGGAACGCGTATTGCCCAAACAGACGTGAAGGGACAGAGTAACGATTTGAATAACGATCCTTCTGGTCAGACTCAAAAAGAGTTTTGAACTGGATCAAGTCTGACGCCCGATAATACAAACAATTCGTGGCGTTTAGAATATCTGAATACCTGGAAAAGTTAACCGAAAAATTACACTGGATACCAATAGACCAGAAAATCGCCGATGAAGCAACGAAGTTTTAAGATAAACTAAACCTCTCGACCAATTCAACATGGTTTAAAGGTTCGCAGTTCTGGTATAAGAGGGAAGGCAAATAGTGTGGTAGTAACATTGAAAAAGAATTTGTAACCGAAGAACTGCGCATCAATCTTCAAGGTATCCGTGACCCAGTCCCAATATTAATGGTTATTAACGTAGCAAAAATTTTGTCCTGGCCCACTGCAAGGAGATCCCAAGTGTATTTCAACTGTACCATAACAAAAATTCCTGAAGTTAAACAAGAAACGCGATGTCCGTAAAGGCTTGATAACATTCGATGAAATACTACAAACAACACTAGCCGAAGCCGAAAATATGATCAACTCAAGAACATAAGACGCTCACGTCGAATCACTTTATACCTTTATACATGATTCATCGGACGGGTCAAAGCCCTATGCCTACATTAATTCGTCAAACCGTGCGTTGTACCTCAATTCCTTATGCTGAAATATAAATCAAAGTCATCATCACCGAATGCATTTCATAAATCATCACCTAGTTACCGGTACACTGAAGAATTATTTCCAACGAGTTTACATAATCAACATAAAGAAACCAACCCAGTGGCGTAACTACAGATTTCGGGCCCCCCCGCAAAATTTTTCTTGGGCCCCTTAAAATGTTCTTGTACCTATGAACAAGTAAAGTTTTAGTTAAAAACGAATTTTTTCCTATTGTCGAGTCTCGCATTAATTAAAAGTGTCTGATTTCGAGGTTCCAATACAACACGTGATTCAGTTCAATGGTCTCAAAAAAGTCGAAATTTCTTGCAATCAACTCAATGCTATGACGATTTCTATCGATAAAGCATCACAAATTACGAGTTTAATTTGAAAAATATCAAAAATATCAAAAACGTTGAATTTTTAAAGTATGTATCTTGAATATTCTAAAAGGTTCTCAAATATCGAATTATATGTAAGTATGGAAAACCAAAGGAAATCCTATGCGCGCTAATCACCGCCATATAAATTGTAAATAACCTAGACATTCTTGAATATTTTCGAATAACCTAGGAAATTAGAGAAATATCTTTATTATATTTAGATTTATATTTGTAACTCTGCAAGTTCCCACAACTCAAAGCTAAGCGCAGAACATTGCCATACGAAGTTCGAATAAATTGGAAAATCTTTGAAAATCTCGTAAACCCTTCAAATGTTGAAAAATTTTAGAAATCAACAATAAACCGCAGAACAATCTCGATTACCTCAGAAAAATTCGATTAATCTCTATATTACCTCGATTGATCTCGAATAATTTCAATAATACCGAAAAATCTAGATATTAATGAATAGCTTCGGAAAGCCTGTAAACATCTAATTTAATATTAACAATACTACTAAGCAAAATGCTATACTAAGCAAGTTAAGGCTAAGTCTCGTAGGTACCAATCACGCAACCCATTTCCATGCTATGCTTCAATAATCTCGAGAAAATTTAAAAAATGATCAAAAGATAAAAACCGAGGCAAGGGTATATGAAACAGGAGAATTTCCAATTTCAAGATTTAAAATAGTTTTTCAAACTAAACCGGTTTTACCGGGTTAACCAGTAAATTAAGTTTTTATTTACCGTTTACCGGTAATAAAAAAGATTTTGTAAACGAGAAACTATATCAATCACATTCAATCTTTTGCAAATCAATTCAACCTTTTCTAATCAAAACTTGATTTGTAAAAGATTGAATTTGAAGTGCAAAAGAGGTAAATTTGGAGTACAAAACGTAGTTTACAAATAAATCAACCCAGCAAACACTAAAATCGTTATCGTTTATTCACCTTCAGCAACAGAGAAGAAATTGTTGGGCTTCTCTTAAGAAAAATTTAATAACAAAAAGAACGATGTTTTCTTTCTCTAAAAACTAGCCAACGGTATTTTCATAAACATTTCCTAGAAATTTCCCGTTTTGCAAATTTGAAAGAGTGATCTACTTTGAGCTTAATCTGAGCTACCATTTATCTGATCTTAACTTTGAACTAATATTCGAACGTCTGAAAACTCTCGTGGGCCCCAACTCTCGTGGGCCCCTTTAGCCGTGGGCCCCCCCGCGGCTGCGGGTGCTGCGGGTACCTAGTTACGCCACTGAACCAACCAGTTCTTCACACCGCAGCAACCTTTATCTTCCTGTAATGTATTAAAATCTAATAGTAACTTATTATTTAGTTCCCACGAATTGTTTAGCATTTTTAAAGATATTATTCAAGGAATCAAGCTATGTTCATCAAGAGAAGAACAATTTTTTGTGATTGCTGAAATTGCGGTTAAATATGCAGTCAACATATAATACGCTTAAAATATCCACCTGGAGCGCACAAAGCGTCAAACCTAAAAAAATTGAATTAACTGAATTTTTATCAAAATACCATATGACTTAGATTTAATGTTAATCAGTGAAACTCATTTAAAACCAAGTTATATTTGCAATTTTGATGATTATAAATTTTACAGAAATGACCGTAGATATCGTACTGGTGGAGGTGTAGACATTTTAATCAAAAAAACAATCAAGCATTCCCTTCTTCTAGATTTAAATTTAAAAACGATTGTACCGTTTCGATTTGTGGTAAAAGTGATTATGGCTCAAATTTTAATATAGTTTCATGTTACTGTCCAAAATCAGGAAGTGTTGAATTCCATAATGATTTAACAAAAATGTTGAGCAATAGAAGTGATTTGATTATTCGTGGTGATCTAAACTGTCGACATGGTTCATGGAACTGTGCTAGAAGCAATGCTGGTAGTAGAATGTTATTTGACTAAATTTGTAGTTCCAACAATTATTCGATTATTGCGCCTCAAGATCCTACTTTTGTACGGCAAAATACTACACCTAGTGTTCTAAATCTATTTTTAACTAATCAACTAGAATGTATATATATCGCATATCGGAACCCACATGTTTCAATATAAAGAAGCTAATTGGGATTGGTATAGAACATTAATCGCAGACTATCTTAATTACTTTCAATTAATTCCACCTAGAAATTCTGATGATATAGATGAACTTGTCATGTTGCTAACAAACTAAGTGATACATGCTGGAAATCTTTCTGTTCCATATATACCAATTTCAAAGACTAATAAATTAGTTCTCTCTGACGATATTCTTACTTTAATTAAATTACGAAACAGTGCACGACGTAGATGGATAAGATCCAGGAATGAATTCTTTAAGGCTTTTGTAAATTATTTAAATAACACTATCAGTACTAAAATTAATGACCTTGTAAACATAACTTGGCAACATACCATCCAAGGAAATGAACCTTATTGACCACTACTTCTACGAAATGTTGACAAATGCGTTGCTTTGGCCGAAACCTTCAGAGAAAACCACAGTTTAACTTCAAACTTCAACTCGCCATACGAAAATCTGATTAATTCCAGCTTGGAGATACTATCTGAACAAGAGAATACAAACATATCACAAATCAGCGAAGAAAAATTATACAAATTGTCCATACATTTAAGCATTATAAGGCTGCTGGCAATAAATGGAAACCTAATATTTGCATAAAAAACTTACCAAACATTGGTTTCACAATGTTAGCTGTGCTGTTCAATAGTTGTCTGCAACTAAGCTACTTTCCACATCAATGGAAAATAGCAAGAATTACTCCTGTTCTAAAGCCTGGTAAGGATCCGTCCAATTTA
Organism: Tipula helvola; assembly: GCA_963556165.1. Taxonomy (NCBI): domain Eukaryota; kingdom Metazoa; phylum Arthropoda; class Insecta; order Diptera; family Tipulidae; genus Tipula; species Tipula helvola. The sequence continues at coordinate 190,962,140 of OY744483.1, read as the reverse complement.
AAGAGCTATAGGCCTATAAGTCTCCTTACAAGTTTTAGTAAATTATTTGAAAAACTTATTTTGACCAGAATGCTCAAACATATTGACGAGAAAAATGTATTGTTTTATGAACAATTTGGATTTCGTGCTGTGCACTCCACTATTCATCAAATTCATAGGATTGTTAAATTTATTTGCAACAACTGTGACTTAAAAAAATCTACTGGATTGACTTTGATTGACTTATGTACAACGCGCATTTAAAAAATTTGTAATTCATATTTATTAAAAGGCTATCCTATGTTCAAATTTCTAATGAAAAATCTGATCTATATGAAATCTTTGCTGGAGTCCCCCAAGGGTCAGTCTTGGGTCAATTATTTTTCTATATTTTTATTAATGGTATTCCTAAAACATATGAGTGTTAGTTGGCTTTATATGCCGATGAAATTGCTGAGAATATAATAAATAGGCTGACTGCATATTTAACTTCAATTGTAACATATTTTCAGAATTGAAAACTTCAAATTAATGTTAATAAGTGTGAATGTATCTATTTTACAAGGTGTCGAAATGCTGATAAGATACCTCAAAGACCTCTTGTTTTATATAACAATAAATTGACTTGGAAATCAGAGATACGTTATTTGGGAATATTGCTGGATCCCAAATTAAATTATAAAAATCATATTAAAATTATTTAAAACTTTTTACCCTCTCCTCAATAAAAAAAGTAAATTTAATTTTGCAAATAAGTTACTACTTTTTTAAGCTATGGTACTTAGTGTTATTATGTACGGTTCTCCTATTTGGTGGTGGGCTATAAAAAGTAATAAAGCCAAGCTACAAATTATACAAAATAAATTCTTAAACCTTATTTACAAAGCTCCAATGAGATACAGAACTTTAAGATTACATAATGATACTAACATGAAACTTATTGACGTGTATGCAGCTGATGTTATGCAAAAATATTTTATACAACTAAATATTGTACACAATACCATCATTAATAATCTCTAGTAAAATCATATTTCTTTTAACATCATAGTTTAGGTTTAGGTTAAGTTAAGCAAAAAACAAATTGAGTTTCAATAATTAAATATTTAACTTATTTATACAATTAATTTTAACTCCAAAAATCTTTCTCAATAAATATTTATTTGCTGTAAACCCGTTCAAGGTTGAATTCAAAACATACTTTTAAACTAAATCATGTAAATAAAATAATTATCTTGTCAATAAAGTGATTAAAAAAAAAAAATAAAAAAAAGTTCCATTTAAATAAACAAAAAATCATTTTACAATCCATTTCCATCGCCCATGTCAAATTTCATCAAAATCGGTTAAGAAATAGCGAAGTTCCATCTAAATTCTGTTAACTGGGAAATGTGTACTGTTACATTATCCAAATTTAGTAGGAAAATGTAGGTTGAACTCACATTACCCAAAGTAGCAGGCGAATATGCACATTTACCGGCGAATGTATACATTTGCCGCTCTATACATGGATAATTGTCTGCGGATATAAACATATAACCTACGTATTTATAATTTTCAGTATTTAACACCATTTTTAGTTTATGGCCCACTTTTATATCAAAAAGCCTTCAAAGAAACAATCGAATCTTTTAATCAAGTGCATTCAACAAAACAAATAAATTTATTACAGAATTAGGCCTCAGTCATCAAATCGAACATTTCTTTATGAAAGGTTATATAACTAGCTTTCGCCTACAAAATATTTCATATATTTGCCAAATAATAATTCATACTCGTAAGTCGAAAGGTTGTTCAAGGTAAACAAATAATATCTAATAGAAAGACAAGACTAGACATCGCATTTCGATCTAAATCGATTAAACAAATATACATTACAATCTCAACAACTGTTTTCGACCCTGATACAAAAAAAAAACAAACAAACATTTCTCTACCCATTGAATACTCCTACCAAGCATCTCATAATTTATACTAAAATTTATGATTTTATCAAAGCGCGATGAGGCAATATAAAAAATTTCATCTCATTTATTATTCAATCGGAAATAAAAAAAAACTACGCTAAACAAAAAAAAAACAGTTAAACCTCGCAGTTTTATCTAAGTGCAGCATAATTTGTGTTTAGATTTAGCCATAACATTATTTAAGTTGAGATATTAAAGAAATTGAGTTGCAAGTGAAAACGTTTAAACAAATATTTACCGTTTAATATGATCCACGCTTTTTCGCTCGGCTGTTTAAAATGAAAAAAAAAATCGCTTTAAATATAAAGAAGAAGAAATCGGAAAAACTGAGTGAAAATAAACAAACAACAATAAATTGATTAACATTAATCATATTGTTGCGACTAATTTTTAGTTTCTGGGTGATATAATCGGTTGACAGCAAACAATCAATTGATTAGATAATATAAAGTAATAAATTCGTTATAAATGAACTTGATGGTGTACAAATAGAGATTTTAAGACCTTGAACTAAACATCAATGGATATGTCATATCGCAACTATTCATCAATTATACGGGGGGAATTTTTTATTAGTGCAAAAACAAAATGAGGTATATGTAATTGAAAATTAAATGTCAATTTAACAAAAACAAACTTAACTTACCGATAACCACCATCATCAATCATAATGGTTAAGTAACAACTTTTATGTGTCGTGTACTTATATAATATTTGCGAATATGATGTCAAGTAAATTAAAATGTCATTACTTGTTGCGAGAGGGATTCGGTCAAATTCACAAAAAAAAATTTTGGAAATTCAGATTTTTGCAATAATTTCATCGAAAGGGGTACTCTACGTTTTATAACTCTTATAATCGAGGTCTTATATTTTTCGGCACAGTTTTTCAATAACCATTTTGTTATTATTCAAGATTTATTACTCATTACATATTGAATGAAGTCAGGATTCTTGAAATATACACGAAAATGCCGGTAGCAGTGTAGACTGCATCCTGTTTACTGATTATTCACTCTTTATTTCCCGATGAATGATGCGAATTCACTAATTATTAGCACAATATCCACTCACATTTCTCCCATTATTCACTCATTTTTTTAAACGGCAACGAGCATAGGCGGCGAGGACACAGCACTAGTTCCATAATCGAATGGTTCGAACATAAATCCATGTTTCTTACTTCGAAGGGACAATTTCAGGTCAAGGTTGTATCGATAAAGTGGTTGTCTATAAACCCGGCGTAAGTTCGTAGAGCTCGGATGAGCATATACACACAAAAAAATAAAAGGTTACCACAACACCGAATCGGTGTTACATAGTGTCCCACCGATCGGATATTTATAATTTGAATCCAATCGGATATTTTAATAAAAATGGCATAAAATACATTTGGATAAAAACTTTTACACCGCATAAAACCCAAACAGGAACATTCATCTTTAGGAAAACACCTAGAGGTGCATTTTATTAAATCCAAAAGGAGTTTTTATAAAAATTTATCTTTTCGGATAGATAAAAATATTTATCAATCATTTATAAATATTTTAGAAAAATAAAATACTTTTTCGGATAAAAAACCAATTAACACCGCACATTTTTTGTGTATGGTTTTTATCCAATTGCTATTTTATTTTAATATATGATTTTAATTTAATATGTTCCGAAGATTGTAAGAGAATTGAATCTTCTCATCAGGCCGCTGCGAGCTGCGACTAGACTGATTGTATCACAATTTAAATTCTATTATACAGAAGGAATATGCAGGTTGTTTTAGCGAATTTAACTAATACAGCCAAAATCTCTTACAATTTTACTTTTTCACGAAAACTCCAAACGGTGTAAATATTTACTCCGATAGAACGAAAATAATCTCTGGGAAGTACTTTTTAAAAAAATCCGCTGTTGACAACTTTTGCGTTTACTCCGAACGGTGCAAAATATACTGTTCGATCCTTTTGGATATTTTAAAATTTGTACCCGATCTTGCGGAGTTAATATGGTACTATTGGATAAAAAATAAAGTTTTTTTCGGATAAAATACCATTCACACCGCAATATTTTTTTGTGTGTACAGTTAAAATTAGAGAGTAATATCCGAAATAATTTGGCATGACTTGATTTGAACCTTGATCAAGTGCAACTAGATGAGGTTTAGGTGTATCTGCCTAAATACACATTATCTTATTTACACTTTGTCTATTGCTGTTAAATATGCCAAGAATTTGGCAGCATTAATTGCTAGCATCTCTATTGGATCAGAGTTGTCAACACTAGAATCGTTCATCGTAAAATATGGGGAGTTATTGTCAGTTTTATCAGAAAACATGCAGGATTGAAACTTCTGGGGACTTAATTCATCCCTGTTATTGAGATTTCATCCCAATTGGGAATTTTCACTAGCTCTAAGCGAGATCGCTTAGCAACTATTTCAGAGAGAATATTAGTATTCGATATTGGAAACGATATTGGAATGGACGGAATTCGATTGAGAGTAAATCATTTATCATAATATTAATAAATATTAAAAAAGGGGTTGGGGACAAGATGGATCCAAGAAAAATACCAGCGTTTAATGTGTCAGCGAAGAATGGAGTCCAGTTACTCCCAACTTTATGCTACCAGAAAAAAGGTTTAGCTAAATCCAAAGAAAATAGATTTACGAAGTAATTTTGGGAAATAATAAATCGAAAACTAAATCCTAATCCGCTATGGATTAACTATTGGCAATGGGTTTCATAATCGATAATAAAGTCCTGGTCTAAACCACGTTTAAACCACATTCTAGTTCGGATATTCATAAACCAATTAACAATACTCAGAAGAATTTGTTAGTTAAATTGTAAAAAAATTACCAATTGCAGGTAAAGAAGTTCTTCACACCAGTACGAAGCCGATATATCGCCGAATAGAATGCTAAACAAGTGGAATTAAAGAAGTTCATAAAATAATAACCAATACACAACAGATCTATTACGCTGCTAATAAATTGTAAACAATTACATAAGTTTCCTAGTATTGGGGAAATATCCGGAGATATTTCCCTGCCTAAGCCACTTAAATGTTGGCTTCATCTATCCAGACTCGACCTTAAAACTATACTGAGAACGATGTTTTAGCTCTGGCTAATAAGTATTTTTGAGACAGTTGAATAAAGCACAACTGAGCTGTATCGGATGTGGTGTAATGTACCAGACCAACTTTAACGCACTCAGTAAAGAAAATGTTCATACACGTATAAAGTAAGGTTAGGTATATAAGTTAACACATCAAGCAACTAGGTTCCCACGTTTATGTGAGGGATCATATTCCTCTGTCTGAAGATAACAACCATCGCACGTTGCACTCAACATTATCGCAACTCAGCACATTCTTCCACTTGCGGTTGCAAGTATTCAGTTAATTACACTAATAAAGTCAGTTGTAATCCAAATTTAGTTTAAGATAGATGCACAGATAAGAATAGACAGATGTACATCTTGTATGGGCCAAATTTACATTAGAAAATTCAATACCAAATTCTAATCTAATCCTTTTAGAGCAGGACGTATATATTGTAAAATACAATTTTGTTTGAAGTTGGTTTATGTTTGCTTTGATATAATCAAAATAGCCATACGTAAAAAAAGATAAAAAGAGACAGAAATGTATGTCCTACTCTAAAAGGATTGGATTGGAATTATTGTATTGAAATTTCTAATGTAAATTTGGCCCATAAATGGGATGGTAATCCAAATTTAGTTTAAGATAGATGCACAGATAAGAATAGACAGATGTACATCTTGTATGGGCCAAATTTACATTAGAAAATTCAATACCAAATTCTAATCTAATCCTTTTAGAGCAGGACGTATATATTGTAAAATACAATTTTGTTTGAAGTTGGTTTATGTTTGCTTTGATATAATCAAAATAGCCATACGTAAAAAAAGATAAAAAGAGACAGAAATGTATGTCCTACTCTAAAAGGATTGGATTGGAATTATTGTATTGAAATTTCTAATGTAAATTTGGCCCATACAAGATGTACATCTGTCTATTCTTATCTGTGATAGATGTTTAAGTTTTTATAATAAAAGTGTATTAAATGAATCATTCAATAAATTAAAATTGTGTTAAATAAAATCAATAATAAATAAATAAAAAAATATATAAAATAAAAAATAAAAAATTAATAATTAATTTTTTTTATTAAATAAAATAATAATAAATAAATTAACTGGCGCCGAAACAGGGACCCTTGCGAAGTGTCAATAAAGAAAAGTAACTAAGTAGTAACTAACGAATTTAACTGAACAAAAAAGTGCCCACTAACCTCAACAAGGGGATCATAATAATCAAAAGTGAACTCAACAAGGGGATCATAATAATCAAAAGTGAACAGTGTAAGGCTTTGTGGTTACCTATACCACATCAGTGAAAAGTAATTAATCAAAATTACTACAACAAGTTAAAGTGTTAGAATTGGGAAACGAAGCGCCCAAGTATTTCTACCCAAGATAAAAAAGGAGTTGAAACAGGACCACGGACACCAAGCCATAAACCATTCAACAGCGGCCCAATCATCTTTAACGACGACATCTGAGCAAGGGGCAACGAGATTACAACTCCAAATGTTAACCATACATTTGTTTATAATTTTGTAAGTTATTCCAATTTTAATCTAAAGAAATTCTATTATATGCAAAGCAAGTAATTAAAAGTCAATTTTTATAATCTTATAAATGAAATGAAATCAAGTAAGAATCAATTTTAATCTAAAGAAAATTAAACGAGATGTACCAAAAGTAAAGTAAAAGTAAAATCAAGGTTTCCAATATTTAATTTTAAGCCAAAGAAAATTTTATAGAAATTAAAATACAAGAAATCGAATTTAAAGAATTTATCAGGGAAATCAAGTGAAAATCAATTTCAATTTAGAGAAAATTAAACGAAATATATCAAAAGTAGAGTAAAATTAAGACAAAATTTTTATCTAAAGAAAATTTTTGTTAAGAAACTTTTTTTTCTCTTTCGATAACCAAACTTGACATAATTTAAATATAATAAAAGCATAGTATTATATAAATTTTTCCATATTCAAACCTATATCTGTAAAGGCAATAGTTGATATTAGGAATCTAGCCCAGTCAATCAAACATTTTAGTGCCCAAAGTGAAAAATCGAAATTGTTAGTTAAATCCCTTTCTCGTTACAAAAATGCCTAACGAGCCAAAACTTCAAGCTGCAAATGCTAGCTTATCTACAGACTCTAGAAATCCTAAACCATTCGATCTTGAACAATTAACGGATATCATAACAGCAATAGTAATCGACCAAAACCAAAAGATTAATAATCAAAAGAATGAAACGGACCAAACTATAGACGACCAATACAGACCGAACCTCACAGATTTAGATAAAATTCCCGACATCGTAAAGTGTATAAGAGAGTTCTCAGGCCAACCAGGAGAATTTAGTTCCTGGAAAAAAAGCGTAGACAGGGTCTTACTGATATATGAACATCTAAAAGGTACCCCGAAGTATTACGGTATCTTAAACGTAATTAGAAACAAAATAGTAGGCCAAGCCGATGTTGCGTTAGAATCTTATAATACCCCACTCAATTGGCAAAAAATCGCCAAATGTCTAACCCTGCATTATGCGGATAAGCGGGATTTAGGTACTCTCGAGTATCAAATGATGACATTGATACAAGGTAGCCAAACAATCCCCGATTTTTATCAAAGGGTTTATCAACACCTATCTTTGATACTAAATAAACTGTCCTGCATGGAAATGGGGCAAGAATCGTTAAATAACTTAACAGAAAGTTATAGAGATAAGGCACTCCACACATTCATTAGGGGGTTGAAAGGAGATTTACCACGACTACTCAGTATCAGAGAGCCGTTGGACCTACCCCAAGCATTACACTTATGCTTAAAACTGCAAAATATGGACTATCGAGCACAGTATGCTAATAACAGTGTCCAAAATGCACAACGGAAACTACCAGGTCCACCACCTCCCTTCCTTCGTAAAAATCATATCGCAATATCTAACGGACCACAACCATTCTACCCACATCTTCTACATAACCCACAGAATTCTTTCGAACGAAGAAATATATTCCAAACCAACCGACCCCAATTCGGGTATCAGAACCCACAATTTCCAGGATTCACCCAGCAACCTTTTAGACCACAAGTTGGATATTCAAATTACCCACCAGGGTATCCACCTAAACCATTACCAAAACCAACACCAATGTCAATAGACGGTAGCGGTCAATCAAAAAATGTGAATTACATGAATCGACCTCAAAATAATCAATACCCCATGAAAAGACCTTTATTTAATTCTTCACAACAAATTCATCACCCGAATAAAGTACAAAGGGTGCACCACTGCGAACCATTCGCAGAAGATCAAGCATTCCAACAATACCAAGAGGAATTAGCAGAATACAATACACAACACAAACAAACTCTCGTGGAATATACTGACGCAGAAACCATACCTGAACCGAACGAAGACAATACCGTAGAAATTTATGACAACCACGAGACATCCGAATCAGTAGACGATACTATTAATTTTTTAGATTAAAGAGCTCCTCGCTGCCTTACTTAGAACACCAAGCGAAGAGCGGCAAAATTGTTAAGTTCTTAATAGATACAGGGTCCAATAAAAATTATATACAACCCCAATACGTTCGTAATCCCATCCTAAATGAAAAACCATTTATAGCCAACTCAATAGCAGGTAGCATAAAAATCACTCATCATGCTAATGCTATATAAAAAAATTAAAATTCTTCATTCTGCCTAGTCTCAAATCCTTTGGAGGAATAATCGGTAACGATAGTTTGAAAGAACTCAATGCCACCATTCATACAAGTAGTGGATTTATGACTATTTACTCCAATGTTAAGATTCCACTTAAACAGCACATATCGGATTCTGTGAACAATATAAGTTTAATAACTATCCCCACTGAAGCGAATACGATAACTTCAACGCAACATAGCGACGAAAGTTCCGCACACGATCGAATTCCTATAATCGAAACTCCTGTTAATGCTTTCCGAAACCAACTGATATTAAAAATAGGTGAAGAAGACTCATACCAGATCCAAACTCATTTTCCAAATTATTTACGACATACTATAACCAAACCAAATTTCACCTCCTCCGATATAATAAATATATTTAAAAGATACTTAAACCCCAACACAATAAATGGTCTAAACACCACCGAGAGAATTATGAGAATAATTCAGGAAGTATACCCAATACATTTTAGAAATTACAAAATACGCTACACTCAGAAGATGGTAGCAGACATTATAAGTGAAGAGGAGCAAGATGATAAAATCCTAACAACACACAAACGGGCCCACCGCAATGCCGAAGAAAATAGGGAGCAAATCATACAGAAGTACTATTTTCCAAGGATGAGTAAGAAAATAAAATTTTTGGTAAGACAGTGTACCACTTGTAAAGAAAATAAATACGACAGGCACCCGAATAAACAAGAAATTACTCCTACTCCTATTCCCAACTATCCGGGACACACTATCCACGTAGATATTTACTTCACTGAGAACCAGTTAGTCCTCACGGCCATAGACAAATTGACAAAATTTGCTATTTGCAGGCCAATCAAATCCAGGGCAATAGAAGATCTTAAACAATCACTCAGGGATATCCTATTTTCCTTTAACGTACCTGAAGTGGTGGTAATCGACAACGAACCATCACTTAGCTCAAATACCATCACATCCATGATGGAAGACTCCCTGAAAATCAAAGTATTTAAGGTTCCCCCCTACAAGAGCGAGGTAAACGGGCAAGTGGAGAGATTTCACGCCACCCTTTCAGAAATAATGAGGTGTCTCAAATCAGACGGCATCGAACGATCATTCACAGAGCTGCTTGAAAGAGCGGTAAACGAATATAATCACTCGATACACTCGACCACCAAGAAAAAACCCGTAGTGTCATTTTTCGGACGAAGTCCAAACATTTCCCCAGAAGAGTTCGAGCAAGCACGTCTCAACAGTATAGAAAGATTAATACAAAAACAAGAACAGGACATAGCGTACCATAACAAAAAAAGGAAACCGGTCAAACCATACCAACCGGGGCAATTTATTTACGTAAAGCGAAACATTAGACTAGGGTCAAAATTAACAGCTAGGTATAAACAAGAAATAGTCAAAGAAGACCGAAACACAACTGTAACAACTGAATCAGGAAAAGTAGTGCATAAAAGTAATATTAAATCATAACGTTATTCCTCTTACAGATACGCGACACGCGTCATCTTCGCGGAAATACAAATGCTAGATTATTCGAATTCCCAAATCATCTCGATCAATAGCGGGAAGGGTAAAATACAAGAAGGGAATTTTAAATTGATTCACGTAATAGAGTTAGAAAACCACCAAAACTTTATAGATAGAATGCAAACGATACTGAACCAAGAAATCACGACAGTACATCCATTATACTCGTACTTAAATCACGAGCTCACCACTTTGCAAACGTTACTGGACGGACTGAAACCCCATGAGAACAAAAGATCCCTGGATATTATAGGTACTACTTGGAAATGAATCGCCGGGAATCCAGACCACGAGGACTTTGAAATTATTAAAAGCAAAATCAATAATGTGTTAGAAAATAATAATAAGCAAGTCATTATTAATCAATTATATAACGATAGGATTAACAATATTACCAAAATGGCAAATGAAATTACAAACGCTATATGTACATAAAGAAAATAGATTAACAGATCAATTGGCATTAAAAATACACTATAAATTAAGGTTAATGAAAGAGGAAATAATTAATATTAAGTACGCCATCCATTGGGCCAAGGCGGGAGTGATAAACTCTCTCATTCTTTCAGATTCTGAAATTAAATTAGCTATACAAACAATTGAGAAAGAAAATTTGCCATATGCAACTCCGGAAGAAGCCTTAGACTTCGCCACCACTAAAATTATCACTAATAAATTATGTCTCCTTTATATTGTCTACATTCCTTTAACAACTATTGAACTTTACGATAGGTTATTATTAAAAGCAGTCAAGAGAAAGCAAAAGATCATTGAAATTGAATATGAACATATTTTAAAAAACCATAACAAAGTATATGGTATTACTAGTGATTGTAAAACAATCAATTCCTTGTCAATCTATAATCAAAAAATGTATTAGATATAAGTAACACCGCATGCCTGCCAAACTTGCTCAGTAGTCGTCCGTCGAAATGCAGCCAAACCAATAGCCAACACATACCAAACGTTGAGGAAGTATCGGAAGGTCTTATACTTCTAAATCAATACGACGGAGAAATTTCCATCAACAACGAGATGCAGAAGCTGAATGGTACTTACTTGATAAAATTTTCCAATTCAAGTCTGACCATTGGTAACTTGAAATATATTGCCAACGAAAAATCAATAACTCAAGCGCTCCCCGCAATTCTACAACCTACACCTGAAGAAGATGAATATAGAGAAATACTATCAATACAACTGATGAAAGATTTAAACATTAATAACACAAAAACAATCGAACTCCTCCAACAAAAAACATTTCGTCATCAATACATGGGCATCAGCTTATTCTCAATAAGCATTATCATCACAGTACTCATTATTGCCGTCCTATTAAATAGAAAAAGAACATTGCGAATCACCAATTCTATCAATCATGAAGCATTAGAGGAAGGCAAACACCAACAAGCAAAAGAACATATAGAGAACGATGGTATCCAACAGCAGGACACAACAACTCATCTACCAACGGTAGCCGCTACGGCTCCCCCTAGAAGAAAATTCTACGAAACTCCATTTTTCTAAAAGTTCAAATGGGACATTTGAATCTAAGAGGGGAAGAGTTAACACATCAAGCAACTAGGTTCCCACGTTTATGTGAGGGATCATATTCCTCTGTCTGAAGATAACAACCATCGCACGTTGCACTCAACATTATCGCAACTCAGCACATTCTTCCACTTGCGGTTGCAAGTATTCAGTTAATTACATTAATAAAGTCAGTTGTAATCCAAATTTAGTTTAAGATAGATGTTTAAGTTTTTATAATAAAAGTGTATTAAATGAATCATTCAATAAATTAAAATTGTGTTAAATAAAATCAATAATAAATAAATAAAAAAATATATAAAATAAAAAATAAAAAATTAATAATTAATTTTTTTTATTAAATTAAATAATAAATAAATTAACTTATACGCTTCACAAAAAACAGGGAACAGATTTTTTGTGCTGTTTTTCGTTCTACTTTTTAGGTTGGAATCTTCAATTAGGATCAGTTGTTTCAATTAGGATCAGTGTCAATAAATGGGTAGTCGATACAACTTGACTACTGGACGTTGTAAAGTAGAATTTGCGGTTTTAATGGTACATTGGTACCACTCTCACTAAATTATCGGCTCCTGGATGTACCTGTATTATTTTTCCTAGCGGCCATCCGCATACTGTAGTTTTATCATCTTTAATGAGAACGATGTCGCCAACTTTAATGTCTTCTTTTTGCTGTTGCCACTTATACCTTTGCTGGAGTGTATTTAGATAGTCGGTTGAATATCGCTGCCAGAAAGTTTGAATCCTTCTTTATAATCGATACCGTCGAGTTAGTAAATAATCTGCTTCAGAGGTAATCGGTATTTCAGGAACTGCCACGGCTGTATTTCAAAAAATGAGCGGGTGTCAACACTTCATAGTGCTTATCATGTGATGTTGTAAAAAGTGGTCAAGAATTCAAAATATTTTCGATCTGGCATTAAATAGTGGCTGCCTTCTCAAATGTCATATTGACGTTGGCCATTGGTTTCAACAAATGTGGCTTCACCGATTTCACGGCTGACTCCCATAAGCCGCCGATGTGAGAAGAAGAGGGCGGGATGAAATGCCACTCCATGTTCTTGCTACTAAAGTATGCTGGAATTAGACTACCTTGGTTAATGTTTTGTATTAACTTGTAGGCTTCGCACAGAATTCTTCTAGCGCCAATGAAGTTTGACCCATTGTCGGTGTATATATTTCTGGGATTTCCTCGTCTCGCTGTAAACCTTTTAAGAGCGCCTGGAAAGCTTCACTAGTCAAGGCTCTCATCGGTTCGACGTGTACTGCTTTGACCGACATACAAACGAGGACACACAAGTATCCTTTAATTGGATTAGCTGAACCACTATCTCTTTTTGTAATGAAAGAAATTGGCTCAACAAAATCAATTCCGCAGTTGGTAAACAGAACCGTAGCTGTCACTCGCTCAGTCGGAAAATTCCCCATTAATTGATTGCTGGTTTTGCTGGCGTATTTAACACAGATTACGCAGCCTCTTAATAACGTTCGTATCTTATTTCAACCATGTAATATCCAATATTTCTGCCTTAGGATGTTATTGGTCAAATAGGACCCGCATGCAAATTCTCACGATGAATGCACACAACCAATCTCTCGGTGTATATATGATTAGCGGGTAATATGATCGGATGCTTAATTGCTTACTATCATAGTCGCAATCAGCATTGAAAAGCCGACCTCCCACTCATAGAATTCCGGCCGCATCTACGAAAGGGGGCCAAAGACACCATCTTCGAGCTGCTGTTCACCATTTTATGTCTTCTCAAACTAGAAATGTCTTCACTGAAGATGTCGTTTTGTACGAATGTAATGCATACATTTCTGGCTCTTTCTATCTCCTGTGCGGTTATTTCACAAGTTTGTCGGTGTTCCTTTAAGCACTTTAATTTCTCTATAAAACTGGTGCAATTTGCCACAAAAGTTCACCATTTTGCAGGATAAGATGGCAGCTAGGCAAGCACGATAGCGGAATCGGTCCATGCGAAATATCGGGCAGTAGGTGCTAAGGTCTCCTTTACCGTGTGCATCAATTTTGCTAGCAGGTGCGCTGCAGATAGCTCCAACCTGGGTAGTGATACCTTTTTTATAGGAGCCACTTTGGCCTTCGCCGTGAGTAAATTTACTACTATTTCACCTCGTTCATTCAAGTATCTGCTGTAAATGACGGCACTATATGCCCTTTCGCTGGCATCTGCGAAACCATGTACTTGCACCTCTCCATAGTGGTTAGTGAATCTCTTTATTTGAACTTCTTCGAAGTACTGAAACTGCTCTCTCACTCTTTTGTATTCGATTCGATAGGGTTCCGGTAACTGCTCGTCCCATCCGCATTTGGTCAACCATAGTTTTTTAAATAAAATAAGCTGGGACTATTTGACTTCCATTTTCTCAATGTAAATCCTCCTTGCTGCAAAGTTGTACTTATTTACTCTTTCAAAAGTAAAGCACCTTCCTCACTTTCTGCACCCGACAAGAAATCATCCACGTAGAAGTCCTTCACTATGTGCTGTAATACGGTATTGTCTTCGTTCTCCCGGGCTAATTGTTGCAGTACGCGTATCGCCAAATACGCGGAACATGCCCACCTAAATGTTACCGTAGTCAACTTATAGTGCCGCATCCTCTCTCGCGGGACATATCAACTTTGTTGATATGTCACGAAATGGAAGTCGAACCACATATCTCCATCCTCTCTACGTTTAAAACTTTAAAGGAATAAGCATAAATTTGCTCACATTTGGCTTCTTCCGGCGATATATGATTTATCTGAGGACTATCCTCCATCTCCCAAAACTGACGCAGTGTCTTATCCACGTTTTCATCTTGTTGCTCGCTCACTGCTATGGAATATTGATCCCATTTGCCTTCGTTCTTCTTCGAGAATTGCGAAGAAATTATCAGCGCCTATTAAAACATCAATTGGGGCGGCTATGTGGAAACCTGGATCAGCTAATTGTATGCCCTTTATGGACGGAATGTCCTCCATATTTAGATCGTAACTTGGTATGTTAGGCGGAAGTTTACTTAATATCAAAGCATCTATCTCAATTTGGATATTCGGATTGTATACAGATCCCAATACCATGGCGATGCGTCCCCAAGATTGAACAATACCCGTAGTTAAGCCCTTTATACTTGTGTAGGCTTTGCTTCTTGTTAAACGTAGTCGTTGGATGAGATCCTTGGACACCAAAGAGGCTTGCGACCCTGAATCCAATAGGGCTCGTCATCTTTGTAGCTCACCGAATTTGTCCCTTACTGTAATTATGACTGTCGGCAACATGGCGAAGTTGTTACTCGTAGTGGGTTGTGCGACAGCACTCAGCATACTATACTTTGCCATTTTTTCTCTCTTTTCTTCTTCCTTTTCATGGTGTAACGTTAAGTTATGGCACCTTCTACATTTTTGGCAATTATATTTGGATCGACACATTTCCGCCTGTACACGTTGGACATGATTCAGTTTGTGATATCAACGCCGTAACTTTCCTCGTCTAACTGGTCTTTACTTTCGTCAAAGAATCAAGAGTGCGGCATACTTGATTGCTCCATAAATCGCTTTAACAACCCTTGGATTATTAATGTAGGTTTGTTGTACCTCAATTTGATTTTAGTCCACGCCTCTTCGTAGTTGGCTTCTGTCACACTAAGATGGTTTATTAACGAGAATGCTTCGCCCTTAAGTAATCCCTTAAGATATTGCATTTTATGTACCTTGGATATATTGGCACTGTTATGAATTGATGTTTCAAATAAATCCATGAATGATGGGAATTCTGCGTACACCCCTCCGAATGTGGGAATGTTTACTCTAGGCAAACGTATTTCATGTTCTCGGTATTGTTTCATCAAACAACAAAACTTGTTCCCGAATACTCTCCATACTCTTGAAGAATCTCTTAAGCTCTCTAGCTTCCGCCATATTGCTTGTAAAACAACCTTAACTCACTCGTGTTGTCGCCCTATCACTCGTATAAGCCGCTCAAGATCAGTTTTATCTTTACTACGAATCACTTATATTGTTCACCAACCTCACTTTTTTCGATTACACGTGCTTCGCTATTCTCGAGAGCAAAATTCACCGTTGCTCTTTTAATTTCAAATCATTTCACCAATCGCTTATTACAACAATTAATTCCCGTTAACACACGTGTTTCACGTGTTTCTGTTCGCGTGTTTCACACTCGCTGTTTTTTCGGATATGGGAGCTTTAATCACGTATTTAATAAAACCCCAGATCCGGCTCGAAGGACCATGAATAAAGCACAACAGAGCTGTATCGGATGTGGTGTAATGTACCAGTCCAACTTTAACGCACTCAGTAAAGAAAATGTTCATACACGTATAAATTGATGTTAGGTATATACGCTTCACAAAAAACAGGGAACAAATTGATTTTTTGTGTTGTTTTTCATTCTATTTTTTAGGTTGGAATCTTCAATTGGGATCAGCTAGTACAACAGTTTTTACCTTGTCGGTAAATTAATTCTAAAGCGAAAAAAATTTAGGACCTAAAATACTTATGTTTTGAGTTGGGGATTAAAGAAGAGCTTAAAGAAAGGGCTTTAAGTTCGGAAACCTGGCTGTTTATGTTAGGCCATTCACGAGTCAGAATTTTCGGAAAGCAGCCGATTCAAACGTAAAATTACGGAACCCAACTGTTTATATTAAGGCTCCCAGGCTTCAAGTGATGTTGTTTTAAATAAGAGAATCCATATGGCCCGGACAAACCGCATTATCCTCTATTTATTACCATAACGCTTCTAGTGTAAAAATTTAAATTCTGAAGAATACTTTCATCAGATTATATGGTTCTTTTGGAAAGAGAAATATGACTTTGATACCAGCCTTAAAGGAGGAGGAGTGCTGATCGCCGTAAAGAAATCACTTTCAAGCTAGGTTATAGCGTGTCATCCGCTATATGGCGTTATGATTGTATGTCGCCATAACTTTCCCTGTGGATTAACCTTAGAAGTTTATCTGGAATTTATTGACTTTTTTGACGAACATGGGTGACTTCAATCTTCCTAATATTGTCTTGCTTGAAATGAATAGTGCTTTCACGCTCTCTTCAAACGATCGAAAAGCATTGGCCATCACCGATTACTTGGCTATCTAGTATATCAACAGATTAGTTGATCCGGATAAGCAACAGTCCAGGAAAATTTTTGGTTTTAGTGTTTTCGCTGATGATATTCCTTCATGTAATGATTTTACTAGATTTATGAACGTCTATCCAATAAAGATAAGTATTTTTCATCAAAAATGCAATACCTTGATAAAATCGAATTTCTTGTCAACTATGATTCGGAGATCCTTAGGCATGGAACAAATTTGAACGAAACCGATTTATTGCCCAACGAACTACTCAAGACTAGTATTGAAAGTATGTCCTAATTAAAATAAACCTGGGTTTCGTAAACCATGGTACAGCATGAAACTGCTGCGCCTGGAAAAACGGCGTAACACATTTCATTCGTTATATAGGCTACATGAAACTGAGATTTATTATAGATTCGACACAGCTCGGAAGGAATTTAAAATTTTAAATGGGTTCCTTTACAAGAACAACATTTTGACGATGCAAGTTGATTTAATGTCCAATCCAAGAATATTTTGGAATTTACTAAAAGGTAAAAGGGAAGTAGTTAGGTTTTGTACACCGATGATTTTTCAGAAGTCATTGGTGAGTCAACCCTTTGATATTTTCAATCTGTTCGTCAAATATTTTGAGTCCGTTCCGAAGGTCTACTGCCACCAATCTGATCTTTTTCTGTGGATATTTATAAAGTAGCGTTGAGAGCCGGCAACCAGTGGATGTAGTTTACACTGACTTTTCAAAAGTACTTTATAAAATTAAACAGAGCGCCACATTGTACTAACGTAGTTCGAACTACGTTCCGCTGACCGTACTTTTCCCTGTTTGCTTCTCTTTCAATGTCTTCAAAATTTGCGATTGCAATACCTGCATCTGCGTCCGCTTGATGGGCTGAGTGTCTAAATATTTGAATCGATTAAATGTTGGAGTTTAAGATGATCATGTTCAATGAAATTGTTCTTCTTTCTTAGTTGCATGGTCTGGAGAGTCATACTACAAATGTTTGGACACTATAATATTTTGAACCGTTGGTGTTGTTATCCCGTTTGATAATGTATAGAATTTCTAACAATCACAGAAATTTGAAGATTTTTTCAAAAATTCGTGTTTTGTAATAATTGAGCCGTTTATTTTGAAAGTGGGGCAAGTCCACATTTTGTTGAAACGAGAAAATGAAGGAATAGAGAAACAATAAATGCAGAGATATACGGGATTTTGAATTTTCTTATTTTTTGAACAAGTATTAGGGATTATTATTTTTTTTTTTTGACTATAAATTGTTCACCGTTTGAAATATTATACCTTTGTTTGTCTATTGTTATCATTAACCTAAATTTTTTGGAAAATGGACTTGCACCACTTTCAAAATTAACGGCTCAAATATAAAGCCGCTTACCTTTGGACCGTTCGTGAATGATTATTACAAGGAACTACATATATAGCGTCTTGTTGTTTTCACATTTTAGTCGATAAATTGCGTCGTTCGGCAACAAGTTCGTAGAACTGGTGGATGGCCTAAGAGTTATTTTTAGCTCTAGCTCCTTATTCAGGTTTCACGAGTTCAATATTTTATCCCATATTACTCAATATTTCCCAATATATTTAATCCACTTTTCAGAAACGTCATATTTTCGCGATAATTAGTGTGAGAACTTGACAAACGTGGTAAACAAATTATAGAAGATTAAACAAATAACTCAATCAAATAACTTAGCCCATCAAACAACAAAAGCTGTGGGAAAAATTTGATAGGTAGGTCTCTAGGTAAATACATAATTTGTGCGTTCTATAAAGGTAATAAATAAATAATAATTTTATAGTTATTTACAATGTTTATTAACGCACAAACAACTTAATCCGAATAACCCTTGGGCATCGATCGAAATCAGTTTTGCAACAGTTTTTGGGCAGCACCAATTTAATATTATAAACCAATCAAATCAACTCAAACAATCGAAAAAAGCGATTTAAATGGTTTAGGGGTTTATGAGCTCAGAAGTTAGCTCTACTAGTTGGCTACACACGAAAACAGGATTCATGCAGTATTTCTACGAGAACGTGGTTTAGACGTGTCATCAGCTTAAGAATAAAATTGGATAGAGAGTTGAGGTTAAGGTTTGAGATCATTAATGGAATAGAAAACAAGAAAACAAAGTTCTTAATCCAAGAAATCAGTATATAGTCGCAAAACAAACCTTTAGCACATATCCATAAGATTTCTTTGGTTTTTGTTAGGATTTTTAAATAAACAAATAAAAGTTTTTCGTTGAAGAAATAACGAAACCGACTGCGACTTTAGTTTGGATACTTTTTCATAAACTGCACTATTTAAATTAAAGTTAGAACATGTTAACGCCTCACTTCTCGAGATGTTGAGATAAACTATGTATACCATTTCCGATTCGCTCGATTTCGGCCAACATTTGTAGAAAGCAAACAGGCTGGCTGATAAACTACAGATAGATTATGTATGACATATACGAATCAACTGACAGTCATACAGAGAAACACTCATATACATCCGTATGATCGTTAAGTTCGAACTAGACGATTTTAACAATATTTAGAGTGACCCAAATATCGGTTTTGAAAAAGCAATGACTAAAGTAAGGACAAAGTGTGGGAGTGTTTGTGGTAATAATAAAACATTTCGCTTATATAGTATGTGGTTTACGCTTGAGTTTTGTGGATTATTTATTTTTGTAGCGTAAGATATAAAACAATAAGACATGAACGGATGGTGCTAATTGTAAATACATTTGACATGTTATTTAAGCAATTTGTATAACACATACTGCTGCTTGACCCATGATTCATAAATTTCAATGTCAAATATTGGCAATAATGTAATTTCCGTTGAAGGAGTGGTTATTGTTAAATTTATTGAATAATTATTATTTTCTTGGTTACTAGTGGTTTTAATATCATATACTCGTTACTCGAGAAAATTGTATAAATTTAGGTGGTGCTAAATTTTTTTCAATTAATTTCGCTTGTTGGCTTCGACTGTAGACTACTTTTTAATTGAAAAAGTTTTTATCAATTTCGATGAAGGCAATAAAATCAGTGGATTAATATTTCGTCACTTGAATAATTAATTCTTGTAAGTGATTCATACAAGATTTCTGGTTTATTGTTGATTAAGAATCACCATTCCTTAATCTATGTACAAAAAAATTTCCGTGGGGTTATCAAGCAATTCTGGGGGTTAAATTTGATACTAAAATTTCCTTGTATACTGAAAGTGGTAATTACCTCAATCATGAAATATCGTACAAGCATATAAGGTATTTCATAATTATGTTATGATTGTTTTGTAAAAATTAAATAATTGTATGCCACTCATTCCAATCATTTTTGAAAATTTTTCTGAAACGGTGGAACTTTGAAAAATTGTATGTACTTTATAAATCAAAATTTTATTGTTTTTGTACACAATGGAATAATAATAAAAACTTGTACTACAGGGTTACAATTATTTATAATGCGTCGAAACGTTGTATAACTCAGAAATGAAATATTGTACACCATACAAATGAAACATTGTATACGACATTGTTCTACCCAATAATTGAATTGAAATATTGTACAGGTACATGGTCCTGTTTGAACTCCCTTTTCGATATGACAGGGTGCACATTCTGAGTCAATATTTTACAGACATTTCGTCATCATAGTGTAGAAGTTGATAGCAAAATTTCATTTAATAAGCTTTATCCGTTTTTAAGTTAATGCAATTTTTGTGAAAATTTTAAGGGTGAGAAACTTTAAACCCAAATATCTCAAAACTATAGTTTTGCATATACAATAATTCATTATTCAAGTGACGATTTGGTTACGGTACTCCGTTAGACTATTTGGCTCTAATAATCTTGGATACTTCTAAAAAAACTTTATTTTTTAACAAAATGACAAACTTTTATCTTACTTTAAATTGAATAAAATCTTGTTGTTATTACCAACTTACCAATGTTAAGATATCGAAAATAACTTCGTTGACGAATGTTTATAATACTTTGATCTTCCATCCCAAAACTTCCATCCACATATTCTTACAGCAATAAGAATATTTTTGTAAATACCTAACGTAAACCCGCGACAAATTGTTTGGGCGAAAGATCGTTTTTATAACTTGGGCGAGCTAATTATTACTTGCGGTCGATAACTTCAGAGAAAAATTAAATGCTTCGGCTGTGGTATCACATCATTAAGACGTTTGCTGAACAATAAAGGAAAGACGTATTAAACTCTAATTAACTATTTATATTATAATCAAAATGTATCTAATAAATATAAATAATAAAACAGGACTACAAAATAAAATTTAAAGGTGCCTTTGACCAGAACTAAAAGATTATATGTCTTTGGGGTTCCCGTTTTGTTCCATCACGTCAAGTTTTTTTGCAAAACCCATGAAAACCTCTTAGCTCTTTCACATAAGCTTTTAAATTCCCCAAACCTAAGAACGATGTTTTAATGTCTCATAAAATAAACTTTCAAACTCCTCAACCTTTATAAGATAGCTTTAAAACCCTATAATCCGTAAAACTAAGCTGCTAAGCTGCTAAACCCCTAAATCTTGTTCAATGTCATTTAATATTGTGACCAAATTTTATTGTGTTTGTTTAATAAAATTAACAGTTCTATTATTTATTTAAAAGTATTGTGCAATAATTGTAAATCTTTGTAATAACTTCAATAAATAATTATAAATAATAGCAAATTAGGAAATTTTAAATTATAATAATTATTGAAAGTGAAATTAAAACATTTAAAAACGAAGAGGTCATATTTATTTCATTTTGTTTTGATTAAAAATTTACAACAGTTCTTATATAAACTATCAATTAACAATTTTTTACTCTAATTTTGAATTAATTAATTCAAAATTCGAGTAACAAATTGTTAATTGATAAATTTGCTTACACAGGAATAAAGCTGTGTGAATGTGACGAAGACAAAATGTCTAAGAGAGTTTCACTGTATTAGTATAATTCGCTAATACAACCTGCACAGTACATTCTGTATATATAGAATGAAAATTGTGATACAATCAATCCAGTTGCTGCGGCCTTATGAGAAGATTGATTTTTTCATAAGCATAAGCTCATCAGTTCGAAACTGAATTAAGTTCTCTTAAAATTTTTCGGAAATAGTAACTTCAAATAAATTAAAAGTTTTTATATAAACTGTAATAGCTCAATAAGCTATTCTTATTTTAAAATAAAGTGCTGTGCCATATGTAAGATTAACATATCCCGATCTAACAAAGGAGTTATCTGTAGTAACTGTGCCAGTAATTTCCATGTTACTTGTGCTGATGTGTCGACTGCATTGGTTGCAGAAATTGAAAAAGATTGTGCTAAATGGAACTGTCCGAATTGTCGTCATTTATCTACGGTTACCACGCAACTGTTAAACAGTGTCAACAATAACTCGGAATTAGAAAATATAAAATCTAATATGTATGGTTATGTTTTCTAATGAACTGAAAAACATTGAAAATGAATTCTGAAACATTTATTGGTGAATTAAAATGTTTGCAAACAACGCAGCATAATTTTGAAAGTTCTCTTAACTTTTCTAGTGAGAAATTTGATGAACTGTTAAATATTACAAAAGTAGTTGAAAAACATGATAAGAGAATTCTGGAGCTTGAGCGTGAGAACTCTCATCTGAAAAATGATTTATCAAGCTATAATCGAATTTTGGATTCTGTTGAAGAGCATGAATGAGAATCTAATGTCATATTATATGGAATACCAAAACGAGATAATGACAGTTCGAAATAAATTGTGTCTAATTTGCTGAAATTTCTGCAATTGGAATCATGTGTCATATTAAATCTATCACAATACTTATCTTATAATCATACAATTTGATTTCGAACCGGTGAAGCAAAAAGTAATTGATTTTACAACCGACCTTGGAATTAAGGATGACCATACGATTTTCATTTCTACACATTTATCATCTATGAAGCAAAATCTCCTGAAGGAAGCCAAGCCAGCACAAATTGTCAGCTTTAAGATACGAAGAGTCAGTAACAAGAAACACTCCTTTATCATAAGAAAATTACGATAAAATGCAAAACACCTTCAAAGAAGTTAATTCAAATTATTTCACGTTTACGCTTAAGGAACTAAAGCCAAAAACTACTGTACTCAAAGGGTTAAATGAAGACGAAGATAGAGGGTGCGTTCACTGCAAAAATTGTTATCGGTGTGGTGTGATGTTAGAAATGTCAAATAAGCATCGGTGTCAGTCGGTGTAAATTTAAAACCCATTGAACCACATGTTGTTATTTTCTGTCAATCGTAAATTTTTTCAGTAGAGCAAACTACATTTTGCTTTATATTTTGTGTTTTAATAAGATAATAACGCGTAATAATGAGTGATACAAATAAAAAAATTATTATTTCCATTGCTATAGAACAATAAAAAATCTAACAAATAATAATAAATAATCGTATGAGTTATTGGCCGATCATTGTTAGCCACACAAACTACACCTTTCTCCTGAATAAAACAATTCCCATCAACCACAAATTGGCATAATTTTTCCATTGTATAGATATTATTATTATTTTTTATTTTTGTTTATCTACCAATGTTACAGTCTCTGGCCTTGTGGTTATAAACCAAACATTTAAGACATCTTAACACTCTGTTTGCTTCATAAACCACGCACCTATCCCATACTCGATATTTAGTTTACCAATCATCATTATATTCTTATATGCTGCACCATCAACTTCTATTATTGCATTATACGAGCCTTTTGTTTTAAACGCTTCGTACACTTTATGTCATTTTATTTTACTAAAAATTAAATTATTCTATGCTTTTATTGTATTCATCACATTTTCTTTACTTGTTTTGTCACTCATACCCACTATCAACAGATTAGGATTTTTTCTGCTCCTTTAATTTAGTTTGAGTTTTTTTCACAGAATCTTTATTTTCACAATTAATAATTACACCATCATTGTTTTTTAACTCCAGGGTATTATTTATCTTCACTGACATTGTGCATGGATTTATGGCATTTTTTACCTCATTTTTTGTTATTGCACTATACCCGGTTGTTTTTTTGATTGCACAAATATTGGCAATTTTACATGGAACATGGAACTTGTCTATTTCTCAACCGATTATTATGAAATTTAGTATGTGTGTTAGAAATGGGATTCTAAAATGAGTTTTGGATGAAGTTCTGGAATATGGCCAAGTAGGATGGAACTTGCCCATTTCTCAACCGATTACGTTGAAATTCGACATTTGTATTGGAAATGGGATAGGTTAGGTTTGGGTGGCGGTCCACCAGGACCAGGCATAGACACAAAAAGGTCCGTAGCCATACCACAAATTAAAAATTTTTCCTCCAACTCATTGAAACCACTTTGAGCTTGCTATGAAGCGCTGGATACTCCTGACGTCCTTCTCGCTGAGCTCCGCCAGGTCGTTGAAAAGGTGTGCCCCTAGAAAATTCAGTCTGTTTCGTGCCAGACGAGGACAGGTGCAAAGAAGATGAAGTACTGTCTCTTCCTCCTCTTCGTCCTCGCAACTACGACAGTAGTCATGTGAGAAGAAACCAAGTCTACTTGCATGTCTGCCTATGAGACAGTGCCCCGTAATCACTCCAACAACCACACTGATCTGACTCCGCTGAAGTGAGATCAGCTGTTTGGATCTCGCCAAGTTCAACTTTGGCCAGATTTGCCGAGTTATTACGCATGAGGTACTATTTGACCATCTGTCATTCGTCAACTTACTGGCTTCCTCCTGAAGCAGCAGTTTGCATACCGCAAGAGGAATTTCAATATCCTTTTTGCTGTTTGAAATGTGGTCCGTTGTACCACGTCGAGCCAGTTCATCGGCTTTCATGTTCCCCGTACTAACGAAATGTCCTGGCACCCATATGATATGGATGTTGAACTGATCTGTCATCTCGTTAAGAGATGAGAGACAGCTCTGGACTACTTTCGACGTGAGAAGGTGTGATTGAAGCGCTTTAATGGCTGCCTGACTGTCCGTATATATGCGAATATCACTAGTCGATATTACATTATACCTCAACCAGTCCGCGACTTCCTTTATCGCAGTTACCTCAGCTTGAAAAATGCTGCAGTAGTCAGGGAGACGAAAGGAGAGGTTTAACATGAGTTCCTCGCAGAACACCCCAGCCCCTACTCCTCTATCCCGTTTTGAACCATCAGTGAAGAAGTTCAAAACTCCTGGTTCCAAAACTGTATCCATCATCCAGTCCTCTCTAGATGGTATAATAGTCCGGAACTTTCTATCAAAAGATAGTGACGGGACAGTATAGTCGGTGGTCTTGGGAAGCCCTTTGTTACAAAGTATAGATGAGTGCCCTGTGTTATTGCAGGTCCACATTAAGGTGGATTTCAGTCGTATGGCAGTGCTAGCTGCCCACTGTTTTCCCATGATATCTAGAGGAGTTAGAAATAGCAGAGTCTCCAGTGCCTGAGTGGATGTGCTCCTCATTGCACCACTGATCCAAAGAGAGATTGTTCTCTGAACTTTTGTCAACAACTTTAGGTTGACAGTTTTGTCCAGAGCAGGCCACCAAACTGTTACCCCATACAGAAGAATGGGTCTCACTACTGCTGTGTATAGCCAAAGGACCATGTGGGGATCCAGCCCCCAACCTTTCCCAATTGCATTTTTGCAGGAGTATAGCGCTACCGTAGCTTTCTTTACCCTTTCCGTAATATTCAGTTTCCAGTTTAATTTACTGTCTAAGACGAGACCCAAGAACTTTGCTTCACCTGTAAAAGCCAAGTTGAAACCATTTAAAGTAGGAGGATCGACATGAGGAATTTTATATTTCCTAGAGAAGAGAACCAATTCGGTTTTCTGTGGGTTCACATTTAGCCCACAACCATTGGTCCATAGTGAAAGAATGCCCAGAGCATTTTGAATAAGCTCGCTAAGTGTCCCGGGATATTTTCCCCGAACGCCAATAGCGACATCATCCGCATAGGCAACCACCTTGAAGCCAGTATCCTCCAGCCTCAGCAATAGATCATTTATGACCAAGTTCCAGAGAAGGGGGGACAGTACGCCACCCTGCGGCGTGCCTCTGCTTGCAAATCTTCTGGCGGAGGATTTCCCCAGACTGGCATTTATGATTCTGCCTCTTAGCATCTGATCTATCCAGTCCTTAAGAGAATCTTCCACTCCTAGATTCGAAAGTGCCCGAGTTATAGCCCCTGTTAGCACGTTGTTAAAGGCTCCCTCAATGTCCAAAAAGGTTACCATCGCGTAGTCTCCATATTCGAAAGATTTTTCAATAAAATATGTGAGAGAATGAAGAGCAGTTTCTACAGATCTTCCCTTGCAATAAGCATGTTGAGATTTGGACAGCTTTTCCGGCATAATCGTGCCTCTAATATGAGCTTCTATTTGTCTTTCCAGTATTTTGAAAAGGAAATAAGAAGACAAGCTGATCGGTCTAAGGTCTTTGGGACTGCAATGTGAGCGTTTTCCCGCCTTAGGTATGAAGACAACCTTCACTTCCGTCCATTTACTGGGAATGTGACATAGTTCTAGGCTGCCTCTAAAAATTACCTCTAACCAGGGAATGGTTAGATCCGTAGTTTTTTGTATATCCGCAGGGATAATACCATCAGGTCCTGGCGACTTGTATGGTTTAAAACTGCTTATCGCCCACAGAATCTTTCTTCTGCTAATAATTTGGCCTGCGAGGCTACTAGCCCTTTGGAAATGGGATTCTAAAATGTTTTTTGGATGAAGTTCTCGGATTTTGAAACGATTTCTGGATGAAGTTCTGGAATATGGCCAAGTGTGATGGAACTTGTCTATTTCTCAACCGATTATTATGAAATTTGATTTGTGTGTTAGAAATGGGAATCTAAAATGAGTTTTGGATGAGGTTCTGGAATATGGCCAAGTATGATGGAACTCGCCTATTTCTCAACGGATTATTATGAAATTTGACATGTGTGCTAGAAATGACGATTCTAAAATGAGTTTTGGATGAAGTTCAGATGATGGAACTTGCCTGTTTCTCAACCGATTACGTTGAAATTCGACAAGAGTGTTGGAAATGGGATTCTAAAATGAGTTTTGTATCAGGTTCTACAATATGGCCAAGTATGATAGAACTTGCTCATTTCTCAACCGATTAAAATGAAATTCGACATGTGTATTGGTAATGGGATTCTAAAATGATTTTTGGACGAAGTTCAGGAATATGGCCAATTATGATGGAACTTGGCTATTTCTTAACCGATTATAATGAAATTTGATATGTGTATGGAAATGGGAATATTTGATATGTGTGGAATATTGCCAAGTAGGATGGAACTTGGCTATGCCTTAACCGCGGGTATAATTAAATTAGCCATGTGTGTTGGGAATGGAATTCTAAAATAATTTTTTATAAAGCTCTGGAATATCGCCAAGTAGGATGGAACTTGGCTATTTCTTAACCGATTATGATGAAATTAAATATGTGTGTTGAAAATGGGATTCTAAAATGAGTTTTTGGATAAATTTCTGGAATATGGTCAGTTAAACGGTTAGAAGTATCAGTATAATTTGTTATACTACTTTCGGTATAAAGTTCTAGAATACGATTTTTCGTTTTAAATTGGATGCCTGTATACCCATGTTACTGAAGCTTTTGACCTGTTTGGCTGTTGTTGTATATGTAAATATATGTTGGTTAAAATAGAAATCAATAATGTCAAAACTGTCACAACAACTTTATGACATTATTGAAGATACCAAAGACCGAAGTTCTGATCCCCTCGTGAGGTTTCAGCCCTTTATATTTTAAATTTACAATCTATACATAGAAAATTCAGATTGCCATTCTCTCTAATACGTCCGATGTCATACTACGTCAAATTTGGAAATTTTTTATGGTATCTCTTTTATTACAGACATCACCACAAGTGACTTCCAATTGTTCCGATCTATTAGATCTTTGACACTTTGCTCACTCCATATTCACTTACACATAAAACTCTCTAATGTTTCCCAACTTAAAACCAAACGCTCCGCGGAAAAAAAATCAACTTACCACTCTTATAATACAGTGCGCACCAAACACTGACATAACACGACATTACAATATCAAATAGTTAAACTACCAAAGAATATCCTGGGAAAATCTCAGAAAGAAGTAAGGAATTATGCAATGCCGCAAATGTCAAAGGTATAGCCGAGGATATAGATGTGTTAAATGCTCCACTCAGCCCAATCCGGGCGAATGCCAAATTAAAGATACAGTAGAAAAAAGTAGCATAGTATACCATGTCAACTGTGACAAAACGGGTCATCCAGTATCCTCTAAAGGCTGTCCTATATATTAAAACGTGTTGATGAGATTAAAACAAAAGATAAATGAGAAGCAAAATCATTCAAAGTTACCCAAACTGGCTGAACCAATATGAGTAAACTCGCAACACAGGTCATATGCAGAAGCTTTGAAAAGAAACAGCACTGAACAATCAACAATCCAAAAATTAGCAGCAAGAGTGGAAAAAATGGCCGCAGTTAGTATGCTAAATAAATTATGAAGCCCAAAATCCGGATATTTTAATGCTAATCGAAACCAAATTAAATATGTACCAAACATCATTTAGAATTCAAACACTACAAATTAGTAAGACAAGATAGACCAACAAATTTACATGGAGGGGGTACTGTATTAGTATTAAAAAACATTTATAATTTGAGCATATTAAAATCAACAAACTTCAAAGCAGCGTGCGCATAGAATCAACTATCATTAAAATTAATCTAAAGCATGATCAGCGGCTCTTCATAATCTCGATATATTTTCCTGTCCAATGGAAATAAATTTTTGAAGAATTAAATCTGGTTAACTTAAAAAGCTATTACATCATAGCAGGAGATCTGAATGCGAGACACACAACTTGGGGTAATAGTACAAATAACAATAAAGGAGTTCACTTAAGTCGATGGCAATCCAACAATAGAATTTTATGCAGATCGCCAATCTACCAGGAAGATGACCCTACATTTCCGGCAGCGAGTAGTTATATAGATCTAGCAATTGTTGACATACGTTTAACAATGACAACCAATATCACGGGAAAAATACCTACTCGTTTCTATGAACGACATAGAAAATATACAACTTTTTCAATTTAAAAGTACCAATTGGGATAAATGGAAAGGACGGTTGGAGAAAACCTATCAGAAACATTTACGAAAGTCAAACCAAAACTATATAACCCCGAATGACAGAAATCTCACGGTTACAGAAATTGAACAGTGCATAATAAATATAACGGAACTAATACAACACAATTTAAAATTAAATACTCCTTATGAGAAGACGCTGGAACAACATGGAATATTTCACAAACAATATATTGAGAAACGATATAAATGTAGTCTTACTTTGGCAATTTTACAACAACAATGCCGTGTATTTTCATTCCGGAATGAAGAGATTCATTCCGCTGAGAAGTAGGAATAGCAAAATTCTCTTCTTCTCGTAGTTGTAGTGTTTACTACTAGAGTACATATATTAGATATATTTAGTTTTATGAGTTGGTAGTAAATAACAATTTTCAATTTTTCGATAAATCAGAATTTTAAATTTTGTTAATTATCACTTGGAATTATTATACTTTATTCAATAATTTGTCATCACTATTTTATATTTGTTAAAATTCTAAATAATAAATTATATTTTAGAGCTTGGTACCAACTGTTGAAAGTAAAAAAAAAAAATTATTCTGAAGAAGAATTGCTCTTACTTTGGACAAAATTTCATTCCTATCCGGATAGGAATAACTTTTACCAAAGTAAGACGGCAAAACATAAAAGCTACATAATAACAAATATTAAAAATTTGAAACAAGTCTCAACAAATAAATATGCTCAAAGCGGAAGTCAAACACTATGGAAGAACAAACTAGAAGCCATAAGACCAGGAGAAAAAATGTTCAGTCGGCTGGAAATAGATATAAATGAGGCAAAAACCATAACAAATTTAAGTAGACTGGAATAAAATTTCAAAATCAGGATCGAATTATAATTGCTTTAACGCAAAGGATAATTTGAATATCATAGGACACTATGTTGAAAAACAGACACAACCCAATCCTATGTTAGGCAAGGAGCATCACGAAGCAATTACCTCACAAAAAATTCCAAGCATAAAACTGCAACATTCTCAATAATTATCTAATAATATCACGAATTGCACATTTACTATCTCGAACAAAGCAAACGAACAGCAAGCTAATCAGAACTACTATTGTATAATAAACATAACTAAATATGAACTAAAAATGTTGCTACCCTGCTCAAATAGTAAAAAAAAATCCTTTGGTGTAGATTAATCCCTAGAATTATTTTGAAACACTTACCAGAGACTGTAATATCAGAAATGTGTACAATTTTTAATAACTTGTTAAACAAAAGAACTTTTCCGAGTTGTTGGAAACAAGCCAGAATCTTTCCCATCAGCAAAAAAGATTAAAACGTAGTCGACCCATTAAATTACAGGCCAATCAGTCTATTGTTAAATTTAGGCAAATTATTTGAGATAATAATATACAGCAAGATTCAAACAAACAGTCGAAAACAACTTAATTCCTGATAACCAGTTTGATTTTAGCCACAACCACACAACAACACATGCCATCAGCAATTTAACATCACATATATGCCACAAATTAAACTACAAAATTTGTACAGGGACCGTGTTCATAGATATGGAAAATGCATTTAAATCTGACTGGTTAGATGGACTCTTATTTAAGTTAAACAAGATGAAATTCAACACGAATATAATTTATGTACATATACATACATGTTGTACAATAGGAATTTACTACCACTAATGGAGTAACTCTTCAACTAGAACATTTAATATTCTCAGCGGATTACAACAAGGGTCAATAACCGCCCCAATATTAACCTCTACACGAAAGATTTAGTAAGTCAACAGAAAATTAACACAAACAACATCCACACAATTGTCTATGCCGATGATATAGTAATATTCGGTGCTGACAGAAAAATTTGCAACATACAAGAGAATGTTCAGAGTGCCATTAATTTCACAGTTATGTAGTTTCCTTCACACATGGAGAATCAAATTAAACGAATTTAAATATGAAACAATTCTATTTAGAAGAGCGTATCAGCTGCCAAACCATGATACACGACGAACCCGAAAAAACTTGAAGATACAAATTAACAATACCAATATGGAACAAAAAACTTCAGTGAAGTACTTGGGCGTTAATATCGATGAATTCTGCTATCTGACAAAGCACATAAACATTCAACTAACCAAAGCATATGGGTGCCCTATATGGTATAACTGCAGCAACAGTTACATGGAGCGTATTCGCCTCTTCGAATAAAAATGTATTCGATATTGCACAGGCCGTCACCGGAAAGAAACTGAATTTCGACATTACATATCCATTATCCAATCGTGTTCAATATAAACATTTTAACATTCAACTGATTAGAAATCATATCAACAGAACAACACTTAACTGCGTTAATTCTTTAACGTTCGGGCCTTATTATACCGATGATATAATCAAAACAGCACGACGGCTTACAATATACCAGGACCAGAAGCTTTTGTTTACTTAGGTAAAAAAGAATTCATAGGAGATGAAAATCAGTTACCTGTAATTTATCATACAAAACGGTTACCAAATGAAAAGGGATTTGATCCAACGAAATTTCGGAATCCAAACAATAATTACGTTAGGTTTAGCACAGTTTTCAACAAATTGGATAATGATACATTCAACCCACATAAAGAGAAATATTGGTGGTTGCAATAAAATCAGCTGTTCATTGCCCAATAATTCAAAATCTAAATTTTTCATTTATTTATATACATACATATTAGAACGATT
Organism: Tipula helvola; assembly: GCA_963556165.1. Taxonomy (NCBI): domain Eukaryota; kingdom Metazoa; phylum Arthropoda; class Insecta; order Diptera; family Tipulidae; genus Tipula; species Tipula helvola. The sequence continues at coordinate 190,930,292 of OY744483.1, read as the reverse complement.
CTGCTCAAAACTTTTGGGTTTCGTCTTTCCAATTTAATTTTTTTTGTTAATTTTTTTGCTTTATGTAAATATTTTACTTTAATTATTTCGCTATATGTATAGGTAGTTATATCTCGGTTATTACTATAATTTCACTAAATCGCGCTATTTACAAATATTTAGAAATATTACGTTATGAGTAGTATGTCATGAGAATTTGTCGATAAAACGTTTTTTTTTCCAGTGATAAACTGCAGTATGCTATGTTTGAAACAATAAAACAATATAACAATGGAAATCAAATCTATTTGTTGTGTGATTTGTGGCTCATTGGAAACATACTGGACTAAAAAGGCTAAGGTATCGCGTTAGATTCTGCTCAAGGCATTTTATTTGTGTAGTAATTTTAGTTCTTTTCACTTTTGTTTTTTCTTGATTTATGAAGTGGCGAAATATTTCCAGTTATTACGTTAATTGTAATCAGATTATTACATCTACAAATATTATCATTGATTATAATGAGTGAACTGTTATTTATCAATAAGAATCAATTCATTGAATTTGTTTTGTAAGTAATTTGTCTACAAAATAAAATTGCATTTCACGTTCACGCTATACATTATTATTATTATTGAAATTGGTTGGACAGATACATACAAAGTGAATACAGCTGTCTATTTCTTCGAGGCAGTCATGCGATGACGATACGTTAAGGCCGGTATCCACGTACAATTAAATTGCGCAATATAATTGTGTGACGTCAATATTGCACAATAAAATTTCAAAATCTTGAATAAAATTTGAGAATATTGTGCAATGTGCTGACGTCACACAATTAAATTGCGCAATTTAATTGTACGTGGATACCGGCCTTTACGTATAGAAAACAATTGAATATGAAATTTCGAAAAGGGCACATGCCTGAAAATTTTTTCTTGCAGGAATTAAAGAAAACTATTTTCTAAAGTAGTATATAAATTTATACAATTTGTTTTAAGATTAAGTGTAGGGTCAAAAAGTAATTGAAAATTAAATAAATATTTAATGTTAATCTTTATTTTATATATTTTTTTATGTATATATGTACACGAGATATGCCCTATTCGAAATTCATAAAATATAAAGTAAATCTAATTTAAAACACAACGTATAAACTTTATGAAACTGTTAGCATAGGTATCAAAATCAGTTCAACGGCAGATAGAGGTATATCGCGGTCGCCGATTAATAAAATGCATTAAATTCGAAAAGGGCATATCTCCAAGAGTTGTGACCTTTTCGAAATTATCGTTATACAAACCGATACTGGTGGCCGTATTAACACAAGAAATGTGCCTATTTCAAACGAAATAGGTGCGGGGATATATTTCCATCACATTAACGTGAGAAAACGGTTTTGTCAAAATTTTCGAGATGTGCCCTTTTCGAAATTGCATATTCAATTTTTTTGTTGTTAACAGTAAGACTCATAGCCTCCATAACACTATACGAGCCAAAGCATTAATTCGGTCTGAAAGACAGTGCGGTCCGAACCCAGACTACCAAACGAACTGAAATCATTCCGAGGGCAGTAAGTTCCAAATCCAGTACCAAGTTCAGAGCAAGAGCCATCAGAAAAGTAGGCACGAGACTCCGATAAAATTTTAAGAAATTGCTTCGAGAACCATAAATCTCTCGATGGATAAATCACCAAGAATAAAATTTCGAAGTTGACCTCAGGCAATAGCCTATTATTAACCATATGAATTTCTGGTATCAATCAAAAGTATTTATTAGGTACCCCGAAAATTCAACGAAACACAATTCTACTAAACCACAATTCATATAACAACAATTCATCTAAAACAATTCATATAACAACAATTCATAGTAACACAATTTTACGAAAAAACAATTCTCCGTAATAACAATTCATCTAAAAACAATTCATCGAAAAACAGTTATTTTATATTATGAAGACTAAAGGAAATTGAATGCATATTGATCAACACAACCAATCAATTTTTGACGTAGCTTTACTATGCAGCACGTGAAAATTATTAGAAATAACACTCATTTTATAAATTTATTATTAACAAATTTATTTATTTATAACAATATAAAGAAGCCAAAATCAAATAAAATAATAAATTCTTAATTTATAGCAAAATCATTTTTAAATGATTTAATTGTATTTATTAATAAAAAATACTATTGTTTATTCAACAATAATTTGTTAATAACAAATTATTTTATTTATAAACAATTTAAAAGGATTTATAAATAGTGCAATTATTTTTCTTTTTAGTAGGTGTCATTAATAGATTCTATGTAATCCGCTCCTACGTGCGGCACGCAGTGCGACATGTTTGCTGATCCCGGCTCCTACGTTCCCCGAAATTCAAATCTAAAGCCCCTCGGAGGGCTAAGCGGGGGGGAGCGCAGCGACCTCCCGCGTGCCCGTGAGAGTTACCGAAGCCGTTAGCCTCTACAATTCTAAGTTAAATTAGTTGATACCATTTTTCTTCAATTTATTTTCCTCAGAATAGAGAAAAAATGTACGGGAAATTGTTATGCAAGATTTTTTATTGCAATATTTTGTAATGCAAGATACTTACCCAACCCGTTTAATAATTACGCCAAGAATTATTTTGTAACCATAATTGTTATTAACATTTTTTTTTTGTTTATAAATAAATCAATATTAAGGACTTAGATATATTGATGACATGTGCTCCCATGTGTAACCTTGCTTATATCATGTTAATGAGGCATTTCTTAAAACAATAAACATTCATTATTTATAAACAATAAAAAAATGTTAATAACAATTGTGGCTTAAATAATAATTCTTCGAGTAATTAATTATTAACAATACTGAATTAACGCTTTTGTTTGTATTTGAAATAATCCTGTCAATTTAGTTATGCCGTAGATGAATTTTATTTGATTTGAATGTGCATTATATAACTTTATAACTGTTCAATCTTTTTTTTTTTTTTGGGCTCGCCATAGTAATATTTGCGTAACAAAAATTGAATCTAAAATTGATCAACATAAATAAATTCAATTTCCTTAATGTATGCAATATAAAATATTTTATGAATAACTGTTTTTAGGTGAATTGTTTTTCGATGAATTGTTATTGCGTAGAATTGTGTTTTCGTAAAATTGTTTTTTGTTGAATTGTTGTTCTACGAATTGTTTTACGATGAGTTGTTTTTAGAAAAATTGTGTTTCGACCAATCTTCGGGGAACCATTTATTAATGATTAGCCTATGCTCCACCATTGCACTTAAAACACTCTATGCACCAATGCATCTCAAGCGGTACACCGCAGAGCAAGCAGTGCCTAGAATAAAGGTGTTCAACTGGGGCAAACACAAAATAGGCTCCATAGCCAGAAGTGGAGTAGAAGACATAGCTCCACTAATGGCTTTACAAGCAATATTTTGCTCTTCATTTAGTTTAATTAAAGAAGCCTTTAATTTAACCACTAGCCACCAAACAATGGATGCGTATGAGAGGCTTGGTAAAACTAACGATTTGTAAGCAAATATTAACATTTTGGGGCTCAGTCTCTCAATACCAAATTTGGTACAGGCTTTAGTAATCGTAGCAAACGAAGTTCTATCAGACGCTCCCACAATATCCAGAAAAGTACCCATAAGAAATTCTTTATTACTGAGGGACCTTTCAATCTTAGTGACAAGTTCGTATAGAGCAGTTTCACAGGACTTACCAACTCTATAAGCATGTGGCGTTTTATTGAGTGGGAAGAGCGGCCAATAATGAACTCTGAAAAACCTGTCGACGATCCTTTCTAAAGTCTTAGGAAAAGTTGAAGAGAGACTATTAGGCTGAAATGACTTGCATAATATGTACATACGCTATAGTTGAGTGGCCACGTTTTTTTAGCGAAACTTTTAGTTTTCAACATTTCCAAAAACATAAGAAGTATTGGTATTGGTAAGTTTAATGTAATTTTATAACAAATTTTTATTTTAATTCATATATAATACGAATAGCTTTTAAGGTACTTTCCCGCTCAAACATCCAGTGAAATTTGCCGCGGAGGCTGGAAGAGAAGGAAGATTCCATTACAAGAAAGCGTCGAAATACATCGTATTGCTCAATTAGCACCTGCCCATTGAAAATCCATCGAATTGCACATGCTGTATTACACCGCCGCGTCGAGGAAAGTGCTCATCACGAGAACGTGAGAGCCATGCAATTCACATTGAGTAATCAATTTCAATGAAGCACAAGTTATAACTAACGCACACAATTTTGGTCCTTTCACCGACATATTTTAGTTCTGGGGATAAAACAACTTCATCGCTGAGCACCCTTCTGACCACAAATTTATCATCAGTTGCTGTCATTAGGATAACACAAGTTGCCCAAGCGTCGGAGGCTTTCTGGTGTTCAGTTTGAATACCTCGAGTTTCTGCGAAACTTACTCTACAATACGGGGCTGATTCCGACTGCGTTCGCTATCGCAACTACGCACGGTGGTATAACAGCGCAGTCTCCTTTGCTTCTATGGGTGCAAACATAGTCTAGTCGACTTGCCTAGAAAAGGCCCGTATGTATTCAAAGTCCATGGTCAGACGTATCATCGCACGTCAGTAATTAATCTAGCTCCATAGTTCGCTCCAGCTTTACGTACGTTTCGGCACATAAGCTATGAACATTAGAGATGAGCATGTGACCAAAAATCAATGTCGACATACTTTAGACAAGATTGATCGCTTTTTCCGTGATGATAAACTCATTCGAGAGAAATTGAAGCACGGGAAACTCAACTTGCACCAAACAAATTCCACGGGTGAACATAGTGCTGAGGCGTGATCGTCAGTCGGATCAGTGACGATATAATGCGCGGACATCCAACGAAGTGGCAATAGTATTCATGAACGAGGATGGGGAACCATCGTTCGAATTCTCAAGCTTCGAAGGATCGCCGAGAAACATGCGCGGGCGGTGCTGCGATGCCATGTTAGCTTTGATTGATGCTCCGGATATTTTTATCACGTTTATAGTGAATCCAACGTAGCCATAAACTATTAGTAACCTTTAATAAATTGCTGTCTTCTCGCACGTACAACTATACCAAGTGAAACAGCTGTGACAGCTGTTTGGCGATGATTTGCAATTTATCCGCAACGTTGGGTTTAATGAAGTTGTCCAGCTTCAATAAATAAATAAATCATAAATAAACATCACGAAATCATAACCTAACTTGCATACCAGCCATGACACAAACTCTTCTATTGATAACCATGATAGTTAAAGTTATAATGGGAAACTAATTTCGATCACTTGTTTATTGCAAACAGTTAGGCGATTATCAAAGTTTTTGTAGTTATTTACTTCATCGGATAAATATGTTTATTCGTGTGATGGAAGTACTAATCTGCTAATTATATTCGTTATAATTTTCAAAATACACACTGCAATTCACGAACTATGCGAAAACTATTGAAGAAACTGCAAAATAGTACTAATTGGTATTGTAAGTTGTAACGTATTTATCAACAATAAACAAGGAAATATAATTACTCAATAAAATAAACAATAAATTAACATCAATGGGTGTTTATTACAAAAATGCATTTAGGCGGCTTCCGTTGCATTCAGTGTTAGTATTATGTGTAATTTTAAAAATCAGTATGGTACAATAGAAACGTCTTTACAAAAATGATTTACGGGCAGTGTTGTATTTTGTATACAGATATATTCGCTGCTTTCCAGGCTTGGCTTCGAATTTAAAAGACATTCTTGGCCTAAGGTCGTGTAGACAGTAGGGTGAAAAAAATTTCGATATTTTTTTGAGTTGATTAGCACGTATAGGATTTCCTATGGTGTTATATACTTACATATCGATTACTTAATATTGATAAAATATTGCAGTCAAGTTTTATTTCATTTAATTCGAAAAGGTGAATTGTGATAAAACCAGCCAATTTCCTTTTATCCTCGACAATAATAGTATCAAGGCGTAGCCTTCGTCAAGATCGTGCATGAGTGATTTAAAGCACATAAAAAAGGTTTAGGATATTCAGTTAACGAAGCTGTACTACGCTCTCGCTCACCGAGACATGACCCATCAATGAAGAAAATTTATATGAGTAGATGACAATAAATTATTATCTAAGATATAAATAAAATTTGTAAATTTCGTTTTGGTTCCATACGCATATATCGATTCGATTCTACTAGGAATGTCATACCGTTCCATGGTAATGATCCGTCCTCCAAATCCAAATTACATTCCCATATTGATTATCTGAATCAGAAATGTAACTTAATTTAAATATTGAGCGAACAATAGCGACCCTTCAGGGCATAGGTATTACAATCGACGATGATTAGATAGTTATGTATGTAGATGTTTTCACAAAAGTATTTAGCGACTCGCTCGTTGTTTTTTTATATAGTAATTCAGAATTCGCAGGGAACATCTGGGCCAACGACCAAAGCATTTCTGTAAAATTTCGAATTTTAGTTGACATAATTAACTTTAATTTTTTATTTGTTTTTAATTTTTAATTTAACGACAAGCTAAAAGTTTATGTGTTATTTTGGTATTGCAATGATTTATCGTAATGTGCTCGCAGGGGATTTTAGTTGATTATGTACCAGTTTAATTTCGGCTTTAAATTGTTTATGTGACTAGGTTATTATTAAAACTTGGGGTTAAGAGTTGACAAGTTGTTGAGCGCTGTTGTGGTTTTCGTAAGTATTGTAAGTGTTTGTGTGTATTTTTTTGGTTAAAAAGATTTTAGTTGATCATTGTAATAGGGGTTTTGCTTTGGTAAAAAAAGTTTTGTTGGTCAGGCTAATTTAAAATAATCCAAAACATCAGGCTGAGATTTATTACAGTATTTATTTTTGTTTGATGTATTTCTAGTGGCGAGAATCATACCTCTTCAGGAAGACCTGTGACCAAGACTAATTTAGTACCTTGTTACTTAAATTTTTATATTTTGATCAAATCAATACACCTATTCTCGTGGCGACGAGCGGGTTGTGAGCTTCAACATATCAGTACCTACTCATTTAATTTATGTAAATGTAAATTTTTTCGATTAACTGACACATTTTTATTTTTATTTGTATACGTTATCGAAAAAACGAAAATTATTTTTGAAATCGTGAACCCTTAACTTGCTCCAAACATTATATTAGGGTATGCGAACAGTGTTATACTACAAGCGCAGATCCAGTGACTGATGAGGAAGAAGACTGTACTTTGAATAACTTGTCTGTCCAACCCATCTCACCGTCGATATTACCATCTAAATGACTAAGAACGCATTCACCAAACTAAATGTTAATATTTAGAATAATAGTTATATATGTAATATATTTTCAAAATAAATCAAATTCACTTCAAATGACGAATGCAAGAAATTTGTGTGTAAAAAATGGCAACGATTTTTTTTATTTGAAACTAAAACGTCGTTTTTCTAAGAAAAAACATGTATTATAAGTGTTAAGGGACTGTATGTACGCATCAAGCGTGGTGCGTCATGTTCCACACCATTCACTTGTGATTCATTTTCATTGATTGGAATTTTTTATATTAAAACTATGGAATATTTGAATGTTTTTATAAAAATCAATTACATTTCTGCTCAAACCGCAATTTCCTATTCATAGATATTGACATACATATATTTAAATTTGCTGCAGATGCGCCGTGCTTGGTGTAAACTGTCCTTAAAAGTTTTATTTTCAAAGTATTGGAAATTAAATTTTTAATAGTACACACAATCAAAAATTCATTCATTCAATCAAAATTAGCTGACTATGCACCAAATTTTAGTAAAAATCGAATATTTTAAAAAATATTTCCGGAAAATTTGATCAAATTTTTAAAAACGTTTCTTTTGACCGACAAAGTAGATTTAATATGATTTCGTCACTAGCGGGGCATTTGAAAATTTCAATTTTGCGTTCTGCTTTAGGCAGTTGCTTGTTAAAGATAGCATTGCCTTTAATTTTTGTATTTTTAACAGCTAAAGGCAGGGAATTAATTATAAGAATGACTGGACAAATCTGAATTTGAAAAAAACAAGTTTTTTATTTTTGGAGTTTACTCCTTTAGAATAGATTTTCCTATACGGCGTGATTTTTTTAACCTGATACACTCAAATATCTCGAAAAATAAGCACTCTACGATAAAAACGGTTAAGATCAAAATTTAATTATTCCTCGGGGGAATTACATTAGTGTTAAAATTATTACAACTCCCCCTCCTTGTAGGTGGGGTGGGGGTAACTTTGAAACTAAAATAGGAACCCCTATTTCAAGAGGCAATAAACGATTCGGATTCTTCGGCTAAAATTACGTAGGAGTTGACTGAAACATTTTTTCGATTCATAATAGATGGCGCTGTAATTGACGATATTCAATTTTTTGTTATTTCTCCTACTGAGAACCTACGCAAACGATTCTGCAATACGTCTGCAATAAAAATACCATGGTTTCGTTGTAAATACACCAAGTTAGTCTTAAACAATTTATTCAGTTTTCAAATTTCGAATAACTGAGAAAAGGGTGCTTGATTTACATGAGTCTCCTCGCCTCATCTAAGTGCTCAAAATGATGGCCTTCGACTTCAATGCATTTATTAATCCGCATTTCAAATGACTGAACACAACTGAGAAGTGTGTCTGCTTGAATTTCAGGACAAGCATTTCTGATTCGCTCAATCATATTCTCACGTGTTGTTGGTTTTTGGTTTTAAACTTGATCTTTGAGATAGCTCCACAAAAAGAAATCTGGAGGAGTAAGATCTGGTGATCTGGCAGGCCAATTTATCGGACCAGCTCTCCCGATCCAGCGACCATTGAAATCACGATCAAGTACTACACGTGCTACCAACGGATGGTGTGCGGGACAACCATCATGTTGAAACCACATGTTCCCTTGCAGTTCTAAGCTCAAGTCTTCAAATAATGTTGGCAGTTCATTTTCCAAAATATCTCGATATATTTGACCATTCAAGTTGCCTTCAATAATGTGGGGGCCGATGAGTTTGTTGCCAATTATTCCACACCACACATTGACAGTACAAGGACGCTGATGTTCAACTTGGCGAAACCAGTGCGAATTGTCAACATTCCAGTAATGCATGTTGTGGCGATTAACCGTTCTATGGTTTGTAAAATACGACTCGTCTCAAATACACCATTCTGAGGTAGTATTGATCGCTTTACACAGGTATTGTTTGTTTTCGAAATAATCTTCGGACTGAATCGGTATTTTAAAAACAAAATACAAACAATTTCATTAATTTGAAAACCGATTTAATCGCATGTTCCTGGGTTACGATATTGACAAACCATTTTTCAGTAATTGAAAATTTAAAAAATACAAATTGTTTAAGACTAACTTCGAAGTATTTACAACGAAACCATGGTATTTTTATTGCAGACGAATTGAAGAATCGTTTGCGTAGGTTCTCAGTAGGAGAAATCGAAAAAAATTGAATATCGCCATACTGCTAACAGCTTTCGTATTTTATCTTTGCAATTTTTTATTTGTTTGCTAATTATTTATGTAGCAGACCAAATATTTTTCTTTGATTATTTCGCTATATAGCTCAGTATGCTGCTCGAGCTAAGATAAATTTTAACGCGGTCTCCACAAGTCTCCATATAATTACAGAGAAATCGTCAAACTAAAAATTTGTGTAGAGATAAATTTTGTTGATTTGGTTTGACTTTTATTCGTTTGTTTTTGAATGAAGTTTCTGTCCAAATAATCCTCTAAATATTCGACTTTGTAATGTTGGTCGGCCATTTTGACTTCTGTCTTCTTTATATAAAAATAAATTACATAATTTTACTTTGTGGCTACTTCGATTATAAAATGAATCAAAATTCAAAACCGTCTAAATTTATCTTCAAATTATTGTCCTTGTGAGATAAATTGCGGCTAAAATGTTTGGAGAATTTATAGTGGCGCAATCTAGATTTGAATGAAACAACTGAAATTTTTTCACGCAAAGGTACATACCGCTCAGCGAAATTATCAGCTAAAAAAAAAATATTTTATTTAGCTAGCTAAATTTTACGTCAAATTTGTATGGAAAATTTATCTTAGCTCGAGCTGCATACTGAGCTTATAGTTTTACACGGTAATTACTATAATTTCGCTATTCTAATGTTCATGTAATAGCCCAAAATTTAGAGTTTTTTAGAGTATGCATTGAAAATTCGGTGTTTCTTTGTTTTAATTTTTTGACATATTGAAAAACGAAAGGAGTTGTTTATTTTGAATAACAATGATAATTTACTTGAGTTTCAATATGGGTTTTTGTTTAGTGGTAACTCACTGGACTAGAGCGGCAAAGAAGGTATTCTCATTCAATTTTATTATTTTTATTATTTTTTTAGTATTCATGTAATGACCAAATATTTGACTATTAATTAAATATTGCGCCTTATAGTTATTATATTAATTACACAAAAAAATACGTATGATGAGCCTAAATGTATGTGAACACTACTACAAATTATTTAAAAACTAATCTATAGTTAAATAATATTATCTCCCTTTCTTCTTTTATAAAATTACGTTTTATTTCATAACACAAATTCTATGCAAGTTGATTATATTTTTTTACATAGAAATATGTAGCCTTCAGTTAAATATTTAGCTTGACGAAATTGGGCAGTTAAATATTTAGCTTTCCAGTTAAAATAGTCATGGAAAAAAAGAAATAAAATTAGCATGCGTTGAAATTGTATTGTGAAATAAATTGTAATTTAATAAAAGAAGAAAGGGAGGAAATACTATTTAACTAGAGATTCCCTCTTTTTTGTGACATCGGACTTATGAGTTGTAGTAAACCATGAGAATTTTTCGTGTCATAAACTTCGTAGTATTCTATGTCTGAAACAATAAAATAATAGCCGCATTTCTTGTGGCATGTTGATCCGGATCAGATCATAGTTCACATTGAAAGCAACAACAAGCGTATTTTGTTGACCAAAATTGAATGGGGCATGCAAAACGAGTTTGATTTTGTTTCCGCACATCAGATGTCATTATCGTCCTGCTAAAGGTTACAATAATGTTTAATGTTTAATTTTATGGCTACGAAGTTCGAACGCGTCGCTAAACGACTAATAAACATTTTAAAATATACAAATTCTTTTCTGTTATTAAATTCACCATACACTTTCGATACAAAACACAAATAACATTTGCTATGCTAACCTTTACCGAGGGTGCTGCATTCTAAAATAGCGGCGAATATTGTTACTATAAGCATGCCCTATTGGAATTTTTTTGGGTTTATTTTTGCCCCAAGCAAATAGCCAATTTGATTTAATTGACAAAAGCCAACTTTTCGAAATAAAATATTTAATGTATAATATGTATTATGACCTGGTGGCAGGTATCACAACCAAAAATTAGAATTGTGTTTAAATAAACTCAATTTTTTTTTTTTTGGGTTAATGTTATTCTTGCGGGGATTTATATGTATTACGCAATTGTGGTTGTAAATTTGTCAAGGAAATACGCTTAATAAAACTTTAACAAATTTTTTTTTGGATCAAAATGTTGATACGAGTAGTGATTTTGATCTAATCCGGATCAGATTAAATATCAAGAAATGCGGCTAATATAGCAATGAAAATTAAATAAATTTTCTTACGTTGGATGTGCCTTAGTAGTAACGTATTGGACTAAAGGGGCTAAGGTCTCGAGTTCGATTGTGCACAAAGCGTTTTAGTTTTGTTTTGCAATTTATATTTTTTTTAAGAAAAGCAGACAGCTCCCGCTGTTTAGCTGTCTGTAAGCTTTTTTATGTGATGCTCATATGTAAAATCATCCTTAAAAGCTCTTACTCATTGGTTTAAGGCATATTTAAAGTACAATATTCCTTAAAAGCTTTTAATCTCAAACTACTCCTATTCAGCTAAAAAAATATCAAATGGTCAAAATGGTGATTGTGTTTGAATCCAATATAAGCAGCATTGAAACTATTGCAGATGATGAAGGTAAGGAAGTATTACGTTTGACGTTTAGTTCATAAATAATAAGCTTAAAACAAAATCTTTAAAAATTTGTGTGCTGATTAATCTTGTTAAAGAATTTGAACAGAATCACAAATTTGAAATAAAGTAAAAAGATTAAGGGTTTTAAAGATTTCCAAAAATTTGAAATGTTTCGCGAATTTATAGTACAAGTATTTTATCAAATTGAAAAAAATTAAGAATTATAAAATTAAATTATTTTAATTAACAAAATATCAAAATTTTATTTTTTTTCAAATACGTAAAATTTAGAAATTTAAAATTTTAACAATTTAAAGAAATTTGCAAATTTAAAAAACATCAAAAATTTTACGAAATTTAAAAAATAAAAGAGTTATGAAAAATTTTAAGTAATTCAATTTCGACAATTGAAGATGAGTGGATATAGGTGATATGTAACATTTTCATAATTTTACAGAAACGAGCTTCAAAGTTTCTACGATTCGTTTAAAAATGCTTGTTCTTAGTATAGTTTAGTCTTCATCCGCTTTAAATTTCTCTAGTTTTTCGAAGATTTATTGGGATAGAGTGCATATACGGACATAACAACTTCATTCATGTAAAAAAATCAAAATTAAAAAAAATGTTACATGTCACCTTCATCCACTCATGTCTTCAATATTTATTTATATTTATTATCGATCTAACCACATAGGCTTTTTGATCGTTTTAAAACCAGTTGTAAAAAAAAGAAGAAGAATAACATTTAAGATTATGTGTGTAACAAAATTAATTACGTTAATCGAATGAACTATTAATATATTCAAGTGCTAATTTTTTGAATAGATTTAGCGAATTTATCAATATGGTTAATTTCCCCATTAATATAGATCAGCATAAAAATGAAATTTACAAAATATTATATTATTCACCAGGTCATTAAAAATAGATTACACAGGAGAGGCCCCAAATACTACCCTGAGGAACACCAGAAACCACTGCTTCAGTTATTAAGGCTTACTCGTTGTTTTCTTCCTGACAAAAATGATGTCATAAGTATTAACACAGTTGGTGAAAATTAGGGTTTCCAAATATCCGGATTTTCTGTAACCGCGGATATTGAATTGAAGTTTATGAAGTATCCGACGGATACCGGATAACCGTCAAAAATAAACAAAAGTAGTTAAAGTTAAATATTTTTTTATATTTCATATTTAAATGTTTAAGTAATTGGTCTTACTAATAATATTTTAAAAATGTTAATGCATTAAGTGAAGTGCAGGAAAGACGGGATCCAACTTTGGTGCAAAAATCACCTGAAACCGACAAGGTTATTTTTGAATCTATCGATGTTGGCTTTGCAGTTTTTAATGTCTTGAATAATAAATCAAGATTTCGGGTTCTCTTACCAGTTTTCTTGAAGCGGTTAAATTCTTGTTTTAAACTGCTCGGAAAATTCGATGTCGTTACATGTTTAACGGTCGCCGCATTTGAAATATAAAAATTTAATTCTTCAGTTAATGACAGTTTTAATTCTGAATCTAATTCAACAGTCAAAGCAGTTTCATTGCAATGAGCAATGATCTGCTTCGTCATTCTAGGAAACTCGAATAGTTTCATCACCGTATTATTGATTCATGAGGTTTGTGGCAAAACTCAAAAATTATTTTATTGAATTCACATTTGGATCAGCAAGGCATTTTCACGACTTATTTCGGAATTAATTGCTTTCATTTTATTTCTTAAAAAAGATAAAACACCTTAAGCAGCAAAAATATTGGCGTCTTTTCAGCCCAGCCAGTTTTATTGGATGTAGATATTGGTCGAGATGTCTGATTATTGGAAATCAAATTTTTCCATCATGGAGTAAGCGTTTAAATCTTTTAGAGCTTGATTAATAACCGTATTTACCTTAATAGTCTCTCTAACATTATCGTTACCGAGTTCCAGCGAATTTTAATATCTAGTAGTAGTTCAAATTCATGGTTCAATTCTTTTTTAAGAGATATGAGTATGTGCGTTAATGCGGTAGTGCTTCTGAATTATTGCGCTACAATAAAATGAGCATGAAAAATGAAAAAATACCCTAGTACAGAGTCTCACATTTAACGGGGAAAGCGAGGAGAAATTAAACAACTAATGAGGATCGTAGTAAGGTTTATTGTGTTGAATACTTTAACTTTAACACATTATTGAAAGGAACAGATTGTCACAAAAGAGCGCACATATTTATAAATAAAACTTATGAAAATGAGATTTATTTTTGTATTTCTGGTTAATTGTTTTATTAAAATTAAATTAAATATTGAAATTATTTAAAAAAAAAATATTTCCGGATACCGTTGAAAAATAACCGCGGTTATCGGATACCGTTAAGGTCACAAATATCCGCGGATACCGGTTACGGATATATCCGGTTCAGAAACCCTAGTGAAAATGGATACCATACCAACATAAGTTTTTGAATAAGTAAAACATGGTCAAGGCAGTCAAAAGCCTTACTGAAGTTAAGAAGCACCAGAATAGTAAATTTTTTTTTTGTATCCAAGGACTGGGCAAGATCATTAATTATATTAACCAAAGCTGTCGCAGTGCTGTGATGTTTACGAAAACCTGATTGATGCACATTTAAAAAGTTATTGTGATTCACAAATATCTGTATTTGGTCTTTTAAAATTGTTTCAAAAACCTTGGATATTGGTCTTAAGTCATTACCATTTTTGACACTTTTTATTTTTGCCAAGGGTGTAACCAGGGCAATTTTTGAAGCACTAAGAAATTTAGTAATCAGTCATTTATTATTATATTTATTGGAGTTATTACCAAAACACCCCGCTGCTCTTTAGTTCGTATACCTGCAAGAACTTTGAGTTTTGGCCTACGTCATGAAGTTTTTCGTATTCTACAAATATTAAAGTAACTTTTAAACCAAAAAAAAATCGATTTTTGGAAGGTTCTAAATGGTTGTGCCCCCTTAAGTGTACATATTTACTATGTCCTCAAAAAAATTTAGCAATGCTAAAGACCTAATTCTATTTTGGTTTTGCGGAACACAAGAATCTGACCGCAATGTAATTTTTCTCACACCAGCATTGTCTTTTAATAACGTATTTAAAATTTTGATCAATTCGCTGGCAATATCGTTGGCCGTTCGATAACTTTGACACTCATACCACATTGCACAATATGTAATACCTTTGTGACAATAACCCTTAAGGTTGTGGAAGTTAAGTTTTCTTTTATTGAAGAAATTGGAATCATTTCCTTTTGGTAACGTAAATACATACGTTTTGTAGATCGTAACATACTAGTGCTAAATATTTATCATGCTTCGTCAATTCTTTGCCTGCTTTCTTCTGTTCGTTAGAGCTTTCATTCAATGATGTATGACGTTGGTTGCATATCTACCGGGTGTTTCTTTTAAACTGAGACGATCAAATATCTTGAAAAATAGCCACTCTACGGAAAAAATGTCCATAATCAAAATTTAATCATACCGCGGGGGGAATACATTAGTGCAAAAAAATAATCCCCCACCCCCCGCTTTGTAGGTGGGGCGGGGGTAACTTTTAAACTAAGATAGGAAGCCATATTTTTTATTGCAGATACGGATTCTACGACTAAAAGTACGTATGATTTGAATGAAATATTTTGTTCGGTTCATGATAGATGGCGTTGTAATCGACGAAATTCAATTTTTTTCAATTTCTTCTTCTTAGAACACATGCATTCGATTCTGCAATACGTTTGAAATAAAAAACATCACGTTTTCATTGGGAATACTCGAAATTCGTCATCAAAACAATTTATTAATGTAAATGGCAGGTGAATAAAATAATTTTAGCTTAAAATAAGTGTTCAAAATGATGGCCTGCGACTTCAATGCACTTATTAATACGCATTTCCAATTATTGTACACAACTGAGAAGTGTGTTTGGTTGAATTTCAGCACACGCATTTCTGATTCGCTCAATCATGTTCTCACGTGTTGTTGGTTCTTGTTTGTAAACTTTGTCTTTGAGATAGCCCCACAAAAAGAAATCTGGCGAAGTAAGATCTGGTGATCTGGCGGGCCAATTTATCGGACCAGCTCTACCGATCCAGCGACCATTGAAATCACGATCAAGTACCTCACGTGCTACCAACGAATAGTGTGCAGGACAACCATCATGTTGAAACCACATGTTCCGTCTCAATTCTAAGTTCAAATTTTGAAGTAATATTTGCAGTTCATTTTCCAAAAAGTTTCGGTACATTTGACCATTCAAGTTGCCTTCAATAATGTGGGGGCCGATGAGTTGGTTGCCAATTATTCCACACCACACGTTGACAGTCCAAGAGCGCTGATGTTCAACTTGGCGAAGCCAGTGTGGATTTTCAACACTCCAATAATGCATGTTGTGTCGATTAACCGTTCCATGGTTTGTAAAAGACGATTCGTCAGAGAACATTACGCAACGAAAAAAATTGGGGTTTTGTTGTATGTGTTCACGTGCCCATTGACAAAAAGTTACCCGATTTTGGAAATCAGCGCCATGAAGATCTTGGTGTAAAGACTCATGATATGGATGATACTTGTGCCGTTTTAAAATTCTCCAAACACTGGTGAGGGACAATCCGGAATCGCGAACTATTTCTCGTGTACTAACATGAGGATTATGAGTCGCTGCAGCCAATACAGCAATTTCATTATTTTCCCCAGTGACTGTTGCTCTACGGGTCCTCTTTTTCGGTTGAACATTTCCATCAGCAATAATTGTTTGATAGTACGGCCAAATGAAGCACGTGAACGAATCCTATCCGGAAAACGTTGAGCGTAAATAGCAACAGCATTTTCAAGATTTCTGCCAGCTTCTCCATAAACCAGAACCATTTCAATTTTCTCTGGCACAGTTAAACGGTCCATTCTAAAGTATTTTATCGTTTATTTTGCAATTACGAAAAACATGAAGATAAGAAATAACACAAACGTTAAATGTGATTTACAAAACTGAATAAATTGTTTTGATGGCGAATTTCGAGTATTTCCAATGAAAACGTGATGTTTTTTATTTCAAACGTATTGCAGAATCGAATGCTTGTGTTCTAAGAAGAAGAAATTGAAAAAAATTGAATTTCGTCGATTACAACGCCATCTATCATGAACCGAACAAAATATTTCATTCAAATCATACGTACTTTTAGTCGTAGAATCCGTATCTGCAATAAAAAATATGGCTTCCTATCTTAGTTTAAAAGTTACCCCCGCCCCACCTACAAAGCGGGGGGTGGGGGACTATTTTTTTGCACTAATGTATTTCCCCCGCGGTATGATTAAATTTTGATTATGGACATTTTTTCAGTAGAGTGGCTATTTTTCAAGATATTTGATCGTCTCAGTTTAAAAGAAAGACCCGGTATATTTTGAGGATATGCAACACAAGCATAATACGTATTACAATTTTTTCTGTTTGTTAATTTTGTCCTATATCCGTATAAAGTGGAAGTGGGACACTTAAAACCAAAATCAAAATTATCAGATTATTTCATATTAAAATGTTCTATTTAACAGAAATTATAGGACAAATAAGAACTGAAAAGATGAAAATTCGCTATTTCGAAAAATATTGAAAGTAGTACAATTTTGATTATAGATTCTGAAAGATCGAAGTCGAATTAGTAGGAATTCATTCATCTCATTTTCGCAAAGAGTATCCCATATGATACTTAAGAAGTCGTGTGACGAAGTGTTGAATATGATGTATAGCGGAAAACACAAAACCAGTTTCATCGGGTAGTCTGATTAAAACGTAAATACACGCAAACGAAAGAGGATGGTTTGTAATCTAAGAAACCATCAAAATCCGAAAAATGTCAATTTGGTGGTTAGCGTACTCTACTCCTGAGACGACGATATGCTAATTAATTATAATTTTAGCTAGTGTATAACAAATTACAAATATCGTATCATTTTGATTGAATGAATGAATTGATTTTAATTCGCAGGTTAACCATTATTAGATCAAATCCATTACTAATCCATTCTGCATTTATTAATAATATTTTGGCCTTAGTTGGTGAAAATTTGATTAAATTGATAAATCAGTCCTTTAAATGCGGTATATTTCCAAATATTTTAAAAAAATTGTTAATTAGACCTATTGAAAAGGCAAAAAACAATATTAAGTCTAGTGAATTCCGTCCCGTGAATATGATAACTACGGAGGCAAAAATTTATGAGAAAATAATTTTGCGGGGTTCAGAAATAAACATAGCTGTGAAAGTCTAATTAACTTGGTGATTATAAATTGAAAATTAGCTATCCACTACAATAAGATTATAGTTGCAGTTTTCTTGGATAGATAGGAACATTTTGTTATTAAAGCTAATAGTCCGGTCAATTTCCAAAAAACAAAAATTTCCGGAGAGCCAAATCGGCGGAAATGGTAAGTTTTATCAAAAAAAAACTCTCAAACCAAAGTTGTAGATCTTAAAATTCTCTACAAAAATGGTCTTCATGATTTTTTTTCCTAAGAGTTACCATTCCTGCGATATCGCGATTCTAAGAGTCACATTATACATGATATGCACACATTTCCACGCCACCTGTGAGGTAGTGTATTCGGCGCGTTTTCTTACCGTGGTTTCCCCTGTAGGCGTACTCCACTAACTGTCATGACAATTTTAGGATAATTTAAGGGAACAATACCCGTCAAGTTCTAGATATTACCTTATTATTGATATTGATTATTGATATTGCTATTGATTATTGGGTTAACTATTGTTTTGATTTCTTTAGATATTTTAATCAGATTCATACTCTTGAAAGTCTACTTCAACAGTCATGTCTTCTTCGATTTCTTCTTCTTCCTCTTCCTCTTACTGGATGTTCATAAATTATTCAAATGTGGCTGAGTCATTAAAGTCACAGGAATCTTCCTCTATTGTACTCAACTGGACATTTGAGCAAGATTGACCTTGGCAATTGGCACACGCTGGAGAACACAGCAACCAGACTTTTTTACAGCAGCATTTGGCACTACAACCTTTTTTGCAATTGCAAAAAATAGTGTTGAGGAGTTTTTCTGGAGCAGGTGGGAGTAAAGTTTGAATCGGTTCCAGAGTATTATCTATCAATTTCCAACCCCAGTCTTCTGGGTTCAGTTGATTGCCTAGCCATGTTTGAACTTGATAGTATACTCGATACAAGTGTTGAATAGCAGATGCCGATGTTGGAGGAAGGCATGATAGTTGTATTTGTTTCTTGTTTCGCGTATTTTTTACAAAAGTTAAGTATCGGCATTTATCAATGCAAGTAATTTTTTTTGGAGCTCCATAAACCGCAAGAAGAAAGCGAATTCCTTCCGTAATTATTATTTGAGGTGTGGAATCAATTTCTGTAAATACTTTAGCGCAGTCAGTCAAATCTTTTTTTTCGAATAATTTAAATACTGACGTTTTGCCCCTTCTGTACATTGCTGACGAAGTGTCGCAGCCGGTTATCGCATGTAAAAATAAAATATAGTTTTGGCATTTGGGATAAGCAGATAAACTTTTTGAAGAATATATTTCTGTTCGCTGTTGAGCCCTTCCAGGTTTCAGAAAATAAATAATTTTATCCATTGGAGTCCTTGCAGTAAGTAGTGTACCGTTGATTGAATATATTATAGATAGTATCACTGCGGAATACAACAACAACTTAAATTGTTTGTTTCATCTTTCACATGGCGAACGAAGAGCAAATCAATATTGGTTTTGGTTTAAGAAGAACAAAGCCAGGTTTCAATAAAACAATGCAGCTAGAAAGGAATAAAAACAGTTTTTGGTTTGTTTGGACTAACACTAAACCAAAAAACATCATGCTTTATAAAAAAGCAAATGTTTTACTCTTTCTTTCACAAGCAATAAAGAAATACAAAATCAAATGTTTCACTCTTTCTTTCATAAGCAATAAAGAAAAATATATTTTTCCTTGAAGTTTCAAAAAAATTAAAAAATAAAATATTAACACGTTGAAGTTCAATTTACAATAGTCTGTTGTATAATATTTCACTAATATCGATATCCTAAGAAAAATGTATACCAATGCTTCAAGATGTTTAAAGCAAACGAAAAGTAAAAACAATTGTATCACTTGATGTGTTGTTTTTATTCGTTTTCAGTAGCCTCCTTTTTATTGCATTCAGTTGTTTTTTTATCAAACGTGAGTAACATTTTCCAATTTAATAGGGCATGCTTATAGTAACAATATTCTCCGCTGTTTTAGAATGCAGCACCCTCGGTAAAGGTTAGCATAGCAAATGTTATTTGTGTTTTGTATCGAAAGTGTATGGTGAATTTAATAACAGAAAAGAATTTGTATATTTTAAAATGTTTATAAGTCATTTAGCGACGCGTTCGAACTTCGTAGCCATAAAATTAAACATTAAACATTATTGTAACCTTTATCACGACGGTAATGACATCTGATGTGCGGAAACAAAATCAAACTCGTTTTGCATGCCCCATTAAATTGTGGAACGAAAGCAAAAACAAAACACACGAAAAAATAACGAAAACCGAAAGATACACCCATTTACACCAATATTAATACAAATATTATAAGAAAAAAACTATTTTGCAGTTCCTAAGCTGCTAGAAGAGCTAAACTAGTTTCAAACAATTTTGTCTCTATTTATAAGCGACAGTGGAGACGTTACTCGATCGTAGCGGCGAAAATCGCGGTGGTATTATCTTAATATATTCAATCAACGGTAGTACTAACAAATCAACATCTTCACCAACTACAATTGTTGTGTTTGTTGCATTAAATTTTTCTATTGCTGTTTCAATTATGAGGACATCTGCGTCATTTTGAGCTTGTTTCACTGCAATATTCGCAGCTGTTAATTTGTCACTTATCATGGAAATGAAACGAGATTTATTATTAATGTTAGCAAAAAATTGTTGTTGATTCGCTGGAACTGTCATAAATTCATCAAAGGTAATCTCGGTACCCGATGATGTTTTTGTAGTTCGACGACGTTGTTCTGCAGCTTTAATATTCTTTGTCGAGTCACTGTAGCCGTCAAATACTACCGTCACTGTAAGCCCATAATGTCTGCGTAGATACTGAACATATTTATCAAAAATAACGCTAAAGGTTTCTTCTCGATCCCACACAACGTGATGTAGTAGGTATCCTCCATCAATAATGTAAGTAGCGTTTGTACGATCAACCTCAGTATTGACTGATTGAAAGCAATCGTAAATTGCTGACTTTGTTGTTTTACGCATTCCAGCTGCATCGAAGAGTGATAAGGGGTAAGGGGGCTAATTCATACTCAAAAAATGTTTCAATCTCATCCTCAAAAGCTTTAGTGATACTCATGCGTTGAAATAATAATACAGGGTCTATAGCTACTTCTTCTTCGTGAACTTTCACGGTGCTACACGCAGCTAAAAGAGGGAGTACTTTCTCAGAGCATTTTAATTTTATATTATTAAATTTATCACCTGCCATTCTAGACATGGAAGCAATCCTAACTTCACCAACAACTCCAGAAGCAAAAGATACGATTTTGTTAATTTTAGGAAAAGGATCATGTGATGAAAACCAGTCAAGAAGTTTTTTAATATCTTTAGCATCTTCTGTTGTGTCCATTTGAACATTAGCCAGAACTTCCTACCCCTCACACACAGTATTTATTGCATGCATTCCGTAAACCCATTTACTTACTCCACGATCAACCACAACTGCTTCATCTTCAGTTAAAAGTTTATTGCAAATAAAGCAAAACTGAGACATTTTTTCGAGCTATAAAATAGCACAAATAACCTAAATGGTAGACGCTTTTAATAAGTACGTATATTCACTTGAACTGAACCTTTAGCACTAAAAGAAACAGGTATATGAGCGAGACCTACGGACAATAGAATAGCCAGATGTTTTTCAAGGCTACGTGATAAATGTTTTCAGAATAGTATAAAAGAGACACAAATAGGTATTTATACTTGTCTTAAGTGCCTGATTATGTAAATACGTGGCTTATATGTGTATATCATGTATAATGCGACTCTTAGAATCGCGATATCTCAGGAATGGTAACTCTTAGGAAAAAAATCGTTTTTTGATAAAATTTACCGTTTTCGAGAAAAATCCAAAAAACCTAAAATTTTGACCTTTGACTCCGAATAACTTTCGTAGCACACATAGGATCGATGGGGATTTTTAAAACTTTATTTGTAATGGTAAACCGCAGGCAGCTCTCCACCAATATTTGGCTCTCCGGGAATTTTTGTTATTTTAAATGTCTATATTGACCGGACTATAAATAAATATGGCATTGCGAATATTGAATTAAAATGGTTTGAATCATATTTGAGTTATGGAACGCAGAAAACAAAAGTAAATGAAGTAATTTCTTCCGAAATTACCACTTCTATGGGCATTCCGCAAGGAACTGTTTTGGGACTATTTTAATTTTTAATTTATATTAATGATATTAGACGAGTGGTAGCTAATGGGAAACTTCTTATTCTTGATGAACTTCAAGTAGCTGTTAATAAAACTAACGACGACTTACAACATTTAAGTTATTGATTTAAAATGATTAAGATGAAATTCAATATTGATAAAACTAAATTTATGATTTTAAATAGTAATGTAGGTAATTGTTATATTATAATTGATGATACTTGTATAGATCAAAATAATGAAATGAAATAGATGAGAAAGTCCTGTAATTTCCATCCTTTTCTCGTAGAACAACGTGAAGTAATAATATGTACTGAAATATGTATGTGTTGTTGTATACTATAAGTTAAATATGTTAAGGCAAATGTTATGGTCATTCGCCTATTTCTGTTGATAAATGCTATAGTCGAATTTTCATTGATTAGTTAAATCATATCAATGAAAATCCGTTCCACTTACTCTAAAACATTTTAGGGACACAAAATCATTCTCTTTCTTTTCATTCTCTTGGACCATTATACGTCAGAATAACAATAAAATAATTGAAAAAATAAAAAATCCGAACCTACAATAAACCTAAAACTACGCAAACCCATAAACATTCCATCAAAATCGATTAAATAGTTACTGAGATTAGCGCGAATCAACAGACAGAGAGGAATGAATAACAATTATACAAATTAAAGATTTAATTCATTTTTATAATTTATTTCAACAAAAGTGAATCATTTCGAGGCCCAAACTTATCCCTTGTGGATAATATCTCACTTTGCTCAAACTATAGTATCATAAATAGTTAATAACAATAATTTACCACCAATTAAATCACTTAATCGATGGATGCCGGGTAGCGTAAACTCGTTCTATTTAATGAATGATATAATTACGTATATGTAACATTCACACAATTTCTAAATGACACGTGTTTTGTTGTATTTGTGTATTGAAAGCTCTCTTTTATGCTTTGATTACATTTTAAACATAAAAAAGAAACAAAAATTTAAAAGTTCATACTTAATAACGTAAACAAAAAAAAAAAAAATTATGCAACCACTCAAGAGTCAGTGAAACGGAAATAATACATATAAATTATGTAGATGCATAACAAAAAATCACTCAAAGAAACCAACAAAAAATTTCACTCAAAATATTTTTATCGACAATTTACTATCTTATTTTACTTACGTTTAACGGCCCATATTTCTTTATTGTCAATCCCATTCTTAATTATTTTCATATCATTCAAACACTTTGGATTCACATTTAAATTAGCTAAATGATCATCG
This sequence comes from Tipula helvola, assembly GCA_963556165.1. Taxonomy (NCBI): domain Eukaryota; kingdom Metazoa; phylum Arthropoda; class Insecta; order Diptera; family Tipulidae; genus Tipula; species Tipula helvola. Next base: position 190,906,611 of record OY744483.1, on the reverse strand, counting down.
ACCGCCGCCGCTGTTACACCATAAAGAAATGAATATTTTTTTAAATACGTTTCAATTTCATAACGTAATTTCGTTTTTATCTCATTTTGAAAGTGATAATTTTCACTAATAATTGTTTTCGAATGATTACTCAAGAAAATATCGTCAGAATCGTCTGCAGTCACAATTGTTGACCAATTTGATTGTTTCTCAATTTGTGATGATGGTGGCGGGTGCCGAATATTATCAGCCAAATACACACTAACATTACACGAACTATTTCGAATTGTTTGTTGTGGTATTACACTAGACTCGGGCGGGCTTTTTAAAGTATAATTCTGTTTCACTTTCACCGATTGTAATTGTTCACTAAATAATAATATTACACTGAATAGAATAAAAAATTGTTTAGCCATTTTTTTTTGTAAATTTACGGTCTCTTGTAAATTCAAATATTTAAATTATAACACATGCGATTTTCACTTAAAATAAATAAAAAGCACTTGAGCGCTTTTTGTAAAACAAACGGTTGAGCAAATGTATGATAAAAACAAACAAAAAATGCAAAAAGTATTTTCACATCACATCACAAATTAATTAGTAATATTGTTAATTATTAATTTTATTAATCATAAAATTTTATAATATTGAAAAGTATAATTTCCACCAACTAAATCAGTCAGTTGCAGCACACAACTTGTAACGAATAAATTTTAATTTCAGTTTCGTTTTCATCAAAAAATAAAATAAAAATGAAAAAAATAAAATTCGATGTAATACTTTTAACCCAAAACTGCTGCCGAAACGAATGTATGAATGAAATACAAAAAAAAAAAAAATCTGTCTCTTACTTGTCGTTTTTTTTTTTTTTTTTTTTTTGGAATTTAACACGAAATTTCTTTTGTTGTCTTACAAATCTATAATAACTACAGTAACTACACTACTCTCTCCTCCATCATCTTATTGCAGATACTATACATATTTATTGAATATGTATATATACTTACGATAGATTAAACATTTTGAGAAATGATTACAACATAAATTTAATATGCAAACAATTTATGTTTAACTGTATTCGCACACTGTAGCATAATAAGCCTTTAGGGGGTATTTCATTACCTAGGTGCACAGTGAACAATCGATAACGAATTATTTTTTTCTATTTTTGAATATTTGGCTAACACCAACTCGAGTAACCACATGTCACAAAAAAGCGACAAAAATTTCACATGAAATGGTGATTGGTGGAAAAAAATGTGACAAAAAGTTGTCACATTATGGATGAAAAATGGTTGATGGGGTTAACGCCGATTGTCACGCATAAACGAACATTTTGTAAATCAAATTTGTCGGTTTTTGGTGGAATATTTTTGAAATATTTGTTGAAAATTTAGTCACAAATTAGACAGTTTTTTTATAGTAATAAAGTCAAATATTTCTCGATATTTTCGGAATAATTGGTGGTTTAACTGTGGAACTAATTATGAACTATTTGTTGAAATTATAACCACAAATTCGATAGTTTTTTTATAATATCACTTAATTATCAACAATTTTGTGGATATTTGTTGGTTTATTGATGCAATTATGTTAAAAAATACTCCATTGTATGGTTTATTTGATATTTTTATTATTATTTATTTTAAAAAAAATATCTACCTAAAATCCCCCCCCCTCCCCCCGCCACCCCGTACTTTAACCCGAGCCGAGAGTTAATACAAAATGTCTCGACTCTAAAAAATGAAAACTTTCCTTGAGTTTTCTTTGTGGTAGTTTGGTTACGTGCAGAGAAACTCTCACAAACAAAAAGTTCGGTCTACTCATCAGGTACTGAGGACACTCAGGTAGTTACGACCAAACGCAAACTACAAAAATAAAGTTCCAACTTCATACATTAAGTATGAGGCAAGAACGTAGTGACTTAGCGAATTACATATAAATTCACCAAATCAAAAATGATCAAAATCTTTTTTTTTTTTTATTGGAGAGTAAAATAAACATATATTTTGTCACAAAATACCCGCATAAATATGTTCCAAATTGTCAACTTTTTTTGTGGCAAAAAGGAACTTACATTTTGTGACAAATTGGTGACTAAAATTTTTTTTTTTTTGATTGGAAAAATCAACATATATTTTGTCACAAAATACCCGCATAAATATGTTCCAAATTGTCAACTTTTTTTGTGGCAAAAAGGAACTTACATTTTGTCACAAATTGGTGACTAAAATTTTTTTTTTTTTGGTTGGAAAAATCAACATACATTTTGTTACAAAATACCTGCATAAATATGTTCCAAATTGTCAACTTTTTTTGTGGCAAAAAGGAACTTACATTTTGTCACAAATTGGTGACTAAAATTTTTTTTTTTTTGGTTGGAAAAATCAACATACATTTTGTCACAAAATACCTGCATAAATATGTTCCAAATTGTCAAATTTTGTGGCAAAAAGGAACTTACATTTTGTGACAAATTGGTGATTAAAATTTTTTTTATTGGGTGGTAAGATCAACATTCATTTTGTCACAAAATATCTGCATAAATAAGTTCCAAATTGTCAACTTTTTTGTGGCAAAACGGAACTTACATTTTGTGACAAATTGGTGACTAAAATTTTTTTGTTTTGCTTGGAAAAATCAACATACATTTTGTCACAAAATACCCGCATAAATATGTTCCAAATTGTCAACTTTCTTTTGTGACAAAAAGGAACTTACTTTTTGTGACAAATTGGTGATTAAAATTTTTTTTATTGGGTGGTAAGATCAACATTCATTTTGTCACAAAATATCTGCATAAATAAGTTCCAAATTGTCAACTTTTTTGTGGCAAAAAGGAACTTACATTTTGTGACAAATTGGTGACTAAAATTTTTTTGTTTTGCTTGGAAAAATCAACATACATTTTGTCACAAAATACCCGCATAAATATGTTCCAAATTGTCAACTTTCTTTTGTGACAAAAAGGAACTTACTTTTTGTGACAAATTGGTGACTAAAAATTTTTTTTTTGAGTGGTAAAATCAACATTCATTTTGTCACAAAATATCTGCATAAATATGTTCCAAATTGTCAACGTTTTTGTGGCAAAAAGGAACTTACATTTTGTGACAAATTGGTGACTAAAATTTTTTTTTTTTGGTTGGAAAAATTAACATACATTTTGTCACAAAATACCCGCATAAATATGTTCCAAATTGTCAACTTTTTTTGTGGCAAAAAGGAACTTACATTTTGTGACAAATTGGTGATTAAAAATTTTTTTTTGGGTGGGAAAATCAACATTTATTTTGTCACAAAATATCTGCATAAATAAGTTCCAAATTGTCAACTTTTTTGTGGCAAAAAGGTACTTACATTTTGTGACAAATTGGTGACTAACATTTTTTTTTTTTGGTTGGAAAAATCAACATACATTTTGTCACAAAATACCTGCATAAATATGTTCCAAATTTTTACTTTTATTGTGGCAAAAAGGAACTTACATTTTGTGACAAATTGGTGACTAAAATTTTTTTGTTTTGCTTGGAAAAATCAACATACATTTTGTCACAAAATATCTGCATAAATAAGTTCCAAATTGTCAACTTTTTTGTGGCAAAAAGGAACTTACATTTTGTGAAAAATTGGTGACTAAAATTTTTTTTTTTGGTTGGAAAAATCAACATACATTTTGTCACAAAATACCTGCATAAATATGTTCCAAATTGTCAACTTTTTTTTGTGACAAAAAGGAACTTACTTTTTGTGACAAATTGGTGATTAAAATTTTTTTTTTTGAGTGGTAAAATCAACATTCATATTGTCACAAAATATCTGCATAAATAAGTTCCAAATTGTCAACTTTTTGTGGCAAAAAGGAACTTACATTTTGTGACAAATTGGTGACTAAAATTTTTTTTTTTTGGTTGGAAAAATTAACATACATTTTGTCACAAAATACCCGCATAAATATGTTCCAAATTGTCAACTTTTTTTGTGGCAAAAAGGAACTTACATTTTGTGACAAATTGGTGATTAAAAATTTTTTTTTGGGTGGGAAAATCAACATTTATTTTGTCACAAAATATCCGCATAAATAAGTTCCAAATTGTCAACTTTTTTGTGGCAAAAAGGTACTTACATTTTGTGACAAATTGGTGACTAACATTTTTTTTTTTTGGTTGGAAAAATCAACATACATTTTGTCACAAAATACCCGCATAAATATGTTCCAAATTTTTACTTTTATTGTGGCAAAAAGGAACTTACATTTTGTGACAAATTGGTGACTAAAATTTTTTTGTTTTGCTTGGAAAAATCAACATACATTTTGTCACAAAATATCTGCATAAATAAGTTCCAAATTGTCAACTTTTTTGTGGCAAAAAGGTACTTACATTTTGTGACAAATTGGTGACTAAAATTTTTTTTTTTTGGTTGGAAAAATCAACATACATTTTGTCACAAAATACCCGCATAAATATGTTCCAAATTTTTACTTTTTTTGTGGCAAAAAGGAACTTACATTTTGTGACAAATTGGTGACTAAAATTTTTTTTTTTTGGTTGGAAAAATCAACATACATTTTGTCACAAAATACCCGCATAAATATGTTCCAAATTGTCAACTTTTTTTGTGGCAAAAAGGAACTTACATTTTGTGACAAATTGGTCTAAAACTTAGTGATCACCATTTTTGGTTACTCGGGAATATATCAACTGGATGATTTGTTTAAGACTTCCTAATAAGATAACACAAGAACGTCATGAAGAACTCCAATAGAATTAGCGGCCAAATTAATAGTGTTTCAATTAGTCAAATATCCTGTGCCGCTTTTATAATATATTCCTCATAATATACTATCGTTTTAATGTTGAGTGATTTTTGTTAATTTAACCGCACATAAGTATAACACTGTGCTAATTGCCATAGAATTTTATTACAGTAACAAGCGTTACAAATTAAAATCAAAAATTGTTGGGCTTTTTATAGACAATTTGTTCTCTATATATTACTCATAATTAGGGCACCCAATTTCGGAATTCGAAATTCTGGTATTCCGAAATACCGGCTGATATTTTGGTTTCGATTATTCCGGAATTGAAAACAATAATTCCGGAATTAATGAATTTCTATTTTTCACACTAATTTAAGTAAATTCCACATAATTTTGTGTAATTACAGTTTGTCTTGCAGATACTAAAAAAAATTATACATATGTACAGGGAAACTTCTCTAAAGTCACTATTCAAGGGACCAGAAATGTCGGTCAATCTATGGAGGTGGTTAGTTTAGGGAATAAAACAACGTAAAAATTTGAAAATCCAAAGTCAGCCTAAAAAGAAAAATTTGCTTCAATTGTACCAAACAATTATACGTAATATTTCAGAGAGTGGCAAAAAATGGTAAATTTAGGGAGTTGGTCAAAATACAGAGGGGCTACTTTTATAAGTGTTAGAGTATTTCTCTTTTTCGATGTTTTATTTGTGATTCACCAGCTAGGGCGTTTTTAAAAGGTATTAGGGCTGGGCACACATATTATATCTCTATTTAAAACTATGTACGATATGTTTAAAATATTACAGGTGTTATCAATTTTAATGGACAGCATGGATGTATAGAATGTACCAGCATTGGTGAATATTCATACATTTCCCGTTCCAATGTATTCCCTCATATTAACATGCCGTTGAGAACGGACATAGATTTTCGCAACAGAGCGGATGAAGATCATCACAAATCCCATACAATACTTGAAAAACTGCCCATCGACATGGTCAAAGATTTTATAATTGCAGACGAACTACACTTAATTCACCTTGGTGTAATGAAAAGATTTATTCTTGGATGGAGAGACGGAACGTTTAAAAATTTTGACATGAAGTGGTGCGCCCAAGATAATAAAGAAATAACCACGTTCCTATTAAATTGCAAAATGCCAGTTGAAATACATCGTGCAGTCCGAGGATTAGACTGCCTCTCCCATTGGAAAGGATTAGAATTCAGAACATTTTTCCATTATATTGGGCCAATAGTGTTGAAAAATTATTTGCCAATTGATGTTTATAATAACTTTATGAAATTGTTTTGTGCTATCACAATTTGCTCGTCGAATTCATATTCATGTTTTTATGAGTTGGCAGAAAAATTATTAGATGACTTTGTACAAGAATATATTGAAATATACGGAGTGCACCACACTAATAGCAATATACACAATTTATCTCCTATAATGGGTGATGTCAGACCCCTTCGAAAGTAAACTGAATCGAATCAAACATTTGCTTCGATCTGGGAGAAAACCACTACAACAAGCAGCAAAACGATTATACGAATTAATTCAAATGGAAAATATCAAAGGAAAAAAAATTATATATCCAATACTAAAAAAACCAAATAATGAAGCTCATGAAACTTACTCTAAAATAAAATTGGTCGATGGGTTTTGTTTGTCAAATGATACGGCTAACAAATGGTTTCTTACCAAAAAAAACGAAATCGTTGCTATGAAATATGCAAAAAATATTTCCAACAAAATTCACATTTATGGTTCAAGCACAAATAATTACTTAACTAGATTAACAAGTTGCCTTGGAAAAAAATGTAGCTGAAGTAAAATACACAAATTTTATAGGGGAAATGTTTGTATCTCGAACGAAAGGCTATATACAATCGAACGAAAATTAATTATCTCTTTTCTTCCTTCGGCATTTAAATTACGAAAAAAAATATTTCATGAATCTATAGAAATGAATCCAAGCAATCAAATAAATACAAAGTAATTTACTTTGTCTGTTTGCTAAATTTTTATATTCGTATTTATCAAGCTTTGCTATTGGCTTTGCTGATGTATGAAAAACAATCAAAACCTAAACAATTTACAAGGAAAAATTAAAAATAAAATCTAGTTGTGCCTTCGGTGTTAGTATTTGTAACCTTTATGAATGAAAAAGGCGTAAGCTATTGGCGAATTGTTGTTGTTTATGTAGATTTATGCGAATGTATAATAAAATCACTGAGTGCGAGTTCGCGACAATATTCTGCTGAAAAATTTTCAGCAGGCAACCAATCAATGTAGTCTATTTCGTAAACAAATTTCCCCTTCCGAATAAAATATTTTTAAATATTTGGTGGGCCTTGAATGGTAGTGACGTTTGTTTTTTTTTTCGTGTTTTGTGTATTTTGATGGATAATTAAAAAGAAAAACTAAAATATTAAAAATTTGTAATTACTAAAAATATAATTACATAATAGTAAGTGTTTGTATATATTATTTTACGTTTGTTTAAATAAAATAAAAAGATAAATATATAATATGGACTGCGGCAAATGCAGCTTGACAATTGCAAATAATCAGACCATCAGCTGCTCTGGTTTTTGTGGTAAAATATTCCACTATGGTTGTGCTGAAGTGGACCGTGTGGCTTATAATCAAACGCGGAAATGTTCGAATATTATGTGGTTCTGCTCTGACTGCAGAGATCTCATGAAAAATCAATCATTCCTCAAGGTAATGAGGGACTGCAATTCTAGTGCGAATACTGCCCAGCAGCCCTTTGTTGAGAAGCTGCTTGATGAGATTACTAGTCTCAAACAACAACTTGGCATGATCCTCGATCGACTACCTGAGTTGTCAGCCACGACTACCACATCGTTTGTGCCAAGTTCTTCTGCGAGAGCAACTAAGGATTCGACTTCAAGGATTATATCCGACGCTTCTCTGATTACTTCTGATAAAAGCGTAAAAGGTATACCTATAGTAATAAATTGCCTGCCGTTATGCCTATTAGTCCTGCGGTCATACAACCAGCCATGCAAAATCCTCCGGCCTCTACTAGAACCTTTTCTGATGTGGTGACTTCGTCATCTATGAGTTCCAGTGTTGTCGTGAGTGAAGTTGGGAACAAGCATATTCAAAATCTGGGCACGAAAACTATTTGTGGTACCAGACAATTTTCGAAAAATTTTGGGGTAAAAGTCATTGTACCGACGATATGGCTACACGTCTCAAAATTTGATGCGGATACTTCCGAAAATGAAATTGCGTCCATGGCAAAAACTTGTTTGGAGATCGAAGACTGTAAGGCATTCAAACTAGTCCCTAAACAAAGAAGCATCGAATCTCTGGAGTTTGTTTGCTTCAAATTGGGCATAAAAGCTGATGTACGTATTAAGGCCCTAGACCCTAATACTTGGCCAACCGGTGTACACATTCGGGAGTTTTACGATAAAAATTTTCGGCCAACTTTGCCTCCACGGGTGAAATTTCGAACAACTGCTGCTCTCAACATGTCAGCAGAATAAATTATAATAGCTTACTAAGTAGTAAATTTGTCCCAAGTAATAACCTACAGTGTGAAATTTCGGATACCAGCTGTACCAGTCAACTCTCCAGTAAGGTAAGCGATGTAGTCTCGGGCAGGGTGCTTCAGCCTATAAGTTCTGGACAAACCTCTTTTACCTCGCTGTACTACCATAATGCCTCTAGCATTCGAGGTAAAGCTAAATTATTCTTGCTTGGCGTGCTTGACAATGATTACGATGTGATCATTATCTCGGAAACATGGCTTACTAAAAGTTTCAATTCGGCGGAATATTTTCCACCTAACTACGTCGTTCACAGGAATGATCGGCATGATTTTTGTACCAGCCTGAAGGGGGGAGGTGTGTTGGTCGCTGTTAAATGTTCGATTTCAAACGGGCTCATTGCATGTCATCCAACTTATGATGTTATTGCTGTACGTATTAATGTAGCCAGTGCCTCCATCCTCGTAGTAGCTGCATATGTTCCCTGCGGATCTACCCTGGAATATTATCTGGGAATTATTAATTTCATCGATTCTGCTGTTGCGCCATTGGTTCGTGATGGTGAACAACTAATTGTTACTGGTGACTTCAATCTTCCTGATATTACTTGGATTGATGTTGATGGAGTTTTCACGGCCTGTTCCAATGACCAAAAAGGATTAGCAGTCACTGATTATTTTGCTAGCACAGCATTGATGCAGGTGAACCGAATAGGCAATAGTCGAGGGAAATTCCTCGATTTGGTGTTTTCAACTGATGTTATGTATTTGGAGCTCTCGCCGTGTGAGGACTTCACTGGATTTACGAGCATATATCATACCCCAATTATGATATACATTTTCCATGAGAATTGTAATACTATGTGTTCTTCTAGTAATTCTTTTCATTTCGATTTTAGACATGCTGACTACGTTTCTTTAAACAAATTTCTTGTCGATTCGGACTGGGTATTTCTAGAACGAGGAGGAGACTTGAATGATAGTGTATTTTTGTTCAACGAGCTTCTCAAGTCTGGTATTGAAAGATATGTTCCTTCAGTGAAAAACGAACCTCGGTATCGAGAGCCGTGGTATAATAAACAGCTAATTCGTATTGAGAAACGCCGTAATAAGTTTCATTCTTTATATAAGTTGCACGGTGTTGAGTTTTATCCTAGCTTCAACACTGCTCGTAAGGAGTTTAAAACTTTAAACTGGTTCCTTTACAATAACTACATTTTGCAAATCGAAGATGAATTAACTTCCTATCCTAAGAAATTCTGGAATTTCATAAATGGTAAAAAGAAGGTTGCTGGGTTTCCTACCCCAATGACTTTTAAGAACTCTTTCGCCAGTCAGCCCTCTGATATATCAAATTTGTTTGCCAATTTTTTTGAGTCTGTCTATGAAGAACCTGCGGTATCATATAACAAGCCTTTTACTAACCGCTGTCTTTCTGATTTTATCTTTTTAAAATTTACGGAAGCAGAAGTCTATGATGGGTTATCTCAACTGGAAGTTAATAAGGGAGCAGGACAGGATGGCTTTCCACCCATCCTTATTAAGAATTGTGCAGTGAGTCTAGCCCCTCCACTGACTATTATCTTTAATAATAGCCTAAGTACAGGGATTTTTCCTGATCTCTGGAAATTATCTTTCATCCGTCCGATTTTCAAATCTGGCAAAAGAAGTGAAGTCATTAACTATCGCGGAATCGCTATTCTTTTTGCTATACCAAAACTATTCGAATCCATGGTACAGAAATTTTTGTTTTTTCATGTAAAAAGGTTTATTTCTCCTGCTCAACACGGATTTTATCCGGGTAGGTCTACGGCGACTAATCTAGCCTCTTTTTGTGGACATTTATATAGTAGACTAGAACATAGGCAACAAGTAGATGTAGTATACACCGATTTTTCAAAGGCTTTCGATAAAATTGACCATTCGATTCTTATCGATAAGCTGGATAAACTAGATTGTCAGTTCATCCCTATTAAGTGGTTGCATTCATATCTGTCTGATCGTTACCAATTTGTTAAGGTTAACGATTTTAGCTCTCGTTCATTTCGTGTTACCTCAGGAGTTCCTCAAGGAAGTCACATTGGTCCGCTTTTATTTTCATTATTTGTAAATGATGTTGTTGAGTGTTTTGAATTTGCACATTGTCTGCTTTACGCAGATGATATGAAAATATTTGCTCCAATTAATGAGGTTGCTGATTGTGTGAAACTGCAAGCTGACTTGATTAAATTTTGCAGTTGGTCGATCAATAACAAATTGTTGCTGAATGTGGGTAAATGCAGGATTTTATCATTCTCTCGGATGCGATCGCCAATATTCCAGCAATATTTTTTATATAATATTGCTGTTGACAGAGTTGAGTTCATGTCCGACTTAGGTATAATGTTTTCTTCTGATCTATCTTTTACTAAACACATTGATTGTATCATTACGAAAGCTTACATTATGCTAGGTTTCATTAAGCGCAATTGTAAGGACTTTTGCGACCCGCGCACACTGAAAACTCTATATATATGCTTTGTTCGTTCAGTTCTAGAATACGCTTCTCAGATCTGGTCCCCATTTTATAAGTGCCATTCAGATAGAATTGAGAGTGTTCAGAAGCAATTTGTTCTGTATGCCCTCCGGGGATTACCCACTGAGAGAGCGCATCAATACATTCTCCTGCCTTATATTGATCGTTGTAATTTATTAAAACTACAACGTTTGGATCACCGACGAGACGTTGCATCTGCTATATTCGTTCACGATGTTCTGACTTCCCGAATAGATTGTGACGAATTACTTGCTCGTTTCAATATCTACGCTCCCATGCGCTGTTTGCGCGGTCGCCCTTTGCTACATATTGATCCTGTCTCCACGAACTTTGCACTTTCGGAACCAGTCTTGAGAATGTCGCGGCTTTTTAATTCGTTTTACGATGTTTTCGACTTTAATATGACAAGAAGTTCGTTTAAAAACGAATTGTTTAAATGTCTCTCCAGTAATTGTTAAATTTTGTCTTTTGTATGTTTACTTACCAATTGTATAAATATTTACTGTAGGTAATAATTTAAATAAATAAATAAATCGCATGCAATCCTGCTGAAAATTTTTCCACAGAATATTGTCGCGAACTCGGACTGAAAGAATACGTTGTTCATTTTCTTCTTTTACAAGAATATATGATAATTGAAATTTTTAGAACGGCCTGCCTAAATGAAATGAAATCTTACACAAATGCAATATACATAAGTAAAATTGTGTGTATGTGAAAATACATTAGCGAATTTAATAAAAATTCGGTTTTAAAAATTTTGGTTCTACAAAATTTCGTTTTTTCAAAAATCATAAATTTACAAATCTCGGTTTACAAAATCTCGGTTTTTAAAAGCTCGGTTTTCAAAATCTCGGTTCTAATCGCGGTTTCTATTTAGTTTTTCAAATTAAATTCCCCATTTTCCAGAATTTATAATTTTTGGTTATTTTCGTTTAGAAATTAGGGAGCATCTCAAAATCTCGGTTTTCAAAATCTCGATTTCAAAATATCTAAATATCTAATCTCGGTTTTTGAATTTGTTTATTTTAAAATTAAATTCTCCATTTTCCAGAATTTAATATTTTTGATTATTTTCGTTTTAAAGTGAAAATCCCCATATTCCAGAATTTATGAAAACCGAGATTTTGTAGCACCGAGATTTTGAAAACCGAGATATTATAGCCAACCGCAACAAGATACATAATCGCAAACCTGATCTCAAAAGCTCGGTTTTGAAAAATTCATTTTTATTAATTCGGGCGGCTCAAATTAATAAAAATTTATTTTTCAAAACCGAGCTTTTGAGAACGGAGATTTTCAAAATCGAGATTTTAAAAACCGAGATTTAGAAAACCGGTGTTGTGAAAACTGAGATTTAAAAACCGAGATTATGTAGTCGTGTGCTAGATAAACAAAATAATAAAAAAAGATAATTATTTTATTGCTCATAAGGAAATGATAACGGAATTGAACGAATATAATTGAACAGATTTAATTTAGAGAGGATGCAAATGAATTTTGGAAAATTACCTAAGTAAATAGCAAAGAAAATAAGAAGATATCGTATGTACATATTGTAAACATCTATTTTGTACATAAAGCAAAAACGAGATAGTCTCGAAATCTTAGTTGACAAAATCTTGACGTAGCCAAAATCTTGGTTTTTTGAAAACTTTAATATTAAAATATCCATTTTCCCGAATTTATAAAAAACAAGATTTTGAAAACCAAGATTTTGTAAACCAAGATTTCGTACCCAACCCAGCAAAAATAGTAAAATATTCTAAATAAATTTAGAAGTAAAGAGTGTAAATAGGATAAAGCTATGTACTTATATCATAGTTCGAATATCTCATTGAAAAATATGGATTCTAATTTATTTTACTATTTCTGAAATAATGGGATCTATCTCTTTCTATATTTTCCCACATTTTCATTTGTAAATGGAACAGATATAAGAGTAGGTCTAAGCCTACTATGATCCTTTTCGATGATGATAATTCATTTCGAGGGAACCAAAAACGCGTTAAAACTTACAAACACTATAATAAAATGATTTATAAAAAAAGTACCTACATCAGCTGACTTTCTTTAAAAAATATCATTGTGTCGAGAATGTTTTTATTAGGGATTTTCAGTTATTACACACATGAACAGAATTACACATACTACGATCCCTTTTGAAAATAAACAATTGGTTTCAAGAGAAAAAAAACTAAAAATGTACTTTTGAATTTTTGATATCAATAACGCGATATTTTTCCTATTGTAGTCATTGTATAATTCTGTGGAATTAAACAATAACAGGATATCTGCAAACAACAGCCAGATAAGCCATATTTTGAAATTAATGATAGGAACATTTTTGCTCAATATGATAAACACTTTCTATAGTGAGTCTTACTATTATTTCAATCGCTGGATCAATTTGTACCTGCACCTATCATAATAACCGCAACAATTGGTTTATTAAATTCATCCACAAACTGGTGTTGATTCAGGATTAATAAAATTTAATATTTTCGATTTTATTCCAAAAAAACGTGTAACGCTTAATTCATTCAATATCAATATAACCAAACAATTCTTTTCTTCAGTATAGATAGGTAGATACAGAAATTTTATTTAAACAAATATGAATTAACTTTTTCCAAACAGACAATTTTACTTTCTGATGTTCGATGTTTTAAACAATCTGTTCGATATTTTAAACAACAACAATTAATTACACAAAATTGCGCATTTATAATTAATGAAGCCAAAATAGGATAACATCATACTCCAAACATATAGGTTTGCCATTTCATTTGCCAAGCCGTTGAAGGTGAAGCCGCTATGCAAACACCTCTATGATTACCTGTTAATGGATAACACAACAACAGAATTAAATGTACGAGTATTATTTAGGTATTTCAGGTTTGTAAATCGGCAGGTCATTGCCAGAGGATCGCGAGACAAATTTGTTTTGCTTAAGAAATAAGAGTAGACTATGCTTCTGAATTAGTTGTTTCATTTCCGTGTTGTTATATTAAATAATTATAATGAACAAATGTACAATCCGAGAATATACAGTAAAAATCTAAGGTAAGAGCTCGGATATTTCTTAACCGATTATGATGAAATATGTGGGATCGGTACTAATGCCCGTATTACAAAATCCAGAATGAACAAAATCCCGTAGTTCACAGAAAACCTTATTACAAAATCCCGTATTTCATAATCCCGTATTTCAAAATCCCGTAATATGAATTATTTACGGGATTACGGGATTAATCAAATTAAAAAGCAATTTTGGTTTTCAGTAACTATTTTTTGTGAATTTTTTATTATTATTTAATTCTAAACTATATTATTCGTAATCTATGTATATCAATAAAAATGAAAATCTGTGTATGTATGTGTTTTATACGTTTCCACATGGATCAGCTAATCAAATTGAGTTTTTGCATAAGGGTGTAATACTAAAATGACCAGGTTTTCGTAGTATTTTCGAAGGGGACCAGCCCCTGGGTCTAGGTGCACCCAAACAAATTGTTCGTAAAATTTCGAGGGTGTTAAATTTTTTTGACATTTTATTACCATCTTTTACTTAAGAGCAGATTTTCGTGGTATTTTCGAAAGATCGGGCTCCTGGCCGGACACTCCAATTAAGTTCAAACAGCTATACATCCCGCTCGAATTGCACTTGATATCACCATCAATAAGGCACAAGGACAATCGCTGAAGACAGCTGGAATAAATTTAGAATCTAAATGCTTCTCTTATAGTTAGTGTGGCTTGGTCCCAAGTTAGCAATCCATTAGGTACCATCATTTAATCTTATTTATTTAAATATATTTTATTACTAAAATGTTTTCATCGTTTATTTACATCAAGGACTTCGATTTCTTTATACTTCGAAAAAATCATTATTTAATTGTATTTGCTTTAATAGGTACAGATGAAAAATTTAAAGTTTATTACTTTGCTAAAATAAAATAAAACAATATTTTTTTATTCCCGGGAATAGCCGAATACTCCAGCTAGTTCTTTTATAAACATCAGTTTTATTTTTTATTGGAGTATTTATAATAAATGAAACAACGACAATAAGAAAGTCCTGTGATTGATCAATGATTATGATTTTCCCTTAAATCAAAAAATTAAGGTCATTCAAGCAAAGATGATAATGAAAAACAAATATAATTATTATCAATAATAAAATGAAACTAAACTTTTGTACTTAGTCCCTCGATTTACGGACGCTCGATTTACAGATATTCGAAGTTGCGGACATGACAAATGTATGATCAACATTCCGGTATAAATACAGATGAAATATTCGCAATTTCGGACAGAATATTTTTTTCTCATTTTCTTTGTGCATGACTTTCAGGGACTCTCGAAAATAGATTATACGGGGGATAAATTAAACTGAAAAGTGCTCGCAAAGCAATAACTTTAGAATTAAAACTTGGTATTTTAAAGCGGTTTGATGCGAGTGATAGAGGTACAATTTGTCAATTGTACAAAGAGATACATTTAACCGCAATAATATTTTAAAGTAAAGAACTAAGGTTATGGAAGAGATGGATCAGTTACTTAGTGCGTGGATAGACCATGAAACTACTGGAACATACCATTAAGCACCATGATAATTCAGGAAAAAGCAGAGCGCTATCCAGAGGAATTTTCAAAAATTGTACAAGCCGGTGGATGGATTCATATTACAGCAGGTGTATAATGTCAATGAGACGAGTAATGCTCAAGACGAAAAAACAGCTAAAGATCGAATTGCAATTTTGATTGGAGGAAATGATGCCGGTTACCAGAATTTAAAACCGATTCAAATCTGTCATTCAGAAACTCATCAGGATTTCAAAAATATTAATAAGTCACAACTTGGAATTATTTGGCACTCAAATAAAAACGGCTGGATGACTACACGAATTTTTGAGGAATGGTTAAATAATGATTTTACAAATTCAGTTAAAAAATCCAACACTGACCAAAATATTTCAAATAGGGCTCTGGCCCTCTGCTAATCGTTGACAATGCCCGTAAATACCGTAGATATTTTTGAACTCTTGGAATATGATAATGAGGATATTTCCACTGAAGAGTTGTTCACGCCAGTTAAAGAAACCACCGATGCACTTCAGACGGTCCATTTTTTTCTAAAACTAATGAAGCAAATGCTATTGAAAAATGTGTTGGTGCAAATTTTAGTGACAGTTCTGCTGCAGTACAGACAATTAATTGTAAACTTCGTTAGATTTATAATTTAGATTTAATAAAAGTACAAATAAATTATGATTTGTATGAATTTATTTGATTATTTTAAATGAAAAAATGGTTTGTATGTATTTCGTTGAAATTTACTATTACTTTTGTATTTTTTACGGTTCCCTTTATAAAAGTAAGTTCAGTGAAACGCAGATGAAAATCACGTATATTTTTCATTATTTATGGTATGCTAATTTATGGTAAAATTGGTTTCGTTTTTCGGATTTTATTCATTAGTTAGAACGCATCTATAAGTTTTCAATAAGATCCCATAGTAATAAACGTTTCATTTTACGGATTTTCGGTTTACGGACAGTTTTTGGGGAAATCATCCTGTCTTTAAACCGGGGGATTTTTTTATGTATTTCCTTAAAACCAAATAAAAGTCGTGACATTCTTTGAAAAAATCTTAATTGTTTTTATTATTAAAAATTTATTTGTTTATTCCCCGAAATTCAAAATGAAAAATTTAGCAAAATAATAAAGTTTATGTCGAATTTGTAAGCACACTGGGAAAGTACCAAAAAATGCATACATCTAGCTAGTTATTTTCCATACCAAACATTAGCAAGGATAAATTCTGTGAAATTAACCAAATCTGGATACCTGCAAAAAACATTTTTTTAATTTTTTGATGCAATTCGTTTTAAAATTTGAAGCTGTATTCAATAACCTAAGTCATTTTACATAATTTTTTATATTTCCCGAGAAAAAAATTAATCAGAAAACACTGTGTTTCTAAATCAGAACGATGTGAGTTTGGAAAAAACTAATTTTTTTAACTTATTCAGTTTTTCGCAATTAATAAAGTTGCAAATAAAATATCAAAAATGCGGTATCTAGATAGGTCCCATTATTTCAGAAATAGTAAAATAAATTAGCATCCATACATATATGTTGAAATGATATATCCGAAATATGATATACATAGGTTTATCCTATTTACACTCTTCACTTCTTTCTAAATTTATTTAGAATATTTTACCATTTTTGCTTTATGTACAAAAAAGATGAGATCTCGATTTTGAAAATCTCCGTTCTCAAAAGCTCGGTTTTGAAAAATAAATTTTTATTAATTTGAGCCGCCCGAATTAATAAAAATGAATTTTTCAAAACCGAGCTTTTGAGATCAGGTTTGCGATTATGTATCTTGTTGCGGTTGGCTATAATAATATCTCGGTTTTCAAAATCTCGGTGCTACAAAATCTCGGTTTTCATAAATTCTGGAATATGGGGATTTTCACTTTAAAACGAAAATATACAAAAATATTAAATTCTGGAAAATGGGGAATTTAATTTGAGAAACTAAATAGAAACCGCGATTAGAACCGAGATTTTGAAAACCGAGCTTTTTAAAACCGAGATTTTGTAAACCGAGATTTGTAAATTTATGATTTTTGAAAAAACGAAATTTTGTAGAACCAAAATTTTTAAACCGAATTTTTATTAAATTCGCTAATGTATTTTCACATACACACAATTTTACTTATGTATATTGCATTTGTGTAAGATTTCATTTCATTTAGGCAGGCCGTTCTAAAAATTTCAATTATATTCTTGTAAAAGAAGAAAATGAACAACGTATTCTTTCAGTCCGAGTTCGCGACAATATTCTGTGGAAAAATTTTCAGCAGGATTGCATGCGATTTAAAAATATTTTATTCGGAAGGGGAAATTTGTTTACGAAATAGGCTGAAAATTTTTCAGCAGAATATTGTCGCGAACTCGCACTCAGTGATTTTATTATACATTCGCATAAATCTACATAAACAACAACAATTCGCCAATAGCTTACGCCTTTTTCATTCATAAAGGTTACAAATACTAACACCGAAGGCACAACTAGATTTTATTTTTAATTTTTCCTTGTAAATTGTTTAGGTTTTGATTGTTTTTCATACATCAGCAAAGCCAATAGCAAAGCTTGATAAATACGAATATAAAAATTTAGCAAACAGACAAAGTAAATTACTTTGTATTTATTTGATTGCTTGGATTCATTTCTATAGATTCATGAAATATTTTTTTTCGTAATTTAAATGCCGAAGGAAGAAAAGAGATAATTAATTTTCGTTCGATTGTATATAGCCTTTCGTTCGAGATACAAACATTTCCCCTATAAAATTTGTGTATTTTACTTCAGCTACATTTTTTTCCAAGGCAACTTGTTAATCTAGTTAAGTAATTATTTATGGTTCAAGTTTAAAAAATATTGATATTTGTTTTGATAACCCATTCAAATCATCGCATTTACATATTTATTCTTCATTCTCTGCAGAAAATGATCCAGAGCTATACGCAATTTGTGAAATTAAATGTAAAATGGTAGCAATTGATGATGGACGCAAGACAGTTTTTATACCATTGTTGCATACACTTGATTTATTGTAAAAATGTGTCTATATGGGCATATAAGAAAACCACTAGGTTATAAAAACAAATTATGGATTAGAAATTCAAATACGCAATGTTATATTTATTAAATATAAACTTATGTTTTCATTTATTGTAGCTAACATTAATAAATGCCTATGAACATTATAAACTTAAGTTTAATTTAATTCATTTTGCATTAAATTTATTTGGCAGTATCTGAGCTACTGGTGCAAGGGGTGTTGCTGGTTGAGTTAGTAGCAGATGAATCAATAATTCGGAATTGAGCATCATCATTTAATTGCATCACAGGTTCTGAATTACTGATTATCACATTATTATCTATCACTATCACATTGTTAGATTCTATTTCATCATTGGATGCTTGAACACGCTTCCTTTTGCTTGCCAAATTTGAATCATGTCGTATTTCTTACCGTCTTCTTCCATTTCGTAATAATGCCTTGAAGTAATCTTCATTATCCAATTGTGTGTGAGCTGGCTTTGCTAACAGCACTGCTTTATAAACACATTTAATAATGTGTGTGCACCCTTTAAACATGATTTTCACATCTGTGTTTGGTCCCCGTGTGGAGCTAGTCCACGAGCATTTAGCAACAAAATCGAACGAAAATAAAGTATCGATCACACCGTAAAATATTTTCATGGGTGTCGCTTTATTATTACTGGTTCCACCAACTTTAGCCAATATTTCAACTAATGCTCCACCAAATTCCTAATTAACCGATATTCGATTATCCAGCTCTTCGGCGGATTTTTGACCTGTAATTGGAAGCAGTTCCATAATATTCCGTATATAGTTTTGTTTTTCTTCGTCATCTGCAGAACCGGATACTGGTTGTGTCATTCTCAGAAATGATTGAATCGACACATGGAATGAATTCTGTTGCTTAATGAGATTGTCCAATTTAGTCTCTATGCGTGCATTATTCTCCTTGCTTTGTTTAATATAATCGTCGATTTTGTTGTCGATTCGGGCTATATCTTTCTCAACTTGGTCCAACCGTTCGTCAAATTTGTTATTTGAAATTACGAAACTCATATCGATAACTGGAACGTCAACTGGAACTGAAATGTCATCATTTGGAACAGTCGACTGAAGCTGAATAACATTAGTTAATGCTGGTGGCAGATCTGCCTCATTTGACAAAGTTTCAACCAATTGTGATGAGCCCGTGGTGTTTGTATTGCTGATTAAATTAAGCAACATCGATTCATACACGCCATTGGCATTGTTGTTATCCAATCTTTGCCCAGGATGTAGTCTGTCGTACTTCTTTTGAATTGCTGTTGTACATATGTTCATCTTCTGTATCAGAATAAAGCGCCAGTTCTTTTTCGATTTTTAACGCATCGCTCAAATTTTTTATTTTATTGCGCTTGACAGTACACTTGCATTTGGACCAGTCATCGTTTGGCACTGACCGTGGATTTTTTCGTAAGCCATTAATATTGGACCCTTCTGGTGGCTACGATAATACGCCATTTACCTCCCATCCATTTGGCACAGCACTTAAACTGCTCCCACAACTCAATCGTTTCCACGACTTTGTACATATTGCAACCTATAACGGTATCCATAACAAACAAAAAAAAAGAATAAAGTTATGTTATATCACAAATTTTGAGGAAACTTCTGATAAGAAATATAAAAAATGTAAATTTATTTCTATTCGGTTATCTATATACATTTTTAGTAAAAAAGAACATATCATCTTACCTGTTTGTAATACGAAAACACACCTGTTGAGCCGATGAAAAGGAATAATATTGAAAACCGGTTACAAACTTTCAACAAACGAGCATAGTATGTTTATACTTCAACATAAATAATATGGTGCGAGTTGCTAAAATGGGGTTTACTACTTTAATCGTATATAAGCAAAATATTCAAAAACAGTTTTCTATTATTTTGCTTATACATAATCTGAATTTATATGTAAAGCAAAATCATAGCAATATTTTGAAGAATCAGAACATAATTTGCCAATATTTTTGCTATTTATATGGGACAGCTTTAAGCAAATTATTTTTCTTTAATTAAGAACTGAAAAAAAGCAAAACATTTAGACTAAATAAAATTGTAAAACGTTCTGAATTTTAGCAAACATTTTTGCATAATCCGAACTTATTTTGCCAGAATAGACAAATTATTTAGAATTAAATAAAAATTTAATTTTACAATAACCCTTTAATGCATGATTTTTTCTTTTTATTTGTAATAGTTTTTTTCTTATAAAGATGTATTTGGATGAAACGAATTTCAAAGTAAAAATGGTTGGAAGCAGCTAGTTTTCCCGGAAAATTGATTTTATGACATGATGCCTATTTGTATCATTATGCAGTTGTGGTATAAAATTTAAATATTTTTCCATTTATAACGCTTCTTTATAAAAAGACAATTCATTCAACATTAAAATAAATATTCAAAAACAATATTCAAATTTATAAAAAATTAATTATGTAAATGTATGTTTACTACTAACTGTATGCAAAACATCGACTAACTAATTATAAATGGCGATTTTATTTTCAAAACGCAGAAAAAAACAAAAAAATGTGTGAAACGAGATAGAAAAACAAATGAACAATAGATATACGAAACAAAACAGAAAAAATATGCTCAAATGTAGATGCAGTTCAAATTAGAATAACATGATGCAGATATGCTACAGTATGCATTAAAGGGATAAATTCTGATTTTGCCTGATTTAAGCAAAAGTTGCCTCTTAGCAAACAAATTGTTACTTGGAATGACACCTAATAAACGGATTATCGGAGCGATATTTCAAAACGCGATATTGTACAAAACACGATATGGTACAAAACGCGACATTTCAAAACGCGATTGCCTAGTTCTGATCGTACATGTTCAATTTTATCATAATGGTGAAAAAAAATTTTATTAAATGAAGGAAGATTAATAACACAGCAACACAAAATAAAAAAAATTTTTTTTTGGCCTGGGGTCTGACTATATATTCTATATGTTTTTGGGGTCGCTGAATCCGAATCCGAGGTCGGTTTAATCCCACTACGTCAGGGTTTTTCCATAACCTCAAAAGACACTTTAAAATCTACTAAAACCGTTAAACCCGATAATCCTAAACGATGTTAAACCTAAAACTCGCTCGCCCATCGAATCTTCGACTAACTCAATAATCCCTATATGAAAATACTAAAACAATATCGCTCAATCTTCCTCGGCGTAGATTTCACAAAATTTACATGCGTCATATTCCCTACAATCTCGTTTCCCGTGTGTTTACATCCAGGGCACCTCCTCGCGATGACGGCGGGCAACGGAGCGAGCCCGTTATCCCGCTGAGTCCCTGGATCACGGCTGTTACGCCGTCATGGCAGGCACACGGAGATAGTCCATTACAATGCAGGGAGTCGGATACCCAGTATCGGCGTCTGGTCAGGGTGGGAAAGCGGGCCCGCAGGCGTCGTGATCAAGCGACCGCACCCCAACATTGGTTGGTGACTTGACCAATGTAGAGTTTAGGACTACAAAAAAAAGAGCAAAGTTGTCTTGCCAGAACACAATTGTGAATCGGAGCACAATGTATTCTGTCATGTATGCTCAAAGTTTGATGTGAGTTCTCTACCAAAAGTCATCGATGATGATATTCGAGAGACTTACAAAGATATTTTTGATTTCGATATGGATGAGTCAGGGATTAAATGCTGGGCTCCCAACATCATCTGTAACTGTTGTCGAAAAATATTCGGCAGATGGAAGAAGGAAAAAAATAAAGAGAAGATCGCGTTTTCCGTTCCGACGATATGGAAACGCCCTTCAAGTGGTGATGACTATTTTTATTGTTGCAATAATATCCAGGGGTATAATAGTAAAAACAAAACAAAAATCGTGTACATTAGTATTTCATCTGTTGTAGCTCCAGTATTAGCTGCAGCTGCAGTCGAGGACAGTCGTTTGCTGATATGATGGAAGTCGACGAAAAAATAGATATGGATACAGAATCGGAATTTGAGATGAGTGATGAGACGGATAGTGACATGGATGATGGCTTAAGCTCCAAAAATTCAAAATTGATATTGCAAGCTGCGTTAACCTTCTCTCTGTGTGTTGGGGTCAATTTAACCCCAGTCGGTTTTAAAATGAGAAAACTGCGTTTTTTATTATTTGAATGGCTCATGCCTTAAAAGAAAGCCTCAACTAATATCTTCTACACGCAATACAACGAAAAGCGGGTCAAAATTACTTGTAAATTTGGTAATTACGATAGTCTGAAATGAACCAAGCGCATTTCTGTGTACTGGGGTCAAAATGGCCCCAAATTATTTTGTAAAATACGGTCGTACAGAGATGAAAAGAAAAGCATTTTA
Source organism: Tipula helvola (assembly GCA_963556165.1). Classification (NCBI taxonomy): domain Eukaryota; kingdom Metazoa; phylum Arthropoda; class Insecta; order Diptera; family Tipulidae; genus Tipula; species Tipula helvola. The sequence continues at coordinate 190,883,811 of OY744483.1, read as the reverse complement.
AAGCTTCAAATCTCTAGTTTTGAGACTTTTCAACGGAAAATTTTTGTGAGATACCGTTATCACGCAATCATAAGAAAGAGCGCGAAGAAAAAAAATTCGAATTTTTTTTTTTTTTTGTAAGGTGCCATGGGCTCGGGAAATTTTTTTAAAGTTAAACCAATGCATAAGTCGGTTAGCCTGTTAATTAGGCGTAAATTTAATTTCATTCTGGTCTCTCTATGTCAACTTTTTGCTGAGATATCTGACTTTGAATCAAACAAGATCCTTTTGCCTTTGATCATTGATATCTCAGCAACCAATGACTGCACTGTAAACTTTAGGGCAGCCTTAAAAACTTCAGTAAATTTCCTACAAGACCCTTTAATGATTAGTTGAGAACAAATTTTTTTTTCACCCTCAATACTGATTTGAAAAAAGTACAAAAAAACGACTTCTTAAGTTGTCTTAGTAAATCTACCGTTACTTTACAAATATGTATTGATGAAAAGACTAATGTTGCCAGGTCATTTCACAGTTCAATATACTCCTAATAGCCCGGTATTATTTTCAAATTGATCCATCCAACCATTTTTCCGGACGGATTGATCAAAGTTTTACAAAACAATTAAAGGAACAAGTGATCATCAAAATAAAAAAACGACTTTTTCACATTTTGCGTTAGTTACTTGTTAACCCTTAACGATCGTACGATTTTTTTTGCAGTGCTCGCCGATAAGAGACGATAGAAAATTAAATAAAGTTCTGCAATATTAGCAATAATTATTGAACTTGGCCATTTCTCATCCGATTTTAGTCAAATTTGGTAAGCACGATGGAAATGGGATTCTAAAATGATTTTTGGATAAAGTTCTGGAATATGGCCAACTTGGATGGAACTTGGCCATTTCGTAACCGATTTTGATGAAATTTGGTACGGGCGATGGAAATGGGATTCTAAACTGATTTTTCGATAAAGTTCTGGAATATGGCCAACTAGGATGGAACTTGACCATTTCTTATCCGATTTTGATGAAAGTTAGCAAGTGCGATGGAAATGGGATTCTAAAATGATTTTTGGATAAACTTCTGGAATATGGCCAACTGGGATGGAACTTGGCTATTTCTTAACCGATTTTGATGAAGGTAGGATCTTGGCCATTTCTTATAAGATTTTGATGAAATTCAGCATTTGAAATGAAAATTGGGTTTTAAAATTATGTTTAGATGAAATTCTGGAATAAGCCGTATTAGGATGGAACTTGGCCATTTTTATCCGATTTTAAACAAATTCAGCATGTTCTATAGAAATAAAACTCTAAAATTATTTTTGGTTAAAGTTATATGTTAAAGTTGGAAGGCGCTTGCCTATTCCTTAAACGAATAAAAGAAATTCGACATGTGCTTTAAACGTGAAAAACTACAACCGTTATTCCATGTATTTAATGATTTATTTTATCAATAATTTAAGAATCTCTTATTTAAGATACAAAACTTCCAAGTACCATGACAATTGGCCAAATTCCAGAACTTTATCAAAAAATCATTTTAGAATCTCATTTCAATCGCGCTTATCAAATTTCATCAAAAATGGATAAGAAATGGCCAAGTTCCATCCCAGTTTGCCATATTCCAGAACTTTATCCAATAATCATTTTAGAATCCCATTTCCATTGCGCATACCAAATTTCATCAAAATCGGTTAAGAAATGGCCAAGTTCCTTCCTAGTTGGCCATATTCCAGAACTCTATCCACGAATCGTTTTAGAATCCCATTTCAATAACGCATACCAAATTTTACTCAAATCGGATGAGAAATTGCCAAGTTCCATAACAATTGGTCATATTGCAGGACTTTATTTAATTTTCTGTCGTCTCTTATGGGCGAGTATTGCAAGAAAATCTTACGATCATTAAGGGTTAACAAAAACTAACGCAAAATGTGAAAAAAGTCGTTTTTTTATTTTGATGATCACTTGTTCCTTTAATTGTTTTGTAAAACTTTGATCAATCTATCCGGAAAAACGGTTGGATGAATCAATTTGAAAATAATACAGGGCTATTAGGAGTACATACATTAAACTGTAAAATGACCTGGCCACATTTGTCTTTTCATCAATATTTGTAAAGTAACGGTAGATTTATTAGAGAGACCAGAATGAAATTAAATTTACGCCTAATTAACAGTCTAACCGACATTGGTTTAACTTCAAAAAAATTTGCCGAGCCCATGGCACCTTACAAAAAAAAAAATTCTAATTTTTTTTTCTTCGCGCTCTTTCTTATGATTGCGTGATAACGGTATCTCACAAAAATTTTCCGTTGAAAAGTCTCAAAACTAGAGATTTAAAGCTTTAAAATGCTTTTCTTTTCATCTCTGTACGACGGTATTTTACTAAGATACAGCTCTTCAAAAAACACTAAAAAAATTGAAAAAAATTAGTGTTCCTTTAATTTTTTGGAGTAGTGTATATTACTCATAATTAGAGCACCCAATTCCGGAATTCGAAATTCCGGTATTCCGGAATACCGGCTGATATTTTGGTTTCGATTATTCCGGAATTGAAAACAATAATTCCGGAATTAATGAATTTCTATTTTTCACACTAATTTAAGTAAATTCCACATAATTTTGTGTAATTACAGTCTGTCTTGCAGATTCTAAAAAAATATATACAATATGTTAGACTCGATTGCACTCTGGTGAAATTCCAAATACTTCACAATCCAATTTTACAAGAAATAACAAACACTTTTCTTTTCACAATACAACAAACAATTTATTTTATTTAATAAGAGCTATTCTTCACAATGGTACATTATTATCTCTTCATGCGACTCAAAACAGTGATCTCATATGATTGCTTTTTGACATTTTATACCCCTTCTCGTTACAATTATTATGGTTCATTCGTTATAATTTAAATACGATAAACGATGTAGGGCTGGGCAAACTGTTGATAAAGATGGTCATCAATTCCGACACTGGGCCATCCTGAATGTTTCACTCGCCCCGATGAAACTATTTATTTTCCAACATACTTCTTTCACAATACCTACTACACGTCTTCTTTCGTGTGCTACTGATTTTCGTCTTATTTCCGTTCTAATTCATTGTTGAACTAATTTCTATTCGGCTTCTTAACGTCTTAAAATTCTCTTCATCTTATACGTCTTAATGAATTCGTCTTATTTATTATCGTCGTTACATCTTCGTCTTGTTTCAATATTTGTGTCTTAATTTAAACATCTTCGCTTTACTAGCACTTGTAGATACTTGGTTGTCTCCCACATCGTTGTTTCATCACCTGGTTATTCTTTGAAATTGATTTGACTATTTTTTGAAGAATAGATAATATCTTTAACTATGAGGTAAGTTGCTGACTGTTACTATGTTTTCTGTGTGTTACCCTGGCTTCCGCTGCCTCCTCTTCATCAATTTCATCACTACTATAGGCAACATACTGATTGTGACCCCAAGGTTTCATAAAATCTGCAGCTGTAGAAGTCGATATTGGGCCTTCGTGTTCGCCTAGTTTATGTACCTGGTACCGGTCATTTGGTAGCACCTGTGTAATTTTATAAGGCCCCAAATATTTGCCTTGATTTATTCTCTTGAGCCATTTATCCATCTATCCTATTTATCTATTCAAGGGACCAGAAATGTCGGTCAATCTATGGAGGTGGTTAGTTTAGGGAATAAAACAACGTAAAAATTTGAAAATCCAAAGTCAGCCTAAAAAGAAAAATTTGCTTCAATTGTACAAAACAATTATATGTAATATTTCAGAGAGTGGTAAAAAGTGGTAAATTTAGGGAGTTGGTCAAAATACAGAGAGGCTACTTTTGTATGTGTTAGAGTATTTCTCTTTTTCGTTCACCATGATATGACACCTAATAAACGGATTACTGAACAATAAATGCTCGTTACTGGCTCGTGATTACCTGATGCATTTACATATTTAATTTAATTCGTCTCTAAAATACGAGCCCCGTTTGAAGCGCGATATTTTAAAAAGCCATTTGACAAAACGCGATATTTCAAAACGCGATATTTTAAAAACGCGATATTGTACAAAACGCGATATGGTACAAAACGCGATATTTCAAAACGCGATTGCCTAGTTCTGATGGTACATGTTCAATTTTATCATAATGGTGAAGGAAAATTTTATTAAATGAAGGAAGATTAATAACACAGCCATACAAAAAAATTTTTTTTTTGGCCTGGGGGTCTGACTATGTATTCTATATGTTTTTGGGGTCGCTGAATCCGAATCCAAGGTCGTTTTAACCCTAGCACGTCAGGGTTTGGCCTTAACCTCAAAAACCTAGTAAATAAGGATTTTCAGTACTATATATAACTCTATAACTTGAACGATTAACTCCTAAAACCTTTAAACCCATAATCTCATAACCCAATAACCCCATAACACCATAACCCCGCAACCTGAAAAGATCTAGTAAATTAGTATTTTTAGCATTAAATGCATATAACTCTATAATTCGAACAGTCAAGCCCTAAAACCTATATACCGATGACCCCATAACCTCATGACCCCATGACCCTATAACCACATAACCCCATAACACCATAACCGCATAATCCCATAACAATATAACTTTAACTAAACAGCCACACAAAAAATTCGGCCTCGGAGTCTGACTATATATTCTATATGTTTTTGGGGTCGCTGAATCCGAATCCGAGGTCGGTTTAATCCCACTACGTCAGGGTTTTTCCATAACCTCAAAAGACACTTTAAAATCTACTAAAACCGTTAAACCCGATAATCCTAAACGATGTTAAACCTAAAACTCGCTCGCCCATCGAATCTTCGACTAACTCAATAACCCCTATATCAAAATACTAAAACAATATCGCTCAATCTTCCTCGGCGTAGATTTCACAAAATTTACATGCGTCATATTCCCTACAATCTCGTTTCCCGTGTGTTTACATCCAGGGCACCTCCTCGCGATGACGGCGGGCAACGGAGCGAGCCCGTTATCCCGCTGAGTCCCTGGATCACGGCTGTTACGCCGTCATGGCAGGCACACGGAGATAGTCCATTACAATGCAGGGAGTCGGATACCCAGTATCGGCGTCTGGTCAGGGTGGGAAAGCGAGCCCGCAGGCGTCGTGATCAAGCGACCGCACCCCAACATTGGTTGGTGACTTGACCAATGTAGAGTTTAGGACTACAAAAAAAAGAGCAAAGTTGTCTTGCCAGAACACAATTGTGAATCGGAGCACAATGTATTCTGTCATGTATGCTCAAAGTTTGATGTGAGTTCTCTACCAAAAGTCATCGATGATGATATTCGAGAGACTTACAAAGATATTTTTGATTTCGATATGGATGAGTCAGGGATTAAATGCTGGGCTCCCAACATCATCTGTAACTGTTGTCGAAAAATATTCGGCAGATGGAAGAAGGAAAAAAATAAAGAGAAGATCGCGTTTTCCGTTCCGACGATATGGAAACGCCCTTCAAGTGGTGATGACTGTTTTTATTGTTGCAATAATATCCAGGGGTATAATAGTAAAATCAAAACAAAAATCGTGTACATTAGTATTTCATCTGTTGTAGCTCCAGTATTAGCTGCAGTCGAGGACAGTCGTACTTGTAATGTCAGTCATTTGCATCCACCCGAGACAATTGCTGATATGATGGAAGTCGACGAAAAAATAGATATGGATACAGAATCGGCATTTGAGATGAGTGATTAGACAGATAGTGACATGGATGATGGCTTAAGCTCCAAAAATTCAAAACTGATATCGCAAGCTGCGTTAAACGATCTTGTACGGAATTTAGGATTAGCAAAGGATGGTTCAGAATTTTCAGCATCCTTTCTTAAAGAGAGAAATCTGTCGGAGCTAAAGACGAAAGTTTCTTTTTATAGAAACAGAGAGATGCAATTTCGACAGTATTTTTTAAAAGTTGATGATCATTCTCTTGTTTATTGTACAGACATAGTAGGTCTCATTAACGAACTAAAACCAAATTGTTATGATGCCAAAGAGTGGAGACTTTTCATAGACTTATGAAAGAGGAGTATAAAGGCAGTTTTGCTACACAATACAAACATTTATGCTCCAGTTCCCATTGCCCATTCCATTGTTATGCAGGAAAAATATAAGAACATTGATATTCTACTGCAAAAAATTGATTACGAGGCTTATAGATGGCAACTTTGCGGTGATCTTAAAATTATAACGATTTTACTTGAACAACAGTCAGGATTCATAAAATTTCCATGTCATTTATGCTTATGGGACAGTCGTGATCGTGAAAATCATTATGTGAAAAAAATTGGTCTTCCAGGCCAGAACATCGTTCACTCCTGGTTCCCGGAATATCATCCACAAATCGCTAGTTGATCCAAGCAAAATTCTTATCCCTCCCCTTCACATCAAGCTTGGTCTAATGAAGCAATACGTTAAAGCGCTCGATAAATCTGGAGCCTACTTCAAATATCTCGTTGATAAATGTTCGAAGTTGTCTGAGGCAAAATTGAAAGAAGGGGATTTCGATGGCCCTCAGATCAGAACGATGTTCTGAAATACTGCCTTCACCAGTACAATGAATCAGAAAGAAAAAAACGCCTGGCAAAGCTTCAAAGCAGTTGCACAAAATTTCCTTGGCAATAAAAAAAGCCCTCATTAAAAACAGTTAGTTAAAAAAATGATTTCTGACTTTCAGAAGCTTCAATGTAATATGAATTTGAAACTTCATTTTCTTCATTTCCACCTCGATAAATTTCCTGAGAACCTTGCAAACTTTAGTTAACAAGAGGGAGAACGATTCCACCAAGATATTAAGGTCATGGAAACTCGGTATCATGGACGATGGGATGTAAACATGATGGCTGATTTTTGCTGGACGCTAAAGAGAGAATCGAAGGAAAGTCGGAAACGAAAGCGTACTTCGTTGCACAGGTCATTTAAAGAGAAGAGAACGCGATCTGGCTCAAATAAAGAGACTGACTAAAGCTTTGTTTTTATATTATTTTATAAATCAGCCCTTATAAGGGCTATATGATGTATAAAATCCGGTCAAGCAACCTCCCCGCGGTGGACATTGATACATTGGGTAATGCTAATGCTGACGGTCGTACAAATGTTATACAAGGTTATACAGAGATAACTTGGGAATGATGATGATATTCTGTTTTAATTTCATGAAATCTACGTCAGGAATAGTTTCGCGGTGGAAGAATAAGGGATACTGTTCCAGTATTTTGAGGACGGGGTTATAGGGTTATGAGGTTATGGGGTTATGGTGTTTTGTGGGTTATGAGGTTATTGGGTTGTGAGATTATGGATTTATAGGTTTTAGGAGTTAACCGTTCAAGTTATATAGTTATATACACTACTGCAAAAAATTAAAGGAACACTAATTTTTTTCAATTTTTTTAGGGTTTTGTGAAAAGCTGTATCTTTGTAAAATACGGTCGTACAGAGATGAAAAGAAAAGCATTTTAAAGATCTCTAGTTTTGAGACTTTTGAGCGGAAAATTTTTGTGAGATACCGTTATCACGCAATTATAAGAAAGAGCGCGAAATAAAAACATTCGATTTTTTTATTTTTTGTGAAGGATCCATGGGCTCGGGAAATTTTTTTAAAATAAAACCAATGCATAGGTCGGTTAGCCTGTTAATTAGGCGTAAATTAAATTTTATTCTGGTCTCCCTATGTCAACTTTTTGCTGAGATATCTGACTTTGAATAAAAAAAGATCCTTTTACATTTGATCATCGATATCTCAGCAACCAATGATTGCACAGTAAACTTTAGGGCAGCCTTAAAAACTTCAGTAAACTTCCTACAAGACCCTTTAATGATTAGTTGAGAACAAATTTTTTTTTCACCCTCAATACTGATTTGAAAAAAGTACAAAAAAACGACTTTTTAGGTTGTCTTAATAAATCTACCGTTACTTTACAAATATTGATGGAAAGACTAATGTTGCCAGGTCATTTTACAGTTTAATGTACTCCTAATAGCCCTGTATGTATTATTTTCAAATTGATCCATCCAACCGTTTTTCCGGACAGATTGATCAAAGTTTTACAAAACAATTAAAGGAACAAGTGATCATCAAAATATAAAAATCACTTTTTCCACATTTTGCGTTAGTTATTTGTTAACCCTTAATGGTCGTAAGATTTTTTTGCAATACTCGCCGACAGAAAATTAAATAAAGTTCTGCAATATGACCAATTATTATGGAACTTGGCAATTTCTCATCCGATTTTAGTGAAATTTGGTATGCGTTATTGAAATGGGATTCTAAAACGATTCGTGGATAAGTTCTGGAAAATGGCCAACTAGGAAGAAACTTAGCCATTTCTTAACCGATTTTGATGAAATTCGGTATGTACGATGGAAAAGGGATTCTAAAGTGATTTTTGGATAAAGTTATGGAATATGACCAACTGGGATGTAACTTGGCTATTGCTGAACCGATTTTAGTTAAATTTGGGATCGGCGATGGAAATGGGATTCTAAAATGAATTTTAGCTAAAGTTCTGGAATATGGCCAATTAGGTAGGAACATGGCCATTTTTTATAAGATTTTGATGAAATTCAGCATGTGTAATAAAAATTGGGTTTTAAAATTATGTTTAGATGAAATTCTGGAATAAGCCGTATTAGGATGGAACTTGGAAATTTCGTATGACCCCTTCCAAAGCTATAAACGGTAACTTCATCTTTCAAACATTTTTTATGAACGTTATACTATAAGTACTAATTGCTTCTGAATTATTGAACCATTAATTTGTCAACCTCAGCTGTTATTTCATTATATAGGCCGGCCATTTACGATGTTCCGTGGCATAATTCAGAAATTTCGAATGACCACCTCAAAAGTTATAAACCATTTAGTATTATATTCTGTGAAAGAACCGCGACATATTCTGGAAAAAAATTGAGAGAGGTTCTTTAAAAATATTTTGGAAAATGGGAAATTTACTGTTCTTTCTAGTATTATATTCTGGAAAAGAGCCGAGACATATTCTGGAAAAAATTGAGAGTAGTTCTTTAAAAATATTTTGGAAAAAGGGAAATTTACTGCTCTTTCTAGTATTATATTCTGGAAAAGAGCCGAGACATATTCTGGAAAAATTTGAGAGTAGTTCTTTAAAAATATTTTGGAAAACGGGAAATTTACTGCTCTTTCTAGTATTATATTCTGGAAAAGAGCCGAGACATATTCTGGAAAAAATTGAGAGTAGTTCTTTAAAAATATTTTGGAAAAAGGGGAAATTTACTGCTCTTTCTAGTATTATATTCCCAGATTATTATTATCGGGGTCTTTTCAAACATCGTTTGAATAAAGAACATTTTAAATTGATACTAATTTAAGCTAAAATCTATTTGTTTTCGTTTTTCTTAATAGTTATTTAAATTTAATACAATAAAATTTTTAATGGTTTAGTTCCAGGATTAATTTTTAATAAATTTTTTAGTACAGTAATACCAGATTAAACTTTTTGATAATTTCGTGCTAACTTCCTACCGGTCAATTAAACCTATGCTTAAAAGTGTTCCCGAATTTTTTTTTCACATTCCTTTAAACAAGCATTTAATTTTAACTGCAATTTAGTGTCGTTAGTTAGTCTGGGGAGTCCTAACGCAGAGCTTAAACTGCGAGATAAATGGTTCCAGTAAGGGTGGAGTGATCAATATCTGTGTCACTCTAACTAATCTAACCTAACTCACTGAATTTTTAGGCTTTATAGAATCATAGAATTTATGAGATTTACAGAAGTTATTGAATTTATAAAATGTATAAAAATTAAAAAATGTTTAGAAACATTAGAATTTTATAGAACTGACAGATTTGAATAATTTATAGAACCCGTAGAATCTATAACAATTAATTAAAGGATTGAGATTATATAATCACAGTCTTTGAAGATTTTATAAAATTTATGGAATCGCATTTACAATTTTTAAGAACTAAAGAATTTATGAGATTTGCAGAATTAAAAGAACTTATTGAATTTTAAAACTTAATTCATAGAATTTATAAAATTTATTGAATTTAAAGAAATTATGGAATTTTTAGGATAAGTAACATTTGGGTTTAGAGAATTTATAGAACTGACAGACTTAAAACAATTTGAACCCATAAAATCTATCAAATTTGAAGAATTTATAAAATTTGTGGAGTTTTAACTATGGTTTTATTTATAGAATTGATGGAATTTACAAATATCATAAAATTTATAGAATTTTTAGAACTTATAAAAATATTAGAATTTATAATATTTATAGAATTTGTCGAATTTAGAGAATTTATAAAATTTAGAGAATTTATTGGATTTTTAAGATTTATAAAATTTATCAAATTTACGGAATTTTTAAGAAGTAAAGAATTTATGAGATTTGTAGAATTTAAAGCACTTACTGAAGTTTTAAATTTATTCATAAAATTTATTATAGAATTTAAAAGACTTATAGAATTTAATTAATTTATAAAATTTAAAAATTTAGAGAATTTATTGGATTTATCAAATTTATCAAATTTACAGAATTTATAGGATTTATAGAATTTAAGAAACTTATTGGATTTTTAGACTTTATAGAATTTACTGTAGGGCTGATATAATTTATGGCGTTTAGAAAATTTTTAAATTTAAAAAATTTATTTAATTTCTATAAATTCTAAAAACTTTATAAATTCTACAAAAATTTTAAATTCTAAAAATTATTTAAGTAGTAAGTGCGATTTAATATCATCTAATATGTATGTATATAATTACCCAATTCATTCACTAACTCCGGATTCCGCTTAATAATTATTACAGTAATTATACAAGAAAATACGTGGTACAAGTTTATGTTTACGCGTATGTATTTAAAATTTTTTATATTGAGTTGTAGTAAGCCATGAGAATTTTTTGGTGGGATTGAATCGGTTCACCGTGAAAATAAGCTCACCGCTTTACGTTATACCGCCTGGTTAATTCACCGTTTTTACGATTCACCGTCATAATAGTTCACCGCTTACGATTTACCGCTTTCACTATAATTTTTTTTTAAATTAACTACCAATATATTTAGTATAAATAGGCTTTACCTATATGTTTGTTTTTATCTTAGTAGTCTGAAATATAATATAATATAATTTGACATAATAAAAACACAAAAAGTGTCCAATAAATGGAGGTAATAGAAGTCGTAAAATCGAAACGCGGTAAAGATAAGCTTGTGGTCGATGGTTATATGTATAACATGGAAAAAAAAGTGGAGCCAAATTGCTATCGCTGGATTTGTGATTAAAAGTGTTCGCTGTTATGCAAGGGGCGCCTGTCAACGAAATTGACTGAAGACGGTCACACAATTTCTATAAGACCATCACCACACGTTCATGACCCTGACGCTAGAGAAAAACATCTGCACATGCTAAATACAGATGATTCCGGCTAAAATAATTTTGTCGATCGAGCTAAATTGCAATGCTGATGTCCGTAAACAGACCCCAAGTAAGGCTGCTCAGAAAATGAAGATCGCTCGCCAGCGTAAGGGAGTGTTTAGTGAGCCACAAAATTTAGCTGATATCGTTATTCCTGATGAAATTAAAAATATTGAAGGTGAAGCTTTCATTCTGTCTGACGACAAATTTGAAGGAGAACGCAATATAATTTTTGGAACGCTTCGTAGTCTAACACTTTTGGCAAATGCGGAATTTTGGATTATCGATGGAACGTTTGCTGTAGTTCCAATTATCATGAGGCAATTACTCACTATTTGCGTTATGGTTCATGAAACGATTGTTCCAATTATATATTGCCTAATGTCGAGCAAAAAAAGAAGTTCGTATGAAAAATTTTTTTATTCCATTTCTGGTTTGTGTTCCTTCAATGGTCTTGATCCGAACCCAAAAATTATCATGACCGATTTTGAAAAAACAATTTCAAGAGCCGGCAAAGAATTTTTCAAGAACGCAAAATTTAAGGGTTGCTTTTTTCATTTTGGCCAAATTCTGTGGAGGAAAGTACAATCACTTGGATTGCAACGCAGCTACGGTTGTGATACAGAGTTTGCTAACCGCGTCCGAATACTCAAATGTTTGGCGTATTTGGATCCAGATGAAATACCAAAAGCATTCAAATGCGTAATACCATACATGTGCAAGGATTCCATGATACTGGCAAAATGGCTAAAGATTAATTACATACAAACATCATCACCGTACCCTCCCGCATTCTGGAGTATTGCAGAACAACTTGAATTTGCATTGCTAACAACTCAGAATAACATTGAAGCTTGGCATCGTCGCTTGCAAGTTCTGATTGGCCACAAACATGCTGGTGTTATCGAATTGGCAAAAGTGCTACAGAAGGAGTATGTTCACATGTCTAACATAGTTGAGAAGGCCAAGATTGGTGAGAAACCACCATGTTCGGCTGCAAAAATTAAAAAAGAAAGTCGAATCAAAAGAATTTTGGAAAGAAAAAATGAATATTCAACATTTGAGATTTTAAGTAGTTTAGCTACAAATTATTATTTAACTGAAATAAATTAAAAAAATATTCATAATTTTACAGTTTTATTGAAAACACTGAAAATATCAATAAACATGAATTACAGCAAATTTCACCGCCAAGATTTACATTAATTTCATCTCATTCACCGCGGCGGTGAGTGAGATGAAATTAATGTAAATCTTGGCGGTGAAATTTGCTGTCGGTAAACCGTACGCGGTGAAATTTGCTGTCGGTAAACCGTGCGCGGTGAACTGTTAAACGGCAAACCATGGACGGTAAACCATTGTTACTGAACATCTGGAGACTGTCACGTTGTTTGGATAGACTTCGGTCGTATATGGGAGGGTTATTTGTCTCTCAGATATCATGTTCAGGCAAACATTACTCGTGACTTAAAATATGAAATCTTAGGCATTATGAAACAACCACCCCTTTTATCAACACCACTAATAAAAAAACTGATTAGCACATAACCATATTATAACTCATTCCAAAAAATAAAAATAAAAAATTCATTCATTTAACAATTGATTATCATAAAAAAATTTGAGTTTATTAATAATGAAAAAAAATCAAAGAAAAATTTTATAAACAAGGAAATAAACATTAAATTTTCTTATCAATCAAAAAAAAAACGAAATCAAAGTATTTGAGTGTTTTGTATACTCTGCAATGCACTAATGGAAAATATATATATATAAGAAACAAAAGTATAATTTCGCTTACCCCTTGCCTTCTACCGATGAGCGCTCACTGGTGTTGCTAAGGTGCGTTTGACAATCTTAAACCTAAAAGAAAATATTTTCACTTCCTGTGTACAAAACAAAGCACTCAAAACCCGAAACTTTAACACTAATTTTTTTATTTTTGATTTCACACAAAATGAACGTTTTCTTATTAAATTTTATGATTTTATAATTTTTCTTAATAAAATTTTTTTTTGTAACTGATTGGAATATTTCTTTTTATTGTTAACACAATATTTGTAATGCAACTGCTTATATTTAGAGATGCATATTTCATGTAGGCAATCGCAAATATTGGTCGAAATAACCGCCAATCACACGGTATAATTTCGCTGGAATTGAGGCCCCGCTAGCAACAACGTTTGGTAATCTGTCCGGTTATACGCTACAAGCTATTCATGAGAAAACAAATTTTTGACGCTTTTCAATCAAGCTCAACAAAATTCATGTAGGAAATTACATTCTTACCATTCGCTTTGATTAATGTATTCTTCCATATTTTTTTTTTTTTTTGTAGATGGAAAATTCGTCTAAAGTTGTTTTAACAATTTTAATTAATTGATACAGATTCGACAACTTCAATTTTAAAAGTTTCTGACTTTCACCTGGACACTTTACTTTTAAATTTAATTTAATTTTCTTAAGAGAAAAAGTATTGAAAATAATGTTTCACTACCGTGGCCTCTTCAACAATGATATACCAAATTATATTTTAACGAGGTACAAAAAAAATCGCTGGTGCTAACGGCTTACAAAAAAAATATTTATTCCATTTACCCGTTTATATTTACGTTTATTATATATATATATATATATATTAGGGTGGAGTGAAAAAAAACAAAAATTAGGGGGGGCCCTCAAAAGTTACCTTTTAGTGCCAAAACCACCTGGTTAAAATATTTTTAAAATTCATTAATATTTACCGATGGTATTTTCCATTTAAAGTATGTTTTTTCAACTTATTGCAGATTTTTAACTTAAAGACCGACAAAAACCACTTCGAAACCTAATTTTTCGGACTAGCAGGACCCCAAAATCGATAAATTACCAATAATGTCAAGGTTCAACAATTTCATGATTTGTGTATTTTATTTTACTTACGCAAAAGAAAGTAAAAAGTGATTGGCCAAAATGTTGTTTCTTCTCCCTAATAGTGGATAGTGGGCGTTCATCACAGGAGTGGCATTCGAGACGTTAGTAATTTCAATTATTAAACGGTATTCTATCGGTTTCTAAAGAATCATGTACTTCAGGATTTTTTGTATAATGAAAGTCTAGTTTAATTCGGCTAAAAAGAAAAATTTCAATTGGAAAATACCACCGATAAATTTTAATGAATTTTAAAAATATTTTAACCAGTCATTAACGACACTATAAAGTAACTTTCTGAAAGGCCCCCGTACCAAAATTGTAAAAAAAAAATTTTTTCACTCCACCCTAATATATATATATATTATATATTATATATATATATATATATATATATATATATATATATATATATATATATATATATATATATATACAATAACATTACTAAGACAGAAAAATTATTAAAACTGAGACTACTCTACGTAATGACCATCATAAAAACACAACAACAAAAAAAGAAAATTCAAATTAGATCGTGATATTTGAACTAAAATTGTTCAAAAGTTCAATGAACTTTCCACGTAATTGTGTCCTGGATTGAAATTTCTGTTCTTGATTATTTAGGATAGATGGCACAAATCATCGTAAAAAGTTTATCGCGTAAAAAAAAACCGATTCGGTTTGTTTCTTGTCTAAATGTCTAAATTCTACATTCTACAGTTTACAATTTATAAAAAAAATAACGATTTGTTTGATTTAGTTTTTCGCCGTTTCGTTTCTTATTCTTAGTTCATAAGTAAATTTGTAACACCATGAGACGGTGAACCGTGTCCAACCCTTTTTTGGTAAACATTTTTTCCAATCATAAACTTCATAGCATCCTATGTTTGAAACAATATAACAATGAAAGTTAATTTTGTTAGGTTGACCGTGATTTAGTAGTAACGTATTGGACTAGTGCCCGGTTTCACAAAAAAATTAGCAATCTCTAGTTAAATAATATTTCCTCCCTTTCTTCTTTTATGAAATTGCGTTTTGTTTCACAATAAAAACTCAATGCAAGTTGATTATATATTTTTTTTACATAGAAATATTTAGCCTCCAGCTAATTATTTAGCTGGACGAAATTGGGCAGCTAAATATTTAGCTCTCCGCTTAAAATTTTCATGTAAAAAGTACGAAAAAATTAGCATGCGTTGAATTCGTATTATGAAATAAATCGCAATTTCATAAAAGAAGAAAGAGATGAAATATTATTTAACTGGAGATTACCTGTTTTTTTGTGAAACCGGGCATAGAGCGGCTAAGGTCTGGGGTTCGATTGTGCCCAAGGCATTTTAGTTTAGTTTTTTCAATTTAGGCAAGAGATGGAACAGTTTGGAGTGAAGTTCCACCACCATATCGCAGAAAACTGTCGCATAACATTTTAAAATCGACCACTTCAGGGCCAACAAATAAAACATACGGGATAGGCATCATCCAAACATTCAAACTATTTATAAGTGAGGAAATTTGTGACATCATCATTCGTGAGATCAATCGTAGAGGAGCTCAGAGTTACCAGACATGGAACTAAAAAAATCCAAACAATATTCGGATATAGAAGCCAATAAATGCATCGGAATTTGATGGATATCTTGGTATTATAATATTTGCCGGTGTCAGCCGATCCAAGAACGAACATATACTAGATTTGAGGAGGTCTAGTTCTCATCCCCTTTATCGTGCTACGATGGGTGTTCAGCGCTTTTATATGATAAGCCGATATATCAGATTTGATAATGGGAACACTCGTGCGCAACGGTTACTTACTGACAAAGCGGCTGCTATTTCAGATATATGGCTTATGTTGAATCGAAATCTTCGAGAGTGTTTTGTAGTTGGAGCAAACATTACGGTCGATGAACAGCTATTTCCATATCGAGATGGTACACGTTTTACGCAATACATTCCATCAAAACCGGCCAGATATGGAATTAAAGTATGGTGGGTTTGCAACTCTACTACCTCGTATCCATTAAAAGGACAAATCTACACTGGAACGGCTCCAAACTTCCAAAGAGAAAGTAACCAAGGAGAACGTGTTGTTAAAGATTTATGCTGCACTCTTTTCCAAGGAAGTGGTCGAAACA
The DNA here is from genome assembly GCA_963556165.1 of Tipula helvola. Taxonomy (NCBI): domain Eukaryota; kingdom Metazoa; phylum Arthropoda; class Insecta; order Diptera; family Tipulidae; genus Tipula; species Tipula helvola. The sequence goes on along the minus strand of OY744483.1, from coordinate 190,867,358 downwards.
TTACCTGTGACAATTATTTTACCAGCTACAGTTTAGCTTCTAGTTTGATGCGTGACCACAATTTATCGATTCTAGGGACAGTAAATAAAAGACGACGATTCGTACCAGCAGAATTCCTAGTCGTAAAAGGCAAACCTCGACCTGTCGAATCGTCTATTTTCGGATTTTCGAACAACATCACAATGTGTTCTTATATTCCAAAAAAAAAAACAAAGCCGTGGTGGTCTTATCTACCATGCATTATGATAGGGAAACACAAGGATCGGCCAATAAACTAACAATGATCATAGATTATAACAGAACTAAGGGCGGCGTGGATAATATGGGCAAAATTTTGGGTGAATATTCATGCAAAAGGAGGACGAATCGGTTGCCATTGGCATTTTTTCATAATATTTTGGATGTGGCGGCTTTAGCAGCACATATGTATAGCATATATAGAAAATAATCCTTTCCAAAAAAAAAGCTCCAGTCAGCGGCGTAAATTTTTACAACAACTAAGAAAGCAGTTGGTTATGCCTGAAATTAGTAAACGTTCCAAGAACCCGCAAATAATGCGACATTTCGCTACCAAAAATGGCATCGAAAGTATGTTGGGCCATACTGTGGAGATTGACACAAGAGATGTACAAAGCACACCTATCGCAGAAAAACGTGACGCAAGCGGTAGAATCATGCAAAAAGGGAACTGCCACCTCTGTTCTAAGAGACGACCGACCCGGAAAAATTGAAACCAGTCTGTGTGCAGCATACATTGACTGTAGCAACTTGCTTACGATGAACAACAGCAATAACATCGAATTGATTTTTATTTAATTTTCTATTATTTGATGTTAAGTTTCATAAATAAATAATGAATTAAATCATATGAATCTTTCTAATTATTACTTATTAATTTTCATTTTGCGTTAAGGTTGAGTTACATACCCGGGTATGTTGGTTGTCAATTTGAGGGGTTATATGGAAAAAACTATCCTAAACCTATTAATAATCAAGTTTTGGAAAAACTTTTCTTGAACATCCATTCAGAACATATAATTGTTAAGTTACTAAACGTATCATGTCGATACGATACCTAAATCAATAAAATTTTGGTTATTAAAAATGAAAAACACACCCGGGTATGCGGTTGTAAACATAAGGGTTAAAAAAAAATTATTTTTTTGGCAAAAAATTGAATCCCTACCCCTACTCATAAACCAGCAAAAGTAGCAATATTATTCCCCCCCCCCTCCCCTCCCTTTTCATCCCAGAGTCATACCAATTAGGGATTTTCCGAAATAGAATTCCAACGCGCTTGCTGACTGGCAGCTAAAATATTTCGTATGTAGTTTTATATGGTCAAACATGTGTTTGAATTTTTCGTTAAATTATTAGTTTCGACTAAATTAATTTTAAAATTTGATATTTATTATTAATCGCAACATACTCAGTTTTATTAACCATAAAAAAAAGTACGAGGACATCCACTAATTTAGACAAGCAACTTGTATTTGTAAACATGATTTTACTTATTTTTGCATGTAAAAACAAAATGCAATCAGCGCTGCCCAAGCGTGGGGACAAATGAACGAAAATCGATTTTGGGAAAGTCCCTCATGTAACGTATCTCGAAAATGAAAACCTCCTTGAAATTCTTATGTTGGTAATTTGGTTTCGTACTGAAAAGTAAGGTCTGCTCATCAGGACTCAGATCACAAGGATCCTTCATTACAAGACTACAGCTAAAACGAAGCAACGCTAAGATTGCCATATCGGGTATTGGAGCTGCAACCAATGGATAGTATCATTGGAAAAGCGCAAGTAGCCTTAGACAGAAGTGTCGCGTTTTCTTTTTTCTTTTCGGAAAATAAAAAATTAAAAATTTTTCAATCGATTTTTGGGGCATAAATTGGGGCTTACGGTTAAGTATTGTTCCTTTGTTTATACTTTTTCTTGGCATTTGTTACTTTGGATCGTTTTTTTGTTTCTTCTCCCACGTCGTGTGTACGCTAAGTTTTGACTTTTAGTTTAATTATGTCGTCTTATTATTCCAATCTAGTCCTGAAATCCATGTTAGTTGATAGGTCGTTATTGAATGTAGCCAGTTTAAACGGCAAAAGTCTAGTCCCAAATATTGCCGAGATTCGTCACATTTTGAATGGCGCTTCAGTGGACATACTTTGTGTCTCTGAAACCTTTCTAAATCCAAATATCCCTAATTCAGCTTTTGCCTTAAAAGGTTTTAATATATCTAGGAAAGATAGGACGGTACCACCCCTTAAATATGGTGGTTTATGTATGTTTGTAGGTGATTGATCACATTAAGGCTAGATTAGTTACCATACATTCTTCTATTTCAGAATTGTTAGCATCGGATTTAGCGTTTTTATTTGTCAACGTTTTCATTAATGGTCGTAAAATCTTATTCGGTACCGTCTATAACCCTCCAAAAACTAGTAAGAGGTCGTATGCCCAATTTAAAAAATGCCTTGTAGACTTAGAAAGTTTGTTTAGTTATTTCTCTTATAGATTCGATGAAGTGTATATATTAGGTGACTTCAATTTCGATATACTTCAAAATTCCGGCTTCCCTCGGGATTATGTGAATCTTTTAAATAGTCTTAATTTATCCGTACACAACACTGTGGCGCCGACGTTTTGTTGTCAAACCGCTAGCGGTGCCTCTTATTCCCTTATTGACCATATCATCACTTTTACGAATAATTCCCGCCTTTACTTTGCTTGTAACTCGGTTCCTTGGGAGGATATTTTTTGCCTTAGTTCTGCAACTAGCCAAGTAGAATTTTTCAAATCGTATATTAGATTGGTCTTTGATAGTTGCATTCCGCTTAAAAAGGTTACTTTGAAAGTTTCGAATGCCATAAGCATATAGACATTGTTACTAGATTTCTCATTTCATTATAACTAAAGGAAAAAATCAAAACTTCTGATAATTCCAATGTTATCGGTGTGTTGTGTATTTTATAAGGCAATGATTTTAGAATGCGTTGCAAATATAATACGTACCTATATGCAATACACCGATAACATTTGAATGGAAAATTTTTTTATTTTTTTTTTGTGTTTTTAGTCAAATGAGAAATCTATTATGATTGTCTATGCCATAAGTATTAGAGTTAGTAAATATCGTTTATGGAAAAGGTATCCTAATAGTCAGTCTCATTTAGATTATAAGCAGGCTCGTAATAGATTTGTAGGGTTAATTCGGATTGCTAAACGTAATTATTTCAGGGACAAGTTAGACTCCTCCCTTCCTCCCAAGTTGTTTTTGGCGTAGTGTTCGTAATTTAGGCCTAGGCAGATGCAAGAGTAGTTCTAGTGGGGTGTTTAAGCCCGATGATATCAATAGTTAGTTTTGCTCTAGTTTAAACTCGGGCAGTAGTACCGTCGATTTGTTCTCTAATGCGTCCTCTAATTCGTTTTCGTTTTCAAATATTTCTCTCCAGGATTTACAGTCTGCCATTTGGAATGTTAAATCGGAATCTTCTGGTCTGGATAACATCAATTTAAAATTCGTGAAGCGAGTTTTCCCTCTCGTCTCAAAATATTTGTTACATATCTCTAATTTTATTCCTGCATCCTCTTCCTATCCAGATCAGTGGAAGCTAAGTAAAATAATCCCAATCCCAAAGATCAGTAATCCTTCATAGCTATCCCATTTGCGGCCAAGTAGCATTTTAAGTTCTCTCTCTAAAGCTTTCGAGATAGTTGTTAAAACTCAAATTCTATCGCATCTAAATAGCAATAGTTTAATTAGTTTCTTCCAATCTGGGTTTAGAAAATTTGCCAATCATCTGCGTTATTAAATGTATGTGATGATATTAGGCGTAATATGAATAATAGGAAATTGACATCTTTAACTTTGTTAGATTTTTCTAAGGCCTTTGATTCTATTAATCACAGAATTCTTTTTAACAAACTCTTATCTCAGTTTAGATTTTCGGTTTCCGCTGCCAGACTAATTTTTAACTATCTTTCTAATCGTTCTCAGGCAGTTTTTTTCGACAATTCTTTGTCTGATTTCCTTCCTGTAATTTCCGGCGTTCCTCAGAGTTCAGTGCTGGGTCCTCTATTGTTTTCTTTGTACATTAATGACATAGAAAATAGAATCCTCTATTTAACATTGTTCATTTCACATTTTCGCTGATGACATAGTCATAGATAGTCGTTTAGATCAGGGTTCTATTGATAGGAATATTTCTCTGATAAATGAACACTTAAGTAATATCGCTAGTTGGTCGGTCTATAATAGGCTCGTTTTAAATGCGAATAAATCTGAGTCGATTAAAATTTATAAAAAATCGTTAGACACCTCGTCCTTTCCTGGTATTTTTCTGCAGGGTTCGCTAATTAGATATTCAAATACTGTTAGAGATTTAGGCTTAGTTATTAATAAAACTCTTTCTTTGTTAGTCCTTAAACCTCAACAAATCAATATGTAAGTACTGGGAAATCGAAGCAATTGGGGTCTTAAAGTAATCATTAGTCAACTGAATGTCAAATTATGTCAACTGACTTTATAGTCAATTGAATGTCAAAATCAACGGTTATTACCTACCCCATCATGGCGTGTTTAAAAGTACTAGGTAATAGTATGATCAAATTAAGAGTGGCTTTGACGGCTCTTGTAAAAGGGATAGCGGACCAACTGTTCAACAAACCCTTTGCGAAATTTTGTGTCGTTTCAGGAAGTACAAGATTGAAATAACCGCTGATGTCAAAAAATGTACCGCCAGGTTCGGGTAGCAGCAGGAGACACAATATACCAGAGAATAATTTGACGAGAAATACCAATTACACCGTTTATCACATACGAACTTCAGACTTTTACCTATGGTCCAACACGAGCCCTGAACGAAGCAGCAGACAAATTCCGAGAACCATTCCTAGAAGCAGTAAGTCACATTAAAAATAACATGTACATAGATGACCTAATGACTTGAGCTGAAACAATAGATGACGCGAGCAAACTGAGAGACGAAGTTAATTTAATTTTATCAAGTTCAGGATTTCTCCTCGAGAAATGACTGTTTAACGAGGAAGGCGCGCTGAATAACATTACTGCAACGAATTGTCAACAAAACGTTTTAGAAATAGAGGAATCCAGCAACGTTGAGGTGTTGGAATCCTACTGGAACTAATTGTAAACGACCAATCAACGTTAACTAAAAGAAGAAATTTGTCAGAGGCAAGTCATTTGTTTGACCCTTTAGGATGGCTTGCACTAGTATCAAAATAAAAATATTTTTTCAAAAGCTGTGGTTTGAAAACCTAAATTGGGATGACCAACTACCTCCTTGCTTATCCGCAGAGTGGCTTAGTATATGCAACACTTTACCAAAAATAAAGGAAATCGAAATCGACAGGTATATTAACACAACCAAAAATCGAAAAATTGCTTTATATGGTTTTTCAGATGCCTCTTAGTATGCATATTCGGCGGTCGTCTATGGTGAAATTAAAAAGGAGAACGGCCATTCCGAAATTTTGTTGTTATCATGTAAAACCAAAGTAGCACCAGTAAAATTTTTCAATTCCACGGGACACATAAACCCCCAGGAAAATCCTGCTGACTGTGCATCTCGTGGAGTAGAACCAGACCAATTGAGGAATTCAAATTTATTGTGGAAAGGTCCAGAGTGGCTCGTCGATCAAAGTAAATTGCCAACTAAGAAATGGGATACAAACACCACCGAAGAAATGCGTTCTCAAACATCGAGCATACAAATTCAACGGAATCAGGACGAAGGGCCGAATTTCAAAGGGCCGAATGTAGAAGGGCCGAATGTTGAAGGGCCTGTAGCGGTTCACCCAATGAACCACTACAAACTGAGCAGCGCACATTCCAATTGGAATGTGTAGTGGGTTGACTTCCCCTTCGCACGTGTGCTGGACCAATCACAGCGCACTACACACAAAACAAAATAAAATAAAATTAAAAATTAAAATCAATCAGTCTGCTCTCGAATTTCGTCGCGGCGACATGTCGCCCAACTCGCGCGGTAGAAAATGGTGGTGAAAAATACCAAATTAAAATGTTAATTAAATAAATAAATTTTTATAAATAAATTAAATTAAAATAAAATATAAAATTTATTAAAAACAAAGCAAAATTAAATTGCATAAATTTATTAATAGAGTGCAACCGCAATTTATGCACTTTAGGCCGAATATCGAAGGGCCGAATGGGTCGAAGGGCCGAATGGGTCGAAGGGCCGAATGGGTCGAATGGCCGAATGGGTCGAAGGGCCAAATGGCGAAGGGCCGAATGGGTCGAAGGGCCGAATGGGTCAAAGGGCCGAATTTTTTTATTTATTATTTTTAGAAGTAAAATTTTTTAAATTTTTTGTTTTAAGGAATATTTTGTAAATTTTTTTATCAAATATAAATTAATTTCTTATGCGTTTATACATATTTTATTATGTTTAATCTTTGGATATTCTATCGGCAAAAATATTGCATTAATTTTGCTATTTTTATTTTGTGTTCTTTTTGTAATTATCAAGTGGAAAATATTTGCGTACATAATAGGTATTTCACCAAAACCAAAAAAGAATTTTGTCATAAAATGTCATAAAAATCAGACCATTTTACTTTCTTTTACGTAAGTAAAATAAAGTATAGTAATCATGAAAATTTTCGACCTTGAGATTATTGAAGATTTATCTGTTTTGAGGTCCCATGAGTCCGAAAAAGTGGGTTTCGAAATGATGTCTGTCTGTCAGTCCGTCTGTCTGTCCGTCTGTCTGTCCGTCTGTCTGTCTGTCAGTCTGTGTCCTCTCTACAGCCCAGATGGCTTAACCAATCGAACTGAAACTTCAGATTTAAGCTTTTTGGATAAATTGGGAGGTCCCAGTGAATTTTACTTCAAATCGGTCCACCGGAAGTGGCCACTCCCTTGGGCCAGAAAATTTGTTTTGCAAATATCTTAAAAAGTATAAGGTTTACAAAAAATTACTAATACAAAATGTTTCCAAAAATCAAAAAAAAATAAAATAAACAAATTAAAAATTAAAAAAATTAAAATTAAAAATTTTAAAAAAAAATTTAAAAATTTTATAAAAAAAAAATTAAATATTGTTTTGCCAACACATAAATATATGTGTATATATAGCCTAATTATGCTAATTATAATTAATTTGCACACTACAGTGACATACTTCCGGTTTTTAATGCAAATATTACATAATTGAATGTGGATCATTTTTTCATGTTTCTTAACTTTTTTAACGACTTATTAGGGTTTGTAATACTTAAGTATATATATCGTTTTATAATTGCAAAAATATTTCGCAACTCCTGCCCCCCCCCCCCCCCCACACTTTTTTACAGGGAGTTACAGCAGTTCTTGCATTTGTCATTTTAATTATTGTGTGTATTAGCCCAATTATGCTAATTATAATTAATTTGCACACTTCAGTGACGTACTGCATGTTATAAAAATATTTAGCCTACATGTATGTTAAATTGCCAAATCGGTCAACCGGAAGTGGCCACTCTCGGCCCGAAAATGTGTTTTGCACATATTTTAAAAAGTATAAGATTTACAAAAAATCACTAATACAAATTCCAAAAAATTAAAAGAAAAAATTTAAATTCATAAATATCACCTTTTATTTCTTTTACGTGTGTACTAATGAGTTCAAAAAATTGAGTTTTGAAGTGGTGTCTGTTGGTATATACATATGACTGTCAATTTGTAGTCCAAATGGTTTAAGCAATCAAACTGCAACTTCATGTTTAAACTTTTTACATAAATTTTGGGGTCCCAGTTCCCAGCTCCCAGATTCCGTAAAACAGAAAATTTATTTTGCAAATATTTCAAAAATATACAATTTACAGAAAACATGAAATAATAAAAACAATCTTAATTAAGTTTGCGGGAAATTTGAATTATAAAAATTTTTCAAAATTCGCTGTTCGTAAAAGAAAGTCGTGTGTTGGCCACACCTCCATTTTTTTATTCGTTAGGGTGAAGGAAAATTCTATTTGGACGAATAAAATAATTTCTCTGTGATTTAGTGATGTGAATATAGTGAATATACTCCTAATAATTTATTACATAATTGTAAAGACAAATTACAGTTTAAGGCCAAATTTTCAAAAGGTCTACTTAAATTAAACGAAACTGTTTATTTTAAAGTATATTGTTGTCTTATGTGTTGTTTTGAATATTGTTTCAACCTGAAATGTATTACCTATTTTGATAGGAGTCATTTTGACAAACAACATTTCAACCTGGTATTGATATCTAGAAAATTAATATTGTTTTTCATAAATAAATAAAAATAATAGTTTTTAATATCAAATTCAGTACATTTACAAAATATTCCTTAAAACAAGAAATTTAACAAATTATATTTCTAAAAATAAAACATAAAAATAAACAAAAAAATTCGGCCCGTCGACCCATTCGGCCCTTCGACCCATCCGGCCCTTCGACCCATTCGGCCCTTCGACGCATTCGGCCCTTCGACCCTTTCGGCCCTTCGACATTCGGCTCTACGACCCATTCGGCCCTTCGAACTTCGGCCCTTGGACATCCGGCCGGCCCTTCGACATTCGGCCCTTTGATATCATTTCAAATTCAACAACCTAATGTTATAGACAACCTAATAAATCGAATATCCAGCTAAAATACTGTCCCTATTACCGTTCTCACATTTTACTCACCCGGTGACTTCAGCTCACCCAAATAAAATTTTGATATTATGGTTGCCACATTTGAGTCACCCGGTGACTTCAACTCGCCGCATCCTAATTTTGTGTATTATGATTCTCGCGGTGAGTGAGTCTAGTGTCAATTGGGCCTATCCACACGAATATTTTTAACAACACCGTAACAACAGCATTCTGTATTCACACTGTTGTTATTCTTCTTTATGGATGTGTAAATTTACTTCATTTTTGGATTGCTTTGTTCGAGGTACGAACTATAAGGAGAAAAACAATTACATATTTCATTTTGTGCGTTAAACAATAGAAAAACACGTGCCAATGCACATTCAACTTTTTTATTTATTTAATTTTATATTTGTATTAGTGTGTAACAACACGAGAATACCAGAAATTTCATAATGCAAAAGTGCATTACAAATCCCCACCACAAATTTAGGTTTGTTGGCAGAGAGGTAAAGAAACGAGGGTGAATACGGTTGTTAAAAATACTGGTGTGGATAGGCCCAAAATGCTCACCTACAATTGGTTGGTGACTTCATAGTAAAAAATTTGTATTTTTGACAGAAGAAGATATATTTGTTTTTTTTTTTTATAAAATTTAAATAACTAAATAATTTTGATTTTGTCTAATTATCCTAATTTATCTTCTAATAATAATATCTTCTAATCTTTACTTTATTTAAGACAAAAGATAAAAATAACAAGCATCAGCCATTGGATTTCCAGATAATATGGGTAAAACCAAATAAATATCTCATCTTCGAAAAATAAGTCGAAACTGCTTGTCATAGTTGATTATTATATTATTAAATATTGAATATTAATTATTAAAACATCCAAAATTAATATTTATGGTTTTTATGTCGTTTTTTTTTTGTACGCTGTGATTCTTGTTGATAAACAAAGAAAAAAATGTTAGCGTCAATTGTCAAAAAACAATTATACCAACTTGATAACATCAAAATACATGGAATGACGCACGCCGCAGCGCACACTACTCACCCAAATTAAAGCGAGAACCATAATACGAAAATAAGAGTCACACGACTCAATAAATAGGTGAGGTGACTCTCTGGGTGAGGTGAGAACCATAATAGGAGTGTACAATTGTCCGAATACTAGCCTACGTCTTTCGATTTCTCAATATAAAATCAAATCCTAAACCTTCAGTTTTTCCATACCTTACCAGTTCAAAATTACAAAAATCCCAGATTTCACTATTCAGATATAATAATCAAAGTACTTTAATTTAGAAATCAAACTCCTTGCATCCAATAAAGAGATTCCATCTTCAAGCAAACTTAGTTTCCTAAAACTTTTCATCGACGAATCAGGCTTACTTCGAGTTGGTTGGATTCTAATTCTGAATCGCATCAGTAACATATAACATCAAGCATCCATTAATATTGCAATCCGAAGACGAGCTAACCAAATTAATTGTCCGAGAACATCACACACGTTACCTGCATGCCGGTCCAACATTAAAGATAGCAACACTTCGCACAAAATATTGGATCTTGGGGAGACGAATCTAATTAGAAAAACAGTATGAAGCTGCTTAGAATGCGTGAAGCACGCCGTCAAGACGCTTGACCAAATCATGGGCAATTTCCCTGGTACCCATGTAGAGCTGATCAAACCATCTAATAAAGTAGGAATACATTATGCAGGGCCGTTTCCAATTCACCTGGTCAGAGCAAGAGGTCAGAAAACACATAAGTCCTACATCTGCATATTTATACGTCTATCTACCAAAGCTGTGCACATAGAGCTAGTATCCAATCTCACTTCTGACGCATATATGGCAGAATTACTACGATTCATAGCACGCAGAGGAATATTCAAAGAGATTATCAGCGATAACGGAACCAATTTCATCGGAGCTCGCAACAATTTACACGAACTGTTTAAATTTTTAACAGATAACGCTAATAATTTGTCATTTCTTACAAACAGATGAAATCAAGTTTAAATTTATTCCACCAAGCTCACCACATTTTGGAGGACTGTGGGAACTTGTGGGCGCACCACAACACAACTTCCTGCTGAAAGCCACGGCGACGCTAAATTATCTACACTATCAAGATGGAAGTTATTGCAACAAATGAACCAACACATCTGGAAGCGGTTGTCATTGGAATACTTGACTAATCTCCAATAAAGAAGTAAATGGCACAAGAAGAAGAATAACTAAAAATCTGTGATATTGTCCTCATTTAAGATAATAACCTCCAACAAAGCGGTTGATGGGTAGAGTAATCGAGCTGCATCCGGAATCAGATGCTCATGTGAGAGTTGTAACATTAAAAACATCAACATAATTTAGGAATCCAATACACAAGTTATGTGTATTACCAGCCACTACTACTAAATTGAATCAGCCGGAACTTCAACTTCATTATTTATATTTGTTGTCATATATTCCTGAAATCGTATAAGAAAATTTATTTATCTTATTATTTCATTTTAATGTATGTATATTCAATTTATAAAAATTTCTTACCGTTTTGTACACAACATTGAAATATAAAGGGCTCATGAGGTGATCAGAACTGCGGTCTTTGGTATGCGGTCTGTGTCATAAAGTTGGAAAGTTGATGTTACAATTTTGACAGTATTGATATCTATTTTAACCAACATATATTTACTTATACAACAACAGCCAAACAGGTCAAAAGCTTCAGTAACATGGGTACTGACCTCCAATTTATCACGAAAAAGCGTATTCTTGAACTTTATACCGAAAGTAGTATGTATACAAAATTATACGGATATTTCTAACCGTGACCATATTCCGGAACTTTACCCAAAAATAATTTTAGAATCCCATTTCCAACAAACATATCAAATTTCATCCTAATCGGGTAAGAAATATCCAAGTTCCATCCTACTGGGCGATATTCCAGAACTTCATCCAAACAACATTTTAGAATCTCATTTCCAACACATATGCCAAATTTCATAATCCTAATCTAACCCCAACTCAACTCCAACTCAACTTCAACTCAACCCGCAAATTGACCCCTAACTCAACCTTCAAATCAATTCCAAACTCAATGCTCAATTCAATAATCAAACCAGCATATATAAAAAAATCGTAAATATTTATAAAACCAGGTATTTTGGGTTAATTCGTATGGCAGGTACGCCACCCTCTTGACATACAGTCTCTAAAAGCTTTTCAAATCTCCGTCTTGACTATAGAAATAGATTGGCGAAAAAAATTCCAAATCGGACAAGCCGTTCTCGAGATACCGTGGGACATCCAGGCATCCAGATATCCAGACACCCAGACATCCAGACGTTCAGACAGACGGACGGACATATTTTTGTTTTACTTTTTTAGACTCAGGGACTTTCAAAACGTCGAGAAAAGTGGTTTTGGACTAACCAAATTTTTCGCAATTTTTGACAGAATTTCAATACTTTGATCACAAATCAATATAAACAGATCATTCATATTGAACACATGAAAATTGATGGTGATGCCGTTTTATGTAACCACATATTTTTTCGCACTATTGGATGCTGCAACAGGACAGAAACAAACCTTTCAGAACTATAATATTTTAGAATCAAACCAAATTTAAATCAGAAATACGCGCCTACTTGGATATTTAGCATAAGTGCATTGTTGAATGTATTATTAAAGAACGTGTGTACAGTTTATTCTTTCTCTCTCAGCAAGTGTAATTTAAAAAAAATATAAAACTTAGTAAGCAGAAAAAGCGAAGCAATTCAATTTGAATAATAAAAATGGTATAAATCCATTTTTTATTACAAACGCAGTGTCTTATATCACTTTGTTTAGTAATTTACACAATTAAAAGGAATTAAAATAAAAAATAATATTTTAAACTGTTTAATTATGATTTTTGTAAACAAAACTATGTTTTATTAATAATTTAAATACTTTTACATATTATACAAACATAAAAATTGTAAATGTTTTTTAAAAAACAAAGTTTAATTACTTTCTTAATGTGATATTTAATTTAATTTGGGTCAGAAGACCGGTTTCGGACGTTCGTCCTTTGTCAATTCTATTATACTGAACTTAAAAATTATATTTATTTGCATTAACTGCCGTCTTACTTTGGTAAAAGTTATTCCTATCCGGATAGGAATGAAATTTTGCCCAAAGTAAGAACAATTCTTCTTCAGAATAATTTTTTGTTTTTACTTTCAACAGTTGGTACGAAGCTCTAAAATATAATTTATTATTTAGAATTTTAACAAATATAAAATAGTGATGACAAATTATTGAATAAAGTATAATAATTCTAAATGATAATTAACAAAATTTAAAATTCTGATTTATTGAAAAATTGATAATTGTTATTTAATACCAACTCATAAAACTAAATATTATGTAATATATGTACTCTAGTGGTAAACACTACAACTATGAGAAGAAGATAATTTTGCTATTCCTACTTCTCAGCGGAATGAAACTCTTCATTCCGGAATGAAAATACACGGCATTATTGTTGTAAAATTGCCAAAGTAAGACTACAAACATTTCGTAGATTTTATTAGTTTTGGAATTTATTTTGTCGTTGAGCAAATTTGATTATGGCGATTTTTTTAAATCTCGAATTCTTCATATCGATCCATTTTATTGTCTTTAAACATTCTGTGTAGAATTTGAAGATTATGGTTAAAATTGCTGAATGAATGATTTTCAGCTATTAAATGTTGAGCGTAATTAGATTTAATGTGAGTGTTGGTACAGTTATTGTGATTTAGCGAACTCAATGCGTTTCTTTTTAATTACCTCACTAATAAATGTTTTTTTCTGACCATTCTGGAAAATTACCCGTACCAGTTTAATGTTTTCTGGTTTGTACGTTAACATACATCTGCTCCATAGTTCTGGTGTAGCATTGTTAGCAATATTGAACTAAATATTCGCTGTTCTTTGCGTACACAACGCCATACTACCCTTTATTCCTTCTCGGTAAGAGTACGCGGACGACCAGTTCTTTTTAATTATTCAACACTACCCGTCTTTTTATATTCTACAATGTGCATGACGATTTTGATTTTTTTGTTAACTTTGGACTTGGAAGATAACGGTTTTCCTTCCAAATGTTTATTGATAACGACTTCTTGGAAGTGGCAATACTGGTTTCTGTTCGCGTGGCCTTCAAAATGATAAAAGGTGTTTTATGTACCGGTAGCTTTAATGTCTTACAATATACTGAACTATTCTATTACAAAAATATTGAAAAAAAACAAAAGATGCACGGTGTTGTTAGATAAAAACAACAACCGTACGATGAATTTGTTCGCAAAAAAAGGAATACAAAATTTAGCCTTAGAATTATTATTGTCTATGTCCAATTTTTGGTGAATTTAAGTTAGAATGTAGGTAGGGTAAAACGACCATAAGCAATTCAAATTTTCCATCAAAATTTGGCTAACTTCAATCGTTTCTGAGATGTTTTTTTTTAAATTTGTCTATTTCCACAAATTTGCACTGTTGTATTGTTTTATTTTGTCTATATCCTTGAGATTCGTTTTTTTTGTCAATCTCCATAGCAAAGCTGTATAAAAATGTTGGTTTAATTTTGTTAGATGTGGTTTTGTCTATATCCGCTAATTTTTGCTCCGGTTCAAATGGATTTTATATTTTTTTTTATAATATTATTTTATTAAACATTACTTGGTGTTTGCTAAAAATTAGTATTTCCAAAAATCGAGGATATAGACAAAATGTTATGGACATAGACAAGCCTTTCAAGAAAAGTTGCTCCAAAACTGGACATAGACAAAACTATTAAATTTGAATCTTAACTAATTAAAATACTTTTTGAGTTTGAAGCTTGGTACTTCGTAATTAAGCTTTCTTCTAACAAACATATTTGGAAACCAAAATTTATTAATCAAATCCCTCAGGAACATCTTTAACTTTCAAGCTAAACTTCAAACGCCGTTTTCTCCAATATAGGCAAAATGGATATAGACAAGAATAATTCTGAGACGACGGTAAAGTTTTTTTATTTTCGGGCTTGAAAAGTAGATTAATAAGCTAAATTTATATTAGTTTTGTCTGTATTTTTTGTCCTTTTAAATTTACAGTAAGCAGGATTTATTTGCTTGAAATGCCAATACGAAAATTAAATTTTTTAGATCGTACGATGAATTAATTCGTAGAGTGTACATGGATGATTTTTGGGTTGATGGGATTTACGGCATTATTTCCTGTAAATCATCATGACCTTTTTTCACCGAGTTTTGATTCTCTCCAAACGACACAACAGTGATCCACCGTTGGTGCATGTTCCCATTTTGACCGGCAGTATCTCGTGGTTCAAGGATCATATCTTCAAGACGAAATTGTGAAAAAATTGAATAAATTACAAAAAAAACTCAGAAGAAAATTATAAAAATATATGTCTGGCTGATTTGAAATCCAGAGCCTACCAACCAGCTATAAACCAGCTCTTTCATTCGACCCCAAATAAAAAGGTCTATCACCGTTAGATCAGGCAATCTGGGGGGCTAGTGGATTTGCCCGTTATGACCGAGCGGTTTCCATAGTAGAAATTTAGGAAATCTTTTATTTGGCGGCCAAAATGTCCTAACAGCCTGTAAAATTAATTCGTCGTTATCAGCTGATGCGACTAGCATTGGATTTGCGTCTGCTCGCTGGTTACAAAAGCTTTCCGTTTCTCGAAGCCTTCTAAATGCAGACGAAAATGTTCGATCATCATTCTCGAATTTCCTCTGCAGAAACCATACAGAAAAACTATATCTGCGTACTCCTTCCTTGAATAAATCGGCATTGTTTACTAGTTTTAATTTTAATTTTTAAAATTGTGAAAAAACTGGCCAAATCGACTATAGCGAAAACTTGTTTTATTTAAAAACCAAATTAAATAAGAAAAGGCTGTTTCCGATTTACAGGTTTAAATGTTGGAAAGAATTTTTTTTAGGAACTAACGTAGCACATGAAGTACATAGAATGGCTCTAAAATGCATTCAAAACAGAGGAGAATATTCGATACATGAATTATAATAATAAAATCTAAAAAAATTATAAAACAAAATTATAGGACGTATGTAACATTTTTCATTAGTCGGCCTTTTCCAGGTTTGAAACTATAATACTGAAGCCAAATGTTTTTTCTTAGTTTTGGTAGTTATTAATATGATAATACATATTGATAATTCTCAAAAAAATTTGATCAGACACAGAAAATTTTTCAAACTCGCAAAAATTTCCACGTTTGAATATCAAAATCTATGAAATGGAAAGGCCTACGCGGCGGTCTGATACACCGATTAAAACATAAATTCAATTCCAAAAACGTATACTCTAGACAGCTAACATACGCCGAGTAAAATATAAGCTATTAACCTAGAGCTATTATACTAGAGATAGACCCCTCGCAGAAACATTTTTGGCTCTAAATTGATCAAGGAATCACCCTTGAAGGATTTGCATTCAAGTACAAGACACGCTGTATATTGAATTAATTGCTACATAATAGTAAAAGGAATAGAATCAATATTATAGACAATGCATAATATTTTAAAATATATTTATGAATATTAATTGGATGTTGCCGAAATTTTAATTGAATTTATTGTTTTCTCGGTACATATAGCAGCTGCATAGCTAATTGTTGTTTTATAAAAATTATTATAAGTTGTAACAGGAAAGCTTTTAAGTTATTTGGTTTAACCACTGAAATCCCATTTTTTCAGTACATAGAATAATAATAAATTTTTTTTGTATATTATGATGTTCCACACCTCATAAAATCGGTTCGAAATGTCCTCTTTAAATCGGATTTAAAATTTCCAGATGGAGTAGTCAGATGGAAAATAATAAAACAGTTATATAATTGAAACTTATGTACAAACATATACATGTGGGATTAGAAAATTGCACTGAACAAGAAGTTTAGTAAACGACCGTAGCTATTCAAAGTATGGTAGGCCTGGAAAAAAGGGTTTTTGTTTGTTGAGTTCGAAAATATAAAACATCAGAATAAATTGAAAAATAAAGCAATAATCATCTCGTGTTTTATTAAAAAGAACCTTACATACATACATTCAAATCAATTTGAAAAGATGCGAGTGAAGTATATTACACAAGTGTTTAATAGATGTGTTGGTTCTGGAATAAAAACTGCTATCCAATTTAAGAAATTTCAACTGATAACATGGAAACTACTATTTCGACCTATAAATTTATTGAAAAGTTCGATAAACTCTTCGATTATCTCAATTCCAAAACTAAATACAGTAAAAATGAAATGCATTTATTCCAGGTAACGAAGTTTCAAAATTTTTAGTCTACATGTTAAACTATATTCCTCCTCAAATTGATGCCATCAATAAAAGAACAGTTTATTATTTTAACGGCTTGAAACAAACCATCAATGCTGTTTCCAACCTTTTACATGAAATAAAATACGTAAAAATTGGTGTAGAATATATTTTAACAGCTCGATTTAATCAAAACTCTTTAGACAATTTATTTTCTCAAATCAGGGGAGCTAATAGTCATAATCATAATCCATCTGTTTGTGACTTTAATCATAACATGGCAAAAATTATGAAGATTTAAATTATTTGGCCTTTTCAAATTTCTCAAATTGTGAAGAGTACTCGGATGAATGTTTGGAATAAGCTACACATTTAAACGACATAATGTCTTTTGAATCTAGAAATACAATTAGTCCAGGAATTCCATTGAATCGGTCAACAATAATTATTCGGTTTCATCTGCCAAATACTTATGTCTAAACCAATAGAAATTCATTCGGCTCAATTTAGCCATTTCGAAATGAATTATGCATTTTAGTAGTACAGCCGAAAGCCCTACTTAAATATGACAAATATAATAATATGTATTTGTTGTGTCGTGTAATTTTTCAAGTTATTCTCAACTAATTAAATTTAAATATAAAACAATAATTATTCATCCGGATTATTCATCGAGTTTTTAAGATAATTTAATATTGTTTCACAAACAAAAATCTTACATAATTTGGCCTGCAACAAATTAGTAAATGTTTTTCCTATGTCTTCGATGAATTTAGCTCTCAAAACATTTGGAGAAGAGAGGACTATAGTGAAAGGATAACCTAAAAATTATGGGCTTAGGCCATAGAGAAATTCAGCTTCAACTTAGGTTTTAAAGTAAACGAAATTTTGGTGCAACATTTTTTGATTATGATCGATATTAAAAGCTAACTTGATTTTAATTTTTCAATTACTAAGGCGCTCTTATCTACATGTTTTATTAATAAAATGTGTAAAAAAAAAATTTTTGTTACTCTTAATAACCTTTCATTTTATTTTCCTTAATTTAGTAGCCACCCTGGAGTTTTGTTATAGTTTAATATATTACGAATCATCTGTAATTAGTTTGGAAGCCAAATTCGACTTATTTAAAAAAATATAATTTTCTGATTTTAATCTTTTATATATGATACAAATTTTAAAGAGCTTAAAACTTTAAAAGCGTTTTTCTCGAAATGACATTTTTGAACCTGGCGTTGCGATGATCTCCAGATCTACTAGGTTAAATGACTTGAAATTTGGAGAGAATGTTCAGGACACTTGATTCTTTGGAAGTACCTGTGCTTTGCTTGTGATATTTTCAAAATTCGATTTTCTAGATCGTTTTAATCTCAAAATGTTTACCGCAAAACAAGATTTTTTTTAAAAATATGCGCCATTCGTTGTAAAATGTATGTATCGAAAAATCCCTAGATACTTCCACAGTTCATGGGTAATAGAATAATGTACTACTTTTAGATCAACGCAACGCCGTTTTTTTTTCTTTTTTATTTAACTCATTTTTAACGATGGTCACGGCACGGCCATTATTATGATAAAAAATAAAAAAATAATTTTTTTTTGTAATCTTGAATGATTAATTAATAAAAGTGTATATGTACATTTTTGTTGTTGTTCTAAAATTCATTGTTTACTAGAAAAAATTCATGAAATCGATCTAGAATAACACCCCCCTCCAACTAGCATCGATTGAATTTACACGACCTACCCTATATTTATTTACCATATGGTCCTCGGGAACATATCCCATTTCGGTCCATTGTTTCTCTAATTTCCGACACTCGTGGGATAAATCGACTACCGAATGAAACGTTCTAGCTGATAAGTAAAGTTTTAGCCCATCTCTCATATTATCTACTAGAGTTTCGACTATTTCGGAATCGGGAATTGGGCATCTGGCCTGCAACGCTATTTTTTGAATGGCATCCGTAAATTCAGTGAACGACTCATTGCGATGATTATGCTTACGTGCCATTAAGGCTTTTTTGATGTCCCTGTCGGACCGTATAAAACTGAACCGTTCGATCAAGTCGGTACGCACTTGATGCCAATGTAACCGCTGATGCTGTTGACGTTCGACATATGTCCAGTACCAGTCGGATGCCGAATTGGTAAGAAGTGTACCCAGATGATCTACCAATGAATCTAACTGAATATTAGCAGCTCTAGCCAAATATTCGATTCTAAAAATGAATCGTTCAATTGGTAGATCTCTAATAGTTCCACCAAACGTTTGTTTCCATGACGAAACAATTCGCGACGTAAACTGATTATGATCATTGACTATATGTGGGACATAGTTATGTGGGGGTAATTCCCGAAGTTCATTTTGTTGAAGCGCCTCCTGATTTTGGCGTTGCGGTATTTGATTTACTGGGCCAGAGACTGGCCTATTCCATTTTGGCCATTGTGCTTCGCGCAAAATCGAATAGGGTCGATTACATTCTACTTCGATACCGTGATTATGCATAACTGGGGCCTGATTTGATGCCACGTTTGGGCCATCATTTTGTTCTTGGTAATTGTTCTGAGCACTTATGTTCGATGGTCTGAGATTTCGAATCAGGTCACCGTTCTGACTTGAGTGGTCGGATAAGGCTCTTGAGATGCGATCATGAACTCGAAAATTTAAATTTCCCATTTCATTGCTTATTTCCTGTTCGTACCTGTTGGACGATAATTTAGCGATATTTGCAACTTCTGAGGCATCTACACTATGACAATTATGTTTTTGAGAGGTTGTTATATTGGGAGAATCCATCAAATTTAGAATAGGAAATGTTTGCGTTCCATGAGATGGTTCACGTGTTTCGCTCAATTTTATGGTTTCCTGAAGCTCAATCAGAGATGGATTTTCGTTTATTTCCGATGATGCTAGGATTGCATGCGGCCTGTTTTCATTAATAAACTGAAGAAATAGCTTGCACTGCGAGATTCAGGGACCTGTGCATGTTCAAATTCCAGATCTTTAAATCGGTTAAGGCGATCTATAACATGCCAGACTCGAGTTTCTAAGACGTCAAACTCATGCGAGCTTAAAGCTTTTGGGCTATCCGATATTAGCGAGCTGATCCGTTTGACTTTTAATGTTAATAGCCTTAGTTCATAAGCCGGATTTTTTTAATGCTAAATTTTAACACTGAGTGATGATTCTCGCTTAATAATCGGGCCTCTAAAATTTTTATGGAGTTATGTGAACTGGGTATATTACGGACTTCCAGTTCCACTTGTAACTCATGGGGCTCCAATAATTGCGCATTCATATTTAACAAAATTTTGTGATTAGTTGTTAATTAACAAAATAATCGGAGAATTTAAAAGAAATTTTTGTATTTAGATAAACAATATACCACTAATAATAACGTATCCAACACCAAATAATTTAATAGAATAACATAAATAGGGACAAAAAAAAATTAACTAATTAGACAATTAATAAATAACTAGAGTGATTTTAAATGAGTTTAAAAATTCAACTATTAATTATTAAAAAAAATTATTATTATGTATTGTATTGCCAGTCTTTAATAACTTGGACTAGGTTTTGTAAGAATTTATAGGTAATATTCAAATAAATTTGTAAATTTAATTTAAAAAAATAATGTTTAAGTCCTCACGCAAAATAAATAAAAACTAAATTTCTAAACTCACCAAAATTCAAACTGACTAGTTTCGAAGATAGTCCACCACAATGGAAATAATTAGCTGTGATTTATAAATCAGTATAATATAGGCATCAGGAGATGAGCGACCCTTAGTATGTGTGTGTGCGGCTGTGTGCCACCAAAAATAATTGTTGTTTATTAAACTGTAAATAATAGTTATGTTGTGATGTTCCGCTGATCAACTCAACACTCACGGTGGATATAACTGCGATCCCAACATAAAAAAAAACCGTTATTGCAAGCGAACACCGCAATGTAATTCCAAATACCGTATGGCAGATACCAATGCGTAGCTCACAATAACTGATAACACCGGAAATTGGCTTAACGCTCCATCATCACGTGTTTAACCATCCAAATTCTGAGACTCAAGGCCGATGTTGCTGGAAAACATGATGATAGTAGAGATATTCCAACTGTAAAAATAAAATTTAAATCTTTAACTTATATGAAATTTGAAGTACACCTCAACTATAGAATCTTGATTCAAAAAGTTACATAATACTTGATACAACTTCTTGGAAGTGCATGGGAAAAACAATAATGCAATTAATAAACTGAAAAATTAGAAATTAAGAAAAATATATATAATCGTTCTATACGGATCCTGTTGTAAACAACCGTATAATTTTAACCGTACCAGATTTGGGCGCCACTGTTACGTCGTGACCTTACGACCACGCGTAAGCAGACATCCGGGAGTCACCATCTGCAGCATTTTTCCGGCTTACACTCAGTTTGCGGTGGGGTGGGAACACATACGGCGCAAAGCTCACCTCCCGAACTCAATAACTTACTCACACATGATTTGTTTTGTTATAACCAAAAGAACATGATATAAACATATATTTAAACAATAAAAAAATGAAAAAAAATACAAATGAATACACTTGAATAAAGAATTTACTCGACTTCAATTTAATTAGGTGCAAATTTGTAATCGGTTTATACACCAATCCCTATGTATACCTCATTCGTAACTGCTCGACACTTTGACCGCTTCGCGAAATGATGACACGTAGTAGTTGAAAAGGCCCCAGAGCTCTGCGTCCCCTGTACCACTATTTGAAAGAAACAAAAAAAAACTAATTGTCTGCGATCGCAGATCGTTAATGAAATATATAATGTACAAACTAACCACGAATTTGCTACTATCGACAAAAAAATTATTAATTTATTTAAAACAAAATTATTCTTAACGGAACTTTTAATTGGTTATAACGCAACAACACAAATTACATACTTAACATTGATTTGATTTTTAAACTTAATCCGCTAATCCGAATTCGTCTACCGTTCATACGCCCTTGACTCCCTGCGGTCGTCAATCAATTATCAGCACTGGTTGCAATGTAATCGTGTTCGTTGATGATCAGATAAATGTTGTTCTGACGTCTCATGTGATCCGGTACCTTGATTAGGTGTTCCTTATTGTTGTCGGTATATTTTACCGGATTTTCTGATGAATCACCCACTTACAGATGTAATCACGAACAATCAGCAGCGTTATGCAAAAAAAACAATTTGTCAAAATATCATCCGTATTTTTTTAACCCGATGATTTTGATTGTGTTATAGTACCAAGTATTTTCCCAACTTGAACTGTACACAATAATTATTCATATACCAATCGAAATGGCTTGATCTTGATTTTTTTTATTTTTTTTTATTTTTTTTTTTTTGTATCACTTAATGGTATTTTACTGGAAATTCTTTTCTTTTTTTTTTTCCTCTTTTGTTGGCGTACGAGATGTTTTCGTTTCGACTCCCAGAATAGAACCCTCTTTTTTTTTTTTTTAAATTAAATGTCATTAATTTTGTTTTCGTTGGTTACTTTTTGTCGATTGCCGCGCCCATATCACAAATGCGCCCGACATTCGCAACCAGTATTCACGATGCCCCCTATTATTTATCGACTCAAGTTGCCCATAAATATAAAGCAAAATTATTGTCAACTTCATATCACGCTGAATTTTGTTTATTAGGATTTCAAAAAAAAATGTTTTTAATTTTTCCTCGTTGGGTTTTTTTTTTCCTTTCCATTTACCGTTTAGAGTTTTGATGATTTCGAACAGATCGTAACAACCTAGGGATAAAAAAAAGGTTACATTTTGATAATAAATCACGTAAATTACTCATTGGTACGTGAACTGACTAAGTGACTATCATAGTTATTTTTAATTCGATCCTATACAACAATATAGAGTAAATTATGCACAATTACTAAAATACTTATATATTACATCAATAATTTGACATAATTCAAATTTGTACCCTCAATTTTTAAAATAAAAATATTGGGAATAAATTTAAAATATCTATTCAGCTAGTGACATCTATCTAAAAATAGAAGAAGAAGCAGCTACTAAATATTTCGTCTGCAGGCATAAACAAGTTGTCGACGTTGTCTACGAATAGTCGACGTTGCCGACGAGTTGTCGACGTTGTCGACGGTTGTCGAAGCATTCGCGTAAAATTTAGTAGTCGACGCGTAATCCCCCATCTCTGATTGTAATTTGGATGGGCATGGGAATATGGGATGGTGATTATTTAAAAACAAACTGTAAGTATCTACATCTCATACAACCTAACTAAATCAACTTTGGTATAAATTTGTTTATTTTGATTGTAGTAGAAATTTTAAATAAAAACAACATGCTGTCCGAATTAGAAAAAGAAAAAGAAATCAACATTGGTGATGATGATGCCGTTTCGCCACAACCAAAAACAGCGAAACGTAAACATTATTTAACGGTATTTCAAAATAATTGGCTCAATTTTCCAGAGAACATAGGCTGACTGGAAAAACATAATGAATTTACGGGAAAATGCAGGCTTTGTGGAATATGCTTTCCTATTAAACATGATGGGGCAAAGGCCGTTCGTCGACATGGAGACAGTTTAAATCATTGACGAATTGTAAGTGCATGCAATCAAAGTAAGTTTTATGAGGATGAATACGAATCGTAAACAGCAATTTCCGAACATATTACGGATTGTTTGGCTAATTTTAATTTGTCTTTGGATTATGTCACGGCTTTTAGCGCGGATAATGCGAATGTAAATTACGGGGAGCATAATTCCGTATTTCAATAACTTCAAACAGTCAATTCGTCAATAATAAAAGCTACACACCGAGAAGATAATAAATAAATCCAACGCAATGATGGGATTTATGTTTAGAACCTGTAAGGATTTCAAAGATTTGTCTACGTTTAAAACAGTTTATACAACTTTAGTAAGATCACAAGTTGAATATTTGCCAATTATCTGGGACCCTCAATATGATGTTAGAATAAGTCGTCTAGAAAAAATTCAACGTCGTTTCACGAGTCGCGTGTGTCGTCTCCTTCTAACAAGTCAAGTTCATATTTCTTATAGTGATCGATGTAATTTATTTCAGTTGCTTCCACTAAATCGTAGACGATCCATTAGTTCTGCGTGCTTCATTTTCGATTTGTTGAATTGCAGTATTGACTCTGCTCAGTTGTTGTCTAACCTTGATTTTCAGGCAAGGAACCTAAATATTAGAAATCGTTCGTTATTCTTACCTTGATTTCACAGGACTAATTAGATCAGATCAGTTTAATATTAATTATGTTGATCTTAATAAAATAAATAAATAAATATATAAATAATTGCAATTGTCACGTCATACTCATACATAATACTGCTAAAAAGGCTTGCAAGAAACTTTCGTTCGTTTGTAAATAAAATTTACTCTGAATTTAGTTGCAGCACTTCAAACAAGCGAGAATTGAGAGAATGCTTCAACTTTTTTAAAATGGAATTTGCACAAAGTTGAAAAATGTGCCAATTAGATGGTTGAGCCTTACTAAAGCAATTGACCGGTTGATTTCATCTTGGCCAGCTATTAAGCTTTATTTTCTGCAGCAAGGCGAAGAAGATTGCGATCAGTTTGTATGGGATATATTTAAAGAACAGGAAAATGAAATTGAAGATGACTTGGTGAAACCGACCATACATGAGCTTTATTTATATTTTATCTCGCATTTCCTTAATTTATTGTGCGAGTCAATTTTAGTTTTGGACAAAAATGACGTAACATCTACTGAATTGAACGATGTAATGCAAATCTTGGAAGTTAAACTGGAAATACGAATGAACGACAATTTTTTGGTGCTAAAGTTCGAAGTTGCATTAAATATTTACCAATACATAAACAAAACAAATTTATTTCTGAAGCTCAGTCAGCTTATACAAAGGCTTTAAGATACATTAATCAGTACTATAATTTGGATAGCGAAAAAACCCATTCGTTCATTTATCATCGCTTAATATTTAAAGAAAGAAAATTAAATTTCGGCGATGTATGTAAAGTTTGTAATATTTTAAATATACCAATTAATGAAGATCGGCTGTACGATGAGATTAATAAGAATGTTTATAATTTGCTAGTAGTTATGAGGGTTTATTATTATTATTATCGAAGAACATCAAATTTAAATACATACTTTTGATACAAGTTTTGATACATTCTGTTTTGAGCAGGGGCTCATTTACAACAGAGATGTACAAGAATTGGATCAAGTAATATAACAAATACAGCTTGTTTAGTGCCAGGATCACAGTTCAGCCGTTCAATTCCATTTGGCAGCCCCAATCTTCATATCGATTTCTTGCATTTGGATTTCTGCGTTCTTCAAAAAGATGGCAATTGTCGACCTTTGCTGGTTTTCCACAAACAAAAAAGTCCAGTTTACTCGAAAGTCAAAGCCTATTCATTAATAGTATCAATAAATTACTAGATATTATTAAAAAAAGAGGAAAAGCTCTCTACCGAAGCGTTATGGCTTACAATATTCAAAAAATTGGATAATTTAATCGACATGAAAGAAATTGTGTCTAAAGCATTAAGCATTCCTATTAGGAATGCATTCGTAGAGAGGATTTTCTCTATTATGGAATCTGTGTGGAGAGATGACCGCAATAGAATGCGGTACAGCTAGTAAAAGCGGAATTCTGTATTCGCATAAATTATGAAAAGAGTTGTGAACAATTTTTAAATTTTTGATGTGAAAACATCTTTAGCGGGAGTAAGTCAAAAATTTCATGTAAAAAAAGGAACGGAAAATCCGGTACGACCGAAATTACAAATTAAATACGAGAAAAACGAACATAAATGCACCGAACATGCATACGAGATAATTCGAATTACAATTTCCGTCAGATTAAAATGAAAAGGCACAAAAAGTATGCATGTGTAGTGTAAGTGTTGCAAAAAAACTGAAATGGAAGTACGTTAAACAAAGACAAATGCACCCATACTTTAAATATTAAATATCATACATCTAGCGAGCTGTGAAAATGGCACATATGTACATACGTCGATACATAATAAAATAATAATTTTGAAATTGTTTAATCGGTATCAAGAATGATAGATTAGAAGATTGTCTAACTCCGATGGAGAGTAAAACGACTGGTTCCTATGCTTTATTTTTTAATTTTATTTTTTATCCTCTCTTCTAATACGATAGTGAACCAAAAATGTTGTACTTAAATGAATTGTTGTGTCGTCAAATTACTATGAAGAGAACGATAATTTTGTTTTCTACTGTATATACAACATAAACATTAAATAAAATAAATAACCAATGATGAATGAGAGTGAATGACCAAATATATTATACCACCACACTACATACAATAAGAGGAAATGAAAGGTATATAGATTAACGCTTTCACATCAATGATCATGTGATCATATTTATTCATGTTTCTCGCTCAAACCGCTGTAAAACCAACCAAATATTTGAAGAACCAAGGGTGAGTAAAACAAAGTTTAAATAATAGGTGAAAATAAAGTCAGATATACAGACTGGTTCCTACGCTTTATTTTTTTACAAAAAAAGAGAGTAACGTATTTTGAGTTGCATAATCTTGTAATCTATCATTCTTGAATCGGTATGCTATGTTTAGTATTGCTCATGCTATTGCTGAGTTTGGTTATGCGGCCATGCGGGGCATATAGGAAACAAAAAGTATAAGAGTGGTAAGCAGATTCGAACGCCATTTTTTAAAGATACGCGCAAGGAAGAAGCCGCAGAGAGATATGCTACCATCTTTGCAGCTGCTATGATTTTATGTACAGTCAAAATTGTGATTTTATTTAAAATAGTGCTTTTTAGTGCAAACCGCCATATTTCATTTAGTTCAAATCAATCAAATCAGCGATGCCACTTTGCTTTGTTCATCAGGGCCTCTATCATGTTCTTTTCGACCCGCTTCAACTCTCTTAGTATGAATTCCGCTATCGTACGCGGCATTATTTCGAGACTAGTTTTGATTTTAGTTTAGATTAGATGCAAAAACTTGTCGCAATCCTTAACAATAAATCAATCGGAAAATTGTCCGCCTTATTTTTCTCGCTATTGGATAGATGGCCAAAAGCTGTCGTGTATTGTGATCCCAAATTCACGATAACGTATGATAAAAAAAAAATTTCGCAGCAGAAATCATGATAGGGCCCCTGGTTTGCCGTGACCATTCACAAAAGTTTAAATATGGAATCATCAACAATTGTCTTGTGGAGTAATGGTGAATTTTGAAGCATTCAGGGCAGGTTTATAGATAATTAAATTAACAGAATTGTACTTTGCTCAAGCTCACCAAGACATAGCTATACTGAAATATAGTCGTTTATAAATTTCAATTTTCAATTAAACCATTAGGGTCGGCAAGGTTCGTCCTCCAAATCTAAAATAGAACAACTTATCGACTTTTTAACCAAAAATTGTATCGTAATTTAAATACTGAGCCAACAGTTCTCAGGCCCATCGAAGAGACTTGAAATGATTCAATAGTTGCAGGTTTTCACATAATTCTTTTGCGAGTTGAGCGTGAACTCGCCCGTTGTTTTTTTAAAAGCGCCAGAACAAGTAGAACTTCTTCAAAAAGCTCAAAGTCAAAGGAAATATAATTTTAAAAAGTGATAGAATTAAATTGTATCGTTTGTGATAACTTGATAAGTATATGAATTAAGACTTATTTTGTAACAAATAAATGTGATTTCTTATTTTATAAATAAACGTTAATTTTTAGTTTTATTATATTTTTTTTTTTTTGCTTTTTACCAATACTCCGGGCGAAGTGTATCGAAGAGTTGGCAACCCTGGTAGAAAATGTGTGACAACTCAAACGGATCACACTATACATAATTCATCACATCACCCGTATCGGCATATAATAGCTGCATACCACCATCTAATTAACCGCCTCAATAGTATACCAATGCAGAAAGCGGATTATGAAGATGAATTAAATACCATAAAGCACATAGCTGTTAACAATGGATACACAGAGGACAATATAGAACGCATCAATTTCAAAATTAAAAATAAAATACAATTACGTAATCTAACCACTTTACGTAGTGAAGACGATACCAACAACACAAAATATGTTTCAGTCGGATACAACTACGTGCGCACTTCTAACATACTAAAACGAATTATACATCAGTATGCTACACCGTAGCATTTAAAACAAATAATAAACTTTCGCATTTATTACGATCACAAAAGAAAGAACAACAAGAAAGCGGAATTTACCGACTGTCATGTAAGTGGAAAATTTTATATTGGCCAAACGGGACATTCATTTACAGTACGGTTTAAAGAGCACACAGAAGAACTAAACAGGCGCGGAGCAAATATAAATCAAATTACGCACAACATCTAGCGAATGATGGCCACACATACACTAATCAAGACACCAACCTGCAAATTCTACACAGGTTTAGTAAGGGCAAATTTATGGATCGAGTGGAAGAATTTGAAATTTATCAAAAGCGCCACAACCCTTTAATTCTAAACGATCAAACTAACTTTGTCAATAACAAAATATATGACATGGTTATAGAAATACGACAATAATTTTCAGCAGTAATATCCCAAGAGCATTGATAATTTCCCGAAATAATTTTATTATATTTACCGAAAGCACGTTGCTTGGTAACAGCCCGAAGTCGTAGAAATCGACGAGAATTTTTTTTGCAATTTTATTTTATTCTAGTAGTAAGGCTGCTAGATTGTAAATTGTTCTATGAAAGTGTCATTTTGAAACAGTATTTATTGTAAAATAAAACTATAAGCCTGTTAAATCAGTCTATTTTGAGTCACGTGTACGAAATAAACCAATCAAAATAACATTAGACAGATAACTTCCCTATAGGGAAATTATCAGTGTAATGTTATTTTGATTGGTTTATTTCGTACACGTGACTCAAAATAGACTGATTTAATAGGCTTGCTATTTTAGCAAAAAAATTTCATCACAATTTTCACACAAAAAAAAAATTGTTTAGTTGTACAATCATACTGATAGGAGCGAAGCTCGAAACCGGTCTACAATAAAAAATTGTTAACACAGATCACGATAAAGAAAGAAAAAACATTTTGTAACTTGTGAACAATAAAGTTTTGTTTCTTTTAAAATTAATTTTAAATTGTTTTAAAAAAAATTTTTAAAAATTGTTTTAAATTGTATTATAAAATTATTATTGAAAAACACTTTTTATTTTATCTCTATTCGCAGTATTTTCATATAAATTACATGGGGGTACAATTGTACCTATCCAGCCAAAATATGTTGTAAAAACCACTTGAACCTTATGTTAAAACAATCTATTCCAAAAACATAGAGATGTCATGAAGTTCTAACCATCGGCGCTCATAAAAAAAAGTTGTCGCAAATTTAAAACGTAAAAGTTACAATTGTACTTATTCAGCCGGATAAAGGTTAAAATACTTTTCTAAATAAGTATCACTCAATTTTTTGAAATAACACTCAATTTTACAATAAGAATTTTCTTTAGCAGTGTAATACTAATACATTGATAAATCTCTGGAATGTCTGGAAAACTTCACACCCATGTTAGTTCATTGTCCTTGATTTAATGTTTTTTTCCTATTATCAAAGGATTTCTTATAACAGTTTAAGGAAAACAGTTAACGAGTTTTTAACCTAAATTTGATGTTGGCATTTTCCTAAGCTTAGAGAGATTTTTTATATAAATTGTGTAAATTCTTCATTTTTTAACTCAATCCAATGAAAATTCGGATTCTTTGAACTAAAGTTGTCAAATCATCGAACTAAGCTGCACAATTTTTTTCAGTGTGAATGACAAACAAATTTAAAAGTAAAACAGCTCTAAAAACACAACGTTGAATTAGTCGATAATATAAAACATGTTAACATTATGAATAATGGAAAAATTGCCTCATTTGGTATTTCCAATACGCATCACAACATTCTGGTTAGAGAAATCATTGAATTCAGCAAAACTTTATTGACTAATCACATCACAAATTTATTTCATACACAATAAAAAATACTACAAGCAAGTAGATGGTGTACCTATGCGAGTCGACCTAGCAGTGTTCCAGCTAGCATAAATTTATTTTGATATTTTTGAACACAAATAAAAAGGGTCAGCAAATTACAAAATCATATAACATATTGGTTTCGATATGTAGATGATATGTACTAACACACACACACACACACACACACACACACACAATTAATGCAATATGACATTGCCATACATTTTGTATAGATCAAACCGGTCGAAACTTTACAACAAGGTTTAACTAACATGCAACATAAAAACCAAAGAACAACACAAATACACTAGTTACAGCTACAATCTGGAAATACTACATAGATTACAAAAAGGGGAGAAACGGAAAGGGAAGATTTTAAAAGTTGTCATAGAGCCAGGGGCTCAAAATAAAAATAATATCACACCACAAGAAATAATATTCGTATTTGTAATGATTTATTAAAAAATTAAATTTCTGATTTGTAGGCATTCATTTTTAAATTTATTACATAACAAGACCACTAAACAATATTGAAACAATAAATAAACAAATGAATCACTAAAAATCATGTTTCCACCTTTTCCAATAAAATCCCAAATATTTAAGCACGCAGCTAGAATATTTATACACTGTTTTTAAATTTTATAGAATTTCGTATTTCTATAGCATTTTATTTCAATTGTTTATGAAATCTGTTTGCAAATAACAATGCTGTACAAAATATAAAAAAAGAAGTTAAACCCATCACAGGATTTACCGGCATCTCAAGAATGCTATCCTGTGGAAGGTAATAACTCAAAATTTGCAATTTTGCAGGGGAACGTATACTCAAAATCGTATATACCATTAGGCACGAATCCTACAATAAAGAAGAATAAACAAAACTTTTATATTACGTAATAATTGGACTTACTTTACTATACTTTACTACTTTACTACAAGTATATGTACTATACTTTATATACATTCAAACAAAATCGTTATTACTCATTCAAAGGTAAAACAAATTTTTGAACATAGTATTCTATTATTGAATTTTGATTGATTGATAAGTGTTCGACCAAGCTTTAAGCAAGATCTCCCGGAGTTTTTAATGGCCGGGCTCACCGTTACATACAACATAAAGAGGATTTGGATAGCTTTCGTTAGTATGAAAGAAATTGACCCGGTTAAAGACATCTAAGCAGCCAATAGTTAGTAACACAATGGTAACACAATGGTGGTGGTTTGGCGTCTATTGGAGGGGGGGACCAAAGTTTGTAGGTTATCTACCAGCTCCGTAACCTTCCAGTAGACGCAAGTGTACGTACTGCCTCCTCGTGGCAACCACCGGTAACTGTAACCATTAGGCAGAATGTGGCCTTTTGTGACAGGCTAAAGTACGGCGCTAAAGGAGAAAACCTTGACAAAAAATCCCTAATCTAAGGTGGAACAGCATATGCCGAAGGATGAATGGCTGATAGGTTAATCAGTCCATATATGCGGACTCTGGATACCAGGCACCCTCCAGTTTTATTTAGCCTTCCTGTAGTAAGCTGGGTGACCTACAGGCGACTTTTTATTCCCAGCAACTCGCAAGAGTAAAATCAAAACGGTAGACGAGGTACGGGAAGGAATACACGGGAGGGGGTCAGCCCTCTCGAAGTCCTTGAGTCCCAATGCTACCGCTTTTCTAGCAGAAGTAAATGTAATTACATCTAGGAGGGAGAGCAATGAGCCCAGATAGTATGTAATGCGTGAAGAAGTACTTCCTACAGTAAACATCTAGGAGGGAGAGCAATTAGCCCAGATAGTATGTATCGCGTGTAGAAGTACTTCCAACAGTAAATATCTAGGAGGGAGAGCAATTAGCCCAGATAGTATGTATCACAACCGGCCGGCAGTATTATAAGGTTCATTAAGAGCCTGAATATTGACTGGACGGATAATGAAGCAGGGCTTTAAGCACAAAAGATCTTTTAGGTCGCAGTGCGAGGTGGCTAAATGCCCACATGGCCCTACAACACTAATTCTAGTAACACAATAACAACACAATTCTAATCTATGTACTCTTATATTTTATTAAATTAAAATTATAACTGATTCCTGAGCACTTCTGCAAATCATAATCATAATCCTACTTAATAATGTACATATACTTACTTTTTACACTTTCTGCCGTTCTTTCTGTCTGCAACCTTTTGTAATTTTGCGAAATATTTAACAAGTGTTTTTAAAAAATTTTAAAAATGTGTGTATGTAATGTATACTTAATAAATATATAAATAAGTAATAGTAATAAACTAATTTAATATTGACTTAAAGCTAATAAATATAATCGAAATCCACTGATAATTAACATTATTTCCTCCCTACTGGGCCCTGTCGCTACTTATAACTATAATTTAGTTCAAGCTATATTATAGAGTTTCAGCCAAATCTGCCACTAAGATGAATTATAATTAATGTTACCAGTAACCTAAAATTAAAATTATAAGACGCTAACATACACTGTTAACAGATATTACAATAACTAAAATTCAAAATTCAAATATAAATTCACCCAAGAATTTAGACCAATCTGCCGCTTTCTACAGATCCGGAAAAAGAAACCAATAACCCCGAAGACCATTAATAACAAATTACTATGGTTTACTTAAAGATGATCCTGAAATGTTACATCAAAATCCCGAGTGCACCACCAATTTAGTCAAGAACTCTATGTAAGCTATCGTTTACGAGTATGACCCAAACAGAACTTCCACGGCTTCTCTAAAAATAAAATTTCACTACTTAACCCAACCCATAAGATTTGTTTGTGATTTCTATGGCAACCCAGCTAACACACCCCAATACCCTTACCCCGTTTATGAAGCATGGAGCCTGAAGCTTCAGGGTGCTTAGAGAGGATTTATACGCACTTGTGAAAATCCAAATCAGAATCAATCTATAACACCCACTGCTACAACAAAATTAAACTAAACAACTAAAAATTCAACTCTCTTAACAACCTGTAATGTAATTTATTTGCAGGAAAAATTTGTTGCAACCCAATCTCAGTTCAACCAAAATTTAAAATTTCTAGATTAGTAATTAATTTATATAATTTATAATCTTTCAATTTAATTCAACTTCAATTTCATTTATATAATTCAATTCTGTTTCTAACGCCCCGTCGCTAAACTAACCAACTTGAATTATAAATTAAATTAATAATTAATAATTGAGCCCCACCTTCCTTCTATTAATCTGAAAAATATTTAAGATAATTAGAACTTAATTCCTGAAATAGCTTGTAAATTAATATTGACAAAGTGTTCAAAACAAGGTCAGCTTTTCTAAAATAATGATGAAACAACAAAACTTTATTAAAATTTATATACAAATTTAGGCGAAATTATACTTAGCTTTAAATCATAAAATTATGTAATTTATGCTTGTTTGTAATCCTAAAAACATTTGGATTCATTGTTAATTAAATAAAATAATTAATTTATAAAAACATAAGTGACATTTACCAATGTTGACATTTTAAGAATAATTGTGAATTAATCTTTAATTATTTATTTACTATAATAATAAAATTAACAGTCGTGCCATCTATGGTTTGGAATGCAGCGTTTACAACTTTAAAAGCTCATTGCCTGTTTGTAAATTGCCACATTAAAAAAGTTATGTACACAATTTTTAGTTTAAGAAAAATCAATAATTGTAAAAATTAGGAACATTCGATCACAGTTTCTCGAAGTTATAAAAATTCAATAATAAATAAAAGTTATTTGAACCATTTGGCTATTGTCTTTTAATAACTGCTGCTGCTAGTGAATAAAAAAGTATAGCGTCCCAGTGCAGTGAAAAAACAAAATTACAAGTGAATATTTTACCAATAAATAAATAAACAGTATACATAGTGAAAGTGATTTGGTGCATTTTACGCATGGTCCTTCGAGCCGGATCGCGAATTTGAAGGCCAGTCGTTTTCGAGAATATTATCAAACGGCGTAAATCGTTGCAAGGCAACTCCAAACTCGCGAGGGCAAATCATCGTTGCTGCTTAATTGACGCCGCTTATTTAGCGCGAAATAGCACGCGGAAAATTCTATTGGACAGACATACATCCAATTTCATCATTTTGGCTGCTTACTGACGCCGCCGACCTTGGGTGGGTGCATAAATACCGATTTTGTTAAAAAAGTTAACATCTAACTATGGCGTCTACTGCTGTCCAATCACGTGGTCGTGTTTTAGGATCACTAACCATGATACGCAAATTTTTGGCAAACGTAAATCAAGAGACCACGTGTAGTGATATTGAGGTTCGTTTGAATAAACTTGATAGTCTTTGGAGTGAATTCCAAGATTACGAAGATCAAGTTGCTATATCGGCTGCTAATAATCCTACTGCTAACTTAGAGCTCAAACAAGAGGAATTTGAGAATAATTTTTTTGAAACTAAGTCAAAGTTGTTAGAGTGTTTGAAAAAACTCCAGGCGAAGGTTGCCACACAGCCAACAACAACAAATTCTTTCGATCTGCTTTTAGACCAACAGCGAGTATTTCTCGAGAGTCTTGCTGATCGCACGCAAGCTATTAACGAGCGGTCCATAACTCAGTCTTCTGAAAATATGAAATTACCACATGTACAAATTGATAAATTTTGCGGAGAATATGAAGCTTGGCCTTCATTTTATGACTTGTACACGTCATCGGTGCATAATTTAGACAATATTTCTAAAGTGCATAAATTTCAAATTTTGAAGGGGTTGCTAAGGGGTCCACCGTTGAACATCATTAGAAATTTTCTGGTAACCGACACCAACTACACAGAAGCTTGGGAGAAACTCGTAAAACGGTACAACAAGCCCAGAACAATTTTAAATTCACTCGTTGACCGATTCATTGAACAGCCATCTGCCTTGAATAGTTCACCACAGTCACTTCGTCAGCTAAGTGATACGTCAGACGAAATAATCAGAGGAATCAAAGCTTTAGGTGAAGAAGCCGAAAATCGAGATCCGTGGCTTATACGCCTATTATTGAACAAGGTTGATGAAGAGACACGCATAGCTTGGGCAAATGACACCTTAGACCAAGAATTTCCAACAGTTTACAAATTCCTAGAATTTTTAAATGATCGCTGTTATGCCAAAGAGAGCTCTTTGTGTGATGCCAGGAAAAAGGGGACTAAAGGTTCTGGTGTACCGGTAAAAGCAATGCATGTTTCGCCAGATGTTGAAAAATGTCCATGCTGCAAACGTCAACACAACTTAAGAAGATGCATCTCATTTAAAAAAATGACAATAGAGAAGAGACGAACCATGGTGAATCGTTTTGGAGTGTGCTTTAACTGCCTTCGTGAAGGTCACGTTGCTAGTAACTGCCCAGTAGATGATTCATGCCATACATGCAATGCTAGACATAATACATTATTACACTTAGACACAGCAAGGTATCAGATAAACCACTAACAAATACATCAACACCTCAAGCTCAAACACTTACAGCAAATCCACAATCAACGAATGCCGATTTAACTTTGCAAACGAGTTCAAGCCTAACTGCATTTGATGCACGTAAATCAAATCTCGCCTTATTACCGACAGCGTTGGTGTATGTTCATGATTCGGCAGGAAACAAGCACATGGCTCGAGCATTGTTAGATTCTGGATCTCAATCGTCGTTCATCAGCGAAAGTTTATGTAAAATATTAAATCTTGAACGGTCTTTCGCAAATGTCAGAGTGTCGGGTATTGCCGAGTCGAAAGCAGGATTAGCAAGAGGTTTGGTAACATTAACGCTAGAGTCAAGGTTTGACCATCACGAATGCTTCGAAATTAAGGCACTCATTCTCATGAAAGTAACCTCTACAATTCCACCGTCGAACATAGATGCTTGTTGTGCAGAAGAGCTGAGTAGTCAAGAACTTCAGTTAGCCGATCCCGCGTATCACATCCCTAGCAAAATTGATATTTTACTCGGAGCGGACATATTCTTCGAAGTGTTAATGCCAAATAAACTAAAATTTAGAAATCAGCTCATCGCGCAATCAACCAAATTTGGATGGGTTGTGTCTGGAGCGGTAAGCAAAGAAAATGTTGAGGCAAAATCCTTCTCAGTACAGATACAACCAGATGAGTTATCCAGATCGCTTGAGAGATTCTGGAAGTTAGAAGAAGTCCCAAAGGTTTCAGATAGATCTGAATCTGAAGTGCTTTGTGAAAGCCATGTCTTGGACAGCCACGAACGGAGCTCCGATGGAAGGTACGTTGTCAGACTACCATTCAATAGGGAATCCGGAGAATTGGGGCACTCGAAATCGGCAGCAGTCACCCGGTTATTGTCTATGGATCGTAAATTTAACAAAAATCCAGACCTCCAAGAGCAGTACATCAATTTCATGCAAGAATACTTGAGCTTAGGACACATGGAGGAGATAAAACCCAATGAAGTCGAACGCGACCAGAAGCAGTGTTTTTATTTACCGCATCATGCTGTGGTGAAAAGTGACAGTACTACAACAAAATTGCGAGTGGTATTCGATGGCTCGTGTAAATCTTCAACCGGAATATCATTAAATGATAAGTTGTTAGTTGGTCCGACAATTCAAAAGGATTTGGTTAGTATTTTGATGATGTTTCGGAAGCACGCAATAGCTTTTTCGTCAGACGTGGAGAAAATGTACCGCCAGGTAAAGATCAATAAGTCCGATCACGACTATCAACGAATTCTGTGGAGAAAGGCAGCTTCTGAACCCATAAAAACGTTCCGATTAACGACAGTGACTTATGGAACATCTTGCGCTCCCTTTCTGGCGGTACGAACGCTGCATCAAATAGCCGAGGATTATAAACCAATTTTCCCAATAGGTTCCATTATAGCGAAACGTGATTTTTACGTAGACGATTGTTTATCAGGTGCAAACTCAACAGACGAAGCAATGGTGGCCATGCAAGAAGTTACAAATATGCTGGTTAAAGGTGGATTCAAATTGCGCAAGTGGAAGTCAAACTCAACAGAGCTGATGAACAGCATTCCAGCAGAATTGAAAGATGTCGGAAACCTAAGTATCGATGATGACTCCACAACCGTAAAAACGTTTGGATTACAATGGAATCCAAAAAGAGACACATTTTCTTACAAAATAAAAATTGACCATCAAATAGTGTCTTCTAAGCGCCAAATGTTGTCACAAATAGCACGAATCTTCGATCCGTTGGGCTGGGTCTCACCCGCTATAATAGTATTTAAAATAAGTCTACAAAAATTATGGCTCAGAAAATTAGACTGGGATGATCCACTTCCGGAAGATATAGAGCAGCAATGGACGGCGAACCAATCATCTTTATTGGAATTGAAGAAAGTCGAAATTCCCAGATTTTTGAAGACAAATTCTACAAGAAATGTACAAATTCACGGATTTTGTGACGCGTCAGAGCATGCATATGCAGCGGTCGTATATCTCCGTACTAGCGACGAAAACGGGATAACAAGTACAACCATTGTTATTTCAAAAACCAAGGTTGCACCGCTGAAACAAATGTCCTTACCACGTTTGGAATTATGTGGAGCTGTATTGCTAAGCAGATTACTCGAATACACCAAAAAGGCTTAGATATAAACAATCCAGAATGCTACGCGTGGACCGACTCTGAAATCGTGTTATCATGGCTATCCGATGTTCCGAGGCGGTGGAAATGATTTATCGGGAATAGGACCTCGGAGATATTGGAAACTGTACCAAGAGATAGGTGGAATCAT
Organism: Tipula helvola; assembly: GCA_963556165.1. Classification (NCBI taxonomy): domain Eukaryota; kingdom Metazoa; phylum Arthropoda; class Insecta; order Diptera; family Tipulidae; genus Tipula; species Tipula helvola. The sequence goes on along the minus strand of OY744483.1, from coordinate 190,829,602 downwards.
ATTTCTTCAAAAGAAAATCCAGCTGACATCGCTTCGAGAGGTGTGACTCCTAAGCAGCTACTGGATTGCCCTCTATGGTGGACGGGACCTCCTTCACTGAAAAAAAAAATTCAATGAACTAAATTTATTAAATTTTGCGCAAGGAAAATTCGTTGACTGGATAAACATTTTAATTAATAAAATTATTTTTTTAATAAACTGGTTTATAAGTTAATAAATGGTTAATTAGAACAATAAATCGCAGTTTATTCTAAGATTTTGCACCGTTAAGTTATCAATACATTATTTCAATGAACTTTTTTAGCAATTTATAAACCGATACATAATTAGTTTAATCATATTAAAAAATCTTTTTAATAGTTTGAATATCGTCAACTGAAATTTAGTGATATGTATTTTGTATATCGATGGCTTAATTAATAAAGACCGTAATTTACAAAACTTTGAGGAAATTTGCAAACAAATATTTTTTAGTTATTATTCCAGTTAAAGTTGGCGGAATAAAATTGAATGTGGAACGTGATATATTGTGATTAGAGCTAAAATAATAACACAGAAAGATGTAATTTGTTGAGTTCTGCTTTCATCAAAATGTCGTTTGTGAAAAAATCTGGGATAGGAGGCGATGTTAAGCCTTTTCCTACTGAGGGATGCAACCTACTGAGATGTGACTTTTATACACAAGTGAAAATTAAATAAAATAAAATTAAATTTTAAGGGTATTAATTCATTTATTTAGTTCATATTCCATTATTATATACCTACTACCAAAATTATATGTTTTGGCAAAATATTTATTAATATATTTTGTATGGTCAGTTTAAACTTGAAATATGTCTAAAAGTCACTTGTCAGTAGGAATAGGGTTAATTATCCAATCAATTCTTCTGTAATAAGTTGATGAAAAAAATTATTTGGATTCCTACATAAGCTAACTACATATTTTATCTTTGTTTGTTTCTTTCTTTGCAATCTTTCTCCCATTTCTTTCATATTTTGCTTTTAACATCCTACCTTATACAGTAGCCAAACTGAGGATGTAGGGATAGAACTGACATCAAAACTTGTTCGGCCCATTAGTACTGCCCTCTCAGAGGGGACCACACTTGTGTTCATCGCTAAACTGTTTTATCTTAAAACACTTTAGAAATATTTTACATCAGGATTACTAAATAACGTTGTAATCTATTGTACAGTCAAATCTGGCATATGCGATGAAAAATAACATTTTATCAAGGATATCAAAAAAGGCTATAGTGTGTTAAAGTGAAAGATGCAATAAATTCCTGTTTATAATTCCAAATTTTAAAAGGACGCTATTATCATGCTAACGACATAATGACACTATTTTTCATTAGAAAATATGAGTAGCTTTTCACGTATATTTTTAAGTTAGTTCAACTATTCGCTTCGAAATATACAAAACTCCATCATGCAAGCTGTGTGATTATATAAATAGTTTTATTTGTGACGTATGATAAAATAATTACCTAAAAAACATGAAAAGTATTCGCAAATAATTCAATGCCGTTATTTTTATTTGACATAACAACATTTTAATAAAGGGGTTATTATTATAAATTAACTTATTTGTTAATTCAATAAACCATACTATTAATTCATAAATAAAGTAATACACCCAATGAATTATTTCGATGAATTTATAAATGTATTTACTAATTTATAAACTTGTTCGTCGTTGTAATAAAAATATTAATTAATGTACCGAATAATTTTGTCCGACCACATTTTTTTTTACTAAGAGTTGGAATGTGACAAGAAAAGAACAAGACGCGGTGTGATCACGAATATTTTTATTAATAATTTAAAATTGAAATTTAATAACAATTATAATCGTGTACATATTAGTTTCATTTGTGAATTTGGTAATTTTTTTTTGAAAGCTTACTGTAAAAATTTTCATACAAGGTATGTTGTGAAAAATAATAAGTTGAGTACATTTTTTTACAGGTTAAAAAATTAGTGCGTGTTTTTGCATCATAAGAAATAATATGTTGTGTTTTTTGTGCAACGAAAACCACGATGACTTTAAAACACTGATTTTCCACTTTAAAGTAGTGCATTTATTACAAAGCAATAGCTCCTATAAATGTTGCCAACCACAGTGTGACAAAAACTTTTCTAACCTTAAAAGTTTTAAAAAGCATGCCACAAAAAAACATGCGCTAGGAGATTTATGCACTAACACAACTGTTTATAAAAATGCTACCGATCGTTGCTCATCAGCCCACAACAGTTATAAAAATACAAACATCTTACAGCCGGATAAACCTAAATGTTCACAAAACGTTCCCAAATTATCGAAAACATTTGATTTGCAAAATTATTTAAAAGAAATTACAATTTCCATATCTCAATTTGCTTTAAGCCTTTATGTAGGCAGCAATTTTTCACGGAAAGATGTTTATGAAATTATAGGTGAAGTACAACACCTAATTATTCGGCCTTTTACATCTATGATTAAGTTATATGCCGATTCGAATTTGCGGTACGAGCATATTTCAATATATAATGATATTATGAGCATATTAACAAACTATGAAAATGCATTTCAACATTGTTCTACTGAACACAAATTTAATAAATTCTTGAAAGAATCGGAAGTAGTAAATGAAATAACGGAATTTCAAATCAATTCAGAAATTGGTCTTGCTTACCATAGTGGTTCTTTATCATACGGTGAAAATCAATCAACTGGTATTTTAATGCCTTTGAGATTTCAATTAAAAAAATTTTTTGAAGCTAGATCATTACTGAATGTTACTATTAAACATATGAATCAATTAGAGAAACGTACCCAGTTTACCAATTTTGTGCAAGGTGATTTGTGGAAAAAAAAGAAGGATATGTACCCTGATAGAATTTTAATACCGTATTTTTTATATTCTGATGATATAGAACTTAACAATCCATTAGGAGCGCATGCAGCCACCCATTCTGTATGTAATATTTATTATTCTTTTCCATCACTGCCAACGGATGCGTTTAAATTAGAAAATATATTTCTAGCTGGCGTTGTAAAAACAAGGGATATAAAGGAATTCCGAAATAATAGTTGTTTTAGATCATTGGTTAATGAACTTATTTCATTAGAAGAATGTGGTATTGAAATTATAGATGATGACAATAAAAGCCAGCGGGTTTATTTTGTATTGGGTTTGATACTGGGTGACAATCTGGGTTTGAATACTATATTAGATTTTAAGAAATCATTTTCAAGCCATTCGTATTGCAGATTTTGTAGAGCATCGAAACAAGAATGTAATAAATTATATGTTGAAGACCACGTTGAAATGCGAAATATTAAAAACTATGAAGAAGATATCTATCTAGAAAACCCTCGTGAAACTGGAATTGAACAGTATTGCATTTTCAATGATATACCATCATTTCATGTAGTTGAAAACTTCAGTGTTGATGTCATGCACGATTTATTTGAAGGGGTCTGCCACTATGATTTGTGTCAAATTATATCGTACTTTGTATATAAAATGAAATATTTAGATTTGGAAACTTTGAATATCCGAAAGCAAAACTTTCAATATGGGCCTATAGAAATTGATAATATTTCTGGTGAAATTAAAAAATCTCATCTTCTAAACAAACATCTTAAAATGTCTGCCAGTGAGATGATGTGTTTCATTATATACTTTCCTATCATGATTGGGGATTTAATACTAACAGACGATGAAGTTTGGAAGTTCCTTTTAAACTTGGTAGAAATAGTTGATTTGCTGTTAAGTTTCGAAGTGTCAAACAATTACATAACTCATCTGGCTATTAAAATTTCAAAACATAATCAAAATTATACTCAACTTTTTAATGATTCATTGAAACCAAAATTTCACAACTTAATCCATTATCCCACAGTTATACGGAAATCTGGGCCACTAAGAAACTTGTGGTGCTTCAAGTTTGAGGCAAAACATAAAGAATTTAAATTATATGCTCATGCTATCACGTCTCGGAAAAATATATGTTTAACGTTCGCAAAAAAGTTTGAATTAAAGTTTGCTTACCAAATTTTGTTTACAAAACAACATCGTATGCTGGAGTATAATGAGTGTAATAAAATTATAACTAATTATTCAAAACTAATTTCAGAAAATCTGAAAATTTCGTCTGATGTCTTGAAATATTTCAAAAAAATCTGTTTCAAAGGAATTGAATACAGAGCTGGTTTTTATGTATCAACATATTATTTATAGACAAGATGTAGAACTTCATGAAATAATTACAATAGTTCTACGCGAAGACAACAGCGTTATTCTGTTTTGCCAGAAACTCAATCAAATAGAATTCCATCCCCACATATTATCTTTTGAAATAAATACGAGGAATGTTGGAACGTTCACTTTTCTAGAGATTGGAGATATTTCTGGGCCCCCATTTACATTAATTAAAACTGCTAAAGGAAAATATATATTAAGAGTAAAAGATTATTATACTCTTAATATTTGATTCAATTGTAGTTCACAAAATACTTAGCTTTTAATTTTAAAATCATTATTTGTTTAAATTTATGTTACTTTAAAATTTAGTTTAACGAAGCTTACAATTGTTCAAATATGGACGAAGACATTCAAATTCATTCCGGCGATTATTTAATCAATTATGACGGAGAAACTTCATATACAGTTTTAAATGGTAATCACAGTGAATTAGAAACCATGGTGGATAATAACATTACTGAAGGCGAAGAGGATGGGAAATCTGAAGAATTGTTAGTTTTGCTACGAGAATGGAAACTTGAAATGCTGTTTGATCAATTGTCAGGTAGTCAAACTTGTTATTTTTAAAATATATAGAATACAGATTAATAATTATTTTCAGCCGAGAAAGTTACCATCGATATACTAAAAATAATAAGTCCACGCTTTGTAGACCGGTTATTGTACAAATATCCATTAGGCATTCAAGCATTATTTGATTATCAGCTAGAACAATGGAGAAAACATAATAAAATATTGGACGCCGTTGTGGAGAATTCTTCTAACGAATCGACTAAAGTTCTTGCAATAGACCGGCCCACATCTTCATCAAGATTTTCACCATACAACAGACCTGAGACTCCTGATGACAATGTTACGTTAGCCGATATTTTAAATGACACTATCAAAGGAAATATGATCATGGAATATTATAATAAGAAACCTAAATTCGAAGATGAACAACGTAGCCTTTTAATAAACATTATTTGCCAGTATTATAACAACAGAAGTTTACATATGTCATTGGGGAAAAGTAAACGCCTTGAACAAGAAATATGTGATCGCTTTCCATCAGAAAAATTGGTACCTATTTAATAATTTGTAAGATAAATTACATTTTTGATTTTAATAAAATTTTTAACACTTATAGGAATATTATCGTGAAGGGAAGAGAGGGAAAATATATAATCGGTGCTGCAATCAGAAAACCAGCCTAAAACTCATTTGTATTAATGACACATCCGAAGACATTGAACTAACCAAAGAATTATGTAAGCATGTACTAAATAAAATATTTTTTAAATTATTTATTCAACCGTTCTTGGATTAGTAATAGCATCCAGCAGGTGAACGATTAGTTTTTGTAAATTTTTTTTTATAATTATTAACAGCTCCTGAACCAAATTCCGAAATTTGTGAACGATCCCTTAAGTTCGATAACCTTTCAGCAGAAGAATTTGATCGCGCTTGGCAAGCCTGCAGTAAACATCGATTGCACCAGATATCAACCTTAGCCTCTACTTATGAAATTATGCAAAAATGGCCATTTTATAAACAACCCAACGGTTTCCGATTGGTAAGTTACTATTCTTAAAAAACAAGGGGTTTGGTACTAGATTGGTTTCCAAAATCTTGGTTTTACAAAATGTTGGATTTATAAATTCTGGAAAATAGGGATTTCGATTACGAAACGAAAATAACCAAAAATATTTATTCTGGAAGAAAGGGAATTTAATTTTAAAATGAAAATATTAAAAAATAATAAATTTTGGTAAATAGAGAATTTAATATTTAAATAAATATAAAAAAAGCGAAATTAAAACCGAGATTTGAAAAACCAAGATTTTGCAAACATCAACATAAACTTAGATAGCTTTGATAAAGTAATCAATTTCCATACGATATTTGAAAGAATGATCAAATCCTTCTGTGATTAGCCGTTTTAAATCAGGGTACGTAGTTGTTTTTGTTCGATAGAGTACACTACACGATCTAATCGTCAAATCAGATGAATATTTTTCGAGCAGTTTTTTCAGAAACTGTATAAAAAAATGGAAAGCCATCGTTATAAATCATAGTTTCATAGAAATGTCTGTGAGTTTTCTTGTAATTCGTCAAAATAGTGTATTGTATAACAAATGAAGAAAACAAGTCATTGCAATAAGAAAGAGAAATTTGCGGCCTGAGCGATAGCGAGGGCTGCACTCACTTGAGTATTGCAATGACTCATTTTCACACGAGATACACACGCTAATTTTTCTACGATAGAAAAAAAACTTATTCGCAACAAAAACTGAAATTGAAACGTTTGGATTTTCACTAATCGTGTTTCAATATTAAGAAATAGTTGTGTAATAAATATTTCCACACGATTTTAGGAGACGACGCAAAAGCTCCTTTTCTTATATAATTTAAATTCAAAAATCATCATCGAAAGCACTATCGTAGAAAAAAATGTTTTTGAAAAGCGATAATTGTTATTTTTGTGCAATAGATTATAAAATCTAAATTGCATTAAAATTAATTTCTAGACTAGATACTTTGATTTACAGCTAATATTTCCTAATTTTTTAATATGCGGTTTTCGATTCGTATTCGATTCAATGCCGCAGATTTTATAATTGAGTTGAATAGTTTGAGCTAATGTAAATTTTAATTATTATTATACGCAGATAGATATGGATTTCATCGTTATGTTTAATAAACAAACCGGTATTTTGGAAAAATGGGATGAGAATGTCGTAGCTCTAACTAACTTCCTCTATAAAGATGGTACCATTAAATACAAAAATATAATTTCTGTATTACAACGGCTCAAGCAAAATGTAAACACTTCTGAAAGTAAGTTTATTTACCATCTTCATTAAAACTATTAGAAAATCAATATTTCAAATATATTAAGGCTGATAACTAACATAATATTATTTTAAAAAATTAATTCCAGACAATCGCAACGCTGCACTATTATGGAGTATTCATGGTTATCTAGTACCTACTCAAAAAACCATAATTAAGGATAACGCTGGCAAAAAATCAACTATTAAATATACGATACGAGACTCTCAGGATTCATTTGTATTTATTGGGAAGTGCGTACAAGAACTCGAAGATCACATACAATTCTTGAAATCAAAAACATCTAACATTCAACCTTTCATTATGCTAATAGGCAGCAGTATCTTAAATATTGAGGATTGCTTGGTGTATTTTGATGGAATTAAGTTTCGTTTTACCAGTTTTTTAAGAGGAGTTGATATTTGCTTCAAGATTTTTCAACTATTCAATTTGGAATACCCATTGGCTGCAACAAACTTTTATATATTAATTGGCGAGCTCTTTTATAATATGAAAAATACTAAAGTCACGAAGAATACAAAAATTAATGTTTTGCTGGACGAAATACTTAGTGTAAATAAGTAAACCATCTGATAGGTACTTATCCTTTAGTGGATATATGTACATAATTTGTATATGATAGCTTTAAATAGACGTGTAATAATAGATTCATTTAAATGTCATATGATTTATAATAATATTAAAAGTTTGAATTCTTTTAATAACGATTTTAGTTAATTTTGAATGGTGTACACATAATTTCTTAAATTTTGTTTTCCTTGTCTTTAATTTCAATTATTAGAATAATTTTATTGAAGTAATTCATCAGATGGAATAAAACTTATGTGAACAGCTTTATTTTGTGAAGCAAGAAAAATTTTGGTAATATGATTTACATATTTAAAAATTAAAATAAAATGTTTATAAGCCTAAAGGAGTAGTTTGTTTTAAATTCATTTACGTAAAAATAACGCATATATATATATATATATATATATATATATATATATATATATATATATATATATATTATATAATATATATATATATATATATATATATATATATATATATATATATATATATATATATATATATATATATATATATATATATATATATATATATATATGTATATATATGTATGTATAATTATGCCATTCAGTTCATTGAATCAATAAATCGTTTAATTAAACTTTCCTGGATTCTCTGCCCATTATTTATGGAATTAATAACGCAAGTTAATCGAAATATACCTAAAGTTCATTAAATTAATTATCAGAAGTAACGGTGAGAGTAAAACAGTACATTGGATAATGAACAAAATAGTTAATGAAATCAGTGAACAAATTAATAATATTAATTATTTGGTTTATTATTATTTTTCTTTCATTTTTATGAACACATTTATGATATTAATAAATTGGTTTATAAACTGATACCTTTTTCTATTAATTAGTAATATTACATTTATTCTCAGAGTAACCTCGTTTATTGGCGCAAATTGATTAACAAAATTCGTTGTTATAATGTCATTTTTTATTGTTTTCATGTACCTTTTTTTTCAGTGTTGGATAGTCAATCCTACGAATAAATGGCCAACTCAAAAGAAATCGCAACACACGACATTAGAAGAAAGAGCTGTTGTATTAAGAATCAACACCGAATCGCCACATAACCATACACTAGAAGAACTATTTACGAGGGTGGCATCCTATTCAAAAATTAAGCGTATCTTGGCAAGAATTTTAAAGTTCAGCGTGATGAATCGACACCTAGATAATGTAGAACTACTAAAGAAAGCTGAAAAGTTGTGTGTGAAATGGGCTCAGTCGAAAGAATTTCAAAACGAAATTAATTCACTAAAACAAACCAAAAAAATTGGCACTAAAAGTAAAATTATTTCGTTATATCCATTCGTCGATGAAGAAGGTCTTTTACGAGTCGGAGGAAGATTGGGTAATCTAAATGCACCATACGACCTGAAACATCCAATGCTTCTCCCGAAAAAACATTTAGTCACTGATAGGATTGTGAAAGAAACACATATTCGGTATTTACACCCAGGGCCAACACTACAAACGAGCATATTACGCCAGAAATATTGGATACTCAATTGTCGAAATGCAGTTCGAAGCCAAATCAACAGTTGCGTAGAGTGTCGTAGACAAAGGGCAGCTACCGCGCAGCAATTAATGGGCAACCTACCTGCGTCGAGAATTACTCCAAGTCGACCGTTTCTACATACTGGGGTGGACTATGCTGGTCCTCTTTCCCTAAAGTCCAGGGTCGGAAGAGGTCGTATCCCAATTATGAAAGGATACATAGGTTTATTTGTATGCTTTGCCACGAAGGCCATCCATATCGAGCTGTGTCACGATATGACAGCCGAAGCATTTATTGCAGCTTTGCGGCGTTTTATTTCACGACGGGGTATTCCTACAGAAATTATTTCGGATAATGGCACGAATTTTGTGGGAGCAGCAAGGCTATTAGGAGAATTACACGCGTTGTATGAAGATAATTTTAAAAACGAACTAATTTCTAATTTTATTTCACAGAATGAAATAAAATTCACTTTTAATCCGCCCAGCGGTCCACACTTTGGAGGATTGTGGGAGTCCGGAGTGAAATCAATCAAACATCATCTCAACAGAGTGACTCGAAACACAAGTATGGCTATATACGAAATGGAAACTCTACTGGTGCAAATTGAAGGTATTCTAAACTCCAGACCACTTTGTCCAGTAACTGATGACATCGATGACCTAGGTGCGCTAACTCCAGCTCATTTTCTGATTGGCGAGCCTATTACTGCTATTCCAGAGCCTTCATTGGAACACATCGCCGGCAATCGACTGTCCAGATGGCAAAATGTGCAAGCTAGAATGCAAGGATTTTGGAGAAAATGGCAAATCGATTATTTGCATACATTACAACAGCGTCGTCAATGGAATGAAGAGACTAAAAATATTAAAATTGGTGATCTTGTACTCATCAAGGAAGACAACTTGCCTCCGTCCAAGTGGCTAATGGGTCGAATCGCAACACATCATCCTGGTAGCGATGGCCTGGTCCGCGTTTTGTCAATAAAAACATCCACTGGGATAATGAAGCGGCCAATAGTAAAACTTTGTCCGTTGATGTCAAGCGAGGAAACTACTTCTATGGTCTCGTATTTAGCGTATTAAAAATTGAATTTTTAATAGTGCGGGAGTATGTTCAAAAGGTCAGCTTTTCTAAAATAATGATGAAACAACAAAACTTTATTAAAATTTATATACAAATTTAGGCGAAATTATACTTAGCTTTAAATCATAAAATTATGTAATTTATGCTTGTTTGTAATCCTAAAAACATTTGGATTCATTGTTAATTAAATTAAATAATTAATTTATAAAAACATAAGTGACATTTACCAATGTTGACATTTTTATTATAATTATTATAATGAATAATTGTGAATTAATCTTTAATTATTTATTTACTATAATAATAAAATTAACAGTCGTGCCATCTATGGTTTGGAATGCAGCGTTTACAACTTTAAAAGCTCATTGCCTGTTTGTAAATTGCCACATTAAAAAAGTTATGTACACAATTTTTAGTTTAAGAAAAATCAATAATTGTAAAAATTAGGAACATTCGATCACAGTTTCTCGAAGTTATAAAAATTCAATAATAAATAAAAGTTATTTGAACCATTTGGCTATTGTCTTTTAATAACTGCTGCTGCTAGTGAATAAAAAAGTATAGTGTCCCAGTGCAGTGAAAAAACAAAATTACAAGTGAATATTTTACCAATAAATAAATAAACAGTATACATAGTGAAAGTGATTTGGTGCATTTTACGCATGGTCCTTCGAGCCGGATCGCGAATTTGAAGGCCAGTCGTTTTCGAGAATATTATCAAACGGCGTAAATCGTTGCAAGGCAACTCCAAACTCGCGAGGGCAAATCATCGTTGCTGCTTAATTGACGCCGCTTATTTAGCGCGAAATAGCACGCGGAAAATTCTATTGGACAGACATACATCCAATTTCATCATTTTGGCTGCTTACTGACGCCGCCGATTTGGCGCTTAAAAGCACGCTGCATTTTGTTGGAAATACACCAGAATTATCCGATAAGTATACGAATTTATTATATATATTATAAATATTTGCACATTTTGTTTGTTTTTTGCCAATTTTTTGTTTGTTTACCTTGGGTGGGTGCATAAATACCGATTTTGTTAAAAAAGTTAACATCTAACTATGGCGTCTACTGCTGTCCAATCACGTGGTCGTGTTTTAGGATCACTAACCATGATACGCAAATTTTTGGCAAACGTAAATCAAGAGATCACGTGTAGTGATATTGAGGTTCGTTTGAATAAACTTGATAGTCTTTGGAGTGAATTCCAAGATTTCGAAGATCAAGTTGCTATATCGGCTGCTAATAATCCTACTGCTAACTTAGAGCTCAAACAAGAGGAATTTGAGAATAATTTTTTTGAAACTAAGTCAAAGTTGTTAGAGTGTTTGAAAAAACTCCAGGCGAAGGTTGCCACACAGCCAACAACAACAAATTCTTTCGATCTGCTTTTAGACCAACAGCGAGTATTTCTCGAGAGTCTTGCTGATCGCACGCAAGCTATTAACGAGCGGTCCATAACTCAGTCTTCTGAAAATATGAAATTACCACATGTACAAATTGATAAATTTTGCGGAGAATATGAAGCTTGGCCTTCATTTTATGACTTGTACACGTCATCGGTGCATAATTTAGACAATATTTCTAAAGTGCATAAATTTCAAATTTTGAAGGGGTTGCTAAGGGGTCCACCGTTGAACATCATTAGAAATTTTCTGGTAACCGACACCAACTACACAGAAGCTTGGGAGAAACTCGTAAAACGGTACAACAAGCCCAGAACAATTTTAAATTCACTCGTTGACCGATTCATTGAACAGCCATCTGCCTTGAATAGTTCACCACAGTCACTTCGTCAGCTAAGTGATACGTCAGACGAAATAATCAGAGGAATCAAAGCTTTAGGTGAAGAAGCCGAAAATCGAGATCCGTGGCTTATACGCCTATTATTGAACAAGGTTGATGAAGAGACACGCATAGCTTGGGCAAATGACACCTTAGACCAAGAATTTCCAACAGTTTACAAATTCCTAGAATTTTTAAATGATCGCTGTTATGCCAAAGAGAGCTCTTTGTGTGATGCCAGGAAAAAGGGGACTAAAGGTTCTGGTGTACCGGTAAAAGCAATGCATGTTTCGCCAGATGTTGAAAAATGTCCATGCTGCAAACGTCAACACAACTTAAGAAGATGCATCTCATTTAAAAAAATGACAATAGAGAAGAGACGAACCATGGTGAATCGTTTTGGAGTGTGCTTTAACTGCCTTCGTGAAGGTCACGTTGCTAGTAACTGCCCAGTAGATGATTCATGCCATACATGCAATGCTAGACATAATACATTATTACACGTAGACACAGCAACTAAGGTATCAGATAAACCACTAACAAATACATCAACACCTCAAGCTCAAACACTTACAGCAAATCCACAATCAACGAATGCCGATTTAACTTTGCAAACGAGTTCAAGCCTAACTGCATTTGATGCACGTAAATCAAATCTCGCCTTATTACCGACAGCGTTGGTGTATGTTCATGATTCGGCAGGAAACAAGCACATGGCTCGAGCATTGTTAGATTCTGGATCTCAATCGTCGTTCATCAGCGAAAGTTTATGTAAAATATTAAATCTTGAACGGTCTTTCGCAAATGTCAGAGTGTCGGGTATTGCCGAGTCGAAAGCAGGATTAGCAAGAGGTTTGGTAACATTAACGCTAGAGTCAAGGTTTGACCATCACGAATGCTTCGAAATTAAGGCACTCATTCTCATGAAAGTAACCTCTACAATTCCACCGTCGAACATAGATGCTTGTTGTGCAGAAGAGCTGAGTAGTCAAGAACTTCAGTTAGCCGATCCCGCGTATCACATCCCTAGCAAAATTGATATTTTACTCGGAGCGGACATATTCTTCGAAGTGTTAATGCCAAATAAACTAAAATTTAGAAATCAGCTCATCGCGCAATCAACCAAATTTGGATGGGTTGTGTCTGGAGCGGTAAGCAAAGAAAATGTTGAGGCAAAATCCTTCTCAGTACAGATACAACCAGATGAGTTATCCAGATCGCTTGAGAGATTCTGGAAGTTAGAAGAAGTCCCAAAGGTTTCAGATAGATCTGAATCTGAAGTGCTTTGTGAAAGCCATGTCTTGGACAGCCACGAACGGAGCTCCGATGGAAGGTACGTTGTCAGACTACCATTCAATAGGGAATCCGGAGAATTGGGGCACTCGAAATCGGCAGCAGTCACCCGGTTATTGTCTATGGATCGTAAATTTAACAAAAATCCAGACCTCCAAGAGCAGTACATCAATTTCATGCAAGAATACTTGAGCTTAGGACACATGGAGGAGATAAAACCCAATGAAGTCGAACGCGACCAGAAGCAGTGTTTTTATTTACCGCATCATGCTGTGGTGAAAAGTGACAGTACTACAACAAAATTGCGAGTGGTATTCGATGGCTCGTGTAAATCTTCAACCGGAATATCATTAAATGATAAGTTGTTAGTTGGTCCGACAATTCAAAAGGATTTGGTTAGTATTTTGATGATGTTTCGGAAGCACGCAATAGCTTTTTCGTCAGACGTGGAGAAAATGTACCGCCAGGTAAAGATCAATAAGTCCGATCACGACTATCAACGAATTCTGTGGAGAAAGGCAGCTTCTGAACCCATAAAAACGTTCCGATTAACGACAGTGACTTATGGAACATCTTGCGCTCCCTTTCTGGCGGTACGAACGCTGCATCAAATAGCCGAGGATTATAAACCAATTTTCCCAATAGGTTCCATTATAGCGAAACGTGATTTTTACGTAGACGATTGTTTATCAGGTGCAAACTCAACAGACGAAGCAATGGTGGCCATGCAAGAAGTTACAAATATGCTGGTTAAAGGTGGATTCAAATTGCGCAAGTGGAAGTCAAACTCAACAGAGCTGATGAACAGCATTCCAGCAGAATTGAAAGATGTCGGAAACCTAAGTATCGATGATGACTCCACAACCGTAAAAACGTTTGGATTACAATGGAATCCAAAAAGAGACACATTTTCTTACAAAATAAAAATTGACCATCAAATAGTGTCTTCTAAGCGCCAAATGTTGTCACAAATAGCACGAATCTTCGATCCGTTGGGCTGGGTCTCACCCGCTATAATAGTATTTAAAATAAGTCTACAAAAATTATGGCTCAGAAAATTAGACTGGGATGATCCACTTCCGGAAGATATAGAGCAGCAATGGACGGCGAACCAATCATCTTTATTGGAATTGAAGAAAGTCGAAATTCCCAGATTTTTGAAGACAAATTCTACAAGAAATGTACAAATTCACGGATTTTGTGACGCGTCAGAGCATGCATATGCAGCGGTCGTATATCTCCGTACTAGCGACGAAAACGGGATAACAAGTACAACCATTGTTATTTCAAAAACCAAGGTTGCACCGCTGAAACAAGTGTCCTTACCACGTTTGGAATTATGTGGAGCTGTATTGCTAAGCAGATTACTCGAATACACCAAAAAGGCTTAGATATAAACAATCCAGAATGCTACGCGTGGACCGACTCTGAAATCGTGTTATCATGGCTATCCGATGTTCCGAGGCGGTGGAAATGATTTATCGGGAATAGGACCTCGGAGATATTGGAAACTGTACCAAGAGATAGGTGGAATCATATTTCTTCAAAAGAAAATCCAGCTGACATCGCTTCGAGAGGTGTGACTCCTAAGCAGCTACTGGATTGCCCTCTATGGTGGACGGGACCTCCTTCACTGAAAAAAAAAATTCAATGAACTAAATTTATTAAATTTTGCGCAAGGAAAATTCGTTGACTGGATAAACATTTTAATTAATAAAATTATTTTTTTAATAAACTGGTTTATAAGTTAATAAATGGTTAATTAGAACAATAAATCGCAGTTTATTCTAAGATTTTGCACCGTTAAGTTATCAATACATTATTTCAATGAACTTTTTTAGCAATTTATAAACCGATACATAATTAGTTTAATCATATTAAAAAATCTTTTTAATAGTTTGAATATCGTCAACTGAAATTTAGTGATATGTATTTTGTATATCGATGGCTTAATTAATAAAGACCGTAATTTACAAAACTTTGAGGAAATTTGCAAACAAATATTTTTTAGTTATTATTCCAGTTAAAGTTGGCGGAATAAAATTGAATGTGGAACGTGATATATTGTGATTAGAGCTAAAATAATAACACAGAAAGATGTAATTTGTTGAGTTCTGCTTTCATCAAAATGTCGTTTGTGAAAAAATCTGGGATAGGAGGCGATGTTAAGCCTTTTCCTACTGAGGGATGCAACCTACTGAGATGTGACTTTTATACACAAGTGAAAATTAAATAAAATAAAATTAAATTTTAAGGGTATTAATTCATTTATTTAGTTCATATTCCATTATTATATACCTACTACCAAAATTATATGTTTTGGCAAAATATTTATTAATATATTTTGTATGGTCAGTTTAAACTTGAAATATGTCTAAAAGTCACTTGTCAGTAGGAATAGGGTTAATTATCCAATCAATTCTTCTGTAATAAGTTGATGAAAAAAATTATTTGGATTCCTACATAAGCTAACTACATATTTTATCTTTGTTTGTTTCTTTCTTTGCAATCTTTCTCCCATTTCTTTCATATTTTGCTTTTAACATCCTACCTTATACAGTAGCCAAACTGAGGATGTAGGGATAGAACTGACATCAAAACTTGTTCGGCCCATTAGTACTGCCCTCTCAGAGGGGACCACACTTGTGTTCATCGCTAAACTGTTTTATCTTAAAACACTTTAGAAATATTTTACATCAGGATTACTAAATAACGTTGTAATCTATTGTACAGTCAAATCTGGCATATGCGATGAAAAATAACATTTTATCAAGGATATCAAAAAAGGCTATAGTGTGTTAAAGTGAAAGATGCAATAAATTCCTGTTTATAATTCCAAATTTTAAAAGGACGCTATTATCATGCTAACGACATAATGACACTATTTTTCATTAGAAAATATGAGTAGCTTTTCACGTATATTTTTAAGTTAGTTCAACTATTCGCTTCGAAATATACAAAACTCCATCATGCAAGCTGTGTGATTATATAAATAGTTTTATTTGTGACGTATGATAAAATAATTACCTAAAAAACATGAAAAGTATTCGCAAATAATTCAATGCCGTTATTTTTATTTGACATAACAACATTTTAATAAAGGGGTTATTATTATAAATTAACTTATTTGTTAATTCAATAAACCATACTATTAATTCATAAATAAAGTAATACACCCAATGAATTATTTCGATGAATTTATAAATGTATTTACTAATTTATAAACTTGTTCGTCGTTGTAATAAAAATATTAATTAATGTACCGAATAATTTTGTCCGACCACATTTTTTTTTACTAAGAGTTGGAATGTGACAAGAAAAGAACAAGACGCGGTGTGATCACGAATATTTTTATTAATAATTTAAAATTGAAATTTAATAACAATTATAATCGTGTACATATTAGTTTCATTTGTGAATTTGGTAATTTTTTTTTGAAAGCTTACTGTAAAAATTTTCATACAAGGTATGTTGTGAAAAATAATAAGTTGAGTACATTTTTTTACAGGTTAAAAAATTAGTGCGTGTTTTTGCATCATAAGAAATAATATGTTGTGTTTTTTGTGCAACGAAAACCACGATGACTTTAAAACACTGATTTTCCACTTTAAAGTAGTGCATTTATTACAAAGCAATAGCTCCTATAAATGTTGCCAACCACAGTGTGACAAAAACTTTTCTAACCTTAAAAGTTTTAAAAAGCATAAAAATGCTACCGATCGTTGCTCATCAGCCCACAACAGTTATAAAAATACAAACATCTTACAGCCGGATAAACCTAAATGTTCACAAAACGTTCCCAAATTATCGAAAACATTTGATTTGCAAAATTATTTAAAAGAAATTACAATTTCCATATCTCAATTTGCTTTAAGCCTTTATGTAGGCAGCAATTTTTCACGGAAAGATGTTTATGAAATTATAGGTGAAGTACAACACCTAATTATTCGGCCTTTTACATCTATGATTAAGTTATATGCCGATTCGAATTTGCGGTACGAGCATATTTCAATATATAATGATATTATGAGCATATTAACAAACTATGAAAATGCATTTCAACATTGTTCTACTGAACACAAATTTAATAAATTCTTGAAAGAATCGGAAGTAGTAAATGAAATAACGGAATTTCAAATCAATTCAGAAATTGGTCTTGCTTACCATAGTGGTTCTTTATCATACGGTGAAAATCAATCAACTGGTATTTTAATGCCTTTGAGATTTCAATTAAAAAAATTTTTTGAAGCTAGATCATTACTGAATGTTACTATTAAACATATGAATCAATTAGAGAAACGTACCCAGTTTACCAATTTTGTGCAAGGTGATTTGTGGAAAAAAAAGAAGGATATGTACCCTGATAGAATTTTAATACCGTATTTTTTATATTCTGATGATATAGAACTTAACAATCCATTAGGAGCGCATGCAGCCACCCATTCTGTATGTAATATTTATTATTCTTTTCCATCACTGCCAACGGATGCGTTTAAATTAGAAAATATATTTCTAGCTGGCGTTGTAAAAACAAGGGATATAAAGGAATTCCGAAATAATAGTTGTTTTAGATCATTGGTTAATGAACTTATTTCATTAGAAGAATGTGGTATTGAAATTATAGATGATGACAATAAAAGCCAGCGGGTTTATTTTGTATTGGGTTTGATACTGGGTGACAATCTGGGTTTGAATACTATATTAGATTTTAAGAAATCATTTTCAAGCCATTCGTATTGCAGATTTTGTAGAGCATCGAAACAAGAATGTAATAAATTATATGTTGAAGACCACGTTGAAATGCGAAATATTAAAAACTATGAAGAAGATATCTATCTAGAAAACCCTCGTGAAACTGGAATTGAACAGTATTGCATTTTCAATGATATACCATCATTTCATGTAGTTGAAAACTTCAGTGTTGATGTCATGCACGATTTATTTGAAGGGGTCTGCCACTATGATTTGTGTCAAATTATATCGTACTTTGTATATAAAATGAAATATTTAGATTTGGAAACTTTGAATATCCGAAAGCAAAACTTTCAATATGGGCCTATAGAAATTGATAATATTTCTGGTGAAATTAAAAAATCTCATCTTCTAAACAAACATCTTAAAATGTCTGCCAGTGAGATGATGTGTTTCATTATATACTTTCCTATTATTTATTTATTTATTTTTTATTTATTTATTAACCAACAGCATGTTCATGCAAAAATGGCTTACATTATTAAAAAATATTATAAAAAGTTAAACAATTTTATACAATAAAAGGTAAGGTTACAACGTTATCAATAGATCTAACAATACAACAAAACATATTGAAACTATTATTATTATAATATTAAACGTATTAAAACAAAAGTCTAGCGATTCGTTTTTTAAACTCATCTCTGGAAATATTGAAATCGAAACAATCCGCTACGGCGTTGAGATCTCGTTGAATACGCGCTATAGGGCCATGGAAGCTGTAGTTGCTACTTGCAGTCGGAATATGAAGAAGTTCCCGGGGGCGTAAGCTGCGTTGAGGAGCATAAATATTAAAACATGAAAGAATCTCGGAGCAGTCTATTTCACCACAAATGATGTCCCGTGCAAATGTGGCATTTGCGCATGTACGTCTATCACTTAAAGATTGGAGATTCAGAAAAAGGCATCGGTCTACATATGGTGATAGTCTGAAATTATTGTCCCGTTCGCGAGACGGTAATTTTCTGAGAACAAATAACAAAAACTGTTTCTGAACACTTTCAATTCTGTTTGAATGAGACTGGTAGAACGGGGACCATATGACAGTCGCGTATTCAAGCTGTGAACGAACAAATGAAGTGTACAGTGACTTGAAAGTTATTGTGTCATGAAAATCCTTCGAGTTTCTTTTAATAAACCCCAACATCGAAAAGGATTTGTTAACAACCGCATCGATGTGTGCGTTAAACGTTAAATCCGAGCTAAAGATAACGCCCAAATCAGTAATCATATTAACTCTCTTCAAACTAACATCATTTAGAAAGTAATCAAAAACTACTGGAGACTTAGACCTAGAATAGGTGATCACGTGACACTTATCGACATTCAGAAACATAAGGTTAGTAACACACCAACCGCAAAATGTGTTCAGGTCCCGCTGAAATTGATCGCGATCTAATTCACATGATATGTTTGCATATATTTTCATGTCGTCAGCAAATAGAATACAGTCTGCGAATTTGAAGCAATCCACACCATTGTTAATAAACAATAAGAATAATAGTGGGCCCAAGTGACTACCCTGAGGCACTCCAGATGTCGCAATAAAACAATCTGAGAACGTATCGTTAATCTTGACAAACATTTTGCGATCCGATAAATAAGACATAAGCCAATTTATGGGAATAATGTCGCAATTAAGTTCACTGAGCTTATTTACTAATATCCTGTGATTAAGTTTATCGAAAGCTTTAGCGAAGTCGGTATAAACTACATCGACTTGAACTTTCGA
This sequence comes from Tipula helvola, assembly GCA_963556165.1. Classification (NCBI taxonomy): domain Eukaryota; kingdom Metazoa; phylum Arthropoda; class Insecta; order Diptera; family Tipulidae; genus Tipula; species Tipula helvola. Next base: position 190,809,778 of record OY744483.1, on the reverse strand, counting down.
GGCAACAGAATTAATTAAATTATTTTGAAAGACTGCTAAATTAGTGACCGTTGAGCGGCCAGGAAAAAATCCATGCTGACGTGTGCTAATATGTTGCTTGGAGTGGAAGTAGATCACTTTGTTAACCATTGACTCGAATACTTTAGGAATGCAAGACAGTATTGCAATTCCACGATAATTTGTTACATCACTGCGGGGGCCGCTTTTGTGGATCGGTATGATACTTGATATTTTCCAGAGATCAGGAAATTTGCCTTGGCTGAGGCTCAGATTAAATAGATGACATAAAGGAGCGGCAAAACCGACTGCACACAGCTTTAATAGAGACACTGGTAAACCATCTGGTCCAGGCCCCTTAGATACATCCAAGTTCATCAAAGCCCTCATTACGTCAAGTTCTGAAAAAACAATTTTTGAATTATTGCCGGTAGCTAATATAGGAGAGAGCGAGCTATCCTTAACAAAAACACTGCTAAAATAATCAGCGAAGAAACCGCAGATTGCCTCTGGGTTATCTGATTTTTGACCATGGAACTCTAAAAATGCCGGCAAGCCGTTAATATGTTTCTTAATTTTGACAAATCTCCAGAAATTCTTCGGATTAAATCGCAAATCGTCTTCAATATCAATTATATAATTGTTGTACAGGAATCGGTTGAGATAGCAAAACTGTTTGCGCAGTGACTTAAACTGGATATAGTCATGGGCCAACCCTGTATGCCTATACTTCCTGTGACTTTTATTACGCAGGACTTCTAGCTGCTTGAGTTCTTTAGTAAACCACGGGACGTTCCGGGTATGAGACTTATTCATTAATTTTTTAGGAACAAATTTTTCAAAAGCAACCTTCAATAATTCATTGAGGTATCTAATGAACTGTTGATATCCATGTTTGATAGAGTGTCAGCCCAATCCACTTCAGCTAAAAAATCATTTAGTGAGCTGTGGTCGGCGTGCGAATAATCAAAGACGGTACAATTTTTAGTGAAGTTCAAATTATTAGAAGTTTTGTAGAACAACTGAAATGAAACCGGGGTATGATAAACACTCGAAGATCCGGCAAAGTCGTCGCATGATTCTAGTTTAAAAGACCTATTATTAGTGTAGAAAACCAAATCCAGATAAGTGCCGCGGCTGTTTGGTACACTGTTTATTTGTGAAGTACCCATGTTTGCCATAAAATCACAAATTAAGGCTGAAGAATCATTCGTATTAGCAGGAATGAATATATTGTCAACCATCATCCAAATTAGATCTGGAAAGTTGAAATCGCCGAAAATAACAAAGTCAGTGTTATCAGAAATAAAAGGTAATAAATTACATGAGATCTTGTCAATAAAATCTTGACAGAAAGGCGCGGATGGCTCTAGAGGAAAGTAGACTGTGGTAATTATTATGTAAAATGTACCGAGTTTGAGTTTAACACCCATGAACTCAATAATTGGATCGGAAAATAAAAATTCACAAGAATACATTTTCCGAACTGCAATAAGCACACCACCACCTTTTCGTTTTGTACTAAAGTTATACCGATCGCGACGGAAAACGCAAAAGTCCGAAGGGAAAAACTCCGCATCATTGAAATCCACTGTAAGCCATGTTTCTGTCAGAATTATTACGTCGTAATTAGATTCTAATATTCCAAGATAGAAATTTCTTGCTTTTGAACGCATGCCACTACAATTAAAATAAAAAATTGACAAGCTACTGTTGAGGGCATTGTTAGATCCATTGATGATATTGCTAGAATTAGATAAATATGAATTTAGAATATTAGGATGAACTGTGATAAGATTATTGTGAGCATTTGGTAAATTAGTATTTAAAATATTAGAATTTAATGTATTGAATGAAATTAAATTGGTACTTTGCTGCGAGCTCCTTCCTCGTTTTTTGATTGGCGTCTTTCTTCAAAATCGCGAACTAGAACCCCGGGTGGCCAAAACTCAGGATTTTTCAAGGTACCATGCAAGTTATCGGCGACTCCAACCTTGAAAGACACAAACGTTAGTTCTGCTGGATCCCGGATTGGGGATTTAATACTAACAGACGATGAAGTTTGGAAGTTCCTTTTAAACTTGGTAGAAATAGTTGATTTGCTGTTAAGTTTCGAAGTGTCAAACAATTACATAACTCATCTGGCTATTAAAATTTCAAAACATAATCAAAATTATACTCAACTTTTTAATGATTCATTGAAACCAAAATTTCACAACTTAATCCATTATCCCACAGTTATACGGAAATCTGGGCCACTAAGAAACTTGTGGTGCTTCAAGTTTGAGGCAAAACATAAAGAATTTAAATTATATGCTCATGCTATCACGTCTCGGAAAAATATATGTTTAACGTTCGCAAAAAAGTTTGAATTAAAGTTTGCTTACCAAATTTTGTTTACAAAACAACATCGTATGCTGGAGTATAATGAGTGTAATAAAATTATAACTAATTATTCAAAACTAATTTCAGAAAATCTGAAAATTTCGTCTGATGTCTTGAAATATTTCAAAAAAATCTGTTTCAAAGGAATTGAATACAGAGCTGGTTTTTATGTATCAACATATTATTTATAGACAAGATGTAGAACTTCATGAAATAATTACAATAGTTCTACGCGAAGACAACAGCGTTATTCTGTTTTGCCAGAAACTCAATCAAATAGAATTCCATCCCCACATATTATCTTTTGAAATAAATACGAGGAATGTTGGAACGTTCACTTTTCTAGAGATTGGAGATATTTCTGGGCCCCCATTTACATTAATTAAAACTGCTAAAGGAAAATATATATTAAGAGTAAAAGATTATTATACTCTTAATATTTGATTCAATTGTAGTTCACAAAATACTTAGCTTTTAATTTTAAAATCATTATTTGTTTAAATTTATGTTACTTTAAAATTTAGTTTAACGAAGCTTACAATTGTTCAAATATGGACGAAGACATTCAAATTCATTCCGGCGATTATTTAATCAATTATGACGGAGAAACTTCATATACAGTTTTAAATGGTAATCACAGTGAATTAGAAACCATGGTGGATAATAACATTACTGAAGGCGAAGAGGATGGGAAATCTGAAGAATTGTTAGTTTTGCTACGAGAATGGAAACTTGAAATGCTGTTTGATCAATTGTCAGGTAGTCAAACTTGTTATTTTTAAAATATATAGAATACAGATTAATAATTATTTTCAGCCGAGAAAGTTACCATCGATATACTAAAAATAATAAGTCCACGCTTTGTAGACCGGTTATTGTACAAATATCCATTAGGCATTCAAGCATTATTTGATTATCAGCTAGAACAATGGAGAAAACATAATAAAATATTGGACGCCGTTGTGGAGAATTCTTCTAACGAATCGACTAAAGTTCTTGCAATAGACCGGCCCACATCTTCATCAAGATTTTCACCATACAACAGACCTGAGACTCCTGATGACAATGTTACGTTAGCCGATATTTTAAATGACACTATCAAAGGAAATATGATCATGGAATATTATAATAAGAAACCTAAATTCGAAGATGAACAACGTAGCCTTTTAATAAACATTATTTGCCAGTATTATAACAACAGAAGTTTACATATGTCATTGGGGAAAAGTAAACGCCTTGAACAAGAAATATGTGATCGCTTTCCATCAGAAAAATTGGTACCTATTTAATAATTTGTAAGATAAATTACATTTTTGATTTTAATAAAATTTTTAACACTTATAGGAATATTATCGTGAAGGGAAGAGAGGGAAAATATATAATCGGTGCTGCAATCAGAAAACCAGCCTAAAACTCATTTGTATTAATGACACATCCAAAGACATTGAACTAACCAAAGAATTATGTAAGCATGTACTAAATAAAATATTTTTTAAATTATTTATTCAACCGTTCTTGGATTAGTAATAGCATCCAGCAGGTGAACGATTAGTTTTTGTAAATTTTTTTTTATAATTATTAACAGCTCCTGAACCAAATTCCGAAATTTGTGAACGATCCCTTAAGTTCGATAACCTTTCAGCAGAAGAATTTGATCGCGCTTGGCAAGCCTGCAGTAAACATCGATTGCACCAGATATCAACCTTAGCCTCTACTTATGAAATTATGCAAAAATGGCCATTTTATAAACAACCCAACGGTTAGTTGTTTAATTACCCAATTGGTAAGTTACTATTCTTAAAAAACAAGGGGTTTGGTACTAGATTGGTTTCCAAAATCTTGGTTTTACAAAATGTTGGATTTATAAATTCTGGAAAATAGGGATTTCGATTACGAAACGAAAATAACCAAAAATATTTATTCTGGAAGAAAGGGAATTTAATTTTAAAATGAAAATATTAAAAAATAATAAATTTTGGTAAATAGAGAATTTAATATTTAAATAAATATAAAAAAAGCGAAATTAAAACCGAGATTTGAAAAACCAAGATTTTGCAAACATCAACATAAACTTAGATAGCTTTGATAAAGTAATCAATTTCCATACGATATTTGAAAGAATGATCAAATCCTTCTGTGATTAGCCGTTTTAAATCAGGGTACGTAGTTGTTTTTGTTCGATAGAGTACACTACACGATCTAATCGTCAAATCAGATGAATATTTTTCGAGCAGTTTTTTCAGAAACTGTATAAAAAAATGGAAAGCCATCGTTATAAATCATAGTTTCATAGAAATGTCTGTGAGTTTTCTTGTAATTCGTCAAAATAGTGTATTGTATAACAAATGAAGAAAACAAGTCATTGCAATAAGAAAGAGAAATTTGCGGCCTGAGCGATAGCGAGGGCTGCACTCACTTGAGTATTGCAATGACTCATTTTCACACGAGATACACACGCTAATTTTTCTACGATAGAAAAAAAACTTATTCGCAACAAAAACTGAAATTGAAACGTTTGGATTTTCACTAATCGTGTTTCAATATTAAGAAATAGTTGTGTAATAAATATTTCCACACGATTTTAGGAGACGACGCAAAAGCTCCTTTTCTTATATAATTTAAATTCAAAAATCATCATCGAAAGCACTATCGTAGAAAAAAATGTTTTTGAAAAGCGATAATTGTTATTTTTGTGCAATAGATTATAAAATCTAAATTGCATTAAAATTAATTTCTAGACTAGATACTTTGATTTACAGCTAATATTTCCTAATTTTTTAATATGCGGTTTTCGATTCGTATTCGATTCAATGCCGCAGATTTTATAATTGAGTTGAATAGTTTGAGCTAATGTAAATTTTAATTATTATTATACGCAGATAGATATGGATTTCATCGTTATGTTTAATAAACAAACCGGTATTTTGGAAAAATGGGATGAGAATGTCGTAGCTCTAACTAACTTCCTCTATAAAGATGGTACCATTAAATACAAAAATATAATTTCTGTATTACAACGGCTCAAGCAAAATGTAAACACTTCTGAAAGTAAGTTTATTTACCATCTTCATTAAAACTATTAGAAAATCAATATTTCAAATATATTAAGGCTGATAACTAACATAATATTATTTTAAAAAATTAATTCCAGACAATCGCAACGCTGCATTTTTATGGAGTATTCATGGTTATCTAGTACCTACTCAAAAAACCATAATTAAGGATAACGCTGGCAAAAAATCAACTATTAAATATACGATACGAGACTCTCAGGATTCATTTGTATTTATTGGGAAGTGCGTACAAGAACTCGAAGATCACATACAATTCTTGAAATCAAAAACATCTAACATTCAACCTTTCATTATGCTAATAGGCAGCAGTATCTTAAATATTGAGGATTGCTTGGTGTATTTTGATGGAATTAAGTTTCGTTTTACCAGTTTTTTAAGAGGAGTTGATATTTGCTTCAAGATTTTTCAACTATTCAATTTGGAATACCCATTGGCTGCAACAAACTTTTATATATTAATTGGCGAGCTCTTTTATAATATGAAAAATACTAAAGTCACGAAGAATACAAAAATTAATGTTTTGCTGGACGAAATACTTAGTGTAAATAAGTAAACCATCTGATAGGTACTTATCCTTTAGTGGATATATGTACATAATTTGTATATGATAGCTTTAAATAGACGTGTAATAATAGATTCATTTAAATGTCATATGATTTATAATAATATTAAAAGTTTGAATTCTTTTAATAACGATTTTAGTTAATTTTGAATGGTGTACACATAATTTCTTAAATTTTGTTTTCCTTGTCTTTAATTTCAATTATTAGAATAATTTTATTGAAGTAATTCATCAGATGGAATAAAACTTATGTGAACAGCTTTATTTTGTGAAGCAAGAAAAATTTTGGTAATATGATTTACATATTTAAAAATTAAAATAAAATGTTTATAAGCCTAAAGGAGTAGTTTGTTTTAAATTCATTTACGTAAAAATAACGCATATATATATATATATATATATATATATATATATATATATATATATATATATATATATATTATATAATATATATATATATATATATATATATATATATATATATATATATATATATATATATATATATATATATATATATATATGTATATATATGTATGTATAATTATGCCATTCAGTTCATTGAATCAATAAATCGTTTAATTAAACTTTCCTGGATTCTCTGCCCATTATTTATGGAATTAATAACGCAAGTTAATCGAAATATACCTAAAGTTCATTAAATTAATTATCAGAAGTAACGGTGAGAGTAAAACAGTACATTGGATAATGAACAAAATAGTTAATGAAATCAGTGAACAAATTAATAATATTAATTATTTGGTTTATTATTATTTTTCTTTCATTTTTATGAACACATTTATGATATTAATAAATTGGTTTATAAACTGATACCTTTTTCTATTAATTAGTAATATTACATTTATTCTCAGAGTAACCTCGTTTATTGGCGCAAATTGATTAACAAAATTCGTTGTTATAATGTCATTTTTTATTGTTTTCATGTACCTTTTTTTTCAGTGTTGGATAGTCAATCCTACGAATAAATGGCCAACTCAAAAGAAATCGCAACACACGACATTAGAAGAAAGAGCTGTTGTATTAAGAATCAACACCGAATCGCCACATAACCATACACTAGAAGAACTATTTACGAGGGTGGCATCCTATTCAAAAATTAAGCGTATCTTGGCAAGAATTTTAAAGTTCAGCGTGATGAATCGACACCTAGATAATGTAGAACTACTAAAGAAAGCTGAAAAGTTGTGTGTGAAATGGGCTCAGTCGAAAGAATTTCAAAACGAAATTAATTCACTAAAACAAACCAAAAAAATTGGCACTAAAAGTAAAATTATTTCGTTATATCCATTCGTCGATGAAGAAGGTCTTTTACGAGTCGGAGGAAGATTGGGTAATCTAAATGCACCATACGACCTGAAACATCCAATGCTTCTCCCGAAAAAACATTTAGTCACTGATAGGATTGTGAAAGAAACACATATTCGGTATTTACACCCAGGGCCAACACTACAAACGAGCATATTACGCCAGAAATATTGGATACTCAATTGTCGAAATGCAGTTCGAAGCCAAATCAACAGTTGCGTAGAGTGTCGTAGACAAAGGGCAGCTACCGCGCAGCAATTAATGGGCAACCTACCTGCGTCGAGAATTACTCCAAGTCGACCGTTTCTACATACTGGGGTGGACTATGCTGGTCCTCTTTCCCTAAAGTCCAGGGTCGGAAGAGGTCGTATCCCAATTATGAAAGGATACATAGGTTTATTTGTATGCTTTGCCACGAAGGCCATCCATATCGAGCTGTGTCACGATATGACAGCCGAAGCATTTATTGCAGCTTTGCGGCGTTTTATTTCACGACGGGGTATTCCTACAGAAATTATTTCGGATAATGGCACGAATTTTGTGGGAGCAGCAAGGCTATTAGGAGAATTACACGCGTTGTATGAAGATAATTTTAAAAACGAACTAATTTCTAATTTTATTTCACAGAATGAAATAAAATTCACTTTTAATCCGCCCAGCGGTCCACACTTTGGAGGATTGTGGGAGTCCGGAGTGAAATCAATCAAACATCATCTCAACAGAGTGACTCGAAACACAAGTATGGCTATATACGAAATGGAAACTCTACTGGTGCAAATTGAAGGTATTCTAAACTCCAGACCACTTTGTCCAGTAACTGATGACATCGATGACCTAGGTGCGCTAACTCCAGCTCATTTTCTGATTGGCGAGCCTATTACTGCTATTCCAGAGCCTTCATTGGAACACATCGCCGGCAATCGACTGTCCAGATGGCAAAATGTGCAAGCTAGAATGCAAGGATTTTGGAGAAAATGGCAAATCGATTATTTGCATACATTACAACAGCGTCGTCAATGGAATGAAGAGACTAAAAATATTAAAATTGGTGATCTTGTACTCATCAAGGAAGACAACTTGCCTCCGTCCAAGTGGCTAATGGGTCGAATCGCAACACATCATCCTGGTAGCGATGGCCTGGTCCGCGTTTTGTCAATAAAAACATCCACTGGGATAATGAAGCGGCCAATAGTAAAACTTTGTCCGTTGATGTCAAGCGAGGAAACTACTTCTATGGTCTCGTATTTAGCGTATTAAAAATTGAATTTTTAATAGTGCGGGAGTATGTTCAAAAGGTCAGCTTTTCTAAAATAATGATGAAACAACAAAACTTTATTAAAATTTATATACAAATTTAGGCGAAATTATACTTAGCTTTAAATCATAAAATTATGTAATTTATGCTTGTTTGTAATCCTAAAAACATTTGGATTCATTGTTAATTAAATTAAATAATTAATTTATAAAAACATAAGTGACATTTACCAATGTTGACATTTTTATTATAATTATTATAATGAATAATTGTGAATTAATCTTTAATTATTTATTTACTATAATAATAAAATTAACAGTCGTGCCATCTATGGTTTGGAATGCAGCGTTTACAACTTTAAAAGCTCATTGCCTGTTTGTAAATTGCCACATTAAAAAAGTTATGTACACAATTTTTAGTTTAAGAAAAATCAATAATTGTAAAAATTAGGAACATTCGATCACAGTTTCTCGAAGTTATAAAAATTCAATAATAAATAAAAGTTATTTGAACCATTTGGCTATTGTCTTTTAATAACTGCTGCTGCTAGTGAATAAAAAAGTATAGTGTCCCAGTGCAGTGAAAAAACAAAATTACAAGTGAATATTTTACCAATAAATAAATAAACAGTATACATAGTGAAAGTGATTTGGTGCATTTTACGCATGGTCCTTCGAGCCGGATCGCGAATTTGAAGGCCAGTCGTTTTCGAGAATATTATCAAACGGCGTAAATCGTTGCAAGGCAACTCCAAACTCGCGAGGGCAAATCATCGTTGCTGCTTAATTGACGCCGCTTATTTAGCGCGAAATAGCACGCGGAAAATTCTATTGGACAGACATACATCCAATTTCATCATTTTGGCTGCTTACTGACGCCGCCGATTTGGCGCTTAAAAGCACGCTGCATTTTGTTGGAAATACACCAGAATTATCCGATAAGTATACGAATTTATTATATATATTATAAATATTTGCACATTTTGTTTGTTTTTTGCCAATTTTTTGTTTGTTTACCTTGGGTGGGTGCATAAATACCGATTTTGTTAAAAAAGTTAACATCTAACTATGGCGTCTACTGCTGTCCAATCACGTGGTCGTGTTTTAGGATCACTAACCATGATACGCAAATTTTTGGCAAACGTAAATCAAGAGATCACGTGTAGTGATATTGAGGTTCGTTTGAATAAACTTGATAGTCTTTGGAGTGAATTCCAAGATTTCGAAGATCAAGTTGCTATATCGGCTGCTAATAATCCTACTGCTAACTTAGAGCTCAAACAAGAGGAATTTGAGAATAATTTTTTTGAAACTAAGTCAAAGTTGTTAGAGTGTTTGAAAAAACTCCAGGCGAAGGTTGCCACACAGCCAACAACAACAAATTCTTTCGATCTGCTTTTAGACCAACAGCGAGTATTTCTCGAGAGTCTTGCTGATCGCACGCAAGCTATTAACGAGCGGTCCATAACTCAGTCTTCTGAAAATATGAAATTACCACATGTACAAATTGATAAATTTTGCGGAGAATATGAAGCTTGGCCTTCATTTTATGACTTGTACACGTCATCGGTGCATAATTTAGACAATATTTCTAAAGTGCATAAATTTCAAATTTTGAAGGGGTTGCTAAGGGGTCCACCGTTGAACATCATTAGAAATTTTCTGGTAACCGACACCAACTACACAGAAGCTTGGGAGAAACTCGTAAAACGGTACAACAAGCCCAGAACAATTTTAAATTCACTCGTTGACCGATTCATTGAACAGCCATCTGCCTTGAATAGTTCACCACAGTCACTTCGTCAGCTAAGTGATACGTCAGACGAAATAATCAGAGGAATCAAAGCTTTAGGTGAAGAAGCCGAAAATCGAGATCCGTGGCTTATACGCCTATTATTGAACAAGGTTGATGAAGAGACACGCATAGCTTGGGCAAATGACACCTTAGACCAAGAATTTCCAACAGTTTACAAATTCCTAGAATTTTTAAATGATCGCTGTTATGCCAAAGAGAGCTCTTTGTGTGATGCCAGGAAAAAGGGGACTAAAGGTTCTGGTGTACCGGTAAAAGCAATGCATGTTTCGCCAGATGTTGAAAAATGTCCATGCTGCAAACGTCAACACAACTTAAGAAGATGCATCTCATTTAAAAAAATGACAATAGAGAAGAGACGAACCATGGTGAATCGTTTTGGAGTGTGCTTTAACTGCCTTCGTGAAGGTCACGTTGCTAGTAACTGCCCAGTAGATGATTCATGCCATACATGCAATGCTAGACATAATACATTATTACACGTAGACACAGCAACTAAGGTATCAGATAAACCACTAACAAATACATCAACACCTCAAGCTCAAACACTTACAGCAAATCCACAATCAACGAATGCCGATTTAACTTTGCAAACGAGTTCAAGCCTAACTGCATTTGATGCACGTAAATCAAATCTCGCCTTATTACCGACAGCGTTGGTGTATGTTCATGATTCGGCAGGAAACAAGCACATGGCTCGAGCATTGTTAGATTCTGGATCTCAATCGTCGTTCATCAGCGAAAGTTTATGTAAAATATTAAATCTTGAACGGTCTTTCGCAAATGTCAGAGTGTCGGGTATTGCCGAGTCGAAAGCAGGATTAGCAAGAGGTTTGGTAACATTAACGCTAGAGTCAAGGTTTGACCATCACGAATGCTTCGAAATTAAGGCACTCATTCTCATGAAAGTAACCTCTACAATTCCACCGTCGAACATAGATGCTTGTTGTGCAGAAGAGCTGAGTAGTCAAGAACTTCAGTTAGCCGATCCCGCGTATCACATCCCTAGCAAAATTGATATTTTACTCGGAGCGGACATATTCTTCGAAGTGTTAATGCCAAATAAACTAAAATTTAGAAATCAGCTCATCGCGCAATCAACCAAATTTGGATGGGTTGTGTCTGGAGCGGTAAGCAAAGAAAATGTTGAGGCAAAATCCTTCTCAGTACAGATACAACCAGATGAGTTATCCAGATCGCTTGAGAGATTCTGGAAGTTAGAAGAAGTCCCAAAGGTTTCAGATAGATCTGAATCTGAAGTGCTTTGTGAAAGCCATGTCTTGGACAGCCACGAACGGAGCTCCGATGGAAGGTACGTTGTCAGACTACCATTCAATAGGGAATCCGGAGAATTGGGGCACTCGAAATCGGCAGCAGTCACCCGGTTATTGTCTATGGATCGTAAATTTAACAAAAATCCAGACCTCCAAGAGCAGTACATCAATTTCATGCAAGAATACTTGAGCTTAGGACACATGGAGGAGATAAAACCCAATGAAGTCGAACGCGACCAGAAGCAGTGTTTTTATTTACCGCATCATGCTGTGGTGAAAAGTGACAGTACTACAACAAAATTGCGAGTGGTATTCGATGGCTCGTGTAAATCTTCAACCGGAATATCATTAAATGATAAGTTGTTAGTTGGTCCGACAATTCAAAAGGATTTGGTTAGTATTTTGATGATGTTTCGGAAGCACGCAATAGCTTTTTCGTCAGACGTGGAGAAAATGTACCGCCAGGTAAAGATCAATAAGTCCGATCACGACTATCAACGAATTCTGTGGAGAAAGGCAGCTTCTGAACCCATAAAAACGTTCCGATTAACGACAGTGACTTATGGAACATCTTGCGCTCCCTTTCTGGCGGTACGAACGCTGCATCAAATAGCCGAGGATTATAAACCAATTTTCCCAATAGGTTCCATTATAGCGAAACGTGATTTTTACGTAGACGATTGTTTATCAGGTGCAAACTCAACAGACGAAGCAATGGTGGCCATGCAAGAAGTTACAAATATGCTGGTTAAAGGTGGATTCAAATTGCGCAAGTGGAAGTCAAACTCAACAGAGCTGATGAACAGCATTCCAGCAGAATTGAAAGATGTCGGAAACCTAAGTATCGATGATGACTCCACAACCGTAAAAACGTTTGGATTACAATGGAATCCAAAAAGAGACACATTTTCTTACAAAATAAAAATTGACCATCAAATAGTGTCTTCTAAGCGCCAAATGTTGTCACAAATAGCACGAATCTTCGATCCGTTGGGCTGGGTCTCACCCGCTATAATAGTATTTAAAATAAGTCTACAAAAATTATGGCTCAGAAAATTAGACTGGGATGATCCACTTCCGGAAGATATAGAGCAGCAATGGACGGCGAACCAATCATCTTTATTGGAATTGAAGAAAGTCGAAATTCCCAGATTTTTGAAGACAAATTCTACAAGAAATGTACAAATTCACGGATTTTGTGACGCGTCAGAGCATGCATATGCAGCGGTCGTATATCTCCGTACTAGCGACGAAAACGGGATAACAAGTACAACCATTGTTATTTCAAAAACCAAGGTTGCACCGCTGAAACAAGTGTCCTTACCACGTTTGGAATTATGTGGAGCTGTATTGCTAAGCAGATTACTCGAATACACCAAAAAGGCTTAGATATAAACAATCCAGAATGCTACGCGTGGACCGACTCTGAAATCGTGTTATCATGGCTATCCGATGTTCCGAGGCGGTGGAAATGATTTATCGGGAATAGGACCTCGGAGATATTGGAAACTGTACCAAGAGATAGGTGGAATCATATTTCTTCAAAAGAAAATCCAGCTGACATCGCTTCGAGAGGTGTGACTCCTAAGCAGCTACTGGATTGCCCTCTATGGTGGACGGGACCTCCTTCACTGAAAAAAAAAATTCAATGAACTAAATTTATTAAATTTTGCGCAAGGAAAATTCGTTGACTGGATAAACATTTTAATTAATAAAATTATTTTTTTAATAAACTGGTTTATAAGTTAATAAATGGTTAATTAGAACAATAAATCGCAGTTTATTCTAAGATTTTGCACCGTTAAGTTATCAATACATTATTTCAATGAACTTTTTTAGCAATTTATAAACCGATACATAATTAGTTTAATCATATTAAAAAATCTTTTTAATAGTTTGAATATCGTCAACTGAAATTTAGTGATATGTATTTTGTATATCGATGGCTTAATTAATAAAGACCGTAATTTACAAAACTTTGAGGAAATTTGCAAACAAATATTTTTTAGTTATTATTCCAGTTAAAGTTGGCGGAATAAAATTGAATGTGGAACGTGATATATTGTGATTAGAGCTAAAATAATAACACAGAAAGATGTAATTTGTTGAGTTCTGCTTTCATCAAAATGTCGTTTGTGAAAAAATCTGGGATAGGAGGCGATGTTAAGCCTTTTCCTACTGAGGGATGCAACCTACTGAGATGTGACTTTTATACACAAGTGAAAATTAAATAAAATAAAATTAAATTTTAAGGGTATTAATTCATTTATTTAGTTCATATTCCATTATTATATACCTACTACCAAAATTATATGTTTTGGCAAAATATTTATTAATATATTTTGTATGGTCAGTTTAAACTTGAAATATGTCTAAAAGTCACTTGTCAGTAGGAATAGGGTTAATTATCCAATCAATTCTTCTGTAATAAGTTGATGAAAAAAATTATTTGGATTCCTACATAAGCTAACTACATATTTTATCTTTGTTTGTTTCTTTCTTTGCAATCTTTCTCCCATTTCTTTCATATTTTGCTTTTAACATCCTACCTTATACAGTAGCCAAACTGAGGATGTAGGGATAGAACTGACATCAAAACTTGTTCGGCCCATTAGTACTGCCCTCTCAGAGGGGACCACACTTGTGTTCATCGCTAAACTGTTTTATCTTAAAACACTTTAGAAATATTTTACATCAGGATTACTAAATAACGTTGTAATCTATTGTACAGTCAAATCTGGCATATGCGATGAAAAATAACATTTTATCAAGGATATCAAAAAAGGCTATAGTGTGTTAAAGTGAAAGATGCAATAAATTCCTGTTTATAATTCCAAATTTTAAAAGGACGCTATTATCATGCTAACGACATAATGACACTATTTTTCATTAGAAAATATGAGTAGCTTTTCACGTATATTTTTAAGTTAGTTCAACTATTCGCTTCGAAATATACAAAACTCCATCATGCAAGCTGTGTGATTATATAAATAGTTTTATTTGTGACGTATGATAAAATAATTACCTAAAAAACATGAAAAGTATTCGCAAATAATTCAATGCCGTTATTTTTATTTGACATAACAACATTTTAATAAAGGGGTTATTATTATAAATTAACTTATTTGTTAATTCAATAAACCATACTATTAATTCATAAATAAAGTAATACACCCAATGAATTATTTCGATGAATTTATAAATGTATTTACTAATTTATAAACTTGTTCGTCGTTGTAATAAAAATATTAATTAATGTACCGAATAATTTTGTCCGACCACATTTTTTTTTACTAAGAGTTGGAATGTGACAAGAAAAGAACAAGACGCGGTGTGATCACGAATATTTTTATTAATAATTTAAAATTGAAATTTAATAACAATTATAATCGTGTACATATTAGTTTCATTTGTGAATTTGGTAATTTTTTTTTGAAAGCTTTTTGTAAAAATTTTCATACAAGGTATGTTGTGAAAAATAATAAGTTGAGTACATTTTTTTACAGGTTAAAAAATTAGTGCGTGTTTTTGCATCATAAGAAATAATATGTTGTGTTTTTTGTGCAACGAAAACCACGATGACTTTAAAACACTGATTTTCCACTTTAAAGTAGTGCATTTATTACAAAGCAATAGCTCCTATAAATGTTGCCAACCACAGTGTGACAAAAACTTTTCTAACCTTAAAAGTTTTAAAAAGCATGCCACAAAAAAACATGCGCTAGGAGATTTATGCACTAACACAACTGTTTATAAAAATGCTACCGATCGTTGCTCATCAGCCCACAACAGTTATAAAAATACAAACATCTTACAGCCGGATAAACCTAAATGTTCACAAAACGTTCCCAAATTATCGAAAACATTTGATTTGCAAAATTATTTAAAAGAAATTACAATTTCCATATCTCAATTTGCTTTAAGCCTTTATGTAGGCAGCAATTTTTCACGGAAAGATGTTTATGAAATTATAGGTGAAGTACAACACCTAATTATTCGGCCTTTTACATCTATGATTAAGTTATATGCCGATTCGAATTTGCGGTACGAGCATATTTCAATATATAATGATATTATGAGCATATTAACAAACTATGAAAATGCATTTCAACATTGTTCTACTGAACACAAATTTAATAAATTCTTGAAAGAATCGGAAGTAGTAAATGAAATAACGGAATTTCAAATCAATTCAGAAATTGGTCTTGCTTACCATAGTGGTTCTTTATCATACGGTGAAAATCAATCAACTGGTATTTTAATGCCTTTGAGATTTCAATTTAAAAAATTTTTTGAAGCTAGATCATTACTGAATGTTACTATTAAACATATGAATCAATTAGAGAAACGTACCCAGTTTACCAATTTTGTGCAAGGTGATTTGTGGAAAAAAAAGAAGGATATGTACCCTGATAGAATTTTAATACCGTATTTTTTATATTCTGATGATATAGAACTTAACAATCCATTAGGAGCGCATGCAGCCACCCATTCTGTATGTAATATTTATTATTCTTTTCCATCACTGCCAACGGATGCGTTTAAATTAGAAAATATATTTCTAGCTGGCGTTGTAAAAACAAGGGATATAAAGGAATTCCGAAATAATAGTTGTTTTAGATCATTGGTTAATGAACTTATTTCATTAGAAGAATGTGGTATTGAAATTATAGATGATGACAATAAAAGCCAGCGGGTTTATTTTGTATTGGGTTTGATACTGGGTGACAATCTGGGTTTGAATACTATATTAGATTTTAAGAAATCATTTTCAAGCCATTCGTATTGCAGATTTTGTAGAGCATCGAAACAAGAATGTAATAAATTATATGTTGAAGACCACGTTGAAATGCGAAATATTAAAAACTATGAAGAAGATATCTATCTAGAAAACCCTCGTGAAACTGGAATTGAACAGTATTGCATTTTCAATGATATACCATCATTTCATGTAGTTGAAAACTTCAGTGTTGATGTCATGCACGATTTATTTGAAGGGGTCTGCCACTATGATTTGTGTCAAATTATATCGTACTTTGTATATAAAATGAAATATTTAGATTTGGAAACTTTGAATATCCGAAAGCAAAACTTTCAATATGGGCCTATAGAAATTGATAATATTTCTGGTGAAATTAAAAAATCTCATCTTCTAAACAAACATCTTAAAATGTCTGCCAGTGAGATGATGTGTTTCATTATATACTTTCCTATTATTTATTTATTTATTTTTTATTTATTTATTAACCAACAGCATGTTCATGCAAAAATGGCTTACATTATTAAAAAATATTATAAAAAGTTAAACAATTTTATACAATAAAAGGTAAGGTTACAACGTTATCAATAGATCTAACAATACAACAAAACATATTGAAACTATTATTATTATAATATTAAACGTATTAAAACAAAAGTCTAGCGATTCGTTTTTTAAACTCATCTCTGGAAATATTGAAATCGAAACAATCCGCTACGGCGTTGAGATCTCGTTGAATACGCGCTATAGGGCCATGGAAGCTGTAGTTGCTACTTGCAGTCGGAATATGAAGAAGTTCCCGGGGGCGTAAGCTGCGTTGAGGAGCATAAATATTAAAACATGAAAGAATCTCGGAGCAGTCTATTTCACCACAAATGATGTCCCGTGCAAATGTGGCATTTGCGCATGTACGTCTATCACTTAAAGATTGGAGATTCAGAAAAAGGCATCGGTCTACATATGGTGATAGTCTGAAATTATTGTCCCGTTCGCGAGACGGTAATTTTCTGAGAACAAATAACAAAAACTGTTTCTGAACACTTTCAATTCTGTTTGAATGAGACTGGTAGAACGGGGACCATATGACAGTCGCGTATTCAAGCTGTGAACGAACAAATGAAGTGTACAGTGACTTGAAAGTTATTGTGTCATGAAAATCCTTCGAGTTTCTTTTAATAAACCCCAACATCGAAAAGGATTTGTTAACAACCGCATCGATGTGTGCGTTAAACGTTAAATCCGAGCTAAAGATAACGCCCAAATCAGTAATCATATTAACTCTCTTCAAACTAACATCATTTAGAAAGTAATCAAAAACTACTGGAGACTTAGACCTAGAATAGGTGATCACGTGACACTTATCGACATTCAGAAACATAAGGTTAGTAACACACCAACCGCAAAATGTGTTCAGGTCCCGCTGAAATTGATCGCGATCTAATTCACATGATATGTTTGCATATATTTTCATGTCGTCAGCAAATAGAATACAGTCTGCGAATTTGAAGCAATCCACACCATTGTTAATAAACAATAAGAATAATAGTGGGCCCAAGTGACTACCCTGAGGCACTCCAGATGTCGCAATAAAACAATCTGAGAACGTATCGTTAATCTTGACAAACATTTTGCGATCCGATAAATAAGACATAAGCCAATTTATGGGAATAATGTCGCAATTAAGTTCACTGAGCTTATTTACTAATATCCTGTGATTAAGTTTATCGAAAGCTTTAGCGAAGTCGGTATAAACTACATCGACTTGAACTTTCGAGGCAACAGAATTAATTAAATTATTTTGAAAGACTGCTAAATTAGTGACCGTTGAGCGGCCAGGAAAAAATCCATGCTGACGTGTGCTAATATGTTGCTTGGAGTGGAAGTAGATCACTTTGTTAACCATTGACTCGAATACTTTAGGAATGCAAGACAGTATTGCAATTCCACGATAATTTGTTACATCACTGCGGGGGCCGCTTTTGTGGATCGGTATGATACTTGATATTTTCCAGAGATCAGGAAATTTGCCTTGGCTGAGGCTCAGATTAAATAGATGACATAAAGGAGCGGCAAAACCGACTGCACACAGCTTTAATAGAGACACTGGTAAACCATCTGGTCCAGGCCCCTTAGATACATCCAAGTTCATCAAAGCCCTCATTACGTCAAGTTCTGAAAAAACAATTTTTGAATTATTGCCGTTAGCTAATATAGGAGAGAGCGAGCTATCCTTAACAAAAACACTGCTAAAATAATCAGCGAAGAAACCGCAGATTGCCTCTGGGTTATCTGATTTTTGACCATGGAACTCTAAAAATGCCGGCAAGCCGTTAATATGTTTCTTAATTTTGACAAATCTCCAGAAATTCTTCGGATTAAATCGCAAATCGTCTTCAATATCAATTATATAATTGTTGTACAGGAATCGGTTGAGATAGCAAAACTGTTTGCGCAGTGACTTAAACTGGATATAGTCATGGGCCAACCCTGTATGCCTATACTTCCTGTGACTTTTATTACGCAGGACTTCTAGCTGCTTGAGTTCTTTAGTAAACCACGGGACGTTCCGGGTATGAGACTTATTCATTAATTTTTTAGGAACAAATTTTTCAAAAGCAACCTTCAATAATTCATTGAGGTATCTAATGAACTGTTGATATCCATGTTTGATAGAGTGTCAGCCCAATCCACTTCAGCTAAAAAATCATTTAGTGAGCTGTGGTCGGCGTGCGAATAATCAAAGACGGTACAATTTTTAGTGAAGTTCAAATTATTAGAAGTTTTGTAGAACAACTGAAATGAAACCGGGGTATGATAAACACTCGAAGATCCGGCAAAGTCGTCGCATGATTCTAGTTTAAAAGACCTATTATTAGTGTAGAAAACCAAATCCAGATAAGTGCCGCGGCTGTTTGGTACACTGTTTATTTGTGAAGTACCCATGTTTGCCATAAAATCACAAATTAAGGCTGAAGAATCATTCGTATTAGCAGGAATGAATATATTGTCAACCATCATCCAAATTAGATCTGGAAAGTTGAAATCGCCGAAAATAACAAAGTCAGTGTTATCAGAAATAAAAGGTAATAAATTACATGAGATCTTGTCAATAAAATCTTGACAGAAAGGCGCGGATGGCTCTAGAGGAAAGTAGACTGTGGTAATTATTATGTAAAATGTACCGAGTTTGAGTTTAACACCCATGAACTCAATAATTGGATCGGAAAATAAAAATTCACAAGAATACATTTTCCGAACTGCAATAAGCACACCACCACCTTTTCGTTTTGTACTAAAGTTATACCGATCGCGACGGAAAACGCAAAAGTCCGAAGGGAAAAACTCCGCATCATTGAAATCCACTGTAAGCCATGTTTCTGTCAGAATTATTACGTCGTAATTAGATTCTAATATTCCAAGATAGAAATTTCTTGCTTTTGAACGCATGCCACTACAATTAAAATAAAAAATTGACAAGCTACTGTTGAGGGCATTGTTAGATCCATTGATGATATTGCTAGAATTAGATAAATATGAATTTAGAATATTAGGATGAACTGTGATAAGATTATTGTGAGCATTTGGTAAATTAGTATTTAAAATATTAGAATTTAATGTATTGAATGAAATTAAATTGGTACTTTGCTGCGAGCTCCTTCCTCGTTTTTTGATTGGCGTCTTTCTTCAAAATCGCGAACTAGAACCCCGGGTGGCCAAAACTCAGGATTTTTCAAGGTACCATGCAAGTTATCGGCGACTCCAACCTTGAAAGACACAAACGTTAGTTCTGCTGGATCCCGGATTGGGGATTTAATACTAACAGACGATGAAGTTTGGAAGTTCCTTTTAAACTTGGTAGAAATAGTTGATTTGCTGTTAAGTTTCGAAGTGTCAAACAATTACATAACTCATCTGGCTATTAAAATTTCAAAACATAATCAAAATTATACTCAACTTTTTAATGATTCATTGAAACCAAAATTTCACAACTTAATCCATTATCCCACAGTTATACGGAAATCTGGGCCACTAAGAAACTTGTGGTGCTTCAAGTTTGAGGCAAAACATAAAGAATTTAAATTATATGCTCATGCTATCACGTCTCGGAAAAATATATGTTTAACGTTCGCAAAAAAGTTTGAATTAAAGTTTGCTTACCAAATTTTGTTTACAAAACAACATCGTATGCTGGAGTATAATGAGTGTAATAAAATTATAACTAATTATTCAAAACTAATTTCAGAAAATCTGAAAATTTCGTCTGATGTCTTGAAATATTTCAAAAAAATCTGTTTCAAAGGAATTGAATACAGAGCTGGTTTTTATGTATCAACATATTATTTATAGACAAGATGTAGAACTTCATGAAATAATTACAATAGTTCTACGCGAAGACAACAGCGTTATTCTGTTTTGCCAGAAACTCAATCAAATAGAATTCCATCCCCACATATTATCTTTTGAAATAAATACGAGGAATGTTGGAACGTTCACTTTTCTAGAGATTGGAGATATTTCTGGGCCCCCATTTACATTAATTAAAACTGCTAAAGGAAAATATATATTAAGAGTAAAAGATTATTATACTCTTAATATTTGATTCAATTGTAGTTCACAAAATACTTAGCTTTTAATTTTAAAATCATTATTTGTTTAAATTTATGTTACTTTAAAATTTAGTTTAACGAAGCTTACAATTGTTCAAATATGGACGAAGACATTCAAATTCATTCCGGCGATTATTTAATCAATTATGACGGAGAAACTTCATATACAGTTTTAAATGGTAATCACAGTGAATTAGAAACCATGGTGGATAATAACATTACTGAAGGCGAAGAGGATGGGAAATCTGAAGAATTGTTAGTTTTGCTACGAGAATGGAAACTTGAAATGCTGTTTGATCAATTGTCAGGTAGTCAAACTTGTTATTTTTAAAATATATAGAATACAGATTAATAATTATTTTCAGCCGAGAAAGTTACCATCGATATACTAAAAATAATAAGTCCACGCTTTGTAGACCGGTTATTGTACAAATATCCATTAGGCATTCAAGCATTATTTGATTATCAGCTAGAACAATGGAGAAAACATAATAAAATATTGGACGCCGTTGTGGAGAATTCTTCTAACGAATCGACTAAAGTTCTTGCAATAGACCGGCCCACATCTTCATCAAGATTTTCACCATACAACAGACCTGAG
The DNA here is from genome assembly GCA_963556165.1 of Tipula helvola. Lineage (NCBI taxonomy): Eukaryota > Metazoa > Arthropoda > Insecta > Diptera > Tipulidae > Tipula > Tipula helvola. The sequence continues at coordinate 190,788,126 of OY744483.1, read as the reverse complement.
ACTCCTGATGACAATGTTACGTTAGCCGATATTTTAAATGACACTATCAAAGGAAATATGATCATGGAATATTATAATAAGAAACCTAAATTCGAAGATGAACAACGTAGCCTTTTAATAAACATTATTTGCCAGTATTATAACAACAGAAGTTTACATATGTCATTGGGGAAAAGTAAACGCCTTGAACAAGAAATATGTGATCGCTTTCCATCAGAAAAATTGGTACCTATTTAATAATTTGTAAGATAAATTACATTTTTGATTTTAATAAAATTTTTAACACTTATAGGAATATTATCGTGAAGGGAAGAGAGGGAAAATATATAATCGGTGCTGCAATCAGAAAACCAGCCTAAAACTCATTTGTATTAATGACACATCCAAAGACATTGAACTAACCAAAGAATTATGTAAGCATGTACTAAATAAAATATTTTTTAAATTATTTATTCAACCGTTCTTGGATTAGTAATAGCATCCAGCAGGTGAACGATTAGTTTTTGTAAATTTTTTTTTATAATTATTAACAGCTCCTGAACCAAATTCCGAAATTTGTGAACGATCCCTTAAGTTCGATAACCTTTCAGCAGAAGAATTTGATCGCGCTTGGCAAGCCTGCAGTAAACATCGATTGCACCAGATATCAACCTTAGCCTCTACTTATGAAATTATGCAAAAATGGCCATTTTATAAACAACCCAACGGTTAGTTGTTTAATTACCCAATTGGTAAGTTACTATTCTTAAAAAACAAGGGGTTTGGTACTAGATTGGTTTCCAAAATCTTGGTTTTACAAAATGTTGGATTTATAAATTCTGGAAAATAGGGATTTCGATTACGAAACGAAAATAACCAAAAATATTTATTCTGGAAGAAAGGGAATTTAATTTTAAAATGAAAATATTAAAAAATAATAAATTTTGGTAAATAGAGAATTTAATATTTAAATAAATATAAAAAAAGCGAAATTAAAACCGAGATTTGAAAAACCAAGATTTTGCAAACATCAACATAAACTTAGATAGCTTTGATAAAGTAATCAATTTCCATACGATATTTGAAAGAATGATCAAATCCTTCTGTGATTAGCCGTTTTAAATCAGGGTACGTAGTTGTTTTTGTTCGATAGAGTACACTACACGATCTAATCGTCAAATCAGATGAATATTTTTCGAGCAGTTTTTTCAGAAACTGTATAAAAAAATGGAAAGCCATCGTTATAAATCATAGTTTCATAGAAATGTCTGTGAGTTTTCTTGTAATTCGTCAAAATAGTGTATTGTATAACAAATGAAGAAAACAAGTCATTGCAATAAGAAAGAGAAATTTGCGGCCTGAGCGATAGCGAGGGCTGCACTCACTTGAGTATTGCAATGACTCATTTTCACACGAGATACACACGCTAATTTTTCTACGATAGAAAAAAAACTTATTCGCAACAAAAACTGAAATTGAAACGTTTGGATTTTCACTAATCGTGTTTCAATATTAAGAAATAGTTGTGTAATAAATATTTCCACACGATTTTAGGAGACGACGCAAAAGCTCCTTTTCTTATATAATTTAAATTCAAAAATCATCATCGAAAGCACTATCGTAGAAAAAAATGTTTTTGAAAAGCGATAATTGTTATTTTTGTGCAATAGATTATAAAATCTAAATTGCATTAAAATTAATTTCTAGACTAGATACTTTGATTTACAGCTAATATTTCCTAATTTTTTAATATGCGGTTTTCGATTCGTATTCGATTCAATGCCGCAGATTTTATAATTGAGTTGAATAGTTTGAGCTAATGTAAATTTTAATTATTATTATACGCAGATAGATATGGATTTCATCGTTATGTTTAATAAACAAACCGGTATTTTGGAAAAATGGGATGAGAATGTCGTAGCTCTAACTAACTTCCTCTATAAAGATGGTACCATTAAATACAAAAATATAATTTCTGTATTACAACGGCTCAAGCAAAATGTAAACACTTCTGAAAGTAAGTTTATTTACCATCTTCATTAAAACTATTAGAAAATCAATATTTCAAATATATTAAGGCTGATAACTAACATAATATTATTTTAAAAAATTAATTCCAGACAATCGCAACGCTGCACTATTATGGAGTATTCATGGTTATCTAGTACCTACTCAAAAAACCATAATTAAGGATAACGCTGGCAAAAAATCAACTATTAAATATACGATACGAGACTCTCAGGATTCATTTGTATTTATTGGGAAGTGCGTACAAGAACTCGAAGATCACATACAATTCTTGAAATCAAAAACATCTAACATTCAACCTTTCATTATGCTAATAGGCAGCAGTATCTTAAATATTGAGGATTGCTTGGTGTATTTTGATGGAATTAAGTTTCGTTTTACCAGTTTTTTAAGAGGAGTTGATATTTGCTTCAAGATTTTTCAACTATTCAATTTGGAATACCCATTGGCTGCAACAAACTTTTATATATTAATTGGCGAGCTCTTTTATAATATGAAAAATACTAAAGTCACGAAGAATACAAAAATTAATGTTTTGCTGGACGAAATACTTAGTGTAAATAAGTAAACCATCTGATAGGTACTTATCCTTTAGTGGATATATGTACATAATTTGTATATGATAGCTTTAAATAGACGTGTAATAATAGATTCATTTAAATGTCATATGATTTATAATAATATTAAAAGTTTGAATTCTTTTAATAACGATTTTAGTTAATTTTGAATGGTGTACACATAATTTCTTAAATTTTGTTTTCCTTGTCTTTAATTTCAATTATTAGAATAATTTTATTGAAGTAATTCATCAGATGGAATAAAACTTATGTGAACAGCTTTATTTTGTGAAGCAAGAAAAATTTTGGTAATATGATTTACATATTTAAAAATTAAAATAAAATGTTTATAAGCCTAAAGGAGTAGTTTGTTTTAAATTCATTTACGTAAAAATAACGCATATATATATATATATATATATATATATATATATATATATATATATATATATATATATATATTATATAATATATATATATATATATATATATATATATATATATATATATATATATATATATATATATATATATATATATATATATATATATATGTATATATATGTATGTATAATTATGCCATTCAGTTCATTGAATCAATAAATCGTTTAATTAAACTTTCCTGGATTCTCTGCCCATTATTTATGGAATTAATAACGCAAGTTAATCGAAATATACCTAAAGTTCATTAAATTAATTATCAGAAGTAACGGTGAGAGTAAAACAGTACATTGGATAATGAACAAAATAGTTAATGAAATCAGTGAACAAATTAATAATATTAATTATTTGGTTTATTATTATTTTTCTTTCATTTTTATGAACACATTTATGATATTAATAAATTGGTTTATAAACTGATACCTTTTTCTATTAATTAGTAATATTACATTTATTCTCAGAGTAACCTCGTTTATTGGCGCAAATTGATTAACAAAATTCGTTGTTATAATGTCATTTTTTATTGTTTTCATGTACCTTTTTTTTCAGTGTTGGATAGTCAATCCTACGAATAAATGGCCAACTCAAAAGAAATCGCAACACACGACATTAGAAGAAAGAGCTGTTGTATTAAGAATCAACACCGAATCGCCACATAACCATACACTAGAAGAACTATTTACGAGGGTGGCATCCTATTCAAAAATTAAGCGTATCTTGGCAAGAATTTTAAAGTTCAGCGTGATGAATCGACACCTAGATAATGTAGAACTACTAAAGAAAGCTGAAAAGTTGTGTGTGAAATGGGCTCAGTCGAAAGAATTTCAAAACGAAATTAATTCACTAAAACAAACCAAAAAAATTGGCACTAAAAGTAAAATTATTTCGTTATATCCATTCGTCGATGAAGAAGGTCTTTTACGAGTCGGAGGAAGATTGGGTAATCTAAATGCACCATACGACCTGAAACATCCAATGCTTCTCCCGAAAAAACATTTAGTCACTGATAGGATTGTGAAAGAAACACATATTCGGTATTTACACCCAGGGCCAACACTACAAACGAGCATATTACGCCAGAAATATTGGATACTCAATTGTCGAAATGCAGTTCGAAGCCAAATCAACAGTTGCGTAGAGTGTCGTAGACAAAGGGCAGCTACCGCGCAGCAATTAATGGGCAACCTACCTGCGTCGAGAATTACTCCAAGTCGACCGTTTCTACATACTGGGGTGGACTATGCTGGTCCTCTTTCCCTAAAGTCCAGGGTCGGAAGAGGTCGTATCCCAATTATGAAAGGATACATAGGTTTATTTGTATGCTTTGCCACGAAGGCCATCCATATCGAGCTGTGTCACGATATGACAGCCGAAGCATTTATTGCAGCTTTGCGGCGTTTTATTTCACGACGGGGTATTCCTACAGAAATTATTTCGGATAATGGCACGAATTTTGTGGGAGCAGCAAGGCTATTAGGAGAATTACACGCGTTGTATGAAGATAATTTTAAAAACGAACTAATTTCTAATTTTATTTCACAGAATGAAATAAAATTCACTTTTAATCCGCCCAGCGGTCCACACTTTGGAGGATTGTGGGAGTCCGGAGTGAAATCAATCAAACATCATCTCAACAGAGTGACTCGAAACACAAGTATGGCTATATACGAAATGGAAACTCTACTGGTGCAAATTGAAGGTATTCTAAACTCCAGACCACTTTGTCCAGTAACTGATGACATCGATGACCTAGGTGCGCTAACTCCAGCTCATTTTCTGATTGGCGAGCCTATTACTGCTATTCCAGAGCCTTCATTGGAACACATCGCCGGCAATCGACTGTCCAGATGGCAAAATGTGCAAGCTAGAATGCAAGGATTTTGGAGAAAATGGCAAATCGATTATTGGCATACATTACAACAGCGTCGTCAATGGAATGAAGAGACTAAAAATATTAAAATTGGTGATCTTGTACTCATCAAGGAAGACAACTTGCCTCCGTCCAAGTGGCTAATGGGTCGAATCGCAACACATCATCCTGGTAGCGATGGCCTGGTCCGCGTTTTGTCAATAAAAACATCCACTGGGATAATGAAGCGGCCAATAGTAAAACTTTGTCCGTTGATGTCAAGCGAGGAAACTACTTCTATGGTCTCGTATTTAGCGTATTAAAAATTGAATTTTTAATAGTGCGGGAGTATGTTCAAAAGGTCAGCTTTTCTAAAATAATGATGAAACAACAAAACTTTATTAAAATTTATATACAAATTTAGGCGAAATTATACTTAGCTTTAAATCATAAAATTATGTAATTTATGCTTGTTTGTAATCCTAAAAACATTTGGATTCATTGTTAATTAAATTAAATAATTAATTTATAAAAACATAAGTGACATTTACCAATGTTGACATTTTTATTATAATTATTATAATGAATAATTGTGAATTAATCTTTAATTATTTATTTACTATAATAATAAAATTAACAGTCGTGCCATCTATGGTTTGGAATGCAGCGTTTACAACTTTAAAAGCTCATTGCCTGTTTGTAAATTGCCACATTAAAAAAGTTATGTACACAATTTTTAGTTTAAGAAAAATCAATAATTGTAAAAATTAGGAACATTCGATCACAGTTTCTCGAAGTTATAAAAATTCAATAATAAATAAAAGTTATTTGAACCATTTGGCTATTGTCTTTTAATAACTGCTGCTGCTAGTGAATAAAAAAGTATAGTGTCCCAGTGCAGTGAAAAAACAAAATTACAAGTGAATATTTTACCAATAAATAAATAAACAGTATACATAGTGAAAGTGATTTGGTGCATTTTACGCACAAAGAGTTATTAGATTTACATAAATGAAACAAACTACATATTTTACCCTAACCGTTACAACTAAACAAGCCATTTTAATTAAACTTAAAAATTTAAAGTTAATCATTTGATCCCCTCCTAATTCTTTTAACCTTATAAAATTATACTTCAATTAGAATTAAAATTAAATCCTTAACTAGATTATAAATTTGTCATTAACTAATGTAGTGTAATTAGAATTACTATCTGTAACCACATAATACGTATAACCGTTCCCGATGAACAACCCGCCCTACTTCTTTGAACTGCTAAAGTATTTGAGTTAACTTTTAATAAATTAAAATCTTGAAGTTATCGTAACACTTCCTAAATTTAAACTTAAATTTAACTAATCACTTCACGCTTGAACAGTGGATTTGTATGTTATGAAAAAGGAAAGGAAATAGAAAAAAAAAATGTTGACATGCCACCTTGCATGGTGGTGTTTTCATTGCGATGCGCGCAGTTATGCTAACCTTTTGAATTCCATTAAAAGAAACGGCATAGATTGTGAAATTATTTCGCAACCTCCTCGCCAGTTTCGCCATAAAGTTCCGCCAAAGACAGCTACAATAAAATTGAGTTAGCTTGAACGAAAACAGCACGATACGGAGCCCAAAGTAACAACCATAATCTACACTTGACTAATACACGTATTTTGGAAAGGAAGCCATCCCCAACGTTCCACTATCTAGAAAAGACTACTAACTTATTATTAAATTTGTATTTCTTGATGCAACTCAACAACGTTTGTTTTTATTTCCTGCTTCCAAACACAAATTTTGCTCAAATTTTATATGTCGCTCATTAACCCATTTGATCCCACTGTACCTGTATGGGTACAGAAATATCACTAACTTTACGACGCCACTACTGCGGTATTTAATGTCTAATTTCGATTTGTTTTTTTACCGTTACATACGATTTTTAGTTTGTTTATCATATTTTTAAAAAAATTCTATTTCGAGAAAGGATTTTGAGTGTTATAAAATAATTGATGTACAAATATTTCACAAAATTTGTTATTGGCGTGGGATCAAATGGGTTAATACATTTAATTTCCAGCGAGCATAACCACGAAAGAGCCAAAGCTATCTAATTTTATCTATAATCACAGATGGCACTGGTTACCATGTAAACAAAGCAAAGCCAAAGGGGACCAGGACCCAGTATACATCACCAATAGCAAACAAACTCACGAAAAAAAAATCACCAAATAAATGGACTGTATATTTTAATTTTGTTGGTTTATATTAAGTTTTTTTGTTGTTCTCTGTTGTGTTTTGTGTCTGATCCCATTCCGTTCTCTTCATCCACTTCCTATGTGTAATGTGTATATTTTTTACAATACAATATTTTCCTTTGGTATTGGTAACATAACAAATCTTTCAACAATGCCATTATGACCTCTTAAGTGAGATGAGAGAAGTTAAACGATACTACCTAGAATAAATTCTACGACTTTGGTTGGTTTGACATTTATACAATAACAAGAAAATGAACAAATGTAGATGTACAATTTGTTTACAGTGAATTTCGATAATTAAATGAATTTTTAAGTGAAGAATTTTACTTTGGGAAACGATATGTTATCACACCTTACTGATAGTGTTTTTCCTTCTTTTAGTTGCTTAGATGAATAGAAAACACAAAAAATAGCATAAACACGAAGGTGTTAAATATTAAAATATTTGAAAATATTTTTCGTTTTTAAAAAATCACAGTTTTTTTTTTTTAAGATAAGGGTTGCCAACTCTTCGACACGCTTCGCCCAGCGTATTGGTAAAAAGCAAAAAAAAAAATTTAATAAAACTACAAATTAACGTTTATTTATAAAATAAATAATAATTTATTTGTTACAAAATAAGTCTTAATTCATATACTTATCACAAACGATACAATTTAATTCTACCACTTTTTAAAATTATATTTCCTTTGACTTTGAGCTTTTTGAAGAAGTTCTACTTGTTCTGGCACTTTTAAAAAATTTAAAAATTGTTCACAACTCTTTTCATAATTTATGCGAATACAGAGTTCCGCTGTTCGCTGTACCGCATTCTACTGCGGTCATCTCTCCACACAGATTCCATAATAGAGAAAATCCTCTCTACGAATGCATTCCTAATAGGCTTAATGCTTTAGACACAATTTCTTTCATGTCGATTAAATTATCCAATTTTTTGAATGTTGTAAGCCATAACGCTTCGGTAGAGAGCTTTTCCTCTTTTTTAATAATATCTAGTAATTTATTGATACTATTAATCTCATCGTACAGCCGACCTTCATTAATTGGTATTTTTAAAATATTACAAACTTTACATATATCGCCGAAATTTAATTTCCTTTCTTTAATATTAAGCGATGATAAATGAACGAATGGGTTTTTTTCGCTATCAAAATTATAGTACTGATTAATGTATCTTAAAGTCTCTGTATAAGCTGACTGTGCTTCAGAAATAAATTTGTTTTGTTTATGTATTGGTAAATATTTAATACAACTTCGAACTTTAACACCAAAAAAGTTGTTGTTCATTCGTATTTCCAGTTTAACTTCCAAGATTTGCATTACATCGTTCAATTCAGTAGGGCCCGATTGTATGAACGCGGATAGAAGATTAATCGGCGGATTAATCGTCGCTTGGATTGTATGAACGACGATAAATACGAAAATTAATCCAAGGATTCTTTTCTATTCACTGTTTTTATCTTCTCTTTTTGTTGTCTAAAACAGTGGATAGAAAATGTTTTTTTTTTTGACATAATTTTAATTTTATTTGTTTGGTTCGGCGGAACATTTTGATTGTTGTTGCGTTTATTGAAAAAAAAATCGGAATGGAATCAAAAAACGTAAAATTTCAAATGCCCAACTCGAATTTTTTTTTCTATTGTAGAAAAACATAAAAAAATACTTTCCTGTACAATAAGTACATACATACATAAGAATGTAAATAAACAATAAATTAAATTTGAAACGTCAAAAAAGTGTTGACACTCGAAAATAAACTGCAATAAAAACTGCAATAAACAGAGAATGGAATTTTTTTTATCCGTGTTTATACAATCGACGAAAAAAAAAATCGTCGGTTGAAGATTAATCTGTATCTCCGGATTTTTTTTAATCTATCCGTGTTCATACAATCGGGCCTAGATGTTACGTCATTTTTTACCAAAACTAAAATTGACTCGCACAATAAATTAAGGAAATGCGAGGTAAAATATAAATAAAGCTCATGTACGGTCGGTTTCACCAAGTAATCTTCAATTTCATTTTCCTGTTCTTTAAATATATCCCATACAAACTGATCGCAATCTTCTTCGCCTTGCTGCAGAAAATAAAGCTTAATAGCTGGCCAAGATCAAATCAACCGGTCAATTGCTTTAGTAAGGCTCAACCATCTAATTGGCACATTTTTCAACTTTGTGCAAATTCCATTTTAAAAAAGTTGAATCATTCTCTCAATTCTCGCTTGTTTGAAGTGCTGCAACTAAATTCAGAGTAAATTTTATTTACAAACGAACGAAAGTTTCTTGCAAGCCTTTTTCGCAGCATTATGTATGACGTGACAATTGCAATTAGCTTTTATTATTGACGAATTGACTGTTTGTAGTTTTTGAAATACGGAATTATGCTCCCCGTAATTTACATTCGCATTATGCGCGTTAAAAGCCGTGACATAATCCAAAGGCAAATTAAAATTAGCCAAACAATCCGTAATATGTTCGAAAATTGCTGTTTACGATTCATATTCATCCTCATAAAACTCAATAATTTGGTTTTCGTTCCCTCTTCAGTATTGAAATAGCTTACAATTATTGGAAATAATTTTTCGTTACCCCGATTAGTTGCATCAGTTGACAGCGAAAAATACACTTCAATTGATTTCGGAGCTAGAATATTTTCTGCGAATGCTGATGCTTTGGTTTTCCCACAGTGTACTTGTTTCGATAGCGTACAGTCGGAATAGATTTTTGAATTGAATTTAATACCGCAATCAGTACTATTGTAGCTGTGTTGGTGAATTACAGCATGGTAAACCATCGCTAATTCGGCAATGGTACTTTTCGTAAGTGTATGTGAATATGGTTTGAAAGCATATTCTGTTATTAACTTACTTTGATTGCGTGCACTTACCATTCGTCGATGATTTACACTGTCTCCATGTCGACGAACGGCCTTTGCCCCATCATGTTTAATAAGAAAGCATATTCCACAAAGCCTGCATTTTCCCGTAAATTCATTATGTTTTTCCAGCCAGCCTTTGTTCTCTGGAAAATTGAGCCAATTATTTTGAAATACCGTTAAATAATGTTTACGTTTCGCTGTTTTTGGTTGTGGCGAAACGGCATCATCATCACCAATGTTGATTTCTTTTTCTTTTTCTGATTCGGACAGCATGTTGTTTTTATTTAAAATTTCTACTACAATCAAAATAAACAAATTTAATCCAAAGTTGATTTAGTTAGGTTGTATGAGATGTAGATACTTACAGTTTGGTTTTTAAATAATCACCATCCCATCTGGGCCCATCCAAATTACAAACAATCTTTTCTATTGTCGATCAGGCCTATTTCTTCTGTTTTTTTCAGGTTATGCAAAGAAATGACAGCTATACCGACGCTGGTTTAATGTTGAATGCGTTCAACCAATTTTATTTAGAGTTCGTTCAATTGACAATTTATATATTTCAAATTTTAAACCATAGAACTCGTACATATTACGGATCATGGATGTTTCTATAATTTTTTTTATCTTATTTTAATTTTTTTAGTTGATGAGATTTTGATTTTGCCCGGAGTTTTGTGAACTTGGCCCTTAACTAAAGAATCATTTCATTAGCTGATTTTACGTAATGATTCTTCGTCACTTGTTGATTTTTGCTGCGCGTTTCAGGCAAGCATAGTTGCTTGCTAAATATGCTAGATCCTTTCAAAATTTTCGTCGGTGATCATTCGCTCCAAATCTTGGGCTATGTTCCCGATAGATTAGGTATGCTGCTAATGCAGCCACCTTGACCATGGTATAATAAAACGCCAAAGGCCATCGTTTTGTTTTCCGTTTCATGGTATATTCACTCAATATCTTGTCCATCGTGCAACCCCACCTTTAGTTTTATTATATTGTAGTATTTAATGATTTCCAGTTTTCCATTGAGGGTCAGTGCCGGATCATGGGTGTTCCGGGCCCTGGGCCAATATTATTTAAGGCCTACCCCTCCCAAAAAAAAAAAAAAAAAATTATTCAAAATATATTTTTTATTCATTTTTACTTAGTATACATAACTATCATATATAACGCAGGAACTAAATTCAAATTAGAAATTATAATTTAGTTTTATGTTTCGAACTAAAGAGGGAGCTGTGACAAGTGAAATGATAGTTGGTCTAACATAATTCAATTTTGTATTAACTTTTTGCGAGCTTTCGATGTTGCAAATTCATTAATAATTTCGTTTATACTAAGTTTATCAATATGTATAATAAAGACAACGATGTTAGTTTAGGTTGGGCCAATGTACTTCTTAAATAGTTCTTTACCCATTTTAATGATGAAAAGGATCGTTCTCCACTTGCATTACTTATTGGAATTGTCAAAAAAACTCTCAAAACGACATCCAAATTCAAGAATGTCTTATTTAAATTTGGATTCAAACTAAATTTATACCATTCCACAGGTTTATTGTCACTTTTTTGGATCTCGCTCAGGTTTAAAAGATGGACCAGCTCACTCTGTAGTTCTGTACAATTAATATCTTTCTTATAATGAAAACAATTCCGAAAAATCGGTGTTAGCTATTGATTTTTTAAACAAACATTGAAAACGAATGTAAATATCTTTATAATCTTTACACCTTCGTTTCAATTCCGCAGCTAAAACATCACATAATACATAAAAGCTTTCTATTTTTAAATTTGTGTCTGCCTGCTGAAGGAATCTAATTTTCTTCCTCAGTTCCTTTACGACTCTCTATATCTCTGAAAGTAGAATTAGGTGCAATGTTCTTAGCTTCTTCCTCAAACTCGTCAAATTTGCTTCGAATTGACTTCACAAATTCTTCCAATGAATTGTAAAGATCGGCAGCGATATCGAGAGTTGCCTTCGGATTTTGTAGAGATTTATTAGTTGCATCAAATCGCTCGAGAATTTCATACCAAATCACTAAATGTAAAACAAACTCGATTGTTTCCATATTAGTTGCTAGTTGTAGGGCTTCAATTTGCGCTGCTCTCTTTGTTGATGTATCGTTTGCCAAAATATTCAAAGCTTATTAGCTATTATTTAAGTAAAGCTACTCATTTGATTTTTTTTTACATTTCTTGTACATAATACATTATATTAAACGAATTTTATGAGAAATTTAAAATTTTAAATTAATTTTTTAGCAAAAGTATTTCGCTAAGCCGGGCCCTCTAGAATTACGGGCCTGGGGCCATGGTCCAATTGGGGCATATGATTTACTTGTTCTATGGATCGATGGCAGACGAATCACTGATTTGTTCTTATTTGGAACATATGAACACACTGTTGCATCTTTGTTGATTACAAAATTAGTCGAACGATATACTCTTTGTTTTGCAGGATGCATATTAGCAGGTAAGAGTGTCTTGTTTCTTCAAACCGTTCCTACTAATGTCATACTCCATGAGCTTAACGTTTTAGCCTAATGAAAACTTGTAAAAAAGTTATCAGTTGTGATATTCCATCCCTTCTTGTTGTTCACTTCTTGTATTTTGATTGTCGAATCTAATAAATCGAAGCAATAATTTAAATTTATCACAAGGCATAGCTGCTCTAATGAATGGTAAGGCATCTAATTTCCACATTTCGTCAATATTTTCCTTATTGTTTCTGTGAACAGCAGGGACAATCAATATTCCCAAAAATGTGTCAATGTCTTGATCGTTAAATGGTATAAATTCTTTGGTTGATGGCCGCTTCGAAACGTTAGGGTATTTTTCTTTTAATTGATTGTTATAGTCCTCCACCACTCGCTTTCCTTACCTATTTCGCAAGACAAAATCGATTTCGGGGTGTCTTTCGCCGTATATAATTTTCTGAAATTTGCAGAGTCACCTTTTTGTCGCATAGTATTACATTTTAGAGATTTCTATAACAAGTTCCTGTTCATTATCCGATTACCAGTTCGAACAAGCTTTCGAGTTGCAATAACGTGGAGTGTGCATCTTTGTTAAAAACCACATACCATACTCAAGACACAATAAGTACGAAATATTTACAAAAACCGCTCAAATTATTGTGCTTAAAATTTCCCTTCCTAATAGACTCTTTTTTATAATTAGTTTGTACAGATCTCCTAATCAGACGGATTCAGAAACGATTAGCTTCTTCGGGAGTTTGTCAGACAAATGTGATGATATTCGCAATCAACATCCCGAATGCGAATTAATTATGGTCGGTGACTTTAGTGCCCACCATAAACAATGGTTGAATCACAAAGATACAAATGTCGCTGGGCGCCATGCTGAATGGCTTGTCCACATTTGAATGCCAAAATTCTAGAAGAGTTCATATTCTGGAACTCTGTTTGACATCAATCCCTCATTCCATGGAGGCCCATGTCGAAACTGGAATCGGAAATTCTGACCATAACTTAATAACCACAAAAATATCTGTCGAAACACCAGTAGAATCTAGGCAGCAGCCAAAGCGTCTTTAGCATTTTAACAAAGCTGATTTTGATGGTTTACGATCATTTTTTCAACACTTCCCTTGGGAACGCCATTGCCTACATAAAAACAACATAGACGACGCCGTTTCCAGTTTTACTGACACCGTATTACACGGAATGAATAAATTTATCCCCTCATCATTTTCCAATCCCAATCAAAATTTTAAAATATTTTCAACAGAAGCCATCAAAGCTGCCAAACAAAATAAAGCGGCACACAAAAAATATAAACGCAATGAAATTTCTTATGAGGAATACAAAACGATACGGAACACCTGCAAACAAACCTGTGGTAAAAAAGCAAAAAGAGCCGATAGCAAGAAAGCCAATGTAGCTCCGAGTTGAAAATTTCCGATCGCAACTTTTACCACATGGTCGCATCGGTTGCAAATATTTCGAAAACATCGACATACTGACGGCGCCTTTATGGTGGATCCATATTTACAAACCGACTTATTGGCGAGCGTCTTCAAATCGAACTCGACATTAGTTGTCCCAGATGGAATTGGACCTCCATTAATTCCATATTGTGGTTCTAAAATGAGCCCCGTCGCCATCTCGGAGGAAATTGTCTTTACTAATCGGAAGTCAATGAATGCAAACAAGGCCACCGGACCTGATGGAATTCCAGTTCGAATATTGAAGGAGTTTGCCAGTGAATTGGCTCCAATATTATCTAAAATTTTCCTACTTTCATGTAAGCAAGGTGACTATCCGGACACCTGGAAACGGGGTTGTGACAAAACTGCCCCTTCTAGCTACCGGCCAATATCAATTGTGTCAGCCGTCGCTAAAGTCTTTGAGAAATACGTCAATCAACATATAGTTAAATAAATAAGTTAAATAAATAAAGTTAAATTCAAATACCACTATTCGCGTATAGGGAAACGACCAATGCATATAGGTTTACAATGAAGCTCCCGAAACCTCGAACTGAAGAACATCAAAAAAGAGAAATATTCGCTAATACACTTCAAATTTCTGAAGGAATACAAAATGAATAAATTTAAGGTAGCTTTTAATCTTTACTTGCAGGATCGCGCATTGGGTGTAGAAGCTCTGACAGTTCCAAGGAGCTAGGATCGTTAATAAGTCCGCTCTGCACTCCATTAAAAAAAACAACGAGCGAGTTTACCCTCAACTCGCAAAAAATTTATGTGAAAACTTTTATGTATAAATGTCTATTATTGAATCATTTCATGCCATTTCGATAAGGCTGAGAAACCCCTGCATAAAGACGGCTGCTGTTCGCTCAATATTTAAACTAATTTACATTTTTGGTTCAAAAAGTCAATAAGTTATTCTATTTTGAATTTGGAGGACGAACCTTACTAATATTAATTGAGTATGAGCAAAGTACAGTTCTGTTCATTTAATCACCTAAACCTGCCAAGTACGCTTTAAAATATACCATTATCCATTACTCATACATAGTATTTTTGTTCAAGATTCCATAGTAGTGAATGGTCTGGTCACGGCAAACTCGCTGAACAGAGCAAAATCACATCGCTTTGTCACTGACCAGTTTAAAATAAATTAAATAGAGCGATTCTATTTAAGCGCAATATTGACCGTAAAATCATTGCAATTGGAAATACAGTATAGTGCGAAACCACTCATAACCAAACTCACCAACAGCATGAGCAATACTAATAAGAAAGCATACCGATTAAACAATTTTAAAATTATTATTTTATTATGTATCAATGTATACGTGCAATTTTTTTTTTGAGGCACACCGCACACACAAAACCTTCTACAATTCTCTCTTGAGAAAGGCTGTCTGCGTTGTTTAGCTCTCTTACACATATTTAAAAATATATACATAGGTACTGTCAAGTATACAGATCATGTTTTCCGAAAGAGGCAGCACGATTGTTGAAAAAGTACAGAGCGTTTTCCAAAGGCAGCACTCTTGTTGAAAAAGTACCGAGCGTATGCCACTAGATGCCACTACACAATCAAAAAAAATATTTCTGTCCTTTTTCAAAAGGGAATAGCCAAAATCAATTAAGTTATCGCGTATTAATAATAATCACTTTTATAACACGAAAATATTTTTGTTTATGTTTACAAAATGCACACATGAAAATGTCGTACAATTTTTGACAGCAAATATTTAGTGACACCTAGTAGCATTATGTGAAAGTTGCTTGTGTTTTAGGAGTTTTCCAAAAGATGGTAGCACTTGCGGTTGTTGAAAATTTGACATTTAAACATGATCTATTGGTCGCTACGAAAACCCATATAAAAAAAATCAAATTTTTTCGTTTCTTACAACTACTATTTCCAGTTGAGATCATAACCATATATTTATACGATGGCTTAGTATACATTTGGTTGGGCTTTCTCAAGAGAGAATTGCAGAAAGTTTTGGTCACACAATACTACACGACTACACGAGCATAATTTGTGGTCCTTTTGCTCGTATGTAATTTTCATTTTCAAAAACACTTGCTGCTGCGGCCACATGTAGTAGATATTTTCACAACCAAATAAATTAAAGTAGGCGGTTTTGTTTTAGATTTTTTTTTTGTATTCGATTCGGTTCACGATGTTTTTGAAATGCCGGATGATGTTGTATATTGCATGGGTATGCGTAGATTTTATGTTTTATTTAGTTTTTGTTCTTGTCGATATTCACACATCCATGCAATATTTTTTGTTCGGCACTTTTGCATTCGTAACACGATTTCTTCACAATTTTTTACTTACTCCTGCCGCTAAACATGTTTTCACATCAAAAATGTATAAAAAAAAAAATAGAGATACCAGAAACCACATTCGAATGTCAATCTTTTGAGTTTTGTTGAACGGATTTCGATGCTGAATTTGGTGCGACTCATGTTATGTAATATGTTCAAACGAGCCTGTTATTTATTTAATTTTTCATAAAATCAAAATGTAAAGCCAATGAACGGTTTTGGCCATTTTGAATAATAAACGCTGTATAAATGGGATCTTTTAAATTAAATTCAATATTGGATTTCCCCTAAAAGATGATTATTTGAACACATTATAAAATATAACACAAGCATACAAGCATAAAATATATACGTATAAGGAAAATTTGGGATTTTATTTTGTGAAGTATTTCAGAGGTATCTTAATTTTTAAATTGTTCATAGCAAAACAGTATATGTCGTCTTCAAGTTAAAATGTGATTTCAAAGAAAATACTTTTGTAGAACTTAATGAACGATTCGTATTTATATATAATCTAGAGGCCTCCATTTTTTAGCCAAACCTTTGTCATCATTGTTGCCAATGGCCGATATTGGGCGCTTGAATGTTGAATGCGACTTCACAAAATAATACGCTTGTGAAGTTTATCCTAAGTTAGAACTAAATCAACAAAAACAACAGAATATGTAAATGTATTAGTAAAAACAACAAAGATGACATTTAGGCGAATATTTCTCAATAAATAATTTAAAAACTTTTATTTATTGTTTTAATTAAATTAAGTTATGTTATATTAAAATCGAATTATTTTATTTAACCAAAAAAAAAAAAAAATACTTACCTAAAATACACGTATATATAATGCCAAGAAAAAGCGTAGCCATAATTCGTATAAATGCTCTATCGTCGTTTCATTTCCGATAAAAATAAATAAAGAGCTGCTGAGAACTGAGAATATCTATCTACAAAAAAAAAATGAAAAGTACAAAAAGAAGAGAATACAAAAAGGTATAAAAAAATAAACGAAACAAAACACAATTTATGCATGCACATCAAAACCTGCTAAAATTCTCTTTAGAAAGCCCAATGTATTGTATACTATTACTGTAAAAATACCTCAACCTGGGATTGTATTAGCCAAACGTCACCGTATACATATACGGTTGTGAATACAGTGTAGAAAGAACATAAACAATCGCATACTACGAAACTGAAAGAGAGTAAAATGTTTAATAAAAAAAACAATAAAAAGGAATCTGTCAAATTAGTAAATCACTAAGAAGATTTAAATTACATATTTTATATTTTTATTTAAAATTTGAATTTTTATTTATTTTGTATGATGTTACATAATTTACATGAAAATAATTTACATGAATTTTACCGATTTTTTGACATTTCTCTACAAAAAAACAACACGAATCATGCGGCAAGGCAATGTCATTAAGAAAAACAAAAAACATATGTTTGAAATTTTGTTTGTAGATCAAAGCAAACAATAGAGAGTTAAAATGCTCAAATATCAACGGCGTTAGCAGTGTGTGTGATAAATACGTGGTGTGGTGTTAGTAGATTTAGAGCAAACAATAGAGAGTAAAAAATGATCAAATTGTCGGCGTTAGTAGCGTGTGTGATATAGACATGGTGTGGTGTTAGTGATAAACAAATAAATTTAAATTTTTTTTCTATGGTTTTTCGTAGTCACTACTACGCCTCAACGTTGAGGTTTATAAGTATGGGTCTGCGTATCAGCAAAATGGGCAGGCTTTCTAAAGAGAATTTTAGCAGGTTTTGTGCACAGCACATTCATGATTGATGATTCACACAATCTCATACAGCAAGAATATATTTTTTGAATTTCTTCGAAATTTTATTCTCATTTCAATTTATGCTTTGCTTGCGGATAGACATATTATTTTGGATTGTGATTTTATTTCAGGCTTAAAAAAATATTTGTTTTAAAATTTATATAAAAAATAAAAATACGGTCAAAATTGATTTTCCATTCCGTTTTTACTGTTTTTATATACATTTAATACCATTTTTACTGTTTTTATATACATTTTTTTTATATACGATCGATTACTAGAAATTAGGTAATTAGGTCAAAATGTATTTGTTAGAACTGATAATAAAAGTAAGAATTTTCGGCAATTTACTCGTCAATACAATAATGCCAAAGCATTTTCTTCTATGGTTGCTAAAATACATGACATGCCCGGAAGCGTTTCCCTCTAAACAATTTTACGAATTCGCAAAATACGGCGCATAAACGTACTATAAACGAATCCCTTTTTTTGCTTGTTTTCTTTTGCACTAATACACACTACACAGTAAAAAATCATATGTACATATACTATACAAAAACGAAAAACGATCGCTTTATTTAATGATCGTGATTCGACCAAAACGCCATATTGTGGATTAGTATTTTCCTGCCATTAAATAAAAATTATTTTGATAAAAAAATTATTTTGGATAAAACTCTTGTGGTTTATGTGTACATATATATTTCTGTGTATATTTAATTTTATAAAATTTCTATGAATAAATAACTGTGTACAAAATCATTAAAATAGAAAAACTTTATATTGTTTAACAATCCGCTGCCATTTTTTGGAAATAGGTGAATATTTTTTTTATGTTTATGCTTAGTGAATCTTGTACGTACAAATAAGTTTGTATTTCATTTCTATCGTTTAAAATGGAAAAGCGACGGTACTATGAAATAAATAGAGAGTTGAACAAATTGTGCACCGAAAGTCAATTGAATAAGTGCTCAAGCAGTCGCGCAGTTGATATTTCTAATGCGGTACACGCGAATGTCGGAGTAACTCAAGACTTTAGACTCGATGCACAATCCGACTCTGATAGTGATATTCCGTCAAGTTCAACACCTACGGTGTTTTCGGAAGTGGATGAAAATAGTTTAGTACGAGAACTAGCACAATGGCTTGTAGAATTTAATATTTCTGTGCAATGTGGGAATGCATTGTTAAAATTGCTTCGAAAACAAAATCTAAACGTCCCTCAAGACGTAAGAACTTTAAAAAAATGTTCTGTAAAAACATGTGAAGTACATAGCATAGAAAACGGAAATTATACTCATATCGGTTTGCGGGATAATATAGAATTTTTTCTTGAAAATAACGAGTATAATAAGAACGAGATAACCGTCGATATCGGAATTGACGGGGTCCCTTTGGCTAAAAGTTCAAATATTCAGCTTTGGCCAATCCTAGGGAACATTCCACCATACAAGAAAGTGTTTACCATCGGTGTATACCATGGAAATAAAAGCCGTCAAGTGCTGATGCCTTTTTAGAGATGTTTATTAACACTCAGAGGTTCATCACTGCGGATTCATATCATAACGGATCGCATAAAAAAGCAGCTTTCCACTCGCTGGCTCATCGTCTTTTCACCTTTCCATTATCAGCGGATGAATTTATAAAAGAAGAAAAGTACATTAGGAACACGGCTCTGATAAATGGTTATGATTTACGTTTCATAGAATTAATCTTAAATAAACATAGAAGGAAACAAACATTAACGACACACACTACTCTGATCAATGCAACGGAGGTTAACACATTGAAACGCATTTGCTTGCCCTTCTATCCAGCTATCACTAATAAATTGAAAAATTTATTACAAAGATATGACGTAGAGCTGGTCACAAAAAGTGGTAATCTGGGAGCTGAAATTAGTAGATACAAGGACGTAACACCGGTAAATTTTAAATCGGGTATTTATCAAATAACTTGTTCAGATTGTGATGCTGTATATATTGGACAGACTGCAAGATCTTTCGATAAACGTTTAAAAGAACATATCGCAGCCATCAGAAACCAAGACACACACAGATCCAGCGTAGCCGATCATATGAATAACAACAGAGGCCACCAAATTGATTTTGCCAATTCCAAAATAATTAAAGTAGTTCAAGAGAAATGGAAATTGGATGCGTATGAATCTTTGGAGATGGATAAAAATAAAAATTCACTTATGAATTTGGAAGATAGTCCAATCTGCTCAAATCTATTCAATTTGGCAAATTCTATCTCTTAAATGAGTTTATTTTTGCTTGGTAATTCAACTTTTTTGTAAAATTAAGTAGATACCTAGTCATCTGGTTTTTTATTCAACAAATTAAATTTTTTTTTTTTTTTTTCGTTTTGACGTTGCATTAGCGCTTTTGGGTTAGTTGCAAATGAAATGTCCGATGATGATCACCAAGTGATCGAAAACGTTCATATATTTTTTTTGTAAATAAAATTGAACTTTTTTGAAAATTTTAAAAAATAAATATTGTATTATCTCAAGTACACTGTAGATTTTTTGGTTTTCGGTAAAAGTTTTCGGTTTTGGTGGTTTCAAGAAGGTGATTGTGACACTAAATAATTATCGTATTTAATATGGAAACCACGGCAGCTCTGAACTACACGAATTTAAATAAAATGTTTGCATCAAAATGGGATACAGTATAAAGGCAAAAATTACAAATTTTCTTTAGGAACATTTATTTGCGATGCTCCAGCTCGTGCTTTTATATTAGGTAATAATAATTTATTTTACATAATTTAAAATAAACTAACCATCTAAAATGTATTTTTCAGGAGTTAAATCGCATTCGGGCTACTTTAGTTGTACAAAATGCCAAATAAAAGGAATTTATATGGATCACAAAGTATGTTTTCCAGGTATCGAAAACGTGCTAAGAACTGACAGACAATTTAAAGAAAAAAGTCAAAAGGAACACCATACAAAAGATAGCATATTATTAGATTCTTTGGAAATTGGATGTGTCACAAAATTCCCCATAGATTATATGCATTGCGCATTATTGGGTGCAACACGACAACTTCTACATTTACTTAAAAGCGTAAAACGAAAAAA
Organism: Tipula helvola; assembly: GCA_963556165.1. Lineage (NCBI taxonomy): Eukaryota > Metazoa > Arthropoda > Insecta > Diptera > Tipulidae > Tipula > Tipula helvola. The sequence goes on along the minus strand of OY744483.1, from coordinate 190,766,995 downwards.
CTTTTGTTTGAAAACGAACGCTATAGCGGCCATAAACGAAAATCTACAAGCCATAAGACCCTGCATTCCATTTGAGTTCGCTCGAAAGCAGAGAACATTGTAAGAACTGGAACACTGGAAGGCAACAGAATTTAGGCTTTTCCTCATGTACTCTGGTGTTGTGGCACTTAAAGGAATACTGCCAGACAAATATTATAAACATTTTTTACTCCTCGTTTGTGGAATTAGAATAATATGTCATCCTGACCACTCGAAGACTAATAATCAATGTGCAGCCGACATGTTAGCAGAATTCGTAAAGGACTTTTCTGTGTTATTTGGCAAAAAAAATACTTCATATAACGTGCATAGTCTGCTTCATTTGTCGGAAGATGTAAAATTATATGGTCCTCTAGACAGATATAGTGCTTTCCGGTTTGAAAATTTTCTGCAAAAAATGAAAAAAATGGTTAAAAAAGGATCATTTCCTTTGCAGCAAATTGTAAACAAAATTAGAGAAATTGAAGAATTTCAGTCAACGCCTGAAGAAACAATGTTTACAACATTTAAATTGGCTGCTAAGTTTCCCAACAATTATTGTATGATACAAAATCAGATCATGAAAATACATACAATTGAAGCAAACACATTAACTGGAACATTCCTCAAAAATGTCACCAATTATTTCAATTATCCAACAGATTCGGCCAACGTGGGAATTTATTGCATCAATTCTCAAATCGAGGAACATTATAAAGAACCGAAAACTATAAAAATTTCCAATATAAAAACTAAAATTATGAGAATTAAAACAAAAACAAACTTTGTGTACGTTTCCTTACAACATTTAGACTAAAATAAAATTTCTTCTTATAGATATTATGTCGAAAAATCAAAGTGAAATAGAAACGCAGTATGACGAGGTATTCGACTCCGACGATGATGCAAATTATGCAAACTTTTTATGTATAAATGAAGATATTACATCAGCAACAAGTACGCAAATGAAATCTTCACAGAAGGTGTTTTATTTTCAACCATCAGCCTCCATACCTACTAGTGTAGCTGCCGCCGATCCAGTAGAAACATCTTCATCACCATCCTCTCAAATTCCGACGATCACAGACGTTCTTACAACTTTAGACATTCATGGAAAAATGATAAGAGTATTATTGCGAGAGGTGAAATTATTGAGGCGAGAGTTAAAGGAGGAGCGCCGAAACAAAAAAACTGAAGATCCCGAAGGAGTTGGAACACTTAAAATTCCGGCAACTTCAAAAGCCGAGTTCCTCAACCTGGAAGAGGAAATAAAAGAAATAGAAAAAGAAAGAATGTTGGTATGAACATACTTACAAAATTAAAGTTTATTTCATATTAGTATTATTGCTATTTACAGGTCAAACGGTTCGAAAACGTTGTAGATCAAAATTTAGATAAATTTGTGAGAGCTTATCTCAAACTAATCATTTCTGATCCAGCAGCTACACATTTCTCTTGGTATGGCCGGCATGAAAACGTTGCATTGGAACAATTTCACATTATGGATTTAGTTAAAGGTACTTAATATAGCTAAAGTTGGCCGAACAAATTTTGTACTAACTGTTAATATTTTCTAAATATTCTTCCCCAGAATGTGCAATGCGGAAATTTCCATCCTGCAAAAATGTTGAAATTGTCTTCGTTATTAAAAAATGGTTCCAATACGCCAAGGATCGCGTAAAGCTAATAAATAATTTTATTTAGTAAATTAATTTAGATTAAGTGTGAATTTTTAGTAACTTTTTAGATTAAAACATTATATTTTTTTTATCAAACGGATTTAAATAGTATTAGCAATTTAGGTCAATATTTTGTTTAATTGTTTTGACTTTTGACATCTGTTTTTCAAATGACTACGTCTGTTTCTGAAATGAATTCATTTGTTAGCTTGCTAAGATTTTATTTATTTATTTTTTATTGAAATGAATTTCATGTCTAATGTTGCTAATGTTTGTTTAGGTTATTTTTTTATTTTGTTTTTTGAATTACGAATAAAAATCTTTTTTTATTGGAATTTATTTAATCATTATAGGAACTTTCATATATTTACAAGGAACTTTCATATAAACATTTGTTTAACGACTATTGGGTTCTTAATTTTAAGCGATTAATTTAAAGCATTTTACATAAAAATTTAGAGCCCAAAATCGATAAAATATTTTTAGGTAAAATATTTTTTTATTTTCTTAATGTTATTTCTTATTTAATATTATAATGTCGATATTCTGAAATTCAAAATGTGATAGATGGAAAATTGAAATCGTGATAATATTTAAGTGTGATACTGAAAAAATATTTTTTAAATCGTTGTTTACCAAGTTTTATTTTTAAAGTATCTATCTGCATAATACATATTATATTTTAGTACTTTATAATAAATTTAAGACTGAAATATATAAACCAAACAATTCAATATTTGCGTTTTAATTTACAAGCTTGATGTGTTTTTACTTATTGTATTACAGTTTAAGTAAGTATCGCAAAAGTGTTGCGTTAGTGTATCGCAAAAGTGTGCCATTAGTTTATCGTAAAAATGTTACGTTAACGTATCACTTAATACGATTCGTAAATGTTTCACCAAAAATGATTCGTTAATGTTTCACCAAAAGAGATTCGTTAATGTATCACTAAAAGTGAACTGTTTGCGAACTACCAATACATTAACAATACTTCGCTAAAAAGTCTAATTATCATGTTATAGGAACACCGTAATTGGTCCGTTTTTGAACCGCAAAAATGATTCGCTTACGAACGATTGTATGAATGGGTATCTTCGTTTTTGATTCGTAAACGGTTCACCTTGTTTAGAGGGTTATTGTTTTAAAATATCAGGTGAAGTGTATCATCGATCAGTTGAAAATATTCCTATTGAGCTCTCCTTAAATTCAGCAAACTACTACGATCGCTGTAGAGAAATTGCTTACGCAGAGTTATTTATCTATGACTTGGATATACTGCTGTTAATATTCGTATGAATAATCCAGCTAATGCATCTTGCAATCCTGAAATAATGTCAATCATTTTCACCGTTCTCCAAAATTCTCCTTATGCTATGTCTTACAAGAAACTTAGAGATGCTACACTAAATGGTCGTCCTATAAATAAGGTATCACTAATTTTTACTCGAAATTTACACGATGATCAACGTGTTTACAATTCTCCGATGAATTCTGATGATGTTGCATTGATTTTTGTTTCAAGTCGCGATGGTAATATACCAGCTACACTTGACTTTTCTGTACATCCAGCTGACTCTAGAACCATGAAAAGAATTAATCCATTATCCAAACACCTTGATCTAATGATATTTCCACTCTTTTTCCTAATGGACAATATGGCTGGACCACTAATATCAATCATTCTTCGGAAAATGCTACTACAATCCGAAACAAAATTACAGCACTACAATTTTATTCCCATAAAATTACAGTCCGTTTCAATGTTTTAAATCCTTTGCATTATTGTGGGAAACTATTTCAGCAATACTTAGTTTATTGCTACGCTAGAGTTGAAGCTACCCAAGTATAACAAATCTTAACTCAGTTGTGAGTTCCATCATTTTTGGTAAGATATGCAGGAACTTGATTGTTTATGGGAAAATTAGTAAAATATTGATTATTTCATTTTTTGTCAGCCATTTGAGTTGTGCTTAAAGTTTTTGTTATAAATTAATAGATACATATATGTTATTTGTGGTTCTAAATAATAAGTGTAAGTATTATGTTATATTAATTTAATAATTGTTTTATTATTAATATGTATGCTATAAAATATTTAATAATAAGTTTAAATAATTCTCTTTTTAATTTTAGGCTGTGGTTTGGAAAAGTTTCCTGATGCCACTGGTTTTCGATTTATATGTATGACAAGCTAGATTTTTAGCTTGTTGTAGCTAATATTTTTTTAATTTTAAATGGATTTCCAATTGTATTAATAAAAAAATTAAAAATAGTTATTTTCATTTATAAAATTTTAACAAAAACTATTTGAAAGATTTTGACAGCACCCAACAAGCCTAGAAGCAAATTTATCCACCAAGCACATCATTTTGAGTTCCACCCAGTTCCAGCTTCTCGCGACAAGTTTCATAGTGTTTCTTATAATAAAAAGGAACTCGAGTGGAGCTTATTCTGAACTAAGCTTAGATTGAGTACTAGAAATTCGAGGTAAAAGATTGAGGTAAAAATACTTGGGTAATAGATTAAGATAATTAGATTATGTAAATAGCTTAAAATAGAAATGTTAGTGTAGGTAATTTGTATATACTGCCCTCTTCATTTACTGGCGGGCCACGGTTTATGGCAAAATTATATCAAGATAATATGGCAACGGTTAGCAAATTTGGTCGTCCTGATTTATTTATTACATTCACGTGTAATCCATCGTGAACAGAAATTAAAGAAGAACTTAAAACTTTTCCAAATCCTCCAGACCACCCGGATATAGTTACACGAGTTTTTAATTTAAAGCTAAAAGTATTTTTAGATGATATTGTTAAAAAGCAGATATTTGGAACTGTTATTTCGTACGTTTATACAATTGAACATCAAAAACGTGGATTAGCACACCTGCACACATATCAGAATGAACAATCACGACTTTATGAAATAATTATAAAACAAAATATTCATGGTGCATGTGGAGAATTGAACAGAAATTTTGTTTGCATGATTGATGGAAAATATTCAAAATAATTCCCAAAAAGTTACTGCAGTGAGACTGACATTTCCGTAGATAATTATCTAAAATTTTAGGCGACGTCCTCCTGCTAATTTAGAAAATCAACCCAGATCACGATCGAACATTGTAATTGATAACCGGTTTGTTGTTTCTTATAATCCTTTCCTGAGTCTTAAATATAACGCTCATATAAACGTTGAACTTTGCTCAACACAACAGTCAAAGCAATAAAGTATATACACAAATACATAACAAAGGGTCAAGATGCGCAAGAATTGGAGTTGCGGTTGATTCTGCTAACAATACAAGCAAATTATGAAATACATCAATACCTGAATTGTCGATATATTAGTTCGCAGGAAGCTGCTTGGCATATCCAGGAGCTTCCAATTCATGGCCAATTACATAATGTTGTTACACTATCTGTTCATTTATAAGATGGTCAATCAACATTTTTCATTGAAGATAATATTGAAAAGCTTTAGGAAGAGAGTCTGTTAGGGCCACAACTTTAACCGGTTTTTTTTTAATTAAATTCTACAGACCTTTTCGCTCATAACATATTATATCAGGATATTCCGATGCAATATGTATATAAAAACAATAAACGGCAAAAACGCTCTCCAAATTCACACTTTGGGGAGAAAGCTATCGGTAGAATCATTTCAGTTTCGCCAAAAAATGTTGAGTTGTATCATTTACGGCTACTACTTCTTAAGCTGAAGGGCTCTGAGGCTACATCTTTCGATACTTTAAAAACTTTTATTAATTGTGTATTCCCAACGTTTAAAGAAGCAGCTAAGGTACGAAGCCTAATTAATGATAGCGTTGAGTGGCATAATTTCTTATCAGAAGCTAACACTCATATGTTGCCAACACCGTTGCGAGCATTATTCGTTACTATACTGTGTTATTGCAATCCATCAAATCCTCTTCAACTTTTTAATGATTTTAAGAACAATCTTCTGGAAAACATTATTAATCAAGGTATGACTGAAAATGAAGCTTTGGCTCATTGCGTATTTCAATTAAAAGAGCAGTGTGAGCAAGCAGGTTTTGATTTATTCTTACTTTTACCACTTCCTAAGGCAACAGAAATCTTAAATCAAAACATAAATTTTGCTCCTATTATAACAACAACTGAATCTAATATGTGGGTATTACTCAACAATGATCAGAATGTCGCAGCATCAATGATATTTTCATCCTTACATAATCGAATTTCTCAAAAGTATTTTTATTTAGATGAAAAACATTTTTATACCGAGCGTTAATTCAAAAACTCAATGCAGAAAATAAAAATGTTTTATGTGGTGAATGGACAGGAATAGAAGCAACTCTTTTACCCAAAGGAATGACATGCCACTCAGCGTGTTCATTGCCTCTCAATATGGATGCCGTGAAATTTCCACAACTTACTCGCAAAAAACGTGACTTTTTAGTATCTGTTGATTGCGTAATTTGGGATGTAGCTCCAATGGCTTCAGGCATAGCACTTGAAATTGTGGACTTAATATTTCGCGATTTAACGAAAAATGATTTACCGTTTGGTGGAAAGGTAATGGTCTTCGGAGGAGATTTTCGGCAAGTGTTACCTGTTGTTAGAAGAGGAAATCGTGCGTCAATTATAAATGCGACTGTTAAAAAGTCCCATTTGTGGCATCACTTTAAAGTATTAAGCTTAAGTACAAACATGAGAGCAATAAGTGATCCACATTTTAGCAGTTGGCTTTTGAACGTTAGTGATGGGAAGAATTTTGATACCTCACACTCTAAAAAATCACAATACTCTATTCCAATACCTTCAGGTTATATTTCCGATGATCTTATTACAGATATTTTTGGTTCATCATTTACTACAAATGATTTTGCATGTATATCAAAACGTTTTGTGTCCGAAAAATGTGTTCGATTAATAAATGATAATGTTCTTCAAAAACTTATTTCAAATGAAATATGTTATTGTGCAATCGATTCAGTTAAGGCCGATGACGACTCTTATGATGAAAACATGCAAGTTAATTTTCCAGTGGAATATCTTAACTCAATAAATCCATCAGGATTACCGCCATATTGCCTTAAATTAAAAAAGGGTTGTATAATTATGTTGCTGCGAAATCTTGCAATAAAAACTGGATTATGCAATGGAACACGGTTAGTGGTTCTTGATTTAAGCACCAACTGCTTAAAAGTAGAAATAATTTCCGGATCACATTTAGGGACAATATATTTTATTCCTAGAATTATATTAGACACAGTTAATAATCCATCTTTGCCTTTCAACTTCGTTCGACATCTCATGATATTTCTACTTTTGGCAGTAGATACTTATGGTGATTGGCCTCCGTATTTTTCTGATTTGCCACATCGAAAATACTGTGAATGTCATTCCTAGTAATATTGTCTATAATAAAGCCGAAAAATCAATTTGATTAATATTTATTGTAGTATAAAAGAATATATTAATACGTATAAGTCATGCGTTATTTCATGTAAATATGTATATCGAATTCTAACATCACAAATTCAAATTCTAACATGACTTGTCGAAATCAGAAACGATGATACATAGATTATTGGCATCACAAATTCAAATTCTAAATGTGGCAACTTACATAAGATACATAATTCTTACATAATATATAAAATTCCAACATCATAAATACAAATTCTGATATTGCAAATTTAATTCTTACATCATTTATCGGATTAAAATTCGAATTCGGGCATCAAAAAATTCAAATTCTGTGTACGAGTTATTGTATATTTTAAAGCGTACATGATAGGTTCAGATGATTAACTATGTTATGTTACTGTATACGCTCATGCTCAACTAATGTCAGTAAGGTTCGTCCTCCAAATCCAAGATAGAATAACTTATTGACTTTTTGAACCAAAAATGTAAAGTAATTTAAATTCTCAGCGAACCAGAGACGTATTGCTGCAGGAGTTTCTCAGCCTCATCGAGCAGCTTAAAATGATTCAATAGATATTTATACAAAAATGTTTTCACATAAATCTTTTGCGAGTTGAGCGTGAACTTGCTCGTTGTTTTTTTATATAGTATATGCTGGTTTCAGTATTGAATTGGGCATTGAAATGGAGTTGATTTGAAGGTTAAGTTAGGGGCCATTTGCGGGTAAGGTTGAAGTTGAGTTGGAGTTGAGTTGGGATTGGATTAGGAAGTAGTGAGCAGTTAACCAATTTTTTATGTATGCTGGTTTGAGGATTGAGTTTGGCGTAGAGTTTGCGGTTGAGTTTAGTTCCGTTTGCGGGTTAAATTAGGGTTGAGTTGGGGTTGGATTAGGGTTTTGTGAGCAGTTAAACTGAGGGTTTGTGATTTTTTTATAAACATTTTATTGGGATTCTATACCTTATCCGATTTTGATGAAATTCAATATTTCCTATGGAAATGGGATTCTCAAATTATTTTTAGATGAAGTTCTGCCCAAGTAGGATGTAACTTGCGTATTTCTCACCCGATTATGATAAAATTCGAGTTGTGCGTTGAAAATGTGATTCTAAAATACTTTTGAATAAAGTTCTTGAATATCGCCAAGTATATGATGGAACTTCCCTATTTCTTAACCGATTTGGAGGAAATTCGACAAATGGGTGGGTGGGAAATTACATTCTTAAATGATTTTAAGATTAAATTCTGGAATATGGGCAATTAGGATATACCTTGGCTATTTTTAACCGATTATGATGAATTTTCATGTTTCCAACTAATAGAAGGAAATGTGACACGCAACAACTATTTTTGGATGAGGTTGTGAAGAATATGTCAATATGGCTTTTTAATTGTTGCCTGAAGAGGTTTCTGTAAATCATGCAGCTATTGAAGTTCTTTTGAGGCAGCGTAAACGTCTATTTTAATTGCTTAACGTTCGAGATTATCTTCGAAATAATATTCAAGTGCGCCTAGAACCTTTTCCGCAAATCCTTCGTTTTAAACGTTGGGGTATGTTTCCTGAGTATTTACTGTCAGAGCTGTAAGTTTGGCCATGCTTAATGAAGTGTGTGGTGGACACGCGCTGAAGAATTAAAACTAGTAACGATAGTGTAGAGTCTCGGAATTAGCAGTATCATTTTAGAATCACCTTTCCATAGCAAATGTTGAATTTCTTCATAATCGACTAAGAAATAGCCAAGTTCTATCCTAATTGGCCATATATTCCACAATTTCATTCAAAAATCATCTTAGAATCCTATTTACAACACACATGTCGAATTTCATTATAATCAGATGAGACATGACCAAGTTTAATCATACTTGGCCAAATTCCAGAACTTCATCTAAAACCTAATGATAATGAGGTTTCAGTCCTTTATATTTTCTACTAGTACACCTAATACAACAATATTAGGTAATTATATATATTGACTTAGCGTAGAATAAAACCATTTAATTAAATAATTGGTCTTTCTAATCTCCCTCTTGTTGGTTTTGACAGATTTTTGACAACAGTGACCCAAAAAAAAAATTCTAGTTCCGTACGGTTTCTCATATTTAGATTAAAATTCATAAAATTTGAAAATTAAATACACTCGGTGTTCCAGTTATAAGCTGCACACAAATTACTGGCACAAAATTGCACAAATCTCCGGTAGTTCTGCAAAACAAATATAGAAAATTTGGGTTTTTTAAGTGGAATTTCTGCGGTAACATGTACCTAATTTCTTACCACATTTTAACATTTTTAATGATGTTTCAATAGTACACAAACATTAAATTGTTTTTCTGAAATGAGCGCAAATGTTTTCTAAGCGATTAAATTAATTTGCGACATCACACATCTTATGTAACCAAATATTTTTATTATATTTACCTGCGTATAATACCGAGAGTTAATGTTTGCAATTTAATGCGACTTTACTTAAACTCCTCATTGTTTACGTCTATTGAAGCGTTTAATACTTGTAATGAAAATCGCATCATTGCAATTTATTTACGCGATACGGTAAGCTAAGTACGATTGTGACACGTGATTTGTATAAAGTTTCAATGAGTTTCTCGACTGATTGATGAAATGAGGTGTTAATATTTGCTTAATAATGAATTCGCTAATTAATCTTAATTGTTACGCTACCGCAATTAAATCTTTTTGATTTAAAAAAGCCTTTTAACTAGTTCGGGAGTGTTACACATAATAGAATGCAATAATTAGCGATACCATAATCTACGTTGGTGTGAATGTTTGTTGCCAATTTTATTTTAATTAACCTTAACACAAATTAAAATATGCCATTAACAGCAAACAATATTATTACGGAGAATAATTTAAATAAACAATCACAAGGCGGTAAACTTAAACTAACACAACTGTCGTAATTTGACACAAAGTATACCAATTTCGGTTGATTGTCACAAACAAACCAAAAATGTGGTGCAAATGTTGTTGTTTGGTGACAATTAGTTGGCCGAGGTTTTAACTTTCTTCCAAAACCCTATACTTTATGATTATAGGGAGATTAAACTTAACCATTAACACACGATAGGCGTCGCTGAGAGGACGTAATTGGTGGTAGAAAAATAATAGCTCTCGTTCGTTAAGGGTTAACATTTTAGTCCAAAAGTTTGAATTTTGAGTTGACATACTTAGTTTTGATTTCAAGGTTACCAATTTCAGGGATTAATACGAGACACGATGATCATTCATATTTACATGTTATAACCACATGGTATCGATGTGAAGTTTCTAACGAAATATAAGTGTGTGTTAGTAACCTATACACTTAAAATCAAATAAGAATTAGGGTTCCGTTGGGGATGAGTTAGGTTTGGATTAGGGTTTAGTGAATAGTTCACTAATCGACGTATATAAAATTGAGTGTTTGTATGTACTATATACAGTACAGGTTTTACACATCAAATTAATTTTTTTTACATTTTAATTCGAACCTTTACAAATTTTATGTATGGCCAATTAGGATGAAACTTGCCTAATTCTTGAACGGCTTTAGTGAAATTTGGCATCCGCGATGAAAACGGGATTCTAAAATAAGTTTTGGATGAAATTCTGGAATATGGCCAAGTATGATGGAACTTGCCTATTTCTCAACCGATTATGATGAAATTCAACATGTGCGTTGGAAATGATATACTTATTAGATAAATTTCTGGAATAAGGCCAAGAATGATAGAACTTGTCATTTTCTCAACTGGTTTTTTATGAAATTTGACATGTGCGTTGGAAATGGGATTCTAAAATGATATTTAGATGAAGTTCTGGAATACAGCCAATAAGGGTAGAACTTGGATATTTCATAACCAGTTTTAGTGAAATGTGACATTCGTGATGAAAATAGGATTCTAAAATGATTTTCGGATTAAGTTCTGGAATATGGCCAAAAAAATTCGACTGGAAAAGTGTGGAAATGGATTAGAAACGGTATTCTTAAATGAGTTTTATATTAAGTTCTGAAATATGGGCAAGTAGGATAAACCTTAGCTATCTCTAACCGATTATGATGAATTTTGACGTTTCCATCGAACACAAGGAAATGTGACTCAAAAATTATGTTTGGTTGAGGTTGAGAGAAATAAGTCAATATGGCTTTTATAACGACGCCTGATGAGGTTTCTCTAAATCATGCAGCTGTTCAAGTTTCTTTTAGGCTGCGTAAACGTCTATTTCAATTGCTAAACTATCGAGATTTTCTCCTTAATAATATTGAATTCGCTTTAAACGTTGGGTTATATTTTCTGAGTATTTATTGTCACAGCGGTAAGTTCGGCCATGTTTAAAAAAAAATAGTGTGTGGGGGACACGTGCAGAACAATTGAACAGCTGAGTGGAAAAACGTTAATATTCCAAAAATGTTGTTTTCCAGAAATAAAAAAATGAAACTTTTTACTGCTTTAACTATAAGTTGTACAGTATGTACTGTAAAATTCACTTATAGGAATAAAGGCTATAATTTGGTGGAATAGTATTGTTTATACGTTCAATGTATGCGCTACAGAAATTTGAGTAAGATGAAACTCTTAACATATTTTAGCCAATTTTGGAATATTAACCTTTTCCTACTTAGTCGTTAAATTGGAACTAATAACGGTAGTATGGCATTTCCATCGCAAATGTCGAATTTCATCTTAATCGGTTAAGGAATGGTAAAGTTTCATCCTAATTGGTCATATTCTAGAACTTCATCCAAAAATCATTTGAGCATCCCATTTCCACCGCACAAATTAAATTCCACTAAAATCCGTTAAGAAATAGATAAGTTCCACGTGCCATATTCCAAAATTTAATCTAAAAATTACTTTTGAATCCCTCTTCCAGTGTACCTATCGAATTTCATCATAATCGATTGAGAAATAGGCAAGTACCATCATACCAGAACTTCATCTAAAAATCATTTTAGGATCTCATATCCAACGCATATAACAAATTTTATCATATTCGCTGAAGGAATTAGGGATTTTCCCAAATAGAATTCCAAGGCTTGCTGACTGGCGGCTAAAATATTTCGTATGTAGTTTTATAGGGTCAAACATGTGTTTGAATGTTTCATTAAATTATTAATTTCGACTAAATTAATTTTGAAATTTGATATTTATTATTAATCGCAACATACTGAATTCTATTAATCATAAAAAAAAGTAGGGGGACATCCACTAATTTAGACAAGAAACTTGTATTTGTAAACATGATTTTACTTATTTTTGCATGTAAAAAAAAAAAAAATGTAATCGGCGCTGCCCAAGCGTGGGGACAAATGAACGAAAATCGATTTTGGGAAAATCCCTCATAGCCAAGCTATATCCTACTTGCCCATATTCCAGAACTTTATGCACAAATAATTTTAGAATCCCCATTTCCATCGCACATGTCAAATTTCACTAAAATCCGTTATGAAATAGATAATTTCCATCCTAATTGGCCAAACATAAAAGTTGCTAAAGTTATTTTATTCATTTAATTTATATATTTTATTTTATTATATTTATTTTATGTTATTATATTTTATTTATGTTAATTTATTTATTCATTAATTTTTATTTATTTATATATTTTATTTATTAAATTAATAAATTTATTTATTTAATTTATTTATTTATTTTAATTTATTTTATTTATTTTAGTTTATTTATTTCGTTTCATTTATTTTAATTTATTCTAATTTATTTTAATTTAATTTTCTTTAATATAATTTATTATAAGTTAATTTATTTTATATAATTTGTTTATTTTAATATATTTAATTTATTTAATTTTATTTATTTAATTTATTTATTTTGATTTGTTTTAATTATTTAATATATTTTATTTTATTTATTTAATGGGTAATATATTTAATGGGTAATACCCATTATTAATGTGTAATTAATTTAATGGTTTAGTTTTATTTATTTATGTATTTATTTCATTTATTTTATTTTAATTTATTTATTTTAAATTATTCTAATTTATTTTATTTTAATTTTCCTTAATTTAATTCATTATAATTTAATCTATTTAATTTGGTTTGTTTATTTTAATATATTTAATTTGTTTTATTTAATTTATATATTTTATTTTATTATATTTATTTTATTTATTGGGGTGCTTGTTGACAGCCTCCTCGTGGCGCATCCTGGGCAATGTGCTGTAGATCGAACGGTTGTGGTATCCAATCCCTACGTACTAGAGAAACAGTATAGCAGATAGTCAACAAAAAGATGAAATATCGGGTGTAAACAATAACGTACTCCAGGTGGGTAAGAACTTAGATTCTAAATCCCGCCCCGGTTTACCAGGCTGCTCCGCGGATTCTGGAGGGAGCAACACGACATTGCAAAGGAAATTGTCGGTAGGCAACCAGGCTGACCCTTTTCCTAGTACTACTGGAAGCACGGAACAAGACATAAATTTATGGCCCTTTGGTGGAAGAAGTACGGCACTTCATAGAATACCACCGTCAACTCCACCGTCAGGGAGCACCACACTGTTCAGTGAACCTAACAATGAGAAGGAAAATACCTCTCCTATGAAGCAATCAGTAGTCAATCAAACTTCTGAAGTCGTGCAAAGTGCACAAACTGATACAATAAACAACGCGGATTTAATAAGTAAATTTGAGCAAATGGAGAAGTTAATCGCGCAGCTAAACAATGAAGTTGTCGTGCTAAAGAAAGAAAACATTATGCTAAAGGAAACAGTAAATAGAAATAACAACGCAGGAAACTCAGTATTAATGAACAACCAATTTCAAGTACTCAGAGAACAAGAATAATACCACACTGATGAAGATGAGCTTGAAAGAGAAACAAACTGGATACTACAGAGAGCCAGGAGAGCAAATAAAAAACCAAGAAAAGAATCCAACCCAATTAAGAGGAAAGCTGAATCATCACCAGAAGTTGAACCAATTCAAACTCACTCTAAAACTACCAATGCAATTACTGCAACAAAAGTGCATGAGCCAGAAAAGAAGAAACATGTTCCACCCCCGATCAATATTCTAGGAATATCAAATTACGGTAGTATTCAGAAATTGATGAAAGAAGTAGTCCGAAATGACTACAAAGTAATATCGCTCAATAATAATATATGGAAAATTAATACAACAGAGCCTGACGACTATAAAGCTCTAGTTAACAAATTAAATGCTGATGGTCTCCAGTGGTACACCTACGAGGATAAAAATGATTGATCAATTAAAATAATAGCAAGAGGTCTACACCCAACTTGCTCAAAAGATGAAATCATTAAGGACCTGCAAAGCAAAGGCCTGAAAATAGTTGATGCAGTCAACATCATTAGAAAAGAGAGAAGAGATAACAGGGACGGAAATGTTGAAATCAATAGAAGAGGTCTCCCACTTTTTATGCTAACCTTCGACAACCAAGAAAAAATAGAAAGTATTTATAATATTAAGGCTATCCTTAACCTTAGAGTTAAAATAGAAACACCGAGAAAGGTCACTCGACTAATACCTCATTGCAAAAACTGTCAAGATTATAATCATACACAGAAGTACTGCCATCAAGAAGCAATATGTGTTAAATGTGCAGGAAAACAAGCAGGAAATGATTGCATAGACCGAAATGTATCAACTGTAATGGCCAGCATCCGGCCAATTACAGAGGATGTGAAGTTGCAGTAGAACTACAAAAAATGAGAGATAAATCGCGCAAACCAGTTACATCAAGAAATGTACAATCTATTAAAAACACCACGGAGCCAAAATGGTTGACTCCTAATCCTAACACACAAAGAGAGCGAGTAAATGAAAATGTTACTTATGCACAAGTAGTTCAGCAAACAGAGCAGAAACAGTTCAAAGTGGATCTTGTTTTACAGGACATACTGAGAAATCTAGAGAACTTCAACAAAAGACTTTCTTCACAGGAAATGAATCTGCAGAACGCGCTAGAAGAAATGAAATCACAAAACTAGTTTCAATAAAAAAATAGAAGAAAACTTTGATCGAGTGTATCAAAATATAAATTATATAAAATCGGATTATAAAATAAAGAAATGAATAAAACATTACGAATTGTAACCTGGAATGCAAATGGGCTATTGCATCACATTCAAGAACTAGATATCTATAAATAGGCAAAGCCAAAAATTGTGATCCCTTTTACTCCGAAACTACCCAACCGATTGTCATAAAAATTACACAATTCGAAAGGTATTCTTTTGTAGGTGTGCACAATCTTTGTTAAACGAAAATCGGTTGGATAGTTCAGGAAAAACCGACTGAGGTAATTTACTTTACAATACAAACACGTAAAAGCCAAAAACGATCAAAGTAGTACAATAATACTTTAATTTTATTCTGTGAATGAATGAATGAAAATGATTTTGTTTGTATGTACATATTATGTAAATAAAATAGATATTTTTTTTAATTACACTTATCAACGAAAATGTTATGCATGTAACTCCAATTATTACGTAATATTAAAGTTTTCTTTATATAGAGAAACCTCACTACAAAGTTTCGACGGGACCAAAAATGGTGTCCGTTGTAGTGAGGTACCTTGAACTGAGGATTTGTGATTTTATTTATAAGAATTTTATTGGGATTCTATATCTTATCCGATTTTGATGAAATTCAGCATGTACGATGGAAATAGGATTCTAAAACTAATTTTAGATAATGTTATGGAATATGGCCACTTAAGAACGTTTCTGGCTATTTCTTATCCGATTTTAATTAAATTCAGGAACTTGGCCATTTATAATATGATTTTGATGAAAAATAGAATATACGATGGAAATCGTTTAAGGAATTTTATGTAAAGTTCTGAAATACTATGGCCAATAAGGAAGGAATTTGGCCAATTTTAATCCGACTTAGATGAAATTCAGCTTTTAAGATGGAAATAGGGTTCTAAAATGATTTTTAGATAAAGTCCTGGAATATGAGCAATAAGGAAGGAACTTGGCCATTTCTTATCTGATTTTGATGAAAATCAGTATGTACGATGGAAATAGGATTCTCAAACGATTATTAGAAAAAGTTCTGGAATATGGCCAAGTTTGGAAATGAGATGCTAAAATGATTTCTAGATAAAGTTCTGGAATTTGGCTAATTAGGAAGGCTTTTGTCATTTCTTATCCGATTTTGATTAAATTCAGGAACTTGGCCATTTCTTAGCCGATTTTGATGAAATTTAGAATGTACGATGGAAATTGGGTTTTAAAGCGATTTTTAAATAAAGTTCTGGAATATGGGTAATTAGAAAGGAACTTGGCCATTTACTATCCTATTTTAATGAAATTCAGCTTACGATGGAAATGGTATTCTAAAATAATGAAAGTTCTGGAATTTGGCCAATTAGGAAGGCTTTTGGCCATTTCTTATCTGATTTTGATTAAATTCATGTCGAATTTTATCTAATCGTTTAAGGAATTGGCGAGAAATTTGGTCAGTTGTACATCGCAGCAAGTACAGTGCGATCATTCGATGGTTTGAGATTTTACATTTCCGAATATAATCGCGAAGGTCATTTAGCAAATGATGAAAGAGTTTTTACAAAAAACATCGTTTACACAGAAGTTCTGAATCATTAAATTCACTTTCAAATTATTTTAAGTTCAAAAGACAATATTTAATTTTTTAACCTCCCAGTTTTTTTGATTTAATGAAAAATATATGAAAGAATATGAGGTACGTTTTATTTCATTTTTTATTTTGCCTTAATTTAAATTTTATATAATTCGAAAAAGATGGGCAAAACAACTGCGAAGCCTTGGCGAAACCTGGTAATAAAAAACCCAAAAATATTTGCGTTTATTTGATTGAATAATAACATGAAAAACTGACAATGAATTATATCAACAAATAAATACGAATACAAACTGTAATTTTGTTTTTTTTCAACTGTTGCTAACTTTTAATTTTAAATTTCATACATAGGTATTACAGAGAATTAAGGCAAACAATACACACTACTGACGTATTTGTACACGCTCGCAGCTGTCGTAATGGAACAAAATTCAAAGCAATTATATGCAAAGATTATATACAGGTATACTCTTTGACAAAAGAACCTCAATAATGCTCTAACTTAAAAATTTTATGAATTACGGTCGAATTTCGACCACTGGTCGAAATGGGTTTCTGATATAAGACATATATCTATATACCACTGGTATATAGATATATGTCTTATATCAGAAACCCATTTCAACAAAAGTTCATTCTGTAAAATAAAAGGATATAATTGCTACCATGCACTGCATCCAGAGAACAAAGCTAGAGGTGGATCAGCTTTCCTGATAAAAGATCATATAAAGCAGCGCTGTCCAAGTCAAATTTGTATTTTTGACAAATTTTCAAAATAACTACAACAATAAAACTGCGATTAGAAAAAAAATTCAACTGGACAACGCGGTAATTATTTATGTATCCAGCGGGCCAAAGAATTTATCACTCTGGAATGGATGTGAATATCACTGCAATTGTTGTTACATATTGCAGCATGTGGCCCGCGGGCCACATATTTCAAAATGGAATAAAAATTGCTGTGGTCTTCACACTCACCGCAGAGTGATAAATTCTGTGGCTCTGGATACATAAATAATTACCGCGTTGTCCAGTTGACTTTTATTTCTAATCGCAGTTTTATTGCTGTAGTTATTTTGAAAATTTGTCAAAAATACTCATTTGACTTGGACAGCGCTGATATACAGCATAACGAAGAACTTAAAATTGAGAAGCTTTCCATGCAAGTCACAACAATCAAAATACAATTGAACAATAATAAAACTTGTAGTATCTCAGCAATCTACTGCCCCCCAAGATACAATCTCAAACAAGGAGATTTTACTAATCATCTCAAAATACTAGGAAGTGTCTTTTTAATTGGAGGTGGCTTTAATGCAAAAAATACCTATTGGGGTTCACGGTTAACGGCCACTAAAGGAAAAGAACTTTTCGCAGCAGGCAAACAACTAAAATGTGAATTTCACTCAGGCGGTACACTAACCTATTGGCCCTCGAATATCAGTAAGACTACAGATCTTATAGACTTCTTTATTACAAGAGGAATTTCAGATAATTATATCCATATAGAGAACAGTGAAAGTCTATCATCAGATCATTCACCAGTTATTATGATACTTAGCCAAACAATTATTATGAAACAGAGCAACCCGAAATTAACGAGCTTCAAAACCAATTGGGATCTCTTCCAAACACGGTTAACAGAAAGAATTAATCTGCAGAACCCAATTCAGGGATCAGTCCAATTAGAAGAAGAACTAGATAATCTCATCTATAATATCCAAAGTGCTGCGTGGGAAAGCACTCCTGAAGTGAGGGTGTTCTTGGACCGATCCTTTATCTCCTATATACTAGAGATATACCAATTACAGAAGCAACAATGGCGACTTTTGCAGATGAAATGGCAATACTTGCAACAGCAAAAAACATCAATGAATCCACTAGTAAATTACAGAAGGCTACTAACCTGATATGTAAATGGACAGAGAAATGGCGAATTAAATTAAATGAAGCAAAATCAGTCCAAGTGAACTTTACCAATCTAAAAGTTAATCATATACCAATAATGATAAACTCTATAGTAGTACCGCATGCGAACACTGCTAAGTATCTTGGCATGACTTTAGATGCTAAACTTAGATGGAAAGAACACATAAAAAAGAAGAGAGAAGAACTAAACATAAAATTTAGAAAGATGCATTGGCTCTTAGGGAGACAATCTGAACTAGCGATCCATAACAAACTGCTGTTATACAAACAAATCCTGAAACCTGTATGGACGTACGGTAGCCAACCCTGGGGTTGTGCCAAGAGGACAAATATTAAAATCATACAAACAGTTCAAAATAAAATCCTGCGATGTATTGTTAATGCACCGTGGTACATTCGAAACGACAACCTCCATCGAGATCTAAAGATCGAGCTTGTCGCGGATGAAATTAAGCATCATGCAACAAAACACCTACAACGTCTGCACCAGCATGAAAATCTGGACATACGCTGTATGCTGACTACCACACCAACAAGAAGACTGTAAAGAATAAAACCATTGGACTTATCGCGACCAGGAGGTCAGTAGACTTACTGTGGCGAAAATTCAGGGGATGAGTTACACGAAATGGGGGATAATCAAGTGATTGTGCCGACTAATCAAATACTTTATTATGCAATGTAAATTGCTAAATGGGTGTAAGACTCAGTCGTAATATAAATAAAAAATAAAAAATAAAAAAAAAAATAAAAAATTTATTTATTTAATTATTTTAATTTATTTTAGTTTATTTATGTATTTATTTCATTTATTTTAATTTATTCTAATTTATTTTAATTTAATTGTCTTTAATTTAATTCACTATACATAATATAATTTATTTATTTTAATATATTTAATTTATTTTATTTTAATTATTTAATATATTTATTATTATATGTATTTAAAGCAAATAAATTTTTATTTAATATGTTTTATTTTAATTTATTCTATTTATATATTTTACTTATTTATTTATTTTGTTATTTTATTTTAATTTATTTATGTCTATTTATTTTAATTTATTTTATTTATATATTTTATTTATTTATTAATTATTTTGTTTTATTTTAATTTATTTTATTGTATTTTTTTTGTTTATTTAATTAATTTATTTTAATTTGTTTTGATTATTTAATATATTTATTTTATTTATTTAATGGGTAATACCCATTATTAATGGGTAATTAATTTAATGGTTTAATTTTATTTATTTTAGTTTATTTATGTATTTATTTAATTTATTTTATTTTAATTTTCCTGAATTTAATTCATTATAATTTAATTTAATTTATTTGTTTTAATATATTTAATTTGTTTTATTTAATTTATTTATTTTAATTTATTTTAATTATTTAATATATTTATTTTATTTTATTTATTTAATATATTTTATTTAAATTTATTTATGTATATTTATTTAAATTTATTTTATTTATATATTTTATTTATTTAATGGGTAATATATTGAATTATTTAGTTTTTAATATATTTTATTTTAATTTATTTATGTATTTATTCAAATTCATGATAATTTATTTTTGTTCACTTTATTTATTTTAATTTATTTTATTTATTTATTTTTTTTTTATTTATTTATTTATATATTTTTTTTTTTTTATTATTTAATGTATTTATTTTATTTTATTTATTTAATATTTTTGATTTTTATTTATTATGTATATTTATTTAAATTTATTTTAATTTATTTTATTTATTTTCAAATAATTATTTATTTAATATATTTTATTTTATTTTATTTATTTTAATTTGTTTTAATTATTTAATATATTTATTTTATTTTATTTATTTAATTGGTAATATATTAAAGTATTTAGTTTTTAATATATTTTATTTTAATTTATTTATGTATTTATTCAAATTTATGTTAATTTATTTTATTTATTTTGTTTTCTTTATTTATTTAAATTTATTTTAGTTATTTTAATTTATTTTATTTAGTTTATTTATTGTATTTTATTTTATTTTATTTTATTTGTATAATTTATGTATTTTATTTTATTATGTTTATTTTATTTTATGTAAATTTATTTATTTATTTATTTTAATTTAATTTTCTTTAATTCATTATAATTTAATTAATTTAATTTAATTTATTTATTTTAATAGATTTAATTTATTTAATATATTATATTTTAATTTATTTTATTTATTTATTTATTATTTTATTTTATTTGTTTTAATTTATTTATTTATATATCTAATGTGGATTTCTTTTCACGCTACCAACGTAAAATTGATTTTGAAAATCTTACGTTAGAAATACCAGTAAATCGTTCACCAATTTTACTTGACCTAGTAACATCTACAACTAACATAATTATTCCTCCAAGAAGTGAAAAAATGGCAACTATTATGTGCAATAATATTGAAAACAATGAAGAATACTAATATGAAGTTTCTGACAAATTAAAATTGAAAAAAAAAACCTTACAACAGCCAAAAAAGTGTAAAGTTATTAAAATATATATTAAACATATAAAAACAATTCTTAACAAGTCCAAGTTGGAAACCAAATCAGTAATGGTCCGTTATATTAAATAAGAAATAACCAAGGAATTTATGCGGTGGAGTTAACATAGATTTATTTATGTTGAAAAAAAAATGTTGCTCTAAAATTGTGTAGTGGCGATTCGATGGTCAATGACAAGCCTTGGTTGAGATGTCTAAGTTAACGAAATATGCAATCATGTTGTTTCGAGTATATTTCATGTTTTGTAGGAGCCAACATACATATATATGCGGTGGAGCTAACATAGATTTATTTATCTAGTTCTCGTAGAAATAGTGGATGAATCTATTTATATGTATATTCCCAGATGAAAAATCGACAAATTTTACTTGATATAATACAAAGAATAATATTTAAAATTAAAATTAGACAAACAAATTTTAAAAATCGAAAAACAAATTAGAATACAATTTTTTTTACTAGAATATACATTTTTAATACAAATGCCTAAATTATTATCGTAGTTTTGAAATGGAATTATCTTATTATCAATGTAAATATCTGGGATGACTAAAAAATCACGCTTTGAAATGAAGATCGCTTGCGTCTTTGAAATATTCAATGAGATTCCATATATCTAATGGACCAGTTTAAATTACTACAATAATTTTTTAACAATACATGAAAAAGGGTCTAAACAACATGATTGCATATTTCGCTAAACTTAGACATCTCTAAAAAGGCTTGTCATTAACGATCGAATCGCCACTACACAATTTTAGTGTAGCGAATAATTTACAATTTTTAGCCTTTGTAAGATTTTGTCAATTTGTCAGAAACTTCACGCTGCAATGAAGAATACCAGTGTCCATCACAAGTCTCCGGCGTGTTTGTTGGAACTACATAGTTGAATCCCACAAAAAAATCAATTTCACTTAACTTAATAAATACCAAAGAAGAATTAGTTTCATATCATGCAACGATTTAATCTTTGATAAATTATCGCAATATGACATTTTTGCTCAAAAATCATGGACTCTTGAAACAACACTTAAATCATCAGTTAGCTTGACCCATCTAAACACCGAAGAACTGTAACTTATTCGAGAATTTAGCGAAGTTTTTCATTTAGATGGGACGTATTAACTGCCACATACGCAGTATTAAACATAAAATACGCACCACTTATGATCGTGCACCTATCTATCAAAAATCGTACCGCATGCCTGATGCAATTAAAACGGAAATAAATCAACAAGTAGACCCGAATTTTCTACTATGTTAGCCGTACCTAAAAATCTGCGGATGGTTCGCGTAAATGGCGCGTTGTTGTCGATAACAAGCGCTTGAATGACATCGCATTAGATTGTGTGTTTCCTTTACCCAACATCGTGGAACTTTTGGATCATACTAGCAGCTTGGATAGGACAAATGGATATCATCACCAACTGATACTTGATGATGAAGCAAAACCATAAACAGCCTTCAATACAACTGCTGGGCATTTTCATTTTAATCGCATGCCTTTCGGTTTGAAAGGAGATCCAGTAACCATCCAAAATGAATACCGTTCTCTCCGGTCTCAATGGCCTCCAATGGTTCTTTATGTCTAGACAACATAGTCGTATACGATAAAAATTCAAAACTTATATCAACATAATCAAAGACTTAAATAAATTCTCGAGTGTCTACGAAAATTCAATTTAAAATTGAATCCCGAAAAGTGTAAATTTCTCCGTTAAGAGTTCACTTTGGTGTGAAACCTGATCCAGGCAAGATAAACGCCATCGTGAACCATCCTGGGCTCAAGAACCAGCGTGACGTCAGAGCATTCCTTGGATTCGTAGGATATCACAGACGATTTGTGAAGCATTTTTCCAAAATTGCTTTCCTTTAAGTCTTCTAAAAAGGGATGCACCCTTTATTTAGTCACCGTTTTGCGATGAAGCATTCAAAATTATTAAATGCATAAATATCAAGCCATCAATCTTACAATTTCCAAACTTCGACAAATAATTTATATTAACAACTGATGCAAGTAATATACGCAATGAAAAGACCCAAAACTACGCGGTCACTAACACGTGGTTTCCTACCCACGTTGACAATTTTTACGTTCTTTTACGTAAGTAAATTAAAGTATAGTAATCATGAAAATTTTCGACCTTGAGATTATTGAAGATTTATCTGTTTTGAGGTCTCCTGAGTCCGAAAAAGTGGGATTCGAAATGATGTCTGTCTGTCAGTCTGTGTCCTCTCTACAGCCCAGATAGCTTAACCAATCGAGCGGAAACTTCAGATTTAAGGTTTTTTGATAAATTGGGAGGTCCCAGTGAATTTTACTCCAAATCGGTCAACCGGAAGTGGCCACTCCCTTGGGCCAGAAAATTTGTATTGCAAATATCTGAAAAAGTATAAGGTTTACAAAAAACTACTAATACAAAATGTTTCCAAAAAATAAAAAAATATTGAAAAATAAAAATAAAAAAATTAAAAGTTGAGTTTGTGTGAGTTCGAGTTGAGTGAAGGTTGAATTGGAAGTCAGCGATTGAAGTTGAGATAGGTTTGAGTTGGGGTGGAGTGCCGCTCATGTAGTTCCGTAGATTTTTGAGCCGTGTTGATTTGGGGATTGAGTTGGACATTGACTTTTGTGTAGCGTTGAGTGGAGCGGAGGTTTATTTGCAGATTGAGTTGAGGTTAAAATTAGGGTTAAGTTGAGGATTAATTTGTGGGTTAAGTAGCGGTTGAGTTGAGGGTACTTGGGATTGAGTAGGAGGTTTAGTTGGAGATTGAGTTGGAGGTTGAGTTGGACATTGAGTCGGAGTTCTGGTAATGAAGTAAGGAGTTCAGCTAGGTTTTGGAAATTAGGTGGCAGGTTAAATCTAGTTAACTTGGGACAACAACATTTTTGCCAAGAAAGTTTAAAAAATTCCAATACGGTTTGATCTTTTGTGGACTCAAACGGATTGAGAAACTTGGAACTAGTTAGTCAATCATTATTGTACAACTTATGAAGAGACTGAGCAATTGAAAACGAGATAAGAAGAGGCAACTTTCATTCAAAATTAGGAGCAATAATACCTCTGAGCTTTGAACCAAACTCTGAATTTAGATGTACCGGAAACAGAATATATTCCTTTTATTGAATAAACTACACTTATGATAAATTTTTATATTTTGCAGTTTTGCACCAAGAGCAAGTAATTTATTTGTTTTTGATTAAACAATAACAAACGGATACTTTATTTTAAAATTCAATGTTTTTAGAAAACATCAATTTATGGAGTTAGTCACATCGGCCTTAAGCTAATTATAGTAAATATAGTTTTAATTATCAAAACACAAAACGATTAAACATTTTTTTAATTTTGTTCTCGAACTTGTTTTCGAAATTTTTTCCGCCTCTTACATATTCTTCAGATTCTTCTTTTCGTTTTATGAAATATTTACATATAGATAATTTTTGAGTGAAACATCAATTTGGGCGAATTCGCTTCCTACCTACCTATTCAATTTTCGAAAACACACAGGTACCTACACATAAATATTTGTACAAACCATTCTTCTCGATCATCACCAAATAAAAAAAACATTAACGCATTTTTGTGTATCGGTATAATTGTTTAAATAATTATTAGAACCCAAGGGGAAAATAAATTTACTTTGTGGTTTTTCGGCTTACCGCAATGGCGCAAACATAAAACCTAAATATGTATTAGGAAATTTTTTATATGAGCTTGGGAGCGTAAATATTGACAAATCGATGAACAATAGTAGCAATACATATTTACTTAACGACTTGCTATAAAATTTCGATAAATAAATATTCACAAAAATTTAAGATCCATTTAGGTAGTGGGATTAACGCGGTACGGTGAAAATGTGGCTAAATGTTTATTTTTTTGAAAGTCTTTAAATAATTGAATTGTATACAATGTGATTCTTCAAACACTAAAATGACCTTACAGAAGATTAACTCTTGGGAAATATTCCTTGCTCAGTTTACCACCTAACTAAATATATTAACATTAAATAATTGCGCACATAATATTATATTACGCGGAAAATAGTTTTGGTAATATTTTCAGCAATATTGACATTATTTGGTTAATATTTGATTTAATCACAAAATGTAGGAATATCCAATGATCAAATCTGTTTCGTTCAGTTAATAATAACTATGTGATACGGTTGAACAATTTCAAAATCATCTCAATTATACTAAATTATCTACATATAAAGACTACAGATTTTGATGAATGATAAACGCGTGTAATGGACATTAGTTTAGTCATGTGTAGAATTTAAATCGACTGCGAACAAAATTTGTGTTTCGTAAAAATTTCACATGCTAATAGTTTGTTCTACACACTGAAACCAGAACTGGGATTGGAGAAATCGATGGTTTAATTACTATTTCGGCTCCTTTAGAATTTTAGATCATTTGAAGAATTGTTTACCCTTCAAAAAAAAAAAAAGATCGTACGTCAAAAGTCTCACAAAACCACAATTCAGAGTAAAAAAAAATTTGCATCAATTTGGAAAAACTTTCCCTTGAAGATACCGTAGGTTTTATGTTCATTAACACATTATCACGACATGCTTCTGTGAGCACACCCCCATCAAATGGTTCAATGTCTCCACGGCCAAAGGATGGAAAACAAGGGGTTAAACAGGGGTGCCCACTCTCGCATAGAATTTTTAACTTTGTACTTAATGACGTTTTCATAACAGTTGCCGATCAATTTCCTGAACGGACTAAAACTGAAACAGCGCGAGAATCTGCAGTTCACCTCTATTGAGCCCATTCTTAAGGAGTTAATTGAAGCCCCGGGATGTGCTGGTTTAGAGATCAACCGCCACAAACATACCTCTCTCACCCGAGATCCACATTTGACTTCCGTCCCATCCTCTAGTGTAATCCTAGCTGGTATAACTTTTACCCTCATCGGTTTAATGCGATACTTTGGTACTCATCTGACCTTAGGTCTAAGTCGGCCTTATACCATGCGAACTCGGTGTCATCGAACAATCGACATCGCTCACCAGAGCAATTTTTTGTTAAGAAACAGAAAGTGCCTTTCAAATAAGCATAGAATCATTAGCAAAAGGACCAAAGTACACAGAACAAATTACTGCGGTTACATCAATCGTCGTGGTCTAAAGCATATTCTGAGCACAGCGTTAAAGGACGTCCGTGATTCACCTGGAATGACTCTTCAGGGACTTACAATATTATAATAGGACCGACAATGAAAGGAAAAATATTCTGCCTTATTGAAGTGAACTGAAGTAGGCAGCTAAATGACTTTATACTATTCACGAATCCGAATCCAGTGACTTATTCGAAACCCAAGACGGAAAAGAAGTCACCTTCACTTCATTTGCATTCGCTACTCATGATATTAAGATACAAATAAATAAAGTGCTGTATACTCGCTCCGTTTTTCATTTTCCTTTGATTTTCTCGGAGGCAGTATTTCACACGTACATCAATCAATTTTTTTTTTTTTTTTAGAATTTTTTTAATTGGGTGCAGCGTGCAGAGCAGACTTATTAACGGTCCTAGCTCCTTGTAACTGTCAGAGCTTCTACACCCAATGCGCGATCCTGCAAGTAAAGATTGATAGCTACCTTAAATTTATTCATTTTGTATTCCTTCGGAAATTTGAAGTGTAATAGCGAATTCCACTTTTTTGATGTTCGGTATATAAATTCGCGCTTGATTTCTTCAGTTCGAGGTTTCGGACGCTACACCGTAAACCTATGTGCATTGGTTGTTCCTCTTCTTACTCTTGTTGTTGTAACGAATGGTGGTATTTTCTCCGATAGTTCTGCAGAACATTTACCATGTAAGGATCTGTAGAAGACGCATAGAGTTCTCCAACTCTGCGATGCTGTAAGCTGTCTGCGGCGTTGAACCCTGTCCAATAAGTGGAGGGTGGTACCAGACGCACCTTCCCAAACTTGACAGCAATACTCTATACATGGTCGGATGAAGGTTTTATATATCTGGAGAACTTGATGCGATTTAAAAAACCTTCTGCATCGATTCAGGAACCCGAGTTTTTTTGAAGCTGATGCCAATGAAACAATGTGTTCATTTCATTTGAGTTTGTTACTTATTTGAACACCAAGCAGTCGAATTGAGTCGCAACCCGCAAGGATATGGTTTTTTTACCACAAATGGGTAGTCGTTGCGACTTTTTTTACGTGAAAATTTGCTAATTTGTAAATATTGTACTTAAATCGGAATTAAGAGAAGTTACGACTTCTGTCCGTTTAGGCTCCGCCTCGAATGAAATAGAAGAATGCAATGTGGCATCATCCGCAAATCTATGGATAGGGTTTACAGTGCTATCCAGTAAATCGTTGTTGTATAGCAAAAACAGGGTTGGTGACAAAGGTGATCCCTGAGGGACTCCGGCATTTCGGGAGTGCGTCGATGATGATCTCCCATTAAGCACGACGCTGATTTTTCGGTCATAGAGGTAGCTTTTAATCCACCTGGTGGTCATCGAGTCCAGCACGTATGCCACAAGTTTACAAATAAGATTCTCATGTCATACCTTATCAAAAGCCTTGGATATATCCAGGCCTCTCCGTGGTGTTCTAGGGCGAGATTCCATTTGTTCGTGACATACGTCAGGAGATCGGTCGTGGATCGGCTTTCAGGAAAGCCGTATTGTCTATCCGAAATTAGGTTGCTAATTTCAAGATATCTAACTATATGTTGATTGACGCATTTCTCAAAGACCTTAGCGACGGCTGACACAATTGATATTGGCCGGTAGCTCGAAGGGTCAGTTTTGTCACAACCTCGTTTTTGTTTTGTAGGCAATGGCGTTCCCAAGGGAAATGTTGAAAAAATAACCGTAAACCATCAAAATCAGCTTTGTTAAAATACCAAAGACGCCTTGGTTGCTGTTTAGATTATAGTGGTGTTTCGACAGATATTTTTGTGGTTATTAAGTTATGGTCAGAATTTCCAATTCCAGTTTCGACATGGGCCTCCATGGAATGAGGGATTGATGTCAGACAGAGATCCAGAATACGAACTCCTCTAGAATTTTGGCATTCAAATGTGGACTCACTAACAATCTGTGTGAGGTCATGCGAAACGGCAAGCCATTCCGCATGGTGCCCAGCGACATTTGTATCTTTGTGATTCAACCATTGTTTATGGTGGGCATTAAAGTCACCGACCATAATTAATTTGCATTCGGGATGTTGATTGCGAATATCGTCACATTTGTCTGATAAGCCTTCGAAGAAGCTAATCGTTTCTGAATCCGTCTGATTAGGAGATCTGTACAAACTAATTAAAAAAAGGAGTCTATTAGGAAGGGAAATTTTAAGCACAACAGTTTGAGCGGTTTTTGTAAATATTTCGTACTTATTTTATCTTGAGTACGATATGTGATTTTTAACGAAGATGCACACTCCACGTTGCAACTCGAAAGCTTGTTCGAACTGGTAGCGCTTGAAGTAGAATTTGTTTTCGTAGATGTTCGACGATACTTTTGTTTTCGTAAGAACTAATATTTCGGCTTTACGTGATTCGAGATGTTGATGTGCGCAATTTTTGTTAGTCACGAGACCTCGGACATTGGTATAATGGATGTTAAGGCTATTAATTGTGTCTTTACGAGGATTACGCCTCACCCAAATTATCAATTTTTGGGCAATAACGTTTAATAAAACCCCAAAAACAGTTTGATAAATTAATAACTTTCAACAAAATCGGTAAACTAAATCATTCATTAAGTATTTTTGGCCTCAACCAAAAATTGTCTCAACTCAATCACCCGTTAAGCGGTTCATTGAGCCAAATAATCGCCACATCATCACACTCCGCAGCTACCAAAATAACTGGTCCTGCTTTCTTTGAAAGATAAACAAAAATTTTCTGCTCTTTTCGAAACTTCAATTGCTCTTATCGTATATAGTGTAGTTTCGGAGTTATATGTTACTTAAATATACTTCATCAAACCGGAATTCTGGGACTGCGATCATAAAATACCACGATTAGGACATATCCCCCTGGAAACTCATTTCAAAGCCGCATCTAAAATTACAAAACAAAAGAAAAAGGAGTAGGAGGAAAAAAGAAAGGAAGAAAGAAGTTAGTACAAAGAGATAGAGCCACATACATAGAAGAATAGAGTACTGCGTAATGCTTCGTTGTAGTAGTGTTAATTGGTAATTGATTTGAATTAGGTTGGATCCAAAAGAATCAAACAATTAATGCGTGCTTGTGAACTATGTTTATATAAACGTGTCTCTCAAGTTCATCATTAAGTCTTTACCTTCTTGCTCACAAATTGTGGAAGAAGTTGGCGTAAAACTCTCTCGGTGAGGCGTACATATGCAAACAAACTCTTGTGTTGTTATTGAAATTTGTTTGACATGCTTCCATATCGTTAACAACAATAATCATACATTCCGTCATAGATTCCATCGTACTATTCTACCATAGCACCATAACTAACATACCATCATACCACCATACTATAACACAGTTATAACACCAGTTACACTGCCAATAATAATATCATTTCAGCATACCATCAAACCACCGCACTATTGTACAATGTTTCCATCATACCTTCATAAAGTTATACAACAATACCTTCATACCATCATACTATATCATACCTTCAAATTATCAGAACTATCACATAATCAAAAGCACTCCTAAATCTTTTTGGTCGTTTATCAATTCTAAAAGAGGAACGGTTGGTTACCCTCGTACTTTAAAATTAGAAGCTAAGGAGTCTGAATGTACTGCTGAAATCAAATTTGTTATTATTGACTGACCCCCTCATTGTTGAGCAACCCAATGTCAGTTGCTTAGGAGTTAGTAGTTTGGGTTCTATTTCTTTGGATACTGAATTAATTTTTAAATATATCCCTAATTTAAACCTAAATCATAATCCAGGTCCAGATTTTGTTCCTGCAATTGTATTACGCAAGTGTGTCCATTCATTAGTATTCCTTCTGGAACTAATATATAATAGATCACTGTCTGTAGGTTACTTTCCTGATTCTTGGAAAACTTTATATGTTATCCCGGTTTTTAAAAGTGGTAATCGTTCTTTAATTGATAATTACAGAGCTATTTCTGTGTTGTCTGCTCCCCAAAAGTTTTTGAATGTATGGTTCGCGACATAATGTTTAATGAGTTTGGTAAAATAATCATACCACAACAACATGATTTTTCCCCAGGTCGGTCAACTGCTACTAACCTCGTTGAATTTGTACATTTCGTGATAAATTCAATTGAGAGTGGCTCGCAAGTTGATGTAGTTTTCACAGACTTTAAAAAGGCATTTGATAGAATCTCTCACGAGATTTTGTTATCTAAATTGCAGAAGGCGGGTGTTCACTCACACTTGTTGTTGTGGCTAAAATCTTACCTCTGTGACCGTAGACTGTTTGTCAAATTTAATGATTGTCTTTCAAGCGAGTCTAAACCAACGTCTGGAGTACCCCAAGGCAGTCATTTGGGCCCGTTGTTGTTTTTATTGTTTATCAATGATGTTGTTACCTGCATTCATTCATCAAAATTTCTGTTGTATGCGGATGATATGAAAATATTCATTAAAATTGACAGTGTACGCGACTGCGAACGTCTTCAACAAGATTTAGATAGATTTTTCGTCTGGTGCGAACTCAATATATTGGAACTAAATATTGGAAAATGTCGAATTATGAGCTTCCATAAAAACAAAAATCCAATTGTGTTTAACTACACATTGAACAATATTGTTATTGATCGTGTTACTGAGTTTATGGACCCTCAATATGATATTAGAATAAGTCGTCTAGAAAAAATTCAACGACGTTTCACGAGTCGCGTGTGTCGTCTCCTTCTAAGAAGTCAAGTTCATATTTCTTATAATGATCGATGTAATTTATTTCAGTTGCTTCCACTAAATCGTAGACGATCCATTAGTTCTGCTTGCTTCATTTTCGATTTGTTGAATGGTAGTAGTATTGACTCTGCTCAGTTGTTGTCTAACTTTGATTTTCAGGCAAGGAACCTAAATATTAGAAATCGTTCGTTATTCCTACCTCGATTTCACAGGACTAATTACGGAGCTAATAATCCTTTGGATATGGCTGTAAATAACTTTAATGATTATTATACGGAGTTTGATTTCAATATAAGTGAAAGCGAATTTAAAAATAGAATTATCGGTTTGTTTTAACTATTCTGTGATATTGTTATTTTTTATTGTTCTATTACGTTGTTTTGGTTTTGAAGTAAATTTTAATTTTTAATATGTAAATGCAATGTGCTGATCAGTTTAATTTAATTATGTTGATCTTAATAAAAAAATAAAAAATTATTTCATCACTTCATCGCAGAATTAACCATCATACCATCTCCTAACAATACATTCATACAATCATAGCATCAAACCATCACGCTATTACATGTTACCATCATATCTTCATACCACCATTAAGTCATACCACCATTGATAAAATCATACTATCAGCCCATCTAACCATCAGAACCATTGCACAATTATACCATCATACCATCTCACCATATACCATCAATCAATCATACCATCAAACCATTACATCATCATAACATCATATAAACATACCATCGTACCATCGTACAATCATAAAATCTTACCACCATACCACCGTAACACTATATCATCTTAACACCACACCATCATACCATCATACAATCGAACCAACATAAAATCATACCATATTCAATCATACCATCATAACTTCATACCATTTTACCATGACACCATCATACCATTATATATTATCATTATCACCATCATAATCACAATAACCATCACCATATGGTCATTACCATCCCTATCACCATTTTAGCCCTTTCAATCGTGAATTAAATCAGGGCATGAAAAAAATATTTTTCATGTATATTTTAGTTGATGGGGTAGGGGGAGGGGGTTATGTTTATGATATTTAGAAAATAAAGAGTTAAAAGCTCACACCAGAGAGCTTTTGGATAATGTCCCATATATAGGACAATTCTACTCAACGTTAAATTTGTCCACATATAAGTACTACATACATATATTATGAAAACTTGATTTTATCCAAATATTTAAGAAATGAAAATATAATTTTGGTTCAATTTTTCAACAAACAATGCTTTATTTTCAGTTCAGTAAATTGAAATTATAAAAATAAAAAAATAAAAATATAATTATAAACGAACCATAGAACCATCTTGATGTGAATAGAGCCGGCATGTGAAAAATGAACTTAAAATAAGTGATATAGAAACACTAAAAATTCATTTATTTTCATAGAGTTTGTATGAAAAAACGCGATTCTGATTGGCGATAAAACATGAATTAAAAGTTAAACTCAGTTAAATAATTTTTTCTGAAATCGCTAACAAACAACTCAATGTCGTACTCATTTAAAACACAGATTCTCAAATTTCCCTATTTTCCTGCAATAATCAAATGAAAATAAGGGAAATTAAATTAAAAAACCTTCTACAACAACAACAATGAGAAGATTCAAGAGAGAAAGAGAAAGAGAAAGAGAAGATTCAGTTTAATGGTGTCATCATTATGTCTACATCTAAAACCAATGTTAAGAAAAAAGACAACACGTCTCCATTCAACAATCAAAATAAAATAAATCAGAAAGAGCCAAACAGAAAATAATAAATCAATACAATGAGTGCCGAAGAAAACAAAAAATCAAAACAATCTAGCATGCTTTGCAAATTCAAAATAACTATAGAAACATAAATTCGAATTGAAATTTGAATGCAGGCAATGAAAGAGATGATTATTGTATTGCTTATGAATTTCGAGTTAGGTTGATGACGTATATTACAAAAACAACAATATTTTAAATTTCAAAAGTACCTTATTTTTCATGGCTATTTTCACTAAGAAATAAACATTTTCAAGACTCGATTTTTCTATCAAATAACATTACATGTTTCATGAACATTTTCGTATAAAAACAAAACAAAAGCTCATATTTCTAATAAGCTAAAACTGTAAATGAAAATAAGCGTTTCCCCATATAGTTTCATAGTAAAGAGAAAATTGTATAAGCTTAGTAAAAATACAGTCGATACTGGAGGGTCTTATTTATACAGTAGGCTCTGAAACTATAAAATGAATAACAAAAAAAAAAATCAATTTTTTTTAAAATTCATAAAAATTAAGAGGAATGTAAAATATTAGCCGCCCCGGTGGCACAGTGGTTAGCATGCTTGCTTTAAGCTCCGGAGGTCCCGGGTTCGATTCCCGGCGGGTGATGAAAAAATCACGGCTGGTTAATGTTGGATCAATGAACTAATCACTCATTATCCGTTAAAAAAAAAATGATTACGAAACTTCAAATGAAGCGGCCAAATTCCTCTATGGGATGTAGCGCCAGCGAAAAAAAAAACAAAAAAAAAAAAAATATTTTTCAGTCTTCTAGGGTTATTTATCATGAAAATCGAAAAAACAATTTCGATCTCTATTTATTTAGGCATAAATGTATGGCACATTTTTGGCAATAAAAAAAAGTTTTAAACTTGCAATTTGATAGCTTACACCGTGAAGCTTCGTTTTTTTGGTCATGCAAAGGCAGATGATCGATAGAATCATATTGTATTTCTTTAATTGGCCGGACTTCGTGCTTTTGCACTTTCGATGATGATGGTGATGTTATTGATTCTTGAAAATCGCTAGTTTTTGATAGCCGACCTCTTTTCCTAGTAGTTTGTTCCCAGGGTTATTTTAAAATTCAACAGATCCATAATTTTATTTTTATTTACACCGTACTTTACTAAGTTTTCTCTGTACTCCAACCAGCTAGAGCACACCGCAAGGTCTACAAAATGAAATATCAGCCTCAATGGCCACTTTTTAGATTTGATAAAAGTTCGGTAATAGCTAATCAGCTGATCCATTATATCTACTCTACATATACTATATATATTGTACAATTGCACTATTTCGGGTTTTTGAACGGACACATATTTTTTCTCAGGATTAGACCACCGTGTGACTATTTTCTGAGTATCTATTCCAACAAAATTAGATGATAAATGAACCGACCTGTTATCATTCCATTTCACGAGCACCACGTTACCGTCACGATCCACAACTTCCTCACTGTAACCTCGGACTATTTTTTAAAACTCTTTATCTTCTATTAAAGGTGGTTGATTGAACCGGTTGATTCTTGCAGTCCCGATCGCATTTATTTGCCTTTGTTTTAAAATTTCGAACAACTGGAAAGTTGAAAAGAAGTTGTCGAAGTAAAGAGTATGGCCTGCTTTGTTAATTTTACGGCACAAATGCAAAACAACAGAAGCACCGAATCCGAATCTCGGTTGATCAGTTTCTGAAATTCCCGTTGATTTTCCTTGTTACATTAGGAAGTCATACTGACGTCCACTTTTCCCGCATAACATGTATACTTTTATGGCCCACAGACACGGTTTCCCTTTGATATATTGTTTGGCATAATGATGATCTTTGAACGGAATGATTTGTTCATCGACGCATATATTTTCCTCTACTGGAAACTGCAAGCATCTGGATCGTACGGCGTCAATTACTGGGCGAACTTTAAAAAATTTATCATTACAATGCTCTGGTATTTCTAAATTATCCACAACATGCAGATGATTTCTTAGCTGCGAAAATCTGTCAAACGACATAGCTTTTGTGATTAGATCAATCGATAAAAGAGTGTTCCAATACATCCTGGTTCATGGAAATTTTAATGCACTAATTAATATATGTAGTGCAAAAAGTTTTGCAATTTCTGCAGCATTTGTAAGCTTGAAGCCATTCGTATTTTTTTGTGCTGCATATATGTATGTTTGCGTTCGTTGCTGCATTTTCAAGAAAATCTGCAGTAAAGTATTTTTCAAAATATGCTGTTGTGGATTCTTCCAAATGTATGTCATCGTCCGCATCGGTTTGAAATTCAAAATGTTCACTTCTAAAGGGCTCTTGGTTGCGTTTCCATTTAATATCTTTTTTTTCGGTGTAGTGTGAGTTTGGCTCATTAACCATTTGGTCGATGACTTCAAATTCCACATTTTCCAAAATTTGTAAATTTTGATCGGCCAAAATTGAGTATTTCGACATACTCGTTATTTGTTCTTGCCCAATTTCGGCATTACATAAAGTACGGCTGGCTTCCTCTTCTTCAATGTAAGATTTAGTTTCCTTCTCGTGAAATAAATTTCTCACAGTAGCTGGCGGAAGAACAACTACGTCCTGTAAAATATTGTCATCAACAATCAAACTGTTTAGCGGCATGTTGTTTGCTGTTTCTGCACTTGTTTCTTCTTCATCTGATGTAAAATCAAATTCGGATTCATTCGTATATTGAGTAATTCTTCCAGTTCCGAAAATGTGAAGGTCTTTTTATGGGGTGGAAATGTTTTTCGTTTTGGTCGTTTGTTATTCATCCTGCGAACGGAGATTAAATTTAGCAAATGTTGAGTAGAAATGTCCCATATATGGAACAAATTTATTTATGTCCTATATATGGGACACTAATTTTTGTACAATAACTGTAACCAATTCTACCGTAAAAATACCAAAACTGTTTTTGAAACTGTAATTTGAATATTTAACTTTAGAAAAAATTATTAGTAAAAATTGTATAACATACTTTAAACCAATAGGTATTTTACTTAAGAAAAACTATATGTTACCTGACGTTTGACAGCAAGTCCATTCATGTTGACAAAAACGAAGCAACTAAATACATACAGATATTACATAATATGAAATAACTTTGAAGTTACGTTGCTTACAAAACAATATCCTATATATGGGACAAATCTACTGAAAGGGGTAGTGTTCATCATCACCACAACGCTATCCTCATCACCACCACGACCACCGTTAAAAAAATAATGATACATAGGTACACGTGTCGATTTATTTTTGATTTTGCACTAAATATCCAAAAATCAGCTCAATCGGTGAATTTTTAGAAACTCCGCCATGGTAACTTTGCACCTGATTATCACCCCACAAGAAGGAGGTTGAGACGTAAGAGTGAGATATTGACAATAATTGTGTGCAGTTTGGTTCAAATCGGCCAACACGTTTGGGTTATACAATAATCACAAATACATACAAACAAATACTTTTATAGATTATAAAGAAAGTTAGTTCACATCATGCGTTGCTAGAGCCAATTCCATGCTTGGTTTTATTAAGCGTTGGACTGGGGATATTTATGACCTCGAGACAATCAAGATCCTATATTATGCCTATACATCAGATCTCACTTGAATACGCTGTCAACATCTATTGTCCTTTTTACGACGAACCTATCAGAAGAATCGAGAGTGTCCAAAAAAAGTTTATACGGAATATAACGAGGAAAGACCGCTGGGAATACGACCATGTTACAGCACCATGTTAACCTGAAGCAATTACCATCATATGCTACTAGATGTAAAACCTATCAAATGATAACATTGGCAAATAGACCAGAGCTTTTAAAGTGTTCGTTTATTGGAAATATTTTACTTGATTAAATCGATGCACCATCCATACTGGAATCAATTAAAATAAAGGCACCGAGTAGGAATTTAAGAGATCATGAGTTCCTTCATCTGAATAAACACAGAACAAACTATGGTGACAAGGAACCGGTAAACATGATGTCGAAGAGTTTTAATAAAATCGACCATTTGTTCGACTTTTACTTAAGTAAAAGCAGCTTTAAACGTTGTTGAAACAACAGTATGCTCAAACCTTTAATTCTTTAATTTTTATTCTACCCTTTTCAATATTGTTATAAATTCAAGTCAAATTTGTGGACTTTTCTCTGTTTAAATAAATAAATAAATCTAAAAATAATTAAGAAAATTAAGAAAAAAAAAATTAATTTAATAAATAGTTTTGCAATTCAGTTTCGATCTGCGAGCATTGTGAAAATTCTTTCAGTCATCTCATCAGGCTATAGCGACTGAACTGCTAAACTTATTGGCTCAATCCTGAAAATGGCCTTAAGAATCACCTTCAAAATCGCAATTCGAAGCATCTTGGTATATTTCTGGAATAATTTGCTTAAGTTCAATACTATTTGATGACCACTTTCGAAGACCACCTTTACTATTAAACTTATAGTAAGATTTTAACATAAATATATGTCGCATTGTAACACCTCTATTGCTTGGGTAAGTAGCTTTAACGTTTGAGATGCTACAAACGAAGAGGAAATCGAGCCCTATGTAACGGTCATTAATTTGTAGACCTGTATATCTTAGGAGTTTCTTACTCCAAATAAATTTTCGGTGATTGTTTTCCGTTTAGTTACTCAAATTTGGCAAAATATTTTCTTGATACCGATCGTGGAACCAATTTTGTGGATCCGAAATCTAAATAAATTTTACTGTATTACTCGTCCTACTGCTAATCATTCGTTTAGAGAATTGCCTTTGGTAGTTTGTTGATGTGAAAACATCTTTAGCGGGGGTAAGTCAAAAATTTCATGTAAAAAAAGGAACGGAAAATCCGGTACGACCGAAATTCCAAATTATACACTGAAATTGCATACTATATAATTCGAATTACAATTTCCGTCAGATTAAAATAAAAAGGCACAAAAAGTATGCATGTGTAGTGTAAGTTATTCAAAAAAACTGAAATGGAAGTACGTTAAACAAAGACAAATGCACCCATACTTTAAATATTGAATATTATACATCTTAGCGAGCTGTGAAAATGACACTTTTATACCATGATAAACTGATTTAATAGGTATGATCACTAGTTCATAGCAAACAAAAACAAATCGAATTGTTTTGCGGCGATAGTTAGTTGTTGTGAAAATTTTAATAAAAAAGTGTTTTATTTAATAAAATGGTGTATTGTGCAGTTCACGGTTGCAAAAGCAACAATCATAAAAAAATGAAGTATAATGATGGCGTCGCTACGAAAATTCAGTTTTTTCGATTTCCCAACAATGACAAAATAGCTCAACGATGGAAAGTAAAATGTCGACGATCTGACAATTTTAATATAAAGAATTCTCGGGTCTGTGATAAACATTTTACTCCGAGAGATTATTTAAGAAATTTAAGACATGAGCTACTGCATTATAACCCAGCCTCATCCCGGAAATTAAAAGATGATGCCGTACCAGATGATGATGTACCATGTAGCAGTCACCAGTTGAGGGAACAAGTCATAGAACAACAGACAATTGTCAAGCAGTTACTGTAAGCAAAAAATCTTAGATTTAATATTTCTGGTTACTTATTGTTTTTATTGTTATACAGTGCACAAACCCCAGATGAAAATGTGAATCCAGATTTGCTTGTTCCAGAAATCACAGTAGATAAACCCGAATGGCAGAATAAGTAATATTTTAATTTTAAAATTTTGATTTTTCAATCAATATTAATTTTGTATTTAAATTTTTAGTGATTTTACTATAAAATATACAACGCTCGAAATGAAGGTAGACAATTTAAAGAAGCAGAACGAACAACTGCACCAGGCGAATAAAAATTTAGTCGCAGAAAATATGGAGATGACAAAAGCTAATTTAAAGCTGAAGAAAGAAATCGAACTACTCAAATCTGAGACCAGAGGAATGAAAAAAATATTTAGTTCTGGAATCAGTTTATCATAATAAAATAATAATTTTGAAATTGTTTAATCGGTGTGCTATGTTTAGTATTGCTACGAAAACTATAATAGTAGTAAACAGATTCGAATGCAATTTTCTAAAGATATGCACAAGGAAGGAGTCGCAGCTTTCCAGCTCCTATGATTTTACAGTCAAAATAGCATCTTTGTCTAATAGAACCGCCCTATTTCATTAGTTCAATTCAATCAAATCAGCGATGCCGCACTTTGCTTTGTTCACCTGGTTTGCCGTGACCATTCACAAAAGTCGAAATATGTAATCTTCAACAATTACCATGTATGAGTAATGATGAATTTTAAAGCGTTCAGGGTGCTGATTCTTTAAAAATTAAGATAATGGGTAAATGTGTAAACTCGTAAAAAGCAAAGCTTACTTTAATGAGTTCGGAATTTTTCGATTTGGCTACTACTTCAAATAAAATCAAAAATTATCAAACTAATAAAAGAAAGCTTTGCTTTTTACAGGTTTACACGTTTACCCATTATCTTATTTTTTAGAGAATCAGGGTGCAGGGTAGGTTGAGATGATTAACTTAACAGAACTGTACCACAAATCAATATATACAGATCATTCATATTGAACAAAAAAATGAAACCTGATGGGGTGCTGCAACAGAATAGAAACAAACCTTTCAAAAATAAAAATATTTTAGAAACAAACCAATTTAAAATCAGAAATACGCGCCTACTTGGATAAATAGCATTAATACATTGTTGAATGTATACGTACATATAAAGAATGTGTGTACAGTTTGTTCTTTCTCTCTCAGCAAGTGTAATTTAAAAAAATTATAAAACTTAGTAAGCAGAAAAAGCGAAGCAATTCAATTTTGGCTAAAAAATAGTACAAATGTACATACATTCGACAATGTAATAATGCTATTTATCCAAGTAGGCGCGTATTTCTGATTTTAAATTGGTTTGTTTCTAAAATATTTTTATTTTTGAAAGGTTTGTTTCTGTTCTGTTGCAGCACCCCATCAGGTTTCATTTTTTTGTTCAATATGAATGATCTGTATATATTAATTTGTGACTGTACTTTGCTCAATCTCACCAAGCCATCGCTATACTGAAATGTAGTTGATTATAAATTTCTTTTTTTCCTCCAAATTCAAAATAGAATAACTTATTGACTTTTAAAACTAAAATTAGTAATTTAAATACTGAGCGAACAGTTCTCAGGCCCATCGAAAAGACTTGAAATGCGATTCAATAGTTGAAGGTTTTCACATAAATCTTTTGCGAGTTGAGCGTGAACTCGAGAGTTGCTCTCCTTGATCTTTTCATGACGCCTTAAATAGTATTGATCAGTTCCAGTATCCCGTGATATTTCATGTGGCCAAATTTTAAATATTCATAAACTTTTAGTATGCAAATCCTTCCGTTTTCCTTTATCAGCCATAGTCACTTGAAACACTTCTTTGTTGCAAAGGACGCTCGCACCATTGTGACCCTCCACTTCTATTTGGACAGGCTAAATTGAGCCGCACTTTCGTTTCCTGACATATTCTCTCCGTTGATTTATTTCTAAACACAGAAAATTGGCACTTATGGTACCTGCCATAAAATGTATAGATTTATGCTGGTGCAGTATGCATTGTGCATAAATGCAGTAACAGTTTATTCAAAACTGCCAAAAGTTTATGAAAAGTTGGATAATCTACTTCTGAAATTCCTAACTCTTACGAGTCACGCATCTCGATTCTCAGCTTGTGGACTAAAGACCTTAAGATCACGTACGACTTCATTGCTTTCAGCACACGAGCGTGGTGAATCAATTCACGAGTTGCGAAGAGGCAAAACAGCATAAAGTTCAATCGAAGTGGATTGAATGTATTACTAAAATAAATATAATTAATTTAACATTATATGCTCACAATTTAATTCGTAAGAAATAATTAATTTACATTAAATCAAATTACGTATGTTATAATTTCTAAGCGCAATAATAAATTATGTTATTTTATTATTTAGTTTAAACACATATGTGAATAGATTTTGTTAAGCGGAACAATATAATCAGAATGTGCGAATATCATAACAAACATAATCGTAATCATGAAAATAATGTAATAACCTACTTATTGGCTTTGGGTAATTCATAATCATTAATTAGTGAACAATAGATGTTGTGCATACTTATGGGCGTAACAGGGTCAAGTTATTTAATCTGTATTATGTACTTAGATAAATAACAGAAAGTGAAATTTGCTAGTTTGTTATTTACATACATCCACACGTTCTATATGCATTTAATATTTTTTTTTTTTTACAAATTTTCCTGTTGGCTAAGGTTGACTGATTGTGCAAATAAATAAAAGAAACAGGGTTGGGATTTGGGCTAACCTTAATTTCATGTAAAAATATCAGGTTTTCACATTAAATTCCTAATCTTGTGACACAACAGAGCTTGGTATTAATTCATCATCGTCACGTTTTGTGGTCCAAGGTATATTGGATAGTGCTGGATGAAAAGTTAATATTTGGTATATTTTGTAAATGGGATTTACCAAAAACCCAAGTAATTTTTACCCATTACGACGATTGTTTTGTAAATTAGATTTCGACGAAACTGATTGGAAAAAAATACCGCAACATAATGTAAACACTATTAGTATTAGTGGTCATGAACTATTGATCTAGATGTTGGTCGATTGACGCACATAATTTTCCAAAAAGAGATGTTATTGTCATTTTTACTATACTTATCGATTTTGGCTGAAAAAAACTTGTATGTACATAGTATATCAAAATAAAATTAAATGATGGATGTGTACTTTGTAAATAATTTCAAAAGTCAATAGTCAAAGTAAGACAAAAAGCACAGAAAATTTTAAGTAAAACACATTGCAATTTTTTTTGGAACAAAAGAATACACATCGACAAACTTAAGAACAAACAATTTAATAATTTGTCCAGAAATATAGCAAATTCTATAACAATAAAAGTATTCGTGAACCACTAAACGACATTATGGACTTAATGATTGAGATTTCTTAAGAAATTTCGTTTTCATTAATCCTTGTAAATTTATTTATTTATTTATCATATAATATTTATACTTGCACAAATAAGGCAAAGCCTTTTTGCAATATTATAAAAATATCTTATCATGCGCAATTTGTGTAGCAAGTGATTTAGTACATAAAAAATCTAATATAAAATATAACAATTAAAACTAAAACTAAAAATACAAACAAAAAATAATAATAAAAGTAAAAGTATCATGCATAAACCTAACTAATTAAACTATAAATTAAAATTAAACTTATGTATCACTGATATTATCCAAGTATAGCGCTTTAAATTTTCTTACATTAGACGCGGCTTTGAAAGATGAGTGAATATTATTCCAAAGATTTACTCCATAAACAAGGAATGATCGTTTTCTTGACTTAGTTTTACATGATTTCGGTATAGATTTAGGTTTAATGTCCGCTGTGACTTGCTGAAGTTCA
The DNA here is from genome assembly GCA_963556165.1 of Tipula helvola. Taxonomy (NCBI): domain Eukaryota; kingdom Metazoa; phylum Arthropoda; class Insecta; order Diptera; family Tipulidae; genus Tipula; species Tipula helvola. The sequence continues at coordinate 190,724,731 of OY744483.1, read as the reverse complement.
GTTTTTCAAATAAATATAATGGTGCTTTGTTATGTATCAAATTGTATAAGAAAGTTAACGCCACTAGTTCAAGATATCTTCTAAGACTCGAATTAAAAATTTACTTAGATAATAGAGAAATGGGATGGCCTCTTCTTTTCAAGAATATATATCTGGTACAGGAGTTGAACGCAACATTTAGCTTTTTAAAAGATTTTTTGGAACATTCTAAAAATATAGGTGAACAATATGAAATAAGGGGTCCTACTAGGGTACGAATAATATGACATTTAACATCAATAGATAAAAATCTCGCTGTATCCCACAATCCCATAAATTTTACTACATAAACTATTTATATGGGCTGACCAATTCAGTTTACTATCTATGACCAGACCTAAACTTTTCACATGCTCATAGAAATCAATTTTGTGACTATCAATCATTAGGTAGGTAATTAGTTGATCTGATGACTCGTCTCTTATTGGATAAAATAATAGCTTGTGACTTACTTGGATTAATTTGAAGTTTATGTAGTTTGGACCAATCTAATATACTTCCTAAGGCAACATTCAAGTTATTTATTACGGTCTCCATAGAATCAGGATCACCAAATGAATATATTTGTAAATCGTCTGCAAAAAGATGATATATGATATCATCCGTCCCCTGAATGGATTCACATATTTGGTTAATGTAGAGCGAGAATAAGATAGGCCCCAAGATAGAGCCTTGAGGAACACCAGATGTAATTAAAATCGAGTCGCTAATATTTTCATGATATTTCACCGATTGACGCCGCAAATGCAAATAGGAAAATATAAGTTGACAAGCACTTCTGGAAAAATTAAATTCGTAGCATAATTTAGATATCAACATTGAATGGACAACCTTGTCAAATGCTTTATAAAAGTCTAAAAGAGCTAGAATGGCCACTCTTCCAACTTCAATGTTAGAGGTAATATCATCGATAATTTTTAGCAGTGCCGTAGTAGTGCTGTGGTTTGCTCGAAAACCCGACTGGTGAGTATTTAGTAAGTTATGACTTGACACATAAGCATTAATCTGTAATTGCATGGCCTTTTCAAAAATTTTGGATAAAGTTGGTAATATACTAATTGAACGGAAATCATTCGCAGTTGCCGGAGAACGTATCTTAGGAATCGGTACAATCAAGGCAATTTTCCATGCATTAGGAAATACAGACTTAGTCAAACCAGAGTTCACTAAGTACGTTATGTGAGGCAGTAAGATAGGAAGTATTAGCTTAATGAACCGTAGCGCTATGCCATCAGCTCCAACAGCGAATGATTTTATACTGCTCAATTGGATAAAAATTTCCTTTTCAGAAACATTATGAAAATAAAAACTGTTATGATCCGTATTGTATTGCAATGTATTAAGACTAAAATTTTCATCACCATCGACGAAAACTGAACCGAAATGCGCATTAAACTCACAGGAATTGATTTCGCATTTCTGTTCCATACCTGGTGGATTTATGTAAGTCTTATAATTTTTCCAGAACAATTTACTTGGGACCTGGCTATTGAATTTACCATTGAAAAATTTGCGTTTAGCAGCCCTAATCATACTATTAACTTTGTTTCTAGCTCTGATATACTCTAGTCGACTAGATTCCGTTTGATGCAACTTCCAATTCTCATGTAAAAAATCACGAATATTGCGGAAATTGAGAATATCATAGCTATAGGTCATCTTACTTTTCTTTGCGTGTAACTACAATCTTTTTGAGTGGTACGTACGCTTCAAAAAGCCCATTCACGTAGGAATTAAATACTGAAAGTTGCTCATTTACATCACACAAACAATACAAGCGTGACCAGCACAACGACTTAGCAGCTTTGATTAATGACTCGCCATCAACATTCCTAAAATCTCTCACGTAACCGTATTGTTTAGTATTGTTGGTACCATAAACAGGAAACGCATATGAACCGTAGATCATATCATGGGTAGAAGCAATACCAGGCGTTGAAATTTGTGTAAAGGTTTTGAAGTTACTAGGTTGATTGGCAAACGCTAAATCGATTAAGGTGGCGGAATTACCTGTAAAGTTGGTAGGCTCCCTAGAGATTAAGTTAAAGCCAAAGGATGACATCAGTGATTTTAGTTTAGTAGCCGACGGTGTCGAAACAAGAACATCAACATTGAAATCCCCGACCACGATAACTTCACTGTACTTAACCATAATACCTTCTAAAATGATTTCCAGTTCATCAATTTGCTCTGGTTGAAGTGGACGGATAGGATTGTAGATCACACCAAAAGCAAGTTTTTTATTATTATGATTAGCTATTTCAATAAACAAGATGTCAAATGGAGCCTTATTTGCATTTTGGTCAAAAATCTTCAAAGTGAACAGTCGCATTTTGCATACTTTATAAAAAAAAAAAAAAAATCAAAATAATGGTTAATTATCATTGAAAACAAATTAATTTAACAAATTTAATTGTGATTCAAAGTTGATAGTTTAAAAAGTTTCGAGTTTAATAGTCTATATTACAACTATTATTAGCGGTTTATGTGAATTAACTGGTTTGTCTTTCAACAAAAAATGTGCAAAAAGTGATTATATAAACTTTAAAGACATTGATAGTGGTTTGATGTGTATAAACTATTTGTGTGTATAAACTATTTGTGTTTTAATCTAATTATATAAAGTTTATAGCAGTTATAGTTAAGTTTATTAGCAAAATATACGTGTTCTATCATGCGATAAATTTATAACCGATAAATTTATAACTGTACATTACGTAATCTGTGTTTTTGGTGCAACCTTGTTATTGATTGATTTTTATTTTTTATTTATTACAATGCAAGAAAATTGTGGTAAATGTAATGGTGAGGCGAATGGGCGTGAAGATTTCTGCCCATGCAGCGGCATTTGTAAACAAGCTTTCCATCTTAAATGCGCTGGGGTTAGCACCGCCACTTTTAATCAATTGACGAAATCCAAACAATTACGATGGTTTTGCACTGCTTGCAGTGAATTAACAATTTTTGCTGTATTGCAAAAATTAGACGATTTATCCGACAACATGATTAAACTATTCGAATCGTTTTCTGTAATGAGTGAATTTATGAAAACTTCTATTGAAGCACAGCGGTTAGCTAAGCAATCATTAAACATCAAGTTTCCATTCGACGCAGCAACCAGTCAACAATGTGCCAATACAAGCTTTAATAATGTCGTTCCAGAAGTTCTTGGAGTTGGAGATCCTGTCGTATCGCTGCAACCGGTTAATGTACAAGATCTTGAACATTTATATGTGAGTAGATTAAATCCAAATACTGAAGTGAATGCTTTGGTTGACTATGTACGATCAAAGTTGGAGATGGTAGAAGCCGTTGAGTGTCGTTTATTGTTGCCAAGAGGCCGGGATAAATCTAAATTAACTTTTATTTCATTTAAGCTAAGTATTGACAGGAAGTTCTCTAGCCGAATTTTATCGCCTACGTTCTGGCCAAGAGGTGTTTTGATAAGGCCTTTTACCAGAAAATCCAGCTCAAAAAACGACAATGCAGTTTCGCTGCCTCGAACCGATTAAAATTTGACGACTTGCAGCTGTATACAAAAGCACAATATCACCAAAGCAATCAATATCACCAAAACAGTCATTATCAGCCTACGGACTCACCTACAAACACTTTTAATTATCTGTTGTCATTATATTATCATAACGCAAGCGGTATTCGTTCTAAATCGAGAGATATATTCCTCAATACTTCTGATGAGGAATTTGACATTATCATCATAACTGAGACTTGGCTGAACCAGTCTTTTAAATCGGAGGAGTATTTTCCAAATTCGTATGCAATTTTTCGTCGTGACAGATATGAAGATGCTAACATTAATCGTCTGGGTGGTGGAATAATAGTTGGAGTCTCAAGTCAATTAAGATGTGAATCTGTGTTTTATTCGAATGAACCAGAATTATTAGTTTTGAGAATCCAATTCTTCTCTCAACAAATATTATTATGCGTACTATATATCCCATCATCTGCTGCATCCGAATTATATGATCGTCTCGCCAATGTAATTGTAAACGAGTTAGTACCTTTAATTAAACCTGATGACCAGATAATCTTCACCGGTGACTTTAATCTACCTAAGATTAATTGGATATTTTTGGACACGGATATTATCCCAGCTTTAACGAACGTAACCGCAACTCTCATTTTGGATACTATGTTTGGTTTGGGTACTAAGCAATGCAATAATATACTAAATGGAAATGGCAGACTGCTAGATTTGGTGTTCTGCTCAATGGATATGGACATAAAAGTTTCAGCATGCAATGATATTGGTAATTCTGAGAGTATATATCACACACCTCTTAAATTAGATATAATTTTTTGTAATTGTTTTAGCGATTCTTTTACCTCTAATAGTTTTAATATAATGTCTTCTTATTTAGATTTTAGAAATGGAAATTATGTTAATCTGAGGAACTTTCTCGATGGGATAGATTGGGACAATTTGCTGTTACCAAACAACGTCGATTGTTGTGCGGATATTTTTTATCGTATCTTAAATGTCGCAATTGATCAATTCATTCCACGTAAATCGGCCGGGAAAATTAAATGTGAACCGTGGTATAATAGATCACTCACAAATTTAAAAAATCGAAAGAATAAATTGCATAAAATATTTAAATCGAATCCGTCTGAGTTAAACTACCAGTTATATAGCGATCTACGAACGGAATTTAATATATTGAACAAGTTTTTATACAATTGCTATGTCATGCAGATCGAAAATGACATAACAAACGACCCTAGGCGGTTCTGGTGTTATATGGAGCACAAAAAGAAATCTAGTGGATATCCTGTTCAAATGCATCTAAATGGTATAGTTTCAAATGACAACCAAGCGACATGCAATCTATTTGCCGACTTTTTTGAAGAAGTATACACTAGAAATTACACAAGTTGCTCCTCGGTTTGTCGTGATAAGACAAGCATTAGCTCGAACTTAACTTTAACATATCAGGAAGTTTTAATAGCTTTAAACCAGCTAGATTGTAAAAAGGGGGCCGGGCCTGACGGTATTCCTCCTTGTTTCATGGTGAGTTGCGCTGATGTCCTTGCGGCTCCATTGGCAAAGATTTTCAATCTTAGTCTTAGGTCTGGAGTTTTCCCCAAAATATGGAAAATATCATCGATTATTCCAATTTTTAAGTCTGGTTTACGTAGTGATGTTCGAAATTATCGTGGAATTTCTTTACTTTCAAGCATCCCGAAGCTCTTTGAAAGTCTAGTTAATGCCCGATTATTTTTTATAATTAAAAATGTTATAACGACAAAACAACATGGTTTCTATAAAGGTCGATCTACGGTTACAAATCTCGCAATTTTTAATAATTATGTGTCAGGGGCGCTTGAGTTAGGTTTCCAAACGGATGTATTGTATACAGATTTCAGTAAGGCATTTGATAAGGTAGATCACGATTTGTTAATTAATAAACTCTATCAATTAGATTCAAATCAAATACCGGTGCAATGGATACGATCATATTTGACTGGTAGAAAGCAGTATGTTAGAATCAACAATTCCATTTCCAGATCGTTTTTAGCATCCTCTGGAGTACCCCAAGGTAGTCATCTGGGACCACTCCTTTTTAATATTTTTGTGAATGACGTGATTGGTTGCCTGTCTAACTCAGAAGTTCTTTTGTACGCAGACGATTTAAAAATCTATAAAACCATTAGGGGCATTTCTGATGCATTATCATTTCAAATTGATATCAATAATTTCGTTGAATGGTGTAGTACAAACTCGTTATGTCTTAACATTTCCAAATGTAAAACTATGACATTTAGTAGAGGTCGGAATATTGTCTTAACCGATTATTTAATCGACGGAGCACTGATCGAACGAGTTTCTGTAATTCGAGACTTAGGTGTTCTTTACACACCTAACTTGTCTTTTAATTTTCATATTGACAGCGTCATTGCAAAGGCTAACAGTATGTTAGGCTTTTTGAAAAGACAATGCCGGGAATTTAGAGATCCATACACATTGCGCACTTTATATATGACATTTGTTAGATCCCATTTGGAGTACGCTGCTGTTATTTGGTCGCCCTTTTATCATAACTATTCAGATAGGATCGAAAGCATTCAAAAGCGTTTTCTTAAATATGCGCTTCGCTTCTTGCCTCGTGACGGCCGTGGCCCGGATTATATTTTGCCACCTTACAAAGGGAGATGCCAGTTATTAGCTCTGGAACCGCTTAGTGCTCGTAGGGACGCGGCGATTGCTATGTTTGCGCGTGACATGATTCTGGGACACATTGACTGCTCTGAGCTTTTAGAGCTATATTCGTTTTATGTACCGTCTCATAATTTGAGAAGACGTGCATTTTTGCAGTTACCTAATAGAAATACAAATTACGGGAAGAATGAATTGATCTACAAATCGACACTTCTGTTGAACTCGGTTGAAAATTTGTTCGATTTTGACATATCGAGGAACGTTTTTCAGAGAAACATTCTCCATTATTTTAAATTTTAATTTTTGTTTTTTTTTCTGTTCTTTTTATAATGACTTTGATTGTATTTTATGTTGACGTGTGTCGATCAGATGTATTTTGTACTGTTGATCTAAATAAATAAATAAATAAATAAATAAATAAATTAGAGTAAATTATTTTAGAGCTCAACAGCTTTTTGACATAAATTGCAACTCCACCACCACGCCGACCCTCGCGGTCTTTACGGAATATTGTAAAGTGATCGAACTGAAAATGTAGGTTAGAATGTTTGGACTTTAGCCATAACTCAGAAATAGCAATCACATGCAAAGGAACATTTTTTACAATTAACTTAAGTTCATCAAAGTTTGCCACTAAGCTACCTGGATTTAGATGACAAAAGTTAAGTACATTATCTTTGTCAGGTAGAGACGATCGCAAAACGACATTCCTCAAGTCAATGGAGCTTATATTATTGGTGCAACTATCACCCATCATCTTTATACAATTGTTTAGAACCGCTACCATTAGACAAGACCAGTGACACCATAATTATACAGGGCAACAAAATACAGGAATATAATTTGTAAACAAATTTGATAGAAGTAAAAAAGAGTAAGTTATGCATGATATACCTAAAACAATAAAATAATTTAAAAAAATAAAAACTTAATTGGTAAAGACAACACAAATTGTAATAATAATACATATTTCATTAACTAGATATGAATGGTTAAAAAAACTACCCCAACAATTAAAAAAAATTATAACAGATCAATAATAATAAAAATAAAAATGAAATAGAAAAATAAATTATAAAGAATGAATCATAAAAGATGAAAAAGATAAAAGGAACAGAAACACAAACAGTAATGTACACAAAAAATTCATAACTTTACTTTTTTTTGTAGCCGAGACTCTTACGCTTACCGCTGATTTCTCTGAGTTATTATCTGCCATTGTATTAGTTACCTTGCTTGTAGTTGGCGCAGGTAAATTATCCTTTATGATTGGTACACCCACCATATTGTGAATTACGTCATTAGATTCATCTGCTCTACTAGTAGTTCGAATCGATGTTATATTATCAACACGTTGAGTGCCATGTAAATTGGCTTGTTTATCATCTGCATTAGCAAGCGTAACTGTTGTAACAGCAGATAAATGTTGTTTTGTAATACGTTGAAAATCATCCATGCTTTTTGGTATAACAACTTTGCTATTGTTACTGTAGGATACATGCACTAAACCGCCTTTTGTGAGAACATTGGTTATTATATTTTCCGTTCGTTTGACCTTATACGCCGCTTGCAAATTGAATAATTGTTCTTTGTTAAATAGTGGTTACAATATATCCGTGTATTCATATCTAGCCCAATATTACGTAACGATAGATTTTTATAGGTCAAGTACTTTTTGAAGAACGTCATTTTTAACCGCTGCGAGACAAACCGAACCATTATTGGAATTTGTCTTTTGGAGATAACGTCACCACGTAATAATTTAGTAAATGGTAGTAAAGTGGTAGTAATCCAGTAAATGGTATCCACCGCATTAATGCCACTATCAAAATTTACTGCATTCGAAATTTTAGTAAAAATATTTTCTATCGGTTCATTGGCAATTAAGGGAATTAATGTAATCACCATATTTGGAGAGTAGTGCTGTCGCTCGAATAAATCAAATTTAGCGTCATAATGGGCCATCTTAGCAGCAAACGCTTCCAAATTTTCAATCACCTTGACAATTTCCGATTTAATTTCTTTCTTAGTAGAACAGAGACAGGAATCCAAGTCCGTTTTCACTTTAGTTAGTCCCATTTCCAGACGCACTATTTCTTTTTTGAAATTTTCAATAATGATGGAAACATTTTGCAGTGAGTTCCTTATTTATTTCAATTAAGATTATTAAATGAAAAAACCACCTGATTTCCCTCTTATAAATTATGCATTTGCACTAGCAAGAGTGTTGCCATATCTACAACGTCATCGCATCGTTTATTTAATTTAATTGCCATGCCACCGAACGTGGCTCTTTGTTTGGTAATTTGCTCAGTTTGGTTATGGGTCATTCGTAAATATTATTGGCTGCAAATTTATTTATACAACACGAAGCAAGCCGTGAGTCACCGGTAGTATAAGGTTCACAAAAAATAGATGCAATTATGGACATGCCGAGAGTGTTCAAAATCTAGTTAACGTTATCGAGTAGTACAGCTAATTGAAAAATCGTATACGTTATCCGGAGTTCACTTTATACGGCGTTCATGTTATCGCGAATCTACTGTACTTACAAGGGATGATCCCGAACCCGAGAATTCAAAAAATTATGAAACGGTAAGAGGTAGAGAAAAGCGTGTGCTTGCTTAAGACAGCAGGACGGTGAGCATGGAAGTAAATAAGCTTTTAGAAATGTCAGTTTCACGATTTCACGTCAATCGGTCTTGTCCGTAAGAATTCTGAGCGAGAAACCGTCAATGACTGGACTATTAATAAAACTCATCCAAACAAAAATGTTTTGTATCTTTCATTAATGAAGATAAAAAACTGACATTTCTAAAACCTTATTTACTTTCATGCACACCGTCCTGCTGTCTTAAGCAAGCACACTCTTTTCTCTACCTCTTACCGTTAACGAGTTAAACGAGTTATGCACAGAGGCAGAATGGGAAATTTCCAATTTTCAAAAATCCATTTCACCCTGTTCGCGTAGTACATACCTATATGAGATGTACATGTTCCCAAAGCTTCATAATTTTTTGAATTTTCGGGTTCGGGATCTTGTTAGTGGAATATTACTATTACTATTATTAAAACTGGCTACGGCACCAGCTATATAGACTCCTGGGATAATTTCCTTCGAGAGATGTAGGACATCTTTCTGAATCTTGCTCGGATTTAGACGAATAATAGTTTCTACACGATCATGAATTGTGCAGTTCAGTAAATCGATTTGAATGGATTCAGATAATTTACATAGAGGTAAGCAATAATATACACCCCGTTCAACAGTTTTAGACCACTGCAAAGTATGCCGTTTAATGACTTTTCAACAATCTTATTCTAAAATTGGGTTTTATATTGTTGACAAAAACATGCATTTTCAATTTATCAGGCTATTACAAAAAATAGTATTGATTTTACATTTGTTATCAGCAAATGCAATGTGCATTGTGCAATGTGGTCTTAAACTTATGAACGGGGGTTTATACCTTTAATTAAAATTTGAACATTAGCCTCATTATAATCTATAATAAGTCTATTCTGTTGTATAAAGTCTTTTCCTAAAATGCCATCAGACTTTACAGAGAAATTATCGGACACTAATTGAAAATCTTGGTTTAGTTTTGAGTCTCCAATCAGTATGATGCCCTTACAGAAAGCTAGAGTTTGTAGTTTTTCGGGTGTGATTCCCTTAATCTCTCATTTATATACAGGATAACATACCGTTTCTTGATTAACCGATGATTTTTTTATTAGACTAACATCTGCCCCCGTATCTATTAGTAGTTTTTGTGTGTCCTTGTTGTGAATAATTACTGATTTTTCAACGTTTCTGGCTTTCAAAGTACGGAATGATTTTTTTCTGGATGATTACGAAACAATTTTGATAAGGTAGGATGTGTGTTGGTTATAGATGTTGTATACAGATTTAGCCTTCTATATCTTGAACTCGGACAACTGTATCCGTCTTCGCCTGTTCGAGTTCTCTTTGGTTTTCCAAATATGAACACTGTATGTAAATTGCGGCGACAAAGTAGATGGATTAAAATTATCCCGCTTCTGTTTGTTGTACATTCTATAACGACCGTCTTTTAGCATGTGACCAAAATTTTTGTAATATAGGCACCTAATGGGGATTCTATTGTTTGTACTATCATTTGCCACTTTTATATTAGATGCCAAGTTTCGAAAATTTTCAGAATTACGATTTTTGTCTGAGTAAGGGCTATAATTTGATCTAGGTTTATAGTCTGAGTTAGAGGTATATACAGAGTTTGTTATAGAGATTCTGAGTTAGACATGCTAGGTTTATTGTATTTAACACATTCCGACGTGACATAATCCGATTTGAAGCACAATTGACATTTTTGAAAAAAATTCTTGAAATGTTTGACTCAATTCATCACTTTATCGTTTTGCAAAAATTAAAATTACTTGGTATTAATGATAATTTGATCTAATGGTTTGAGTCATACATTACTGGGCGGATTCAGGGTGTAAAAATTAATAATAGTTTATCTGATCCAATTTATGTACATTCTGGGGTACCAGGGCTTACATCTCGGCCCGCTTATTTTCATATTATTTTAAAGTTATATCACGAAATGTATAAAATTTTCCCGTTGTCTCATATATGCTGATGACAAAAATATTTTCCCCGAGGAGTTACAAAAGGATGTATATGCGGTTAATGTTTGGTGTAAGAACAATTTGTTATGTTTAAATGTAACAAAGTGCAAATTGATGACTTTTACACGTTCAACATTGCATCTTATTTATGATTATAATAATGCTAATAATAATTTGACACGAGTTAATGAAATAAAGAATCTTGGAGTTAGCCAACTCTACGTTAGGATTCCTAAAACGTACCAAGAAAGAATTTAATGATCCTAGAGTTTTTGTTTGCCTGTATCATTCTTATGTTCGCTCACAGTTTGAATATGCATCATGCGTATGGTCTCCCCTATATAGGGATCACATAAGTAGAATTGAGTCAGTACAAAAATCTTGTCTAATTTTTTTTTGCAAGGAAATCAGGTGGGTTTGACCACCGATTACTGTTGTGGGAAAATATTAGGAATCTACCTCCATATGTTGAAAGATGTAAATCATTGAAAATTGTTCCTCTTGAAATTCGTCGTCAGCACGCTGGAGCTATTTTTATTTCTAATTTACTTATAATGGGCACATTTCAAGTGCGTACTTATGTTATTGAACTTGAAGTTGTATGTTCCAACTAGAAATCTTCAAACTCGAACACTTTTGAAAATAAATTCTCGCAGAACCAATTATAGAAATGACGAACCTTTGAATGCAATGCCGAAATGGTATAATGAACTCAGTAGTTTTTGTGACTTTAATATGATGAAATTGAAGATCAGACAATCAGTAAAAAACAGTTATTTTTGTGTTATTTTAATATTTTGTCCTTAACCGTATGTACAATACAATTAATTGTATTTTTTTTTGTTATTTATGTGTATGTTTAAAATTCTACTGAGCTTATGATTTCTAATTAATTTTTCTGATATAAATAAATAAATTCTACAAACATTTTTATTTATTTCACTATATCAACGAATGATTTTCATACAACGAAGGGTCGTATTGGCTCAGTTTTTACGAATTTTTCTTACTATTAACCCATTACCGCCCGCCGTACACATTTGAGTACACCACCTTATAACTTAAATTCGTCGAATCTTACGGATTTAAAAAAATTTTGTTTCTCGATTATTTATCGTTGATTAAGAGGTCATTACCTTGAAATTCACAAAAATGTTTTCATTTGACCAACAATGATGTACAATTGTACATAATTGAAATTTCAAAACATAGGATGTTCAAAGTTATACCGCTTATAAATATGCTTAGGAAACAGTTTTCCTAGAGGGAATTTCTTTTCGCAAGGATCTTTTAGTTGGCGAATCCCAGCGGAAAATCAGTGTGAAATTCGGGTACAACAAATTGGATCATAAGCAGTTTGAGTGGATATTGTTATGCTTTCGACATTTCCATATTTTTCCCTATGATTGCAGTTTGAAAGTTTTTTTACAGGTAGTTATTTTTTGGGCGTTAATGGGTTAATATAGTATTTGTCTACATCGATGTAGGATTTTTTTTTCAGTGTATTAAGTTTATCCAATGTGATATGGTTAATTCCCATAAGTCTTTAGGGATCATTTGCCGACGTGACTTTGACCACTTTAGTCTTTTCCTCTTTGTGAAAAATACTAGATTTGTTGATCCACAGGAACTTGTATTTAATCAGTTTGTTTAATTTACGGGCTTCACAGTACAAGCCTAACTGGTAAGGGGTATGATGAACGCGAAAATATATTTGTTTGTCTTCAGGCAAGTTAAAGCCAATTTAACTGAGATGGATTAATTTTCCTTTTTTTATCAGTGACTTTATACTTTGCCTCTGAAGGTATAAACGTTGCCATATTGTTTCTCATACCTTTTGTAATTGATGACTGCTTCAAATGGTTATAGGCTGGCATATATTTTAGCCGATGACTCTGTACAGCCAAGAACCTTAAAAGCATTTTCATCTAGGGTGTCTTGTTGAATTTCATAATTTGGGATTCCAGCGATGATTGAATCATTTGAAATTTGTAATGTGCTTCGACTCTAGCTTTTATTTGCTCCTACTGTTTCTCTTGGATGCCCTCTGATCTGGCTACCTTCGCCATAAACTCATTGTTTACTTCGGATAATTTTTTAAATTCAGCACAAAGAGTATCAAACTCTTGGGATTTGAATTCTTGAGATAATTGGACTTTTTCGATTATTGGATTTGCTCGATACTTGTTTCCATACTATTAGAACTACGTTCAGATTTTGATGATGATGCATTCTCACAACAACAAACAATGCTTTCTCACATTCATAAATTCCAACGATGTTCTAAATATTGAACACTTTAGTTTATTAATTAATAATTTTGTATTGTCACTATTATTTATTTCCCGTTTCCCAAAATGTCCTTTCCCTATAATCGATTCAAGCAGTTTCCTATGCTGCGTGTTTAATTTTTTTTTTGAACACATAACCTTTCAACTGGAAATCATTATCGACAATTTTAATCTTTGCTTGAAAGATTTTTTTATTATTTACATGTTTTAATTGACTTCAATTCCAGTGATTAACATAATTTTAGGATCAATCATGGTGATCCTAGCTTTTCAAAGATATCTTCCCGGATTACAGTGATATCACTTCTAAACTCTCTAATTTTTGTATTCAACAAGTTGGCACTTGTTATAGTAAACGTCGCCACGTATTTTATTATTTGTCACATTCTCTAGTTTTGCTGTGTGGGATACTGATTCGAGTTATACCCAAACTGAAGGCACTTGAAGCATTTTGGCCGAGTTCTTTATAACGGCGATTTTTCGAATTGTGTTCTGTTTCATCACGGTTAAAACATTTCAAATCAAATGACTTTTTCTTAGAATTTGTGTTGTTGCCTTCTGTACTTGCAGTTACATTTCGTCAACTATTTATTTTCTTCTGTATTAATAAAACCAATTGTTATATGTTTTTAGATTCCGATTTTATCAGCTCATACGTCTTCAATTTTTTTTTTAGTTCTTCTAAATTATTCGAATCATATAAAATTATTTTGTTACTTTCGTTGTCAATTATGCCAGAAATGATATATAAAATTAAAGAATTTTCTTCTACATTAATCAATGCTGCAATTTCACTCAACTTGTACACATACTCGATAAAACTTTCTTTTGGTTTTTGGTTCGTCTCGCAATTTTTTGATGAATTTCGGTGGCTGTACACTACACTGTAGTTGGGAGTGCCTTGAGCCCCAGGAAAATATTGCAGAGATAGAAACAAACAAAACAAAACAAAAACACTACACTGTGAACTCTTTTCTCAGTACGTCTTTCAACCGACTCCCAAGTCTTAATATTGTAGCAGCTGTCAAGCATCAATTTTGATTTGACATCAATAGTTTCTTGCTATAAACCAATTTTTATAAATCCGACCAACCAGTTATCTCGGCATTCTCTTCAAATTTCTCCAACAATTGTTCAACACTGGTTGTTCCTTTTCCGTCAAATTTAAGTAACCATCCTTCAAATCGCTAAAACAAAACACTACAGATTTAACATACAAAACGGCTTCTTGATTTGTCTTTAACTTCTGAAGGTAGTGATGGGTAATGTTAAGAACTAGTATTTATGACGTAGTTTTTGACACTTTTTGCCACGAGTTTTTGACATTCCTTCAAAACTTGTGTTTTTGACACTTTTCGACAGCGAAAAAAATTGAAAAATGTAAAATTTTAGCTGGTTCATTTACGTTCAGAACTGTTTCAATAGTTTAAACATTTTCGAAATTTACCAGTAAATTTCAAAAACTAGCTCATGAAACAATAAGAATATTTTGTTTCCTACTTTTTCACAATATCACAAAATTCTTAATGCATCGTTACGCCTTTCATCTATCGAATATTCACTATGATTTTTGTTTTCTTCGACATCGTCTTTATTTTTAAATTTATCGGTGTTGCTCGTCTTCATAATTGCATAGTTCTTTCTTAACTTTCGTCTTTCTATCTCAAGTTCTTCACTTTAGCACATCATTGTGTCAACCATTCGCATACGCAATGTGGCTTTTCGTCCGTTTACACTTTCAAATCATCAACGCTCAAATAAAAATGTCTCTCAATAATTTGTCTTTTTTTTATTTTAGAAATTCGTCTTAACCCGTAAAGAGCGTTGTGCGGGCACTGGGACCGCTCTACTTTTCAAAAAACAAAAATTATCCCCACTTCGTTTAATTTTTTTCTGAAATTTTTGATATCTTCCTAATAGAAATTTTTAGTATTGTTCTAATGGAACAAATAATAATTAATATAAAATTGCGGTCCGCTGGA
Source organism: Tipula helvola (assembly GCA_963556165.1). Classification (NCBI taxonomy): domain Eukaryota; kingdom Metazoa; phylum Arthropoda; class Insecta; order Diptera; family Tipulidae; genus Tipula; species Tipula helvola. Next base: position 190,709,627 of record OY744483.1, on the reverse strand, counting down.
ACACACCACTCTTGTCATGCAACTTTTTCCAAGACGCACTTTACGGGTTAATAATCGAAGAATAATAATCTTAAATTTTAAGATACTCACCTTTATCCTTAGAATTTCGTCTTAATTCGTCTTTAGAGTACAAATATTACATTTGTACGACATAAAATATAATCATCTGTTCTTCAATGTTCATCAAAATTGTCTCTTTCACTTTTAACATTTCAAATAAACTAAACTAAGTATTTGTAATTTAAAAATTCTTCTCGTCATACATTTTTCGTCCAAAATTGCTATTTTAATATCATTCTTTATCGGTTTTGGCTCAATAATCCCATACGAGTCGCCATGTAGATTTTCACAGTTAAAACTTCGACCTTTTTTAAGTTTAGTTTATATTTCAATAAAATTCAATTTAGGTTTTAAAACATTTGACAGTTCATGAAGACGATACCACATCAACTAACTTTTTCATTGCATTACAATGAGCGTATTTACACTTGGTCTCATGAATCCGGATTCTTTCTTCGTATTTCCCTCCTTTACCTACAAAACCGGTTTAATTGCCGCCATGTTTGGGATTCATTTTTAAACCAAAATTTTTTGTATTTCTCGGGTTTCATCGCACTAACACAAACAAAAATGAAATATAAAAATTCTCAAGGACATATAATTCCCAGTTGAAAAGCATTTATTAAATGAAAAAATTCTTACACATACATAGAAATGTATTAAATGAAACCGGATTCATGAATCCTTGTGTAAACGGCGATGAGATTTTTAAAACCAGAGAATCCGGATTCATGAGACCACGTGTAAATACACTCAATGTCAATCACCATAGGTTACTGAGTTTCGCCTCATTTGTGTCTTGATTGTGTTGATCAGCGATATACATACATGGATAGGGGATAGAACAAAATTTATGGAGAAACTGAAAAAGTGTTTAGTGTGTGACAGAGAAAGAAAAAACCTTTGTCCTTGTCTTTAAATCCGAATTTTCGAATACCAAATTCAAATTTATGTGTAGTAGGCGGTATACAAAGTAGTTGTAACCTAGAGACGGAATAAATAAACGTTGCAAATTAAAAGCATTCCAGATACAATAATATAAAAGTAGTAGTAACCATGGTAACATATTGAAAAAAACGTCTTAAAAATAAAAAATTAAAATTCACTTGAATGTTTGTTTATGCTAGATTTTTGACGTTTTATTCGATTTTTTTTGTTGTTGTTTATTTTTCAGGGATGTATTTGAAATTTAAAGGAATAAAAGGTTATTAATTCTTAAATTAGTGTACGAAATCTGGTAGCGTAATGTTTAACTATTCAAATTTGATATAATTAATTAATTATTTTTAATATAATTAAACATTATCCAATATTTATTCCATTCAATTTAAAAAAAAAAATCTTTCGAAAATTTCGAAATGAAATTTATTCAAGTACGGCACTTATTCGGAAATACTTTTTTTGATAAAGAGGAGTATATAAATGAGTAGTAAGACTATACAATAAAATTTGCTCCATTTTTTGTGACGTAAATCAATGTGATTTTTGATCAATCCCCTATCCATGTATATGTATCGCTGGTGTTGATAGACGTGAAGGAGTTGGATTCCAGTATCCCACGTACATACATACCATCTTCGAAATATTTACATTAGCGCCAAGTATTTATCCTCGAGTCTGGCAACTGAGGTCTTGCATACGTACGTAGGGAACAATGTATTCTTCCAATGGAAAACTCGGTGTGTGTTTCTTTCGAAATTCATGCCATGCCCGGATCCGCCTCGAATCCTTTCGCTGAAAGTGAATAAAGCGTAACGCATTCTCGTTCTCGCCCATCAGGAAACCGCAAACAAAATCTCTTGAAGACTTGGTTCCAACCAGGTCTAGTTTCCCAGTCTTTGGTTTGAAGTTTCCAGCTAGTGCGGTTCAAGAGATATTCGAATAAAATAAAAAATAAATTTAGGATGGACTGTTTTCTCTGCCTATGAGTGTACAACAACAAATAAGTAAATTTTATAGAAGCCTGCAAACGAAGTTAATTTTTTCCATTACACGCTTGTTTGTTTATTTGCAATCTTTCGTAGAATTCGAGACACTCCTCACTCCTTCCCAGCTAACTTTTAACGTCCTAGCTTACGCAGTAGTCAGTTCTAGGATGCGCGGCATCGGTCTATCTCGAAGCCTACTGACATGTAAGTTGGGTCGGCCCATTAATTCTGCATCCCAAAAGCAGGTCGTAGATGGTGGTTTTATATTAATAAAAACAAATCTAGTAATTTAGGCCGGTTTTTCTAAGTATCGGTAAACTATGTAAGACCTAAGACATCTCCAAGACTTACTAATAATCTTGTTTGTAATTTTTAAATTATTGATGTTAGTTTTTAATGTTTTACTAATTTTTTCGCTGAAAGTGGTTAAATAAGGTACTATACCATAGTAGGTACTATACCATAGTACTATAATAGCTCTTCAGAATTGCAGTTACCTTTCTCTAATCAGGGCACTACCGGGACGGGGCAGCCTGTGAATACATTAATTGCAGCTGTTATACAGGAAAAGAGGTATCTTTATATTAGTAGGATCCGTCCCTCAGTGAGACAGGAAGCAATACAAACTTACATTTGCTCGAAAGTACCGGACTGCATAGCGGACCAGGTGGATTGTAAATCATTGCTGGTAAAGAATCGTGCTGCGGATAGCTCTCTGACTTTAGTTTCTTTTAAAATCGGTTTGACTCAGGAACATTCGTTCGAATCAGTTCGATCAGCACCACCGTTAGATTCTACTATCTTATCATTATCACATCCAGTTAATACATCCTCTCGAAGCTCAGCTCTAAATATTTATTATCATAACACGAGCAGTATATGCTCTAAATCGAGGAATCTTTATTTATCTTGACTTAAGGAAGAATACGAAGTTATCGGAGGCATGGCTGTCATCTAATTTTAAGGCTGAAGATTAGTTTCCGACATCATACATTGTCCATCGTCGAGACAGGTATCTTCTGGAAGACACATATGAAAAAGGTGGAGGTGTGCTAATTGCTGGTGCGGATAAATTGTCATCTGTACCTTTATCATTAACGAATTGCGATTTGGGCATAATCGCAGTACAAATCAGATATCACTCGTGTTCACTAATTGTTTGTGTCACGTATATTCCATGCGATTCTAACTTTGGAGTGTATGATAAATTCATTGATATCATCAAGTCCAGCATATCTCCCATTTTACAACCAGAGGATCGTTTATGTATATTTGGTGATTTCAATTTATCAAATGTTAATTGGCTTCGAGTCGATGATTTTTTAACTCCGTTTAACTTGAATGCGAATCTCGTATGATAACTTTATGGCGTTCCCGATGTATATATATATATAAGTTGGGGTACAAACGCCACGTATCGAATTATCCGTTTAATTGAATCCACTGATTATACTCGCACAATTAAAGAAATTAAAACTCGCGATAAACGTTATAAATCAGAAGTATATTTTTCCCAATTTTATTACACTGGTAATAGGGGATTTTCTACCATTCATTAATTTGTAAAACACTGAACTTTTTACGGATACGATTTTAATATTTTTCGAAATGAAATGAAAATTGACATAACCATTCATGGCCGTGTTTCGTAAAGAAGTGGTAAAACGTCAACGAAAATAAATGTACAAGTGTGTGTGTGTTTTTAGACGATGAACCAAATGAATTATTTGTTGATGGGTAGCGCCCTCAAACAGAAAAGTAAACTTATGAAATTTGGTTACGTAAACTGACGTATGGTGGTGAGTTGTACTAAATTGTAGTTAAGATGAAATGTGATGTGTCTTAATTAAATATTTCGGTGAGTTGAAATTGAAATACATTTAGTAGGTGTCACTAGTGAACAGTAAAGATACAAAAACTTACACTTATATTTGAATTTAAATAAATTGAACTTTCCATAATTGTAGAGATTAATGAATGAAATGAGCGATTGAATGAGTGAATCGCTACAACTTCATGACCGAATTACTTTCTTTGGGACTCAAACAATGTGTGGACGTTAAGAACAATTGTGGGAATGTTTTGGACCTGGTATTTTTGCCGTTGGAATAAAGAAGTTATTGTCGATACGTATAACGATTTAGCAGGATCGTCCAGCATATACCATTTTCCATTAAAAATGTTAGTGCATAGTAGGTAAGTGAAATTGTCAAGTAATTGTTGAAAATTTTAATTTTACAATTGGAGACTACCCAATTCCTTTTATTCTTTTCTTGGCAAATATAATTTAAAGGTAAGTGCATTTGAAGGTAACGATCATTTAGATAAAGTGTTGAATGAATTTTATAATGTTTTAAATATGGGAATTGATAAATTTATTCCTAAATTGAAACCCCCTCATTAGAAAAAGGAACCGTGGCATAATAAACAGTTTATTAATCTCATAAGAGATTTAAATTTTTCTCTACTTCTGATAGGTACGCTGTTTTTGAATCCTTGAGAAATGAATTTCGAATATTGAATAAATTTCTTTACAACAATTACATTTTGGAGATTGTATCGAACATAAAAGGTAGACGTGATAGCTTCTTCTCTCGTGATAAATTCGTTGATTCTAAAAGAAAAACAAAGGGATATCCGTCTACTATGTTTCTGGATGTTCGGGTGGGTCATAATTTGAAAGATAATTGTAACCTGTTCGCCGACTTTTTTGAGAGTATTTATGTAATGAAACCGGTAACGACAGATTCGATATCGAGCTATTGTCCAGTGGCTGAAAAAATGTTCTTTGCAATTGGAAGTTGATACCGTTTCGAATGAGCTACTATCGCTTGATAGCTATGTTTGATTTCATCCCCCCTTGGTTCTTAAGATGACAGCCCATGCTGTCGCCTTTCAAATATCCATTCTATTTAACAAAAGTTTTCAGTAAGGATACTTTCCGAACCTTTGGAAATGCTCTATAATTAGCCAATATTTAAGTCAGGTTCCAGAAGTGATATTAAAAATTATCGAGCCATTAGTATTTTATCCGTTTTACCGTAGCTTTTTCAAAAATTAGTCAAAGATTTTATATTTTTTTTATACTAGTATAGGTTTTTTCTTCTAAGCACCTTTCTGGCAGATTAACTGTTTTAAATTTGTTTTGTGCTGACCACTTTTATTTCAACAGCTTTCGAATTGGGGAAGGATGTACAGGTTGTTTACTCAGATTTTAGCAAGGCCTTTGACAAAGTTGATCACAAACTACTATTGGATAAATTAGAGTCTTTGGATTGTAATATGTAGTTTACCTATTATGTGGGTTAAGTCGTAATATTGTAGAACTCAAATCGTTAAGATTGTGAATTAAATGTCTAGATTGATTCATGTAACGTCTCGGGTTCCCCAGGGAAGCGATTTTGGTCCTCTTTTATTCATTTTATTCTGAAATTTTCATATATGCTGACGATATTAAAATTTTTAAAATTATTTCAAATATTCGGGATGCAGAGGATTTACAATCTGATTTATCAGATTTTACAAATTGGTGTACTTGTCATAATTTATTATTTATTTATTATCCCGTAGAAGGAATGATTTGAGCTTTAACTACGAATTTCTTGTTACAGATCATAGAATTGAGAAAGTGGACACTTTCAAATATTTAGGTATCATATTTGCTTCTAATATATCCTTCCACATTCATATACAGGGCATTGTTTCTAAGGCGTATTCCATTTTAAGGTTTGTTAAAAGATTCGCTAAAAATTTCTGGGATCCTTATATGCGATTAGAATCTTGTATATTACGTTAGAGTACTCGCAATTAGATTATGGCGTAGTTATTTGAGACCCATTTGAGGGACAATAATCTTCCCAATTATATTCTTCCTTCTTATAGGGGAAGATGTAAACTATTGAGATTAAAACCTCTCCCTATTCGTAGAATTGCGACGTGTGCCATTTTTGTTCGTGATGTCCTCGTTTGTAGGATTGATTGCAGTGAGATTCTCGATTTGTTGTCTATTTACTTTCCAACACGTATGTTACGATCGAGTGCGGATTTTGTTCTTGAATTACCAGTTCGGAGGAGTAATTTAGCTAGGAATGCACCTGTTTATATTGCCTCGGTTGCTTTTAATAAAGTACGATCGATTTTTCATTTTAATTTGTCAAGGGAATCGTTTAAGGCTTTGATGTCTGATTTGCTTTCTGATTTTTGGAAAACTGTTTATTTTTGTTTTGGGCGACTTCAATGCTCAAATTGGTAGTGCTGGCCGTACATATCGAAGCACTATCGGCCCAAACTCCTTGCACCATACATCAAACAACAACGGGATGCGCACCATCGAGCTAGCTTTACTGTACAACTTGGAGCCACATGGAAATCAAACGATGGAACAACGGTCAACCAAATCGACCATATCCTCTTGTCCAAGCGACATTTTTCTAGCCTTAAAAACATCAAAACTAAACGTGGAGCTAACATTGATTAAGACCATTTCCTGGTAATTGCTGAACTAAAATTTCGTCTATCAACCACATATAATCATCGCTTCCAGCGCATCACTCGTTGGAACACTGTGGCATTAAACAGCCAAGTTACCAGGACCACCTACGGGATGACTGTATGAGAAATTTTGGAAAATAAACCACTTCCTGACTCCGTTTAAGAACAGTGGGACATTATCAAAACGGCGATAACTGATGCCTCAAATTCCTCCATAGGCCAAAATCCATCAAGGCTTAAAAATCTCTGGTTTGATGATGATTGTATTGGTTCTATTCGGGAAAAAGATCGCGCACGACAACGAAATCTATCGCAAAGAACAAGGCAATCCCATAACGCCTACATGACTGCGCGAGGAGAATTGCTAATCGGCTATGTAGATGGAAGAAACGGGAATGACATGAACAACAGGCACGCAACATCCAAAATTCTAGCCTGAGATATGTATAGGTATCGTTGCATAAAAGAATTAGCTATACGTATACTTTCATCGATTGAACTACAACAACTATCGCTGTACAGCTTTGCTGAACACGGGATACAAGGTTTTGGCGAGAGGATTTCGGGTGATTATCAATTTGGTTTTCGACCAAATAGATAAATGACCGATCAAACTTTTACGCCGAGGATTGTGCTGGTGAAATGCTACAAACAGGACATCCCTGTACACAGTCTATTCATAGACTTTCAATAGGCGTACGACATCATTTAGAGGAATTCGTTATACCGTCGTTATACGGTCACACTGTCAAAATTGGTTTCAATGTGCCCGCTTTTAATTGATGGTTCAATATGTAAAGTGCTAATAGAAGGCAACATTTCGGGTGCTTTTGAGATAATATCTGGAGTGCGGCAAGGAGACCCAATAGCTCAAACTCTTTTCAATATATCATTGGAGTATTTCATTCGTCAGCTCAATATACGCTGGCGATATTTGCATTCTGGGTCGCAACATCATCTCTCTGAAAGAGGCCCTCCTCCCATTGGAATTGCCCAGCAAGTAGGCCTTCAGTTCAATGAAGCGGAGACCAAATACATGGCGACCGCGAGAAGGCAGATTCGTGGGGACTTCATTTCAGGAGATACTCGATATGAAAAGGTGAATGAGTTCAAATACGTAGGAGCCACTGATCACTGAGCAAAACTCCGTTTCTGTGGACATTTCATCGTGGATCGCAGCAGGCTATAGTGCATTTTACGCCAATATCAAAATTTTCAAGTCTCCTATATCGCGCAAAATAAAATTGGATATCTATAAGGCGCTGAAATACCAGTTATCACCTTTGGTTGCGAGTCTTGGAGACTAACAGCACAAAACATCCAGAAAATCGCTGTAACTGAGCGTAAGATCATAAGAAGAATTTTATGTCCCATTAAAGAAGGAGCCACATACAGAATGCGTATAAATCACGAGCTCAGGAATGATCTCGATAAAGGCGACATCATCGGATTCATAAAATGGTAAAGGCTAAGATGGCTTGGGCACGTACTTCGTTCACAAAATCGGACCACTAAACAGGCCTTGGAGTCGGCACCAACGAAAGTAGGACCTCGTGGGAGGCCACCTACTCGATGGATGGACGACGTTGAGCGGGACCTAAACACACTCGGTCACCGTGTCTGGCGTTCAGTTTGATGGAGCATCGCGGAGGCGGGCAAATCCCTTCATGAGATGTAGCGCCAACGGAAGAAGAAGAAGAAGTTTATTTTTGGTATTTTTAACTTGTAAAGTAATTCAGAATATTTTAAATTGTAACCGGATTTTATTTTTTTTAAAGTTGGTAAATAAATAAATTAGCTTAAGTTGTTTTGAATCATGGTCGAATGTAGTTTTTCGAGTTGCGCTGATTTGTGGGTTGAGTTGGAAGTTGAGTTTTGGCCTTAATTAAGGGTTGAGTTGACTAAAAAATTCGCTTGACTTCTTTTGAGTTGTAGTTTTTCGAACCGTGGTTAATTGAGGATTGAGTTAGGCCTTTAGTTGAGGATTGCATTGGGGTTGAGTTGCTGCCGAAGGTTAGTTGGAGATTTATTTGGGGGTTGTGATGAAGACTTAAATTAAAGTTGAGTTCATGTATGCACGATTGAACAGTATTGACTCGGAGTTTGAGTTGAACGTTGAGTTGGGGTTGAGTTATGGTAGAGTTTAGAGCTAGGTTGTCATTTGTGATGAGGTTGAATAGAATTTGAGCTGAAGTTGAGTTGGATTTGATTGAGGGTTTTGGATGGGGATTGATTTGTAGTAGAGTTGAGGGTTTAGTGGGAGGTAAGATTGAATTGATTTGATTTATGTTCATGCACGCATATAGCTTTCGAATCGAGTTGATTTCGGGATTTAGTTGGCCGTTGAGGGTGGTTTTGATCAGAGTATTGAAATTGGGGAGTTGAGTGAGGGGTTCGGTTGGAAAATTATTTGGAGGTTGTTTCGTAGATTTGTTAGGCATTCAATTTGGGGCTAGAATTAGGGTAGATTTGAATGTTGATTTGGTATTGAATTTGTTAGTGAGATAGCGGTTCTTTTGGTAATTGCGTTGGGGATTACGTTCCATTTATGTCGGAGGTTGAGTTAACAGGGTTAGTTAGGGATTGATTTCGAGTTTAGCTAATTTTTAGGACTAAAGTTCTGTTGCTAATTTTTAGGACTAAAGTTCTCATCACATGAAATAATACCAAACGACCTCAAACATCAATTTTATTCTAACTTTATTCCATTATGCAAGCATTACAGGACACATAAAAGAGACATCACATAGAAGTTTTTTAGTAAACACATAAAAAATATAAAATCACTAAAGGCAAGAAGTAAAGTAATAACTATCTTAGCTCTAACTTAAAATCTAGCTAAATATCTAAACCTAAACTATAAAATTCTCCCAGCTGATATTACTCAGCCCCTATTTTATAATATTCTAAATCTACAATTTGTGTAGATTAAATGTCATGTACCGGTCAATTGGTAAATTAATTAATTCCGAGTTAATTATTGGTTGTCCGCTCAATATATGTTCTGATCAACATTATAAACGGATTCTCAAATAGCAGCATAAATACGTAGCCAAGCAGGAAGCTAATTGTTAGAATTCCCATTGATTGTGTTACCTAGAATAAAAAATTAAAAAATTTACAATCGTATTAAGTAACAAGATTAAAGCCCTTAGGTGTTGTTTTACCAGCACAGAATAATCCATGTGGAATGCTAAATCGGTTGTCATCACAATAAAAATGATAACCAACGGATTGATGAGATACACTGAATAAGTCATCCGACTGAATGGTATTAAAGACTTGGCCTCCAATATGCGGCCAATAAATCCTAGAGGGAATATTTTATATGTTGAAGCTGGTTATTAATTACTTTATACATTTATGATTTATTTACCTCCGTATCCAATACGAGTTGCAATTATGATCCAGGAAATTCCGATTGCCCATAACGTTTTTCCAAAAGCTGTATATAATATTGATAAAAGTATCGGTGGATCTTTGATTCCATGCACAAAAATTAACGATAGATTAACGATTGGACCAATAATCCAAAATATCCGAATTGTTTGCTACAAAAATAACTTTACATCAATAAAATGTCTAAAGTGAAATAAAACGCACAACTGTTACCAAATTAAATATATCCGGATTATTTTTTAATGTGTATAAAATCCAACCAACAACTATACCAACAATGTACGCGGTAATTCTGGATGACATCGGTGTATACAATTCATTTATGGTGTTAAATTGTACATCGACCCTAAAATAAAATAAAAATGATATTAGGTTACCGAAACTAATGCGTCCAGCCCTGTAATACTTACGAAAATGTGTACGAATTAAAATAACCAAGCCATCCATTGTATACGGTACACACAAGAAATATCGCACTAAAACATGCAATCGACGCCGTTTTATTGAAACGATACACATTCAATAATATGGTCGCAATTACAAAACATTGAAAATCAACCGCTAAATACCAACTCCAACTCATACACATGTCATTCATTGGATACAAATTATTCATGTACAAAATATTACGCCACCAGTAACGCGAACAATTCTCATCATTATTCTCAAGGCTCCAAAATTGTGATGTGTCTGTTAAAAATTTCGAAGCAATTGCTGTCATCACCAAGACCATAAAGTATGCGGGGGTTAAACGTAAGTAACGTGTTAAAATCCCTTTTCCGGCCGCCATCAATGGATTTGATCGCTCCGATTTCATGCGTTGAAAGAACATGTAGGATAGTAAAAGGGCACTTTAAATGAATTACAAAAATTAGTTAGTCATACAATATTTCGTTGCAGGTATAAAATTTATATTTACCTGATCAAAAAATATGTGTCAACTGCTAAAGCGACTGCCACTATCGGTTGAATGAGCCAAATTTTTGTGTATAAAAACAGCATTTCAAAATTGTCGTTGCCGCTGATCGTGTAGACAAACATGTGGCCAAGAATGATGTACACCATGCCAATTGCTCTGAAAAATTGGGAAAATAAATTGGATTAGTTGTATATATACGGTAAACAATAAACCAAGTTCCATATCACGAATAGTTGTATATACATAGATAATCGAACGAGGGCATTCGACGTGTTTGGTATCTTCCAGAAAAGGATTGTCAACAAGGTAAAAGTTCAGAAAGTGAGGTGTGGTAGCGCGTGAGGCTTGCGGTGGAAGCCACTGGAAAGATTGTAAAGTAGTAGAGGTTAAAGAGGTCTTCAGATTATTAATAGTGGATAACTGGATACCAATAGGATATTCCTAGTTCCACTATGTCGATTGCTATTAATGTATATAAAAATAATGAGGTTGAAGCAGTACAGAAGCCACCCTGTCCAAATGAGAAATCGCCGCCAACACTACATAACCGAGACAGATGATGCCGACGACTTCGGTTGTACATGTAACTAACGCCTGAGACACTATTTTTCATATGGTTAAGAAATGGAGGGTGGGGAAGGAACACTCCTTTTCTGACAATCGAAATGTATCTTATAGTTTCGAATTTCACAATGCTACACGGAAAGAATTCAATAAACCCTAAAAGTAACTGGAGAAAACATGGGGAAATATTAAAGTTACTCTTGCCGCCGGAATTGGATTGCATGGTGGATATTACCACGGGGAACTGGGGAACTATCCGTAAGCGTGTAGGACAGCCTTTAATAGAGCTAAAAGTACAAGGGAGGCTACTAAAAATAAGAAGTGATCCTAAACATGCAGAAAAGAGAGTTAAAAAAAATCACAAAGTAAGTCTTGGAAACCGGGCGGTTCGTGGACAATTTCTAGTAGGAATCCCTGGAGCTTCTTGTTGAAACCCACTTCGCAGAGAGGTTAGACAATTTAACGGAGTTTGGTACTCCTAAAGAAAATTTAGTGTACATAGGGGACATCTCAAGTAAAAAAACGAACCCTTTGGACGCTAAAAGGGTTCAAGCCATATAAAACGCCCGGACCGTGTCATACCAGCGGAAATTCAAAACAACTCGGCGATTATCCTTCCCTATTTGGTGTTAATCTTCGAAGGGTGTTTAATCAGTTATATATTCGGTGTAACATGCGTACTGGAAAGGTAAATCTGTGGACACAGCTCTTCATTTTCTCGTAAGTATGATTAAGAAACCAATTTGCTCGCAAGAATTCTGCTTAGTAGCGTTCCTCAATACTGACGGCATTAATGATACGGCATTAATTAATTAATTAGATGCTTGCAAGCAAGATTATAAACTCTGAGCTGGAAGAATCCATCGATCCATTCTTGAGGCGTCCTATCCCCTCTTCCAAAAGCATAGTGATAAATCGATTACTTCTGGAACTGGAGACAGGAGCTATGTGGCGATAGCTGTCTCTGGAAAATCCTAGGCACAATTAAGGACTTAATGCAGAAAACTCTCTTAATAATTAAGAAATAGGCCAGCAAATGTGAACTGGGAATCAACCTGTCCAAAATACAGCTCTTACTTTAAATGGCACTACACTAAGGTTTACTGACAGATCGAGATATCTGGGTGTTATCTTGGACAGTTAGTTAAATGCCTTATATTTTGGAACATGTGAATAAAATTATTTTAGCTTCTACTATTATTTTAGCTGCCTCATCGGTATCTGAGTTATCGCACAGGAGCACGTTTTGAATATAAAGACAGTAGTTGATATCAATCTATTCGGTCCATTATAACGTCGCGCACGAAAAGTGCCCATGAAACTTGTCTACGGACGGACAACGGTCTAAATACGGCGATAACCAATACTTAAGAGCATCTGCCTCCCGAGGGACACGCTTTAAGGCAAATATCAGCAATCGCTTTTGAATTCCATTTTTGTCTTTTGAAGAGGACAGGTCAATAATCATAAAAGTTTAGTAAAATTTCTGTTTATTGTTGTTTAACTGTTTAAAATTAAATAAAAACAAAAAAATAAATATAAATAAAATAAATCAATAAAAATCGCCAAAAAATGTAGTGAAATGTGTATTTAACAATAAAATGAGTTTCAAAATTCTATTTTGACAAAGTTAATTCTCTCTAAATAAAATGTCTACCTAATCATTGTAATCATAACTGTGCCAATTACTGTTATATATAAACTCTTGTAATAGTATTATTATCGTTTACTATACAAAACTGTTAAATTTTCTTTATTTACAATATTAATAAAGTTTCCTAAATCTTAAATAATGAGTATATGCAGAATTTGTAATAACAAAGTTAATCGTGACGATTCTAAAGTCAAGTGTGTAACATGTTTAACGTTGTACCATTTAAATTGCGTTGGATTAAGTGAAACTGATCTCGTTAAGAAACGACTTGCTTGGAAATGTGATGGTTGTGCAGATATGCATAAGTTACCTAAACCAACACCTTCGTCTTCAATTTCCAATTTGGGGAAAACAGCGTATATTAAAGAGACCGTTTCTGCACAACAACCAGCTGTTCAAGTATTGGAAACAAGAGATGTGGATTTCAGTGATAGTGTTGCGTCATTTAAGTTTATTTACGAACAATTAAAGATAAGTGAAATGTCCATCTCAAAAAGGTTTGATAACCTTGAAAATCATTTTGCTAAACTAGATGAACTTCAATTTGAAAATTCAGCCTTGAAAAAGAAAGTATCTGATTTAGAATGGCGCATTGATAGCATTGAGCAGGTGAACAGAAATACATCATTGGAAATATTTGGCATGCCTGATTCACTCACAGCTGATGTTAACAACTCTACTATCAATACGACTAATTTAATTTCGCAAAGTCTTAGTGTTAATATCGATGTGTGTGACATACAGTCTGTAACTAAAATAATAACACCGCGTGTGAAGAAGTTAATTGTCAAGTTTAAAGATCAACACATTCGTGATTCGCCAAAAAGAAGCAGCGATTATCAACCGATTGTCTAGGAGTATCACCACCAGTTAATATTTTCATTAACGAAAATTTGACAAAGTTCCGGAATTATTTATTTGCTGAAGCGAGGAAATTTAAAAAGTCTAACAAGTTTAAATATGTATGGGTTCGTAATGGTAATATCTATGTAAAGAAAGCTGAAGGATGTCAGGCAAATTTAATCAAATCGTTGTCCGACCTTGATGTAATTTAAATGTATTAATTACGGACTGAGTATTAATTACAATTTAACAACTGCTGACTGTATGGAGCTCAATTTCTCATTTGGGGATTTTTTAATTAGTTGTTTATGTATTTATCGTTACCATTGGTGCTCTATTGATAACTATTTAAACGATACTGTTTCGATCCTAAATAAATTTCGTAAATCAAAAAATTTTCTTTATGTCGGTGATATCAATATAGATATTTTGTCGTCAAGCAATGCAATAGACAATTACATGATGACTCTATTAACTTTTGGGATTTGTTCTTTGATTAATACACCTACTCGTATAGTAAATAATAGCTCGACATGTAATAATCATGCATTTTATCGATTCGGTGCTAAGCAATTATTAATTATAGGAGATACAGCAAACGTTCAGGTGTCAGATCATTTACCGATCCTATTCACACTTTCAATTAAAGGCTTTTTAGACCTAAATTCAAATAGAACCAGTCGATGCGTATCTGTAATTAATTATGACATTTTTAATGATCTCTTGCAGTGTCAAATGTGAGATGATGTTTTCTTGTCAACTTGTGTGAATGATTCAATAAATAAGTTTTTTGGCATATTTAAAGTTTGCATTGAAAGTAGTAAGTTTGAAAAGCGACATAATGTCAAGAGATTAAAAATAGCTCATTGGATGTCTTATAAACTATATTTACTGGTGAACTTGAAAAATAAATTGTCTAATAAACTTAGGAAATATCCTTTTAATGCTAACCTAGCTAATCGTTTTAAGTATGTTAATGAAAAGTGTAGAGTAGCAATAAATACTGAACGTTCGAATTATTATATGAATCTATTTCAAAATTGCTCTCAAGACAGCAAAAAACAATGGAAAGTAGTTAATTCATTAGTTGGTGAGGATTCTTGTAAATCTGAAATAATATCTTCGATACTTGACGTACATGGTAACTTAATTACGAATTGTTTGAATATCTGTAATCTATTTAACCGTCATTTTATTGCTTCATTGGGTAATTTGCGCTATGGTTCTGCTTCGCATTGTTATGTTAAGTGGCAAAGAGAAACTTTCAAATTCCAGGAATTTACTCCTGAAGAACTAACTGGGGTATTCCCCAACATTTTGAAATATGCAAACGTTACCCCACTGTTTAAGAAAAATGATAGACTGCTTATGACAAATTACCGCCCAATATCACAGTTATCAACAATTTCAAAAGTTTTTGAAAAATTGATGAAAACTCGTATTGTTTCATATTTGGATAAACTTAGATTTTTAAGTGACTCCCAATATGGTTTTAGAAAGGGTCTAAGCACGGAAGTGGCGCTTTTGGCATTTTTTAATTTGATATACGATTCTTTAAATAATGGAAAAACAGTGGGTGAACTTTTTCTTGATATATCTAAGGCTTTCGATTCCGTTAACCATGAAATATTATTAGACCAACTGTGGCATAGATTTAGAGGTATTGTAACAACTGGCTGAAATCCTACCTTCAAAAGAGATCTCAGAGAGTTATAATAGGTGATTGTACTAGTGACTTGAATGAAATTCTTTCATGTGTCCCTCAGGGCTCTGTCCTTGGTTCTTTACTGTTTTTAGTATTATGTGAATTCTTTTTTTCGTTTGAATTTGTATGGTAAAGTTGTAGCATTTGCGGATGACATTGCTTTGGTTTATTCTGCGGATAGTATAGATGAACTGGAATACAAAATGAATGCCTACTTGGTAGTATCACATATCTGGTTTTCTAATCATCAATTGCGCTTAAGTGATAAATCTAGAGGCATGATTTTTAACATAGGGTCAAGAGTGACTAGAGATTTGAACGTATTTTATCATGATGATGAGTGCACTAGCTCTAAGGATTCAAACCATTGCTTTAAAATATAATTTGTCGAAGAATTTAAATTCTTAGGAATAACGATTGATAGCAAATTGAATTTTAAATCTCATATAAGTTTAAAGGTTATTTGTATTTGGCTCTTAGAAAGCTTTATCTACTTCGATCAATTTGTTCGTTTGATGTGTTACTCAAAGTATATTATGGCATTTGTGTTGTTGTCTAGGGTGGGGCCTATGTCACTAATATTAAACCTTTAACAATAGCACAGAAATTTGCTTTAATAATTATTTTTAACCGTAAGCGTACTGCTCATAGTTTTACTTTATTTCAGAAGAGTCAAGTGCTACCTCTTCGGTATTTGTATGTCTATAAATTATTGAAGCTTTTCTTTGCGCGTAGCGGGCATAAAGTAGTGAAACCGTATTTGTACAATTTATGGATTAGAGGTTCTTGTGTTGTGCCGTTCACTCGCAAAGAGTATTTCAAGCACTTTTATATTTCAAGTGCTCCAACTCTTTTTAACAAATTACCTCTAGCTATTCAGAATGAGCAGTCGGCCAAACGTTTCAGTGTTTTGTTGAAGAAATGGTTATTTCAACAGGATGATGTTGAAAGTTTGTTCCAAGTTGTTCAGTAGTATTGTTATTGGGAGTCTCATACTATTGGGAAAATTCCAGTGTTCAAATTCATTTTTCGTTCCCTTCTTTAATCTCTCTCTGCGAAAGGAAACAAAAAAAAAATTTTTAATTTCTTTCCCCGGGAACGAAATTCAAAAAAATAAAATATCTCTCCTCATATAAAAAACAAACGGAAGGGAATGAAATAGCGATCGATTTATTTCTTTTCTAAAGAGAGGAAACAAAAATTTATTTGTAAACAACTAAACAAAGGAGAGGAGCGAAAAATAAACAAAAAATCGAAATTATAAATTTTAAATTTGTTCACTGGAAAATTCTAAACAAAGGAGAAATTATTCGACGTATACAGAGATGAGCGTAAAAAAATAAAAAAAAAATAAAAAGAATTACTTTTGTGACTGGTAAAGCGTTTCTTTTTTATTGTTTCCTTCCTCTTCATGATTCTTATTGGTTCAAATTTTTATTTTGAAGGTGGTTCAGCATAGACATTTTTTGTCTCAGTCTCACCTACCTACATTCAACATAACGCTTATGTTATTGTGTATTATATGATATTAGATATTAAGATAAGTATGAAATCAATTTTCAATTTTCCATTGAATTTATTGTTCTATTTTTTATATATGGAATTATTAATTGTGTATAACTGCTTATTTTTATAATTTTATTGTAATGTTGAATAAAGTTATTCAAAAAAAAAAAAAAAAAAAATTGATTAACGTCTAGAGAAATTGGTTTAGTACGGATTCCAGACAATTGGGGCATATTCCAAGTGCGAACGAATAAATGAAACAAACAGGACTTTTGAAGTATACGGATCATGAAATATGGTCAATATGGTCTATAAACGATAAAATACGAAAAAATAAGACAACTAAATCTAGAAAATAATGGACTCGATCAATCATAACTCCATTTAGAAATAACCTATTATCACGGCTATTTCATCTTCTAGAAAAGTTCATAACTTTACATTTAGAAACGTTGATACAAAGCTTATTCAAGTTACACCATTCACAGAAAATATTTAATTCTGTTCTGTTTTAATAATGTAGATTTAACAGATCGTCATCATTTTTAATCTTATGCTAATTTTTTTTACATCAACAGCATAAATCAAAAACTTGCAATGTTTGAAGCACCGCATTATATTGTCTATGAATGTGTAATAAATAAAAGAGTTCCTAGATGGATACCTTATGGATCTCTAGATAAAATATTATTTAAAAGAACTTTTTGAGTACGGCTCGTTAAATATGACAGAATTAATTTTAAAGGAAGGATATCACACTTGAGCTACTCCAGTTTCATTACAAGTAAGGCAAGATCAATTTTGCCGAATGCTTTACTAAAATCAGTAAACACTACTTCAACACTATCACCACCTTCTAATGTTAAAGTCAAAAACATTGTGAACAAAACAAGATTTGTCATAGTTGATTGTCCGGTTCATCCTGGTTTACAGAGATGGAATTTTTAATTAAGGAAAGATACGGACCTTGACGATCGAGTCAAATAATTTAGGAATATCCGATAAGATAGAAATACTACGGTAATTTTTAATATCCGTTCTTCGCCCACTCTTGAAAATTGGCTTAATGAAACTAGATTTTCAAATTGAAGAAATACACCATTCGTCAAACTCAAATTGAAAAGGTACGTCAGCGGTTGAACCAACCCACAATTCATATTCACATTTACATTCAACAGAGCACAAAGTCATCGGTAGAAACCTGAAATTAAATGTTTGGATTTCTGCTAAAATCCAAGATTTCATTCCCTGAGAGACATTTGCGAGGGTATACCTCTACAATTCCGCTGCGAATCAACATATGTCTTGAAACATTTAGAATTACTTTTTCTAATATTCGATTCAATCTCAATAATATATGAATTATACAAGAAACGATTTAAAAGTTTAAATTGAGATCTAAGAGCACTAAATATCTCATAATTTACGAACTTTAGATTTTCGAGTTTTTAAGCCTGACAGGTGACGATTAAAACATGGCAGAATTTTCAAAAGTTAATTGGATGTGTATTGGTGTATTCAAAATATTCGAAGAACTGCCAAGATCATCACAAGCAATAATTGTGCCATGTAATTTCACTGGTATGGACACCTGATCAGGAATATTGCTGCTCTAGTTCTCAATCACGAGGTCTGTAGTAATAGTAAGCCATTTTACTTTCGGCAGGATAAAATCACCCAAAATCATCACAGAAACGAATTCAGCAGCTATACAACTGCAAATTTGTTTGAGAAACATAGACAACTCTCCATATGTATATAAGCTGAGGATCGGCATTGAACATAAACTATTAACACCAGCAATCTCCAACACGTTACGCTACAGGTCAATAGTATTGGCACGTATGTATATCTTATCAAAAGTCCACCACCTATCGCCACCAAGACATGGTAGTCCGGGAAGAAATACTCTGCAGAACTGTGCGAACTAGTAAGCCATACTTCCGTGATCCAAATGACATCATAGCTTTTAATCGAATGTGTCAATTCTGCCAAAAATCGGCAGTGACGGTTGCACGAAAGTGCAGACAGCGGCATCAGAGTTGATAGAGGTACATAATCAGTTGAGGTTGCAGTAGATGTTGCTACAACGTTGGAAAGCCTGTCGGGGGAGTTCGATAATGTTTAGATCGCTGTATGAACTCACGAACTAGAACTTTTTCGGCCAAATTGCTGGATCTGATGCTATAGAAAATAGTTTATTCTTAGTAGATAAATCCATGTACTCCTCAACTGTTATTGATTGATCCAAATGACTGACGTAAAATTGCCTTATCTTAGTCACCTCAATTGTAGAGAACAAGATCATTATCAGCACAAGTTTTAAAATCTGCAACTGGTGTCGGCATAGTTGAGATTGGCAAAGCGGCATCCTTATTACATGTCGACATAATCCCCTTCCTCGGTAGATACATGGACGACAATCCAGGCGTTGAAGCAAAAGATGAAATTTCGTTCAGCTTCGATGAAAGTGGTTCAGTGAATTTCTTATTGGTCGTGATATCCTCTTCTATTTTTGAAATATCCGGAACAGTAGACAAACCCTTTTCTTTGTCAATAAGAGTATTTATGTTAAATTGCACGATTCATTGCTTACATCAAGCACACGAGTAAGGGCGAGGATGAGGAGACAACTTTAGTTCGCTTCCTAGACAACCTGTCGGATCTCAAAAACAGTCAAATACGAGATGTTTCACGCTATGGTTCTAATGCTGGTGAAGGGGAAGTAAAACTCTATATGGTATCACAACAGAGAGTTTCCAATCTAAGTGTGTCGAAGCAACCACTCTGACCTATCCTAACCCTACCTAACCTAATCAAAGAGATTACATTCTAGCAGATCTTTGGTAGTCATTTGGTAATTTTTTTGACAAAAGACTTTTAATTTTTTAATACAAGCTCTTAAGCCATACTTTGTCGAAAGATTGTGTAATAACCAAAAAAACTGCAGAACAGATTAACTGTATTTTCAATTCTGAACACTTATTCTACAGTTCCATTCTTTAGCTATTAAAATGTTTCAAAATTCTCAGGAGTAGACTTATCGGTCGGTAAGACGCGACTTACGTTTTATTTTTGCTGAGTTTCGGAATCTTATTAATTTGAGATATTTCCCATTTTTCGAGGGAAGACCGACCTCTCATAGCAGCATTGAAAATTTAGGTTATGATGTTTATTAGAAAATTTTTTGATTATTTTTCCTGTAATAAAATCGGGACTTAGAGCATTAATTCAGTTTTGACTTAATGTTCATCTCGTTCTTGATATTCTTCAAAGGATACTTTTGTCAACTGCTGCTTATTATGGGGAGGTTTATTATTTTTTCGGAACATTTAATTTCCGGTGCAGCCTCTTTTTTCCGAAACTTCCACTAATGGAGTCACATTTTGTGGCTGTTCCGTTCGACAATATTTCTATATAGACGCCATTTAATTAGTTTATAGATTAGCCGTTTAGATTCTGGTTTTATGGCTTGGGGGGTCATTGTTATTATTATTATTATTGTAGATGATCAGAAGCTGGATCATACTAGTCTTCCACCTGATCATTGTCGCGTGCTATTCTTTTTATTACAGAGAACTCGGTTAAATCAGGTATTTTCTTTTCGTCTGCTAGGTATGTGGGATGCCCAGAAGATCCTAGAATCAAAACTCAAAAATTATGGAAGAAACTTTTTCGGACTCGGTGTGCCAGCAAACGCTAAGGTTTGTGTGGAAGTTTTGATTTTTCCTTTATGAAAACCTACCCCCACAATTGGTGACCCCGACGTGATTGAGGTAACAGGCAGTCATCACATCTATACTAGCCATTAATTTTTGCTCAATCAAGCAAAAATAATACAGGCATCCATCACAATATTTCAAATAAAGAGGGCACAGAAACACGTCTAACAAATATCAGGATACAGAAACCACAACGTCATTTAGTTTTGAAGAATTTTTTTTTTGTTTAAGTGCATCAGTGTAGTTAATGTGACGGACAGTGCGGAGGATATTCCATTTCTGGGGAGTCCGTCTGAGGGTTCACCTCCAACTGTAACATGGACGGCCGACCAACTACAACGATACGTCAGCCAACAGTTACGACTTGAATCATCTTCCAGTAGTTCAGACTATTTGAATCAGCTTCCAGTAGTTCAGCGGCAGTAACTTCGTTGGGCAGCACACCACAAGCCACAGGAATATCAACTAATTCAAGCCACCATATGTTCTATTTACACAAAATCCAGCCGTGTGGTCTAATATACTTGAGCAATCTTTCGAATTATCAGGAATCAAATCGGAAAGGACCAGGTATAGCCACGCTGTCGCAGCATTAGATACGAGGCGCCATGAAACGTTTGCAGGCCTCATATTACGTAACAAAGGACAAAATCCCTATTCTACATTTAAGAGCAAAATCATACGAACCTTAGGCGAATCTGAGCGATCAAAATTAAATAATTTGTTACATGGTCTTACCTTGGAAGATCAAAAGCCATCAGAACTCTTGAACAAATTCCGTCTCAACACTGAAACAGCTTTTGACGAGCAAATGCTCAAACTTAGCATAAATCAACAAAATTACAGCATATGCTGTACCAACGAATATTGACACAAAAACTCCACCAATAACCGAAAAAGCAGAGATGGTTTCGGAACTATGTGGGACGTTTAAAAATGCATGGTTCAAACCACAATTCAAAATATAGTTCTAGGAATCGGTCTCGTTCGGCTTCGCTTAAGGTACATAGGTATGGTAGCAAAACAAGAAAATGTGTACCAGGGTGCACATTTTTCGAAGCATCAAACAGTCACGAGCAGAAGAAGGATTTTTAAGTTCCCATCAACGGGCAACGGCGGGTAACAACATCAGTCGACTACTCATTTTTGACACGCGTTTTAAATTTAACATTCTAATCGACACTGGTGCAGACATTTCAGTACTACCAGTCAAGTTCTTCAAAAACATTCTTTCGGCAAGTGCAAAAGGGGACACCAGTAAAAGCTTTCGACATGAAAATAAAAAAGTTGGACATTGGACTATATGTAGAGAATTTATGTGGGAGTTTGTAATAGCAGACGTCTCCATTCCAAATTTCCAATGCTAGGATCAGATTTTCTGAAACATACAGGATATTATTAGTTGACATTCAGGGACAGCGGGTAACAGACCCATTAACCTAATTGTTTGTCGAGGGTACCATTACAAACAACTCAGGACAATCACTATCATTGCTGGACAAGTCACTATACACCCCAAAATTAAAAATCTACTTTCAAAATTTCATGAAATTACAAAGGGCGCACTACGTAGGAACTTAATTAGACACACCGTAACACACCGGAACCAACAGCTTGCAAAACGCGGAGACTGGCTTTTGACAAATTGAAAATCACGAAAAACGAATTCGAACACTTGATGTCACAGGCCATTTGTCGTTTAGTAGCAGTGCTTGGTCAAGTCCATTAGACATGGTAGTGAAAAAAATGGTACATGGAGACCATGCGGCGCTTACAGGGCGTTGAACAATATCACGGTACCCGACAGGACAGATACCGGATACCACATCTTCAAAACTTTGCGTATCTACACAATATTTACGTCCCTAGACCTTGTTCAAGTGTATCATCAAATTCCGATCGAACTTTCTGATATTCCAAAGACTGCCATTACGACACCCTCTGGTTTATTCGAGTACACCAAAATGACCTTCGGCCTTAGAAATGCAGCGCAAACGTTTCAAATATTGATGCATTCAATATTGTCCGGCCTCAATTTTTTTTCCGGTTCTCAAAATCATTCGCAGAACATCTAGACCATCTAAATGTAGTCTTACAAAAATTCTCGGAACATTGTTTGGTCATAAAGCCAAATAAATGTGTTACGAGATCACCTTCCTAGGTCATACGGTCAATGAACAAGACATTTCACCCACCCAGGTTACGAGAAAAACAGTAAAACCCTGATACAATGGTCTTCACTTTCAATACAAGCTTTCGATAATTGTAAGGATAAGCAATGTCAAGCGACGTTACTAGCCCATCCTTCATGCACGGCTAGGTTAGCCATTATGGTCGATGCATCGGACAAGACGATTGGGGCCGTGGTCCAGCAGTATATTGCGGGTAATTGGATACCACTCAGTTTGTTCTCAGTACGACTGAACGAAACACAATAACGGTACAGTGATTATGATAGAGAGTTTTTGCTCTAGTTTGAACTCGGGCAGTAGTACCGTCGATTTGTTCTCTAATGCGTCCTCTAATTCGTTTTCGTTTTCAAATATTTCTCTCGAGGATTTACAGTCTGCCATTTGGAATGTTAAGTCGGAATCTTCTGGTCTGGATAACGTCAATTTAAAATTCGTTAAACGAGTTTTCCCTTTCGTCTCAAAATATTTGTTACATATTTTTAATTTTATTCTCACATCCTCTTCCTATCCAGATCAGTGGAAGCTAAGTAAAATCATACCCATCCCAAAGATTAGTAATCCTTCAGAGCTATCCCATTTGAGGCCAATTAGCATTTTAAGTTCTCTCTCTAAAGCTTTCGAGATAGTTGTTAAAACTCAAATTCAATCGCATCTAAATAGCAATAGTTTAATTAGTTTCTTCCAATCTGGGTTTAGAAAATTTGCCAATCATCTGCGTTATTAAATGTATGTGATGATATTAGGCGTAATATGAATAATAGGAAATTGACTTCTTTAACTTTGTTAGATTTTTCTAAGGCCTTTGATTCTATTAATCACAGAATTCTTTTTAACAAACTCTTATCTCAGTTTAGATTTTCGGTTTCCGCTGCCAGACTAATTTTTAACTATCTTTCTAATCGTTCTCAGGCAGTTTTTTTCGACAATTCTTTGTCTGATTTCCTTCCTGTAATTTCCGGCGTTCCTCAGGGTTCAGTGCTGGGTCCTCTATTGTTTTCTATGTACATTAATGACATAGGATCCTCTATTCACCATTGTTCATTTCACATTTTCGCTGATGACGTCCAAATTTATAAAAATAGTCGTTTAGATCAGGGTTCTATTGATAGGAATATTTCTCTGATAAATGAAGACTTAAGTAATATCGCTAGTTGGTCGGTCTCTAATAGGCTCGTTTTAAATGCGAATAAATCTCAGTCGATCATAATTTATAAAAAATCGTTAGACACCTCGTCCTTTCCTGGTATTTTTCTGCAGGGTTCGCTAATTAGGTATTCAAATACTGTTAGAGATTTAGGCTTAGTTGTTAATAAAACTCTTTCTTGGGGTGACCATTTAGTTAGTATTAGTAAGAGGGTCTTTGGTATGCTTAGTTGTTTGTATAAAGTAGTAGGATTTTCTGATAGTCAGTTTAGGAAAAAAATGTTTTTGTCTTATCTTCTTCCTCATTTTATTTATGGTGACGTAGTTTTATTCGGTATGCTTCAGGAAAATATGAACGTTCTCCAAAGATGTTTCAATGCATGTACTAGGTTTATTTTTGGTATTAGGAAATTCGATCATATTTCTGCCTACTCTAGCCTTGTTTTAGGATGTAGTTTATCTACCTTTTACGAATTTCGCGTTTGTCTTTTTATTTTTAAACTTCTCAAAGCTAAGACGCCTTGTTATCTTTATAGGAAGTTACTTTTTAGCAGGTCTCATTCCTCAAACTTCCGCCTGATTCCGGCCAAAAATAGTTGTAGGTCGCTAAACAAATCCTTTTACGTTAGGGGAGTTTCTCTTTGGAATTCAATTCCATTGGAAATTAAGAGTTTAGGATCGGTCAAATTATTTAAGTCAAAATTTTTGGAGTGGCGTGATTGATGGGCAATACGTAGTTTTCTAAATTTATTTTTAATATTATTGTTATTGTTATTATTGTTAATTTTTAATATTATTTCACCTCTTGCTGTACATTTTATTGTAAATGAGCTATTGCTCAAAATAGAATGTGTATGCATGAGATGGAAATTGTTTGAAAAAATTTAAAAGGTTTTTCTGCCTAATGGAAGCAGCTTCATCATTTTATTTTTGTTCTTTTGTTCCGTTTACTCTGTTTCCATCTGTGCTTTTCCTTTTAATACTAAATTATTGTTAAAGTACAATAAATAAATAAATAAATAAATAAATGAGTTGCTTGCAGCTTATTCTGGCATGAGGCACTTTAAATATTTGTTAGAGGGTCGTGAGTTCACACTGATCACAGATCATAAACCGTTAATTTACGTGTTTAAACAAATTCTTGATTTCACCAGCCAATTTACTACCGATAAACAACACATCTCTGGCGTAAATAACGCCGTAGCAGATACCCTCTCATGTATTAATCAAATTACAATGCCCGAAAGTATTGATTATACAGCAATAGCGGATGCTCAAACCAATGATGACGAATTACGAGAACTTTTGAATAATAATTCAAACACTTCGGACATTCTTAAGCCAATATGCCTAAAGTTGAACTCAAACAAAACTATTTATTGTGATATTTCAACCGGTATATCAAGACCTTTTATTCCACTAAGTATTCTGAAAATTGTTTGTGAATCTTTAGATAATTTGTCTCATCCAGGCATACGAGCTTCAGTGAAACTTTTAATTAAGAATGTTATATGGACCTACCTCACAAAAGATTCAAGAATAATGGCTCAAAATTGTGAACCATGTTAAAAATCAAAAATTTCAAGGCATACAAATTCACCTCTTGGTACATTTGTAGTTGCATCGCGACGCTTTTCTGAAATCATCTTGACATCATTGGTCCATTACCAATTTCTGGAAACAAGACGTTAATATGTCGTTACACACGTTGGGCTGAGGCGGTTCCAGTTCCGGATATTACTGCTGCTTCGGTCGCTTTCGCTGTGTATTCTGTCTGGATAACCAGATTCAGCGTCCTTGATTTCATTGTAACTGACCAAGGAGCACAGTTCGAATCTCTTTTATTTGCTGAGTTATTGAAACTATTGGGATTTCTTCACAAGCCTACTACAAGCTATAACCCTAAATGTAACGGAATGATAAAACGGTGGCATCGAGGTTAAAATCCGCATTAATGTGTCATGGCAGAACGGTCTGGAGCAGCATATTTCCACTGATTCTTATCTCTGTTTGATTTGTTACTGCACAAAAAATTAATTGGAATCCATACCTAAGTGCCGGATTCATACATTGTATATGCAGTTGTTAGAATTGAAAGTGAGTTGTAAAGGGTTCCAAAATAAAAATATGGAGTGGGAATAACCCCATACCAAAACCTAGCTTCACAAATATATCTTTCGCATGTTTAGAGTTGTAATCGCCTCTCGCGAGAAAGTTTCTGCCAAGCTGGTTAAAATAATCAATAAATTGCAACTGTTAAGAACATTCTTCGATAAAAGCAGATATTAGTTACTTTACTTGTGTGAAATATTTCATTTTATTAGAGTTCATCACGCGGACTTCATTAGTTTTATTTTCTTATCGGCACATCTATTTTACGTCCATACTTCATGACTCAATTAACTACCCGGTACGCCAAAATACTTTAATCTAAACCAATTAATTGATAAAAAATCGAAAGCAAATTTATTAAAATAAATTATGGTCATTTAGGCACTTTTAAAATACAGCTACATCGAAAATGAATTTGCATACCTTTAGACACAGTTTTACCTACACTGCAAAAATCGCGAATTAAAAATATCACGTAGTATAACTTTAGGCGTATTTACAACAAATGGTATAATTATATCAAAAGCACACTGAAGCTTATTTTATTAATAAAATTGCTGCTGATCGTGAGACACTTCTTCATAGTATATGACACAGGCTTAAACGAATTTTGTGTATGCATTCTGTACCTGCTACAATAACATCTCATAACACTACAAAATGAATCGATTATGCCCATCCTAAGTAAGACGTTGATTTTAAAAATAATTCGTAAATATTTATTTGTTTTCTTTATATTTGTCGACAATCTATATTTGCTAAATAATTTGAAATACAACATTGCAAAATTCATAAAAGCAAAAAACCAATATCTCAAACCCCAAAAACAAACCAAATTTGGTAAAAAGCTCACAAATCGATGTTAATATCGCAACAAAAATCTTATTCAAACCTCAAATAACAAACCAAAGTCAAGGGCCAACAACGACAAAAGTTTTGAAGTCAAGGTCGATACTAAAGTCAAAATGAAAGTCGATAAAACCAATCAAAGTTAAAGTCAAGATATGAAACAGAAGGCAAACTTGAAGTAAAAATCACAGTGAATGTTAAGTTTACAGCAAAGAAGTAAAAATTGGAATCAAACTCGAATTATACGAAAAAAACGTTCAACATCGAAAAAAAATTAGAGTAGAAAATGAAGGCTTGCACAAAATTTTCTCTAAATTCAAAATAAATTCGAATCCAATTACGAAGAAAAAAATGAATGCAGTAAAATTCACAGTCAAATTTGAAGTGGTAAGCAGACATAAAGCTTTGAAGTCATAATACGCAACACCGTAATTAAAAATAGGATTTCAAATCGAAATCTCCTTCCGTTATCGCTGGTATGCTAATAAATCACCCACCAACCCTATTACAAGTGACACGAGAGTGAACTACGAAAACAAATTAGACAATAGGAGCCGTCTAAATTAAAACAGAAAAATGGAAGCCGAATTTGAACAAAAAGATAAAATCAAAGGCAGGTAGAATTGAAGTTTCTGAAAAATCGAATTCCAAGTCGAAAAATTGGAGTTGAAAAAATTGAATTTAGGAAACTCATAAAAGGAATCCACACTACCAACCTATAGCGGGCTTGTCTGTTATACTTAGTTAAGGGATAACACCTATTCCCAAATTTCTCAATTAATCTGGATTACAGAAGGTCATCGACGAAGTATAACTTGCAATACACTTTAGTGGACAATTTAGTAAACTTAAATTAAATAAATTGCTGTTGGGATACAGCTAAACGAATTTCTATTGCAGTAGGATTCACAATAAAGTCAATTAAATAATCGGAAATACTGCGCAATAAGAGTAAGTAGAGAGCTTTGGCTTAGTTTCTTTATCTCTAACGTTTAAATCACCATAAAAATGTGTAATGATGTCATAGCTCTACTGGTGGTTAATGGTTTAAAGTCGTTCCTCTGTTTATATCTGTCTTAGCCGAAGTTTTGAGAACATAGAAGCATCCAACACACAATTTAACTTTATCACTTGGTTTACGCCCCGACGACACCAACGAAGAATTCCATGGGTTATAACTATCTTAACGTTCGCTTTCTTGATTCTTAATGACGTCCAAGCCTTGACATTACATCTAGGCCTACGTAATTCAAAATTTATTGGTATACGAGTCTAAATGAAGTAACTAAACAGGATGCCCACCCCTTGGACTACGAAAAAGTTTCTAGGCCTTTAATGCTTTATCAGACGCCATCTCGTGTATACTATAAACAAGCAAAAAAGACTAGTGGTAATGAATTCTTATAAAATCAATTTACCTTGGCATCGACTACCTCAGATCAACTTTCAGACCTTAGTCCCCAAGTTGGCACATTTTATTTGATACATGATAATCATTTTATTTCAATATTTATATTGGAATTTGCGCTGCAGACGCTTTAGTTTATAGCTTAACTTATTTGAGAGACACCTTAATCATCCTTAGGAAAATTAACTGTCGGAAGTAAATTCGTACAAGGTCGATTTGCTATGATGTTCACTATCTGTCACAAAAACTTTAAGAGAATCCGTATATTGTAACTGTTACTTTAGTCGCTTTTGTGTATAAGATTCATTTTAGTCGTTACACACTTGAATTATTGTTCCTCAGGGATATTGAATGGAAGAAATAAAATTTCCCGGTAATTTGAATTGAATAGTGTGCCTTGCGATAAACATCGAATTTTTTCTTGTTTTTTTTTCTGTTTCGTGGTTATTTTATTTCGTGTGTTGTTAATTTTATTGTGCTTTGTTTTACAAGACGTGTTACGCGAACTAATGGTTCTGTCCATCATAATTGCAGCAAACGCGTGTTTTGTATGTGACAGTGTAGTGAAGGACAATGGTATAAGATGCAGTGTTCAATGCAGCTTAATTGCATTTTTAACATTTTTAAAGTACGTGGTGATAAACTGTCAGAATTAGCTGTCTTTGTAAATACATTGATATGTCGGTCAAGAGTATTGAAAAGTGTGCTAAAGATAACTTGATTCAGCAGGTTTCTGCTCTAAGCGTTCATTTGTGCGCGAATGATTCACTCGGCCATGTTAAACCGTGTGATGAATTAAACCAAAGTGATGTGATTGGTGATGTAAGTGTGTCGGTAACTGTAAATTCATCTGGAATTGTGTTTGAATCTAAAAGTCTTCTAAACGTGACGGTTCCGATACCTGCTGTTTCAACTAATGAATTTGTTTCAAAAAATCCCACAACTGTAACTTTTTCGGTACTTCGAAAATCAGCTGGTGCGTTACCATGGAATATTTCACCACCCATTTTCCAATCTATTACTGATACAACTGAATTGCCGTCTTGTCAACCTACTTCTGAAAATAGTTCGATGCCGTTTTGTCAGCCAATAAACTTACGAAATAAGAAAAAAGTAAAAGCTTATAAAAACAATAATGTTCCGGCTGAGCAGACTACTTCTGCCTTTTCAAATTCTGCTCATAATAACAATGTAAATATTTTATTATTGGCACTGGCAGTGGGGGTATTTTACGGGCTGTGGAACCACGTAAACAGATTTTTGTCTCCAGAATGCATCCGGATGTTACCGAAACAAATATTAGACAATATTTACAAGAAGAATTCAATTTGTCTGATGCAGCGGTTCAACAGGATTTCTCTTCATTTAAAATAAGAGTTTCAGTTACTGTTTTCGACAAATTGGTGGCGTCAACTTCTTGGCCAGCTGGAGCTTTTGTGAAGGAATTTCAAAACCAAACTAACAGTCATCCTTTTTTAGGGTTACGCTAACACATTCAACAAATTGTTTATCTAAATGATAACATTAAGAATAATACTGTTTCATGCATCAATACTATAGTGCCGACATTTTACAATTATAAATTTAATCTCCTCCAGTTTTCCGTTTTAGTCATTTATATTTACACACTCTATTTTGAGCTGTAGCTCATTCACATTAGAGTGTTCAAAAGTTGGCTGATATTTTATTTAGAAAAAGAAACTGCAAACAACTGCCGAAATTGCTGTTCAGTCCTTCCCTTGAAAATGTCCATTATCTCTTCATTTGGAAAACATTCCACTCGTTTTAGCTGGGTCCAGGAATTTTAATTGCCCAAAATTGCCCCTTTGATTCAAGTCGTACCACGGTTATTTATTTATTTTTAAAAATATTTTCTTGTACGAAAAAATAAAAACCACAACCTGACTTGAAAGTCAAAGCCAACTACACATTCCTTTATAGGTTTCATTTTTTGAACACATCTGTTTTTCTAGGAGAGATTAATAGTATTTTGTCAACGATTAAATCAAAAAATTTATTAGTTTTTGGGAACATAAATATCAATATATTAGAACTTCCTTCATCTTCAGATGATTACATATTTCTAATGGCGTCTCAAGGTCTAAAATCTTTAATAAATCCGCCAACGAGAATTTTAAATAATTCTTCGACGTGCATAGATCACTTATTTTTTTAGACATTCATTGAAAAAATTATCTAAAAATTCTAGTAACTCTACTTTGAAAATGCGGCTCACAATTTTAATTAAGGCTCTTAAACATGATATTTATTTTGCCAAAGCCAATTTATATGAAAATAAATTTAGCTACTCAACAGATAATATTAAAGATAGCTGGAAAGTTGTCAATGAAATTTTGAACAATGAAAGCAAGAAAGATACGATTGCGGAAATAATGATTGATGATAACTTATCAGTAACGAATCAACTTGAACAAGCCACGTTATTTAACAATCGTTTCGTTAACTCGGTTCTTAATTTGAAAGAAACTAGTAAATTTGATGACCAATTAGGTTCTGAACTTATTTATAACAATTCGGAATTAAAGTCTTGCGTTTTCTGGGAAACTGATCCGTTTGAAGTTCTAAACATCATATCTCAACTCAAACCGATTTGCACATCGGGCAATGATGATGTTAGTAATTTATGTTGGCTCTATTTTTGTAGATTTGACAAAAGCATTCGATATGGTAACTAGTATTAATAAAAAAACTTTCCTATGCTGGTTTCCGTGGTGTTATTTTGCAGTTGTTTCGTTCTTATTTATCTGATCGGTGTCAGGTTGTTAAAATTAATGATGCTTGGAGTCAAGGTATAACCATTAATGATGGCGTTCCGCAAGGCTCTGTACTAGGTCCTTTGCTTTTTTTAATTTACTTAAATTCTATTTTTTATATTGACTTTAATTCTGAGTTGATAGCTTTTGCTGACGACCTAGTGTTTCTCTATAAGCCCCTATTCGTAGCACAAACATTCAACATATGAAATCAGATTTATGCCTTCTAAAGGGGTGGTATCTTGCTCAATCTATGTTTTTGAGCACTAAAACCAAAGGAATGTTTTTCAAAATTAATGATGCATTGGAAAACCCACACTGATTCTCTTCATATTTATCTGGCATCAGTGATTAGGAAAATGTATATATTACGACAAGTATGTCCGGTAGGTGTTTTAAGAACTAGGTATTTATTTTGCCCTTGTGGAGTCGAGGTTGTCGTGTCGACTAGTGTGTTGGGGTGGTACTTACTATGCTAGGATTTATCCTCTTATTATAATGCAAAAACAGATTATTATTTAGAATTATTCTTAATACTCCACGTTTATCTGCTTCGTGGCCTTTATTTCAGTCTTTGGAAATTCTTCCTTTTAAGCATTTATTTGTGTTCAAAATTATGAAAGTTTTTTTCATTATTGATGTCAATTGATTAGTTACAATTTGAGAAATGTTCAATTTATTCGTCTTCAGAGAATTACAACCGACAAATTTTCAAAATTCATTTTTAATTCTTGCTCCGAAAGTTTTTAATAACATTCCTGTTAAATTGAGAGATTGTCGGAAACATTATGGAATTGCGACATTTATAAGAAGTGATTTATGTGACGATTGTTCCGTGTTATTAAAATCAAACATCAATAATATTGAAAGTCTGGTTATCAAATTGAACGACGTGAAAATTTTAAATGTTTATAAACCTCCTGGCTCTTCTTGGCCTACACCATTGCCGGTATTTAATCATCATTCTTAATCACGAAACCTCAACATGAGCCTCGGATATTTTTGGATTCACAACAACGACCTCGGACACGATATAAGGACAACGATTTTAAATTTGGAACATGGAACGTACTCAGCCTAAACCGCCCGGAGAGCCTCCATCAACTCTTCGAACAAGCATCTACGTATAAAAACGACCTCGTAGCGCTACAGGAAACAAGACTAATCGGCAATGACATCACCGATTATAGTCGCTTCGGACTAACTCTCTGCCATAGCAATAACATGGATAAATATGAATTGGGCGTTGGTTTCTTGATTAGCAATCGATGCCGTCAATTTGTGACTGACTTCATGCCTGTCAGTAATGGGATTTGTACACTCAGGTTTCATGGACATCACTTTAACATCACATTTGTGAACATTCATGCCCCCACCGAGGAGAAGCCTGATCAAATCAAAGACGCTTTCTACGACCAGCTCGAAACCGTCCTGAGCAAAATTCCGCAACATGACATCAAAATTGTTTTGGGCGACTTCAATGCTCAAATTGGCAGTGCTGGCAGTACATATTGAAGCACTATCGGCCCAAACTCCTTGCACCATACATCAAACAACAACGGGATGCGCACCATCGAGCTAGCTTTACTGTACAACTTGGTGGTTGCCAGCACATACTTCCCACATAATCGCATTCATAAAGCCACATGGAAATCAAACGACGGAACAACGGTCAACCAAATCGACCACATCCTCTTGTCCAAGAGACATTTTTCTAGCCTTAAAAACATCAAAACTAAACGTGGAGCTAACATTGATTCAGACCATTTCCTGGTAGTTGCTGAATTAAAATTTCGTCTATCAACCACATATAATCATCGCTTCCAGCGCATCACTCGTTGGAACACTGTGGCATTGAACGACCAAGTTACCAGAACCACCTTCGGGATGACTGTATCAGAAATCTTGGAAAATAAACCACTTCCTGACTCCGTTCAAGAACAGTGGGACATTATCAAAACGGCGGTAACCGATGCCTCAAAGTCCACCATAGGCCAAAATCCGTCAAGGCCTAAAAATCTCTGGATTGATGATGATTGTATTGGTGCTATTCGGGAAAAAGATCGCGCACGACAACGAGATCTATCGCAAAGAACAAGGCAATCCCACAACGCCTACATGACTGCGAGGAGAATCGCTAATCGGCTATGTAGACGGAAGAAACGGGAATGGCATGAACAAGAGGCACGCAACATCCAAAATTCTACCTGAGAGATAGATATCGTTGCATAAGAGAATTAGCTACGGACTTTCATCCACGTAGCAGCGCTATTCGCAACAAATCAGGCGAGTTGGAAATGGACACCAAAACCGTCCTCGAAGTGTGGCGAAATTACTTCTCCTCGCTTTTAAATAAACAGGCACCACCTTCCGAGCAACAACCTCTCTTGCTTTAACGCGATATTAACGTCGAGATGACACCACCACCTCCTCCATCATATGATGAAGTGCGGAACGTGATATCGCTGATGAAAAATTACAAGACACCTGGTGAGGATGGTATCTGCAACGAAATGCTCAAATATGGCGGTGATTATCTGTTCTGCCGCATGTTTGAGCTAATATCAACAATTTGGTCTAGAGAAGAAATCCCAGTAGAGTGGAAGACGGCTCTAATATGTCCACTTCATAAAAAGGGAGATCGATTAAACTGCAACAACTATCGCTGTATAGCTTTGCTGAACACGGGCTACAAGGTTTTGGCTAACGTAGTCGCAGCAAAGTTATCAAATTATAGCGAGAGGATCTTGGGTGATTATCAATGTAGTTTTCGGCCAAATAGATCAACGACCGATTAAACTTTCACGCTGAGGATTTTGCTGGAGAAATGCTATGAAAAGGACATCCCTGTACACAGTCTATTCATAGATTTTCAACAGGCGTATGACAGCATTAAGAGGAACACGTTATGGAACGTATTGTCCTATCTGGGCATACCGTCAAAATTGGTTTCAATGTGCCAGCTTTTAACGGATGGCTCAATATGTAAGGTGCTAATAGAAGGCAAAATTTCGGATGCCTTCGAGATAACATCTGCAGTGCGGCAAGGAGACCCAATAGCTCAAACTCTATTCAATCTATCATTAGAGTATGTCATTCGTCAGCTGAATATAGCCCAGCGTAGCTGCCTGTATTATAAATCAACCCAGCTATTAGCATACGCTGACGATATTTGCATTCTGGGTCACAACATCATCTCTCTGAAAGAGGTCCTCCTCCCGTTGGAATTAACAGCCCAACAAATAGGCCTTCAGATCAATGAAGCGAAGACCAAATACATGGTGACCGCGAGAAGGCAGACTCGTGGGGACTTCATTTCAGGAGATACTCAATATGAAAAGGTGAATGAGTTTAAATACCTAGGATCACTGATCACTGAGCAAAACTCCGTTTCTGTGGACATTTCATCGAGGATCGCAGCAGCCTACCGAGCATTTTATGCCAATATCAAAATTTTCAAGTCTCCTCATATATCGCGCAAAATAAAATTGGACATATACAAGGCGCTGATAAGACCAGTTGTCACCTTCGGTTGCGAGTCTTGGACACTAACAGCGCAAAACATGCAGAAAATCGCTGTAACTGAGCGTAAGATCATAAGAAGAATTCTCGGTCCCATTAAAGAAGGAGCCACGTACAGAATGCGAATGAATCACGAGATCAGAAATGATCTCGATAAAGTCGACATCATAGGATTCATAAAATCGTCAAGGCTGAGATGGCTTGGGCACGTACTACGTTCACAAAATCGGACCACTAAACAGGCCTTGGAGTCGACACCAGCGAAAGTAGGACCTCGTGGGAGACCACCTACCCGATGGATGGACGACGTTGAGAGGGACCTGTACACACTCGGTCACCGTGTCTGGCGTTCTCTTGTGGCGGATCGGATTATTTGGAGGAGCATCGTTGAGGCGGCCACATCCCTTCATGGGATGTAGCGGCAGCGGAAGAAGAATAAGAAGTATATATGGGCGATTCCAATAATCATCATTGTCTGTGGGGTTACTTACAACCAAGTTGATTTGAATGGAGAATTTATACTTGATTGGGCAAACAGAAACCGTTTACACTTATTATTTGATGCTAAAGATAAACCAACATTTCATTCTGGTAGATGGAACAGAGGATATAACCTGGATCTATGTTTTGTCTCAACAGATGATACGTTCAATGTCTTATCTGCTGTAAGAACTGTAAGTAATAAATTTCCAAAGAAGTCGGAATACAAATTCCAATGATAAAATCATTGCCGAAACCGAGGTGGAACTTTAAAAAAGGTAATTGGATAGAATTTGCCAAAGCGATAGATTCGAACATCAGATGGATTCCTCCGGTTGTTGAAAATTATAATAGATTTGTGGGACTCCTAATAGCGACGGCCAAACGATTTATTCCAAGAGGGTTTCGAAGAACATACATTCCAAATTGGTCCGATGAATGTGAAAGATTATGGATGTTGTACCAAGAGCACGAATCTAAAGAATGTGCAGATGAATTAATTAATGAATTAAATCAGGAGCGTACTGCGAAATGGTTAAATTTAGTTGAAACAATGGATTTTTTACGTTCAAGCAGAAAAGCGTGGGATCTATTAAAGAAAAGTGGTGATTCTAGTAATACATATAGGGTTAACATTACAACAGTACATCCGAGGTATGTTGCGTCAAGATTAGTCAAAAACTCAAAATTTCGTATACCCAAAGATAAAATTCGAAACGTTAAAAATAAATGGAGAAGATAAAAGAAGTTAATTACGGATTCTCCATTGGCTTCGTCAGTATCTTTAGATAAAATTAATAGACTACTAACATATCTAAAACCAAGAAAAGCTTTGTGGAGTGGATGAGGTGTTTCCCGATTTTTTTATTAATTTATCAAAAAACGCCCGTAATTGGTTGGCGAAATTTTAATCTGATTGTTATAATCGTGGTAAAATTCCTCCGATTTCGAATTTATCAAAAGTTCGTGCCATTTTAAAACCTGGAAATTTCCTTACCATGACAGAGCGGTGATGCAGAGCATACTTTGACATTGGATTTGGATTTAATAAATGATTATTACAAGAATTGGCGTCTGAAGGCGGATCCCAGCAAAACCGAAGTTGCATTTTTTCATTTATCAAATCAACATTCGAATACTCGGTTAAATGTTTACATGGATGGAAATTTAATCAAATTTAATTAGAATCCGATGTATTTGGGAGTTACTTTGGATCGAGCTTTAACTTTTAGAAGTCGTTGTTTAAAACTTGGACAAAAAGTTAAATCAAGAGTGAACATTATCCAAAAGCTATCTGGAACTCGATGGGGTGCGAACGCTAAAACGTTATGTATATCAGCAATGTCACTGGTGTATTTAACGGCTGAATATTGCTCATCTGTCTGGGAACGTAGTGTCCAGACAAATCATGTAATTATGTAATTACAAAACTCAATAGTTGCATGCGAATTATTTCGGATACAATTAAAATAACACCATTACCATGGCTGCCGATATTGTCCAATATTGAACCACCTCACCTTAGAAGACAATTAGCATTATACAAAGAACATTTAAAAATTACAAGAAATTTAAACCTTCCTATTCATTTCGACATCAATGGAAGAATAGAAAACCGTTTGAAGTCTAGAAAACCTTTTTGGACTAAAATGGCTGAGTTGGGAGACTTAACCAATTATGACATCAATAACAACTGGAAGGCACTTTTCAATGAATCAGAGTTTGTCAACAAGCATCTAATCGAAGATCCAACATTAGTTGTCCCTGGATTTACAAATTTAAGATATTAAATTAGTCAATAAATTTAGAACAAATCAGGGTGTGACAAATTCTGAATTAAATCGTTACAACCATGAAATTTCAGCTGCATGTGATTGTGGACATCCTATACAAAATATTGCTCACATTTATCAAGAATGCATATTTAGAAGATTTAAAGACGGATTGGAGGAAATCCATCGGATGACTGACGATGCGATATTGTGGATGGATAACTTAGACATTTTATATAACATAATTATATTATCAAAATATTTGTAAATAAGCTTAAACTTTCAGTTAATTATACGGTTTAATGTTCCGGTTCAATTTCCGTTGAAAACTCTATTATGTAGTATTTCGGCAACAAAGAGTTCCACCAACCTATTAGATTTGAGAAAATGGATACTGTTTCACTGAGTGTGATTTTAGTAAATATGACAGGCCCATAACCTTACGTTATAAAAATATAAAACTCCTATAACTTTGGAGCTGGGAAAGTTACATTCAATGTTAGTCAGGAAATCTACGTTCGGAGAGTAGGAAGTTCCTACTCAGAGTATATTATTCGAAATAGCCCATCGGTCAGTTGCTTCCTTGGGAAGAATTATCCACCCCATTTATGAGCTCTAGCCGCGATTTGATATACTTATTGAAGGCTCTGAAAATTTGTTCGGTTTATATTCAAATCAATCGTTGTTTGAGTAAATGGGGTCAAGAAGAAAAGCTGATTAAATCTGCCCACTACTTTCCAAAATATGTTTAAATGAGAAAATAAAGTTGAATTTTTAATAAGTAGGTCGATTAAATCAAGATCATCCAAAATAATTTAGTTATACCTTACAAAAACAAACAACTTCCTACAACGAAACATTTTTGCTCTACTAACATTGACATCTGGTAGTCGTGACAAAACCACTGGTAGGAGAAAACTAAGCATAGCAAACGGAGTGACATTCATAGCGGTCGCAAAACTTTCTTTTGTTTGCAATTAGGGCTTTTAAATAATAATTTTAATACCGCGAACTCAGCTCGATTTTATCTTCCTATATATTGCATGCCAATAACAACAATATTCCAAATAAAACCGAAAAATTAACATGTAAAGTGAAACACGTAACGGTTATGTCTTAAGTGTAATGTAAGTTCATCGAAATGGTAATAAATAATGTAAATATCAATAATCGATATAATACCGCGTTGAGCACGGTTATGCGATGGACTTCTTTCGTAATTTAAGATCCAATTTTTTCTTTTTGTTATTTCATTTCATCTTTCTGCATAAAGTGAGAGTGTATATGTACGGGCAGGCGTACGATATATTACGCAAAGTAGACATTATAATTGAAAGTTTTTTTTTTTTGTGTTTGTTGGTTTACGCTATCTAAAATCGAACATTAATTTCATTCATATATTGATACCCCGGTATTAAGCTGAAATAAACACGTGCGAACGTATTTTTAGTTTAGTATTCATAAAAATCTCACCTCACCTAATCCCATGGATGACCGCAATCGAATCACGTCCCAAATTATATGATTTGATTAATTTGGCATTTTCCACTAGTGAGAAGCATTTGAAAAAAATTTCTAACGATGATGGCTTCTTTAATTCTTCTGTTTTTGTCTCTTCCGGTTTTTCGATGACCTTTTTCGGCATACTGGTGGTGCACGCCTTAATATTTACCACGACTTGTGTAATCTTCTTGTCCACATTATTATTGTTGTTTTCTAATTGTTGCTGTTTTAAATTGTCGTGTTTTTTATGGCTGCAATACTGAATGTACCAGATGTAAATGGTTCCAATAATTACGCAAATTAAATTAAATGTGAATATAAACCTGTAGCGATAAAATGGTAAAATATAATATTCTTGGTTGGTTAATAAATTTTTCGCGAACACTTACAAGAACACAAGAACAAAACCTTCGGTTAAAAAGTCTTTGCGTAGATTTAAAGTTTTGGTAAACAATGTGGTTGTGTTGGGTGCTAAAAAGTTGTTTGATGTAAAATTAGTATTTTGTAGCATTTCTTTTGACAGTTTCATTGTGTCATCGTTGGTACATGATTGAGGAAAACAGAATCCCATGTGAAGAATTTTCTATTATTTATAACAATGACGAAAAAAAAACAGTTAATCAAATTAAATAATCGCGCGCATTTTAGGTGTAAACAAAACTTACGCGATCCATTACTTGAACGTCAACTTGTAATTTAGGATAATGGCGGGCATACACCATTCGATATTCGACCGGAAATTTCGAGCCAATTTGTGTTAAATTCAAGTAATTCATTTTTGCGTAGACAGCTGATATATCCAATGATACTGGCATTTGTATAGTGTCACAGGCGGTTTTCGAACCAAGCCAATAATTATGCCCCCAAACAAAGCCTGGTTCTCTTCTGCCGCTTGCGTCAAGTACTGAAATGGAATAAAACATACTTTTTATATTAAATAATCATCTACAAAATTGTTATGTCTTAAAATTAACTGAAAGTAGACTGTAGTAGGTATAGTTGTCCCCTTTAATATTGGCAGATTATTGCTCTGCATTATCGACTTTAATTTAAGGAGAGTGTAATTTAAAGTTGATATGCCTGAACAAAGTTTCGAAACTATCTTCAAGGGAAAACAACTCTATTCGCTAAATAAAGGTAAACCAACTAAAAAGAGACGACAGGGTCGAAGCATGAAGCTGGAAATAATAGCTCGGAGAACGCACATATAAAGTATAACCTAGCAAAAGCCTTAAAATTAGCCAGTTACAGACCAATATTTTCTCGAGATATTCAGCATAAATATTAGCGTATAGCATAAATATGATAGCAGAGCTACCAATAGATGGCTGAACGCGATGTGATCCAGAAGAAAGTCGCTTAAGATGAAGTTTCACGTTACAACGACCAGGAAACTAAAAATAATCCGCCGTCTGGACTATTCCAAGAAACTAAGGAACGGACATATGGAAATATTATCCAGGAAGGACAGAGAGAATGATCTCCAGCTACTAACGCTGTGGGTGTCACACAAGATGGCACAACCAATTTCCGCCGTCAGAGAGAGGTAAGCGAAATAAAATTCGTGGATTCTTATTCTTATTAAAGGGCCATGTGGGCGTTCAGTCGTATCTCGCACTTCGACCTAAAATATCTTTTGTGCTTGGACCCTGCTTAATTATCCGTCCAGTCAATATTCAGGCTCTTAATGAACCTGATAATACTGCCGGCCGGTACGCGATATATATATCTGGGCTCATTACTCATAGCATGTACTTCTGTTAGGAAGACGATAGCATTGGTACCCAAGGACTTCGAGAGGGCAGTCTTTCCGTATATTCTTACCCTGCCGAGTCTATACCGTTTTGATTTTACTCTTACGAGATGCTGGCAATAGTAAGTCGAGTGTAAGTTACCCCTGTACTGCAGGAAGGCTAAATAAAACTGGAGGGTGCCTGGTATCTAGAGTCCGCATGCCTATCCGGACTGATTAACCTATCAGCCATTTATCCATCGGCATATGCTGTTCCACCTTAGATTAGGGATTTTTGTCTAGGATTTCTTCCCTAGCGCCGTACTTTAGCTGTGCTAAATGGCCTCAGTTACCAGTGGTTGTCACGAGAAGTCATCACGTACACTTGCGAATTGGGACCAGGTTACCCCTTATACAATTGTATCCATCACGCAGCTGCCTAATACATGACCAGAACAGCTCACGTAATGCGCCCCCTTCTGAAAGGTTACGGAGCTGGTACATTAATCTACTCAACATTGCCCCCCCCCCCTAAAATAGACGCCAAATCACCAAATACATTGGCCTAAATAAACCTATTAGTTTGTGGCCCGGTAAAATCTGTGAAGAGCTGTCCAAATACGCAATCACACAGCCGCGGTCATAGCTCCATCCATCATTTAATTTAAGCAATCTAAACAAGTCAAAACTGGCTACTTCCAACATATGCCTTCGTTTCCAAATCATAAACACTTCGACAAACCGCTTATACAGGGTAAATACACCTCTATCCAGAAGATACAGTAATGTGACAAACATCGCATCCCAAGGCAGACAGTAATTTATCAAAAACCTAATAAATTACATCGGACCAATAAAAGAGGTCTAATAAGTTTCTCAAGCAAATAGAGTCGTCTCACTTGGTAAATGTTTTTCACAAATTCCACAAAAACTTATTCACCCATCCGAACGCGTACGTATCTTGCTGGATAGAGGCTACTCAGTATTCAGGTATATAGTTCATGAGTGGGTAATTGGTTTCTCTTTACAGAAAAGCAAGATAAACCCTCGGTTCAACAGTTACCTGAATAAGGAACTTCGGGAAAACGGCTAGATATGAAAAATCGAACGTAAATCAGCAGACCAAGGTATTAGGCTTAGTGTCTATTAAAAGTGCGCACAGCCAAGGTCACGAGGAACAGCTACTGAAGAATATTTGTTAGTTAAAAGTTCAAAAAAGTTTAAATTTTGAGAAATAACCAAACACTATTTTGTTTTGTAAGTAAAGGGTTGGTCGATAAGAGTTTTGCCATGTGAATAGTAATTAAAAATTATTATTGCGTTGGGAATGATTTTGATTTCTTTATTAATATTATTAATTCTTTATTAACGCCGCGTCGGCCGCACTTATCAATACAATCCTATCAATAAGCTTTATTATCTCGTTCTTTAGCTCTTAGATTGTTCCTTACGATTTCTAGAATCCCAAATATTCTTAAATAATTTGGGAAATCCAAAAAGGAAAGTTTGAAAATCTAGAGTAATATGGAAAACCTTGACAAATTTTAAATCAATAGCTTAAACCTATGCGACTCATCAAGAAAATCTCTAAATTCTTAAAAATGAAAAGTCTCAAATAATTTTTCAAAACTCTCGTAATAACTGAAAACACTGAAGTTACAACATTGCGCGACTAAATATGTAAAGGATCACAAATATCGAATATAATTTTGGAAAGGCAGTAACGGAAGGAAAATTTAATGGCTGCTGTTGTGAACCAGTTGATGCAGCGACAAATGAAACAGCAAAGCGAGAGAACAATGGAGAAAATAAACCAGTCAAACCACGAAATTAAACCCAGAAGGAGCAACGAGGAGAGAAAATTAAAAACCAAATTACAGATGGTTAAAAGAGAATAGATGAGAATCTTCTATGTAGAATTATCTACTAATACGCATCTCGAAGAAGAGAAGTTTCATACGGAGGTTCAACAGGTTGAATAAAAATTAGAAACAAAAGTTCAACAGGTTGAAGAGAAATTACAAACGGAGATTCAACGTCTCGAGAAAGAAACTGATGTCAAAGGAAGTAGAAAAACGACGTACGTGGTTCAGACCGTTCACTTGATCAAATTAAAGCCACCAACATTCGACTGAACCACATCTGTCGGCATTTACAAATTTCCATTTCAAACAGCGGCCAATCATTGGAACGTTTAACATTTTTGGAATGGAATTGAAAAGTCGCTATCAAAAGGGGGGAATTTAAAGGATTAAAATTGGTGCATTCAGCATAAACACAGAGCTTTCGGTACCACCAAGATACCGAGATGTTGGCAACAAAATCATTATTTTGGATATGTGATCAAATCGGTCACGTCTCGCAAGACTGCTGGAAAATAATAAGGAAACAGGGAACATCACCATCTCCTATGCAGCGATCACCAAGCGGAGAGCAGACAATGGCCAAGCAAGAGGGCCAAATGGCGACGGAGTTATTAAACTAAAAGAGCCAGTTTATAGGCGCAGAATGACGACTGTCCAATAGCATCCATTCGCGTTTTGAAAGTAGCACAAGGCGGTGGCAGCTTAATAATCAAAGGCGGAATTGATGGGAAGGACTGCACAACCAGCTAACGGTTTAAAGTTACAAACGGCAACAGGAGGCAGTGAATTGATAAAAGGGAAAATATCGTGAATATAAGATCGGATGAATCTTTTTCCAACAGGAAATTCTTATGGCAGATATTGTGAATGAATTCATTTTGGGAATAGACTTCATGAGACCGAATGGCTTACGTAGTTGATGTTGGGTAGGAGTATTAATTTATGATGTTATGAGTTGCCACTTCAACCTAGCAGTCCAGGAGCAACTACCAGGCGAATTCTTTTTGATCATCACAAAGAGCTGCCACCGACCGAACTCGGGGACGATCGTGTGGGGAAGATTAGAGGGAGGTTCTGTTTCACCCAGGTTGTGGGTGAAGAAGAAGAAAGCGGAACCAAGAAATTTATAATCGGGAAAGCCCTAGTTAAACCAGACAACAAGTACACACTACCTATTAGGACTCTAAATCTCTCCAATAAGATGAAAACTATCAAGAAAGGGAAGGTCATAGGCAAATGTGACGAAGCATCGACGATAGTAAAATGTGCGCAGTTCATCAAATAATAATGGAAGGATCACAATGGTAAAGTACTGAATTGATGCTGGAACAGAGATGCCGATTTGCGAACCACCCAGGAGGTTACCATTGGCAAAAGAAGTAGGAGTGAATCAGATGGTAATAGATATGCAGGAAGCAGGAGTAATGGTATCATCTAACAGCCTATGTAGCTCAGTAGTAGTTTTTATTTATTTATTTATTTATACCTACAGTAAAGTACAATCGGTAATAAGAAATTATAATGCAATACAAAAATATTAATAATACGTTAATGGTACAAAAAATATTAATTATCAATAGCAAAAAATTTAAAAAACTCATTTCTAAACGAATTTCTTGACATATTAAAATCAAAAATTTCAAAAACAGAGT
Source organism: Tipula helvola (assembly GCA_963556165.1). Classification (NCBI taxonomy): domain Eukaryota; kingdom Metazoa; phylum Arthropoda; class Insecta; order Diptera; family Tipulidae; genus Tipula; species Tipula helvola. The sequence goes on along the minus strand of OY744483.1, from coordinate 190,665,832 downwards.
TAAAAATTTGCAACATTCTCAAGACTGGTTCAGAAAGTGCGTAGTTTGTAGTAACAGAATCAATGTGTAAGAAACCGTCCCGTCGCCGCAAACAACGCGTAGGAGCGTAAAAATTGAAATGCGTAAGTATTTCATCACAATCAATTCGTGAGGTCAAAACATCGCGCACAAAGATAGCTGATGCTATGTCTCTTCGGTGATTTAATCGTTGTAATTTTAATAAATTACAACGATCTTTATAAGGCAGAAGAACATAGTTATTCACTCAATCAGAAGGTAGACCGCGAAGAGCATACAGCACAGATTGCTTCTGAAAGCTTTCACTTTTATCTGAATGACACTTATAAAATGGTGACCAGATCTGAGAAGCGAATTCAAGAATACACCGAACAAAAGACACATATAAAGATTTTAGTGTAAGCGGGTCACAAAAGTCTTTACAATTACGCTTAATGAAGACTAACGTAATGTACGCCTTAGCAATAATAGAAGCAATATGTTTTGTAAAGGAAAGATCAGAAGAGAAAATTATACCCAAGTCAGACATGAACTCAACTCTGTCAACCACCATATTATAAAGAAAATACTGCTGAAGAATAGGTGATCGCTTTCTAAAAAAAGACATAACCTTACATTTGGCCACATTCAACAACAATTTGTTGTTAAACGACCAACTGCAAAATGTGTTCAAATCACTTTGTAACTTTAAACAATCAGAAATTGAAGAAATCGTAGCGAATATTTTCATATCATCTGCGTAAAGAAGGCTGTGCAAATTCAAAACACTCCACAACATCATTAATAAATAATGAGAACAGAAGTGGACCAATGTGACTACCTTGCGGTACTCCAGAAGTTACACGAAATAAATGAGAAGCAGAATCATTAATCTTAACGTATTGTGACCGGCCAAACAGATAAGTTTCCAACCATTTGATAGGGATGAACTCACAATTTAGTTTCTCTAGCTTATAGATAAGAATTGAATGATAAATTTTATGAAAAGCTTTTGAAAAGTCAGTGTAAACTACATCTACTTGTTGCCGGCCCTCGATTCTGCTGTATAAATGTCCACAGAATGCAGCCAAATTGGTAATTAGAGATCTTCCCGGATAAAACCCATGTTGTGCAGGCAAAATAAGAGATTTGTATTAGGCAGCTTCGTTATGGGTTCAATTGTATAACGAATAACCTGGTTACAATTCGCAAGTGTTACTTCACTTCGCCATACTAATTGAATGAGGTCGGAAAGATTGTTCCACAAAATGTCCCCTCTGAATATCAAGAGCTCTTAGTCAATGCAAAAAGAAAAATTCACTCCATGTATCGAGTAGGTACCAAATCGATTTTAACACGTAGGTTTCCTTGCCGATCCCAAAAGACAGTTGACCATGGTCTAAAAGTATGGTGCAATCCTGTAATTTGTTTAAAAGAAATTACGCGAATTGTACTCATTGCTGAGTTGTTGTACTTTTAAAACCGCGGCCTTCCACCACCCACGCTTTCTTTGTCTAAAGTTACGCTTAGCGGTTCTCCTAGCAAAGACCGCTTAGTTTTTCCGTGCGATTGAAAAATGGTTTGCGCTTCTCTATGGGCTACATTTTGGTGCTCGACAGCAAGACGTAGAGTCCGTTTAGCAGCACTAAACCGATTTTTTCAGTCCCTCCCAAATAGAATTCACATCGTTAAACCGCTGATTGAATTCCACAATACTATTGAAACGTTCATTAAATCCAAAGAGGACAATTTTGAAAGGTACGTCCCTTTCCTCTTGGTTCAACCTTCGCCAATATCATGATAGAACTTTTGATACAATTATTAAAAAAGTATATGTACGTTTTGTATCATCTGCTCCATTATTATTATTAAAACTTGGTTGGAACCAACCTAGGTTCCGCATTCAATGCCACAGAGGGCCCATGGTGCTCCATAATTAAAAGGTTAATCATTTTGTTTTCTCATATTCTAGTTACCACAAATCGATCGAAAAGTTGATGCTCGAGTTAGGATTTAAATCCTCAGATTTTACAACCATTGATTTTAAGCACCGGCGCCGTCTGTTGACTTAAATTTTCAAACACGCAATAAATCGGATTAACTTTTTTTTAGCAATTTTAACTTATTTGCAAATTGATTTGGGTACTTTCGAAAAACAAATTTTAATCATATTTTATTTTTACATCCTAATTTACTTTAACATTTTCTTCCAAATAACTGAAGGTTTGGCTATAATACAAAAACGAACAACAATTTATTTAAAAATATGAAATAACTCGCTTAGACTAAGCGGCGAAGCTATTGAAGACATTATACTGGTTAATCTAAGCTTTTCGGTTAATCGAAACGATATTAACCAAAATATTGCTGCTATTAAGTCCTGAATTTATTCAGCTAGTCGGCGAAAAATTAAGAATTGCAGTCAAAACAGTGAATTCTGTGGCCAAATAAAATTCAGAAAATAAATTCAGTGACGCAATAAGCGCAAATGCTAATATGTCTATTATTGTCTAATTTGATAAAAAGTCGTCGGTAACCTAAAATTGAAAGATGTATTTCTACCATTTATTAACAACAATAATAAACTATAACAGTGGCTTAGGGAAGGGAGTTGCAAGGGAGTTAAATACCCTGTGAGTTTCATATATAGCATAAAATCATCACATCTTCATGTGGCGCAGTAAACAAAATCATTTATAATTCGAATTCGGAAAATAATCATTACCTATAGTAAATATTATAGGTATAATACATGGAGCCTTTATTTGTTTCTTCACTTAAAAGAAATGTAAACAATGCGGCATAATATTAGCCATATGTTTTATAGATCTATATAGATCTTTTATCCAAATTATGTTGAAATTTATATTGCAACAAAACGCAATGCTTACATAATTTGCCTCTCGATGACGCAATATTCAGATTTGGTGATTTCATATTTTAGTTTAAATAAAGTTTCTATTACATATTTGTATTCGCATAAAACACACAGAAATGAGGGTTTTCCTTGAGTTTTGGTTTAGAGTATATAATTCACTAAGTCAGTACGTTCTTGCCTCATACTTAATGTATGAAATTAGAATTGTATTTTTTATTTGGTCGTAGCTACCTGATGTGTAGACCGAACTTTTTGTTCGTGCGAGCTTCTCATTACGAGACCAAACTACTACAGATAAAACTCAAGGAAAGTTTTCATTTTTTTGGGAGTCAATACACTTTGTATGACTCTCGGGTTAAAGTACGGGAAGGGGGGAGGGATTTTGATTTTCTACTTTTTTGGTAGATATATTATAAATGATTGGCCTCTTCATTTTTTCTGATTAACAAGTCGAAAAATGTTGTGAATGCCATTATTGTTATTATATTAATATTTTGTCTATAAAAAGTCGAAAGAATTTTATTAATTAAAGTACAATTTTATGCATTGGTATTGATGCATTCCCTTGTTATGTATACATTGGAGCTTTGGACACAATGCGTGTTGGGTTATCTTACAGGTACATCGATATTTTCGATATTTTATGGAATTTGTCGAGGTTCTAAAGCGTATTGGAGAAATTTCGCATGTTATTATGTAACAGATATTATTTGAGATTTTACGATTTTTTTTAGATTATATTCGAGTTTAGTTTGAACTTAAAATTTTGAGTTTTTGGATAGTTGGTTTTGAGTTGCTTTTCATCTAGTTTATTCAAAATTATACACATTATTCAATTATTCGACTTTTTTCAGTATTTTTTTTTTAGTTTTTAACTTTATTTGAAAGTTTCGGGAATATTCTAATTTTTTGGGGAAAACAAAATTATTCTACATTAGTAGAGATTTTCGGAATTACCTGAGAATTTTTGAGGTTTTTAAGTTTATTCGAGATTTGTTGATAATTATGTTATTGAGATTTCTAGACATTTTTATACCTACATATTTTTGATATCGTTCGAAATTTTTAATATTATTCGATTTAGCTTCGAGTTGAAGTATTAATGCGTAGCACTGAGATGCTTCCTTGTAACTGTCAGAGCTTCTTTACCCAATGCGCGATCCAACAAGTAAAGATTAATACCTGCCTTAAATTTATTCATTTTGTATTCCTTCGGAAATTTGAAGTGTATTAACGAATTCCACTTTTTTGATGTTCGGTATAAAAATACGCACTTGATTTCTTCAGTTTGAAGTTTTGGGAGCTTCGTGCTGATATATCGTGGGATAAGGAAGCGTCCGTTTTGTTCGATGCCAAAATAACATTAGCCTAAACAAACCTATTGGTTTATGACCCGGTAAAGTCTATGAAGAACCGCGGGCTGTCCAAATACACAATCTCACAGCCGCTAATGTGATTTGCGATACAGCATCACATCTTTACAGCAAAATATTATCTTACAGCAAATACATCTTTATCCACAGGAGACAGTGATGTGACAAAAACCGCATCTCAAGAAAATCTCGAAACGATAAGTCTCAAATAATTTTTCAAAACTCCCGTAATATCTAATAAAGTAATAACACTGAAGTTATAACATGGCGCGACTAAGTATCTAAAGGATTTTATTTTAAACTTACTTTTATCCTTTTTAGTCTGCGGTGTGATTTTTTATAATAATTTGTTCCTCTAATTTTCGCCGTTTTTCAACTCTAACATCATCAACCTTTGCCGATTTCAAAGGTTAATTTTTCCAGTCTTCGAAACAGTTGTTAAAGCCGATTTCCGGAATAGACTTCAAAACCTTCTTCCATTCACCTTTTCAATCGAGTCAAAACAATATCTCCCAAACGGTTTTTTGAGTTTCGGGAATAGCCAGAAGTGAGACGAAGTTAAATCAGTCACGTACAAATAATGCAGTGTAACACGGCCCGGTACCGTGATTCAAAAACGAAGAGTTGTCCCAAATTTCTTACATAAATGATATTTGTGTGATGTCAACAAGATCTCTAATTGTCAATCGACGATTTTTCAGCACCAAATCCTTAACTTTCTAGAGGTGGTGTTCGTCGGTAGACATCGAAGGACGGCAAGGACGTTCATCGTCTTTAACTCATTCTCTATGTACTTTAAACGACTTATCTCAATCAAAAACAATTACTCTGGACAGTGCATTGTCACCAAAAGCCTTTTCCAACATTTCCAATGTTTTGGAAACCGAAATTTCATTTTAGATGTAAAATTGAATGCAACTTCTTTGCTGAACTTTTTCACTCATTTAAAAATCGATAAATGTTTTTTTACATAAAAACAAACAAGCGTATCTCATTAACTATTAAAGATATTGTTACGAAATTTGATATAGATATCTGTTAGGGTGCTACCAACGTAAGAAAAAACTCGTTTGGATAGGCCCGCGCGATTTAAATGGAAAAGACTTACTTCTTTTTATTCAGTCATATAGCCACCCTTATGCCACCAAAATTTAGCACGTGCTCGCCTTGACTTAGATGATATCTTAGAAAATATCTATTTCGCCACAAAAAATTTCAAAATTCTACCAACCTTTGAAAACCAATCGAAAATTCCAAACATTGAATTCATTGGTTGTTTTATTTGACCAACATTGAATTCCAATTTCAATTCCAATTCCTTGGTCAAATAAAATACAACTAATATATGTGTGTATGGAGAGGGACGGATACATAAAATAAATTATAGTCAATAATAAGAATGCAAACAAAAAAAGTTTCCCTAATTTATACAAGATGGATGTGTGCAGTTTTATGAAAATTTAAAATAATTTAATAAAACAAACCGCACTAACCAAATATGCGTGATTGGGGTATGCAGAGCCGTTGCGCCAAATTGAAAAGTTCGATCATTAGGAAATGTGCGTTTGGTGAGAAATTATATTCGGATTTGATTATTAAATATTTTTAAGTGACTAGTATTTATTTTACCATGTAATTTAAGAGAAATCGGTGAATCTCTTACTTGAGATGTTTATTAACTGGGTTTTAGATATCAAAAGACTTGTAGGTAGAATTTTATCAGTTATATACATAGACCTACAACATCTTAGAGTAAAGGCTACTGAATATTTTTTATTTTTTTTTTAGAATAACGGAAGCTTCTATTTACAAAACTTACAAATAATGCAATTCGATACCGTATAGGGTGAGACTACTGCTGGAGGTCACAGAATTTGTAACAATTCAATCTCATTGTAAAGTGTCAGTGTATATGCGGCTTGAATTTATAATACGTTCAGAAGCAAAATGATTTTCATTATAAATTCAAACAAAATACAAGCCATGTATTGAACCTCGCTAATACGTCGTCACGGTTCATTGGGCATACATTTTTGATGTGAAAACATCTTTAGCATCAAATCCAATTTTTAGCAAAATTGTACAATTTTATATTTTGCTAAAAATAAATCCGGAGGATAAGCCAAACTGCAATTATTAAAACGTGTTATGTGTGGCCCCGGCTGGAGTAGGGAATCTGCTTCCAGAAAGAATCACGTGCCATTCAGCATTTTCCTTTCCTCGGAACATGAACACAACACAGTTAAATTTTCAAAACGAATTTTTATTTTCCGATCCAATCATTGAGTTCATTGCTGTTGAGCTTAAACAAGGTACATTTTACATAATAATTATCACAGTTTACTTTTCTCTAGAGCCATCCTAGCCATTTTGTCAAGATTTTATTGACAAGATCTCATGTAATTTATTACCTTTTATTTCTGATAACACTGACTTTGGATTCATTCCTGCTAATACGAATGATTCTTCAGTCTTAATTTGTGATTTTATCGTAAACATAGGCACTTCATAAATAAATAGTGTACCAAATAGCCACGGCACTTATCTGGATTTGGTTTTCTACCCTAAAGGTCTTTTAAACTAGAATCATGCGACACCGACGACTTTGCCGGATCTTCGAGTGTTTATCATACCCAGGTTTCATTCCAATTTTTATACAAGACTTCGTAATTTGAACTATACTAAAAATTGTACCGTATTTGATTATTCGCACGACGATCACAGTTCATTAAAAAAAAATTTAACTGAAGTGGATTGGGCTGACACTCTATCAAACATTGATATCAACAGTTCATTAGATACCTTCAATGAATTTTTGAAGGTTGCTTTTGAAAAATTTGTTCCTATTTTAAAGAACTCAAGCAGCTATTTAGAAGTCCTGCGTAATAAATGTCACAGGAAGTATAGGCGTACAGAGTTAGCCCATGACTATATCCAGTTTAAGTTTTTAAAACAGTTTTGCTATCTCAACCGATTCCTCTATAACAATTACATAATTGACATTGAAGACGATTTGCGATGTAATCCTAAGAATTTCTGGAGATTTGTCAAAATTAAGAACCATAATAACGGCTTGCCGTCATTTTTAGAATTTCATGGTCAAAAATCAGATAATTCAGAGGCAATCTGTGGTTTCTTCGCTGAATATTTTAGCACTGTTTTTGATAAGGATAGCTCACTCACTCCTATATTAGATAACTAAAATAATTCAAAAATTGTTTTTTCAGAACTTGACGTGATGTGGGCTTTGATGAACATAGACGTTTCTAAGGGTCCTGGACCCGATGGTTTACCAGTGTCTCTATTGAAGCTGTGTGCAATCGGGTTTACCGCTCCTTTATGTCATTTATTTAATTTGAGCGTCAGCCAAGGCAAATTTCCTGATCTTTATCGAAAATATCAAGTATATACCGATCCACAAAAGCGGCCCCCGCCGTGATGTAACAAATTATCGTGGAATTGCAATACTGCGTCTTGCATTCATCATTTCTGGTAAAATAGACTGTTCCGACATACTTTCACGTTTTAATATTACCGATCTGGTACTCACAGGTTAAGCGGTTTTATTTTTTAAAATCACGAGACACAGAAAAAGCATGAAATTACCTGGTGAGGTCAATGAGCGAGGTGTTAAAGGTGTTTGTTTATGTAATTGAGAAAAGGGAAAATTATAAAGCTGAAAAGTTATACAATATTTATTTACCATTTAATAAATCAAAATTTAAAAACAATTTAAAGGTTACAACAAAGAGACAAGAGGATTTCTTTACCAAGGTCGCGCAATTGCGAAATATTATAATCGCACATACCGTGAAAACCGTAATTTGTGTGGGCATAAGTGAAAAATAGCATATCGATGTTCGAATTTTTCGCATTATTATATCGAATTACGCAAAACTAGAGCATGTCTGGCGGCACTAAACATGTTTACATAATTATTAAAAAAAAGTCGTAATTTGCAAACCATAACATAATCATTTTATAATTGTATTACGTTATGTAATAACTAAGAGAACGACGAACAATTTAATCTGATTTTCTTTTGGTTTTAAATACATACAGCATTTATGGTATGTATACCAGTGATGGAAAATGGATTTTTTGAATTGTACTAAAAATTGAAATGATATTGTACTAAATTGAGTTGAATTGTACTTAATTTTTCTAAATGTTCTTTTTACATAAAAGTACTACCTTACACCTAGTAGTAGTAAGACTAAGTAATAGTAGCAGTAGTAGAATTCAGCCGCTGTATGCAAAACACTAGTTTTGTAGCTGCTGAAGCAACGTAATCTATAGATGGTGTGATTAGTATGTCTACTTACCACTAGAGTATATGAACGTGGGGTCAATGTGTTTTTTTACATTTTTTTTATATTGAGTTTGATCAAAAACAAGTCTATTAAAATTTGAGAAAAATCAATGAAAATTACCACGATACGAAATGCAAAATAAAACAATTGATTAACAAAAGAATAATTATTAAATTTTTAACATAAAATAATTAGAAAAGCTTTTGGTTTACAAGAATTTGATGTTTTAACACCGAACATTATTTGAGTTTTGTGAGGTTATGTCAGATGATTTATGTTTGTGTTTGCTCAAGAATTTAAATTTTTCTTCAATATTTCTATTAGGAGCTCCTTGCTGATCATTGTTTTTGTGAAATTTGTTATTCCAGGCAGCTTAAATGGTTCTTTTAACATAAAATTTGCCATACAAAACTTAAATAATTGGTGATTTTATATTTCGTTTTACTAACAATTGTAACGGCAATCCGTTTATTTTATGTTAAAAATAAACAAATCCTTCTTTTTTTAACGAATATCATTTGATTATTAATCGCGTCGAGGTAAATTTCATTCATTTTTTTAACTTTTTGTTAGAGCTGTTTTGGGCCAAACTCCATATAAAAAAAATGTAAACAAAAAGCTTGACCCCGTAACGTCGCGACACGCGACGCCTCGTGGAATAAAGGTTGAACTGATGTACTAAAACACAATCTATAAATTGTGAATACGTAGCAGATGGAGGAAATGAAACTGCAAATGTCAAGAACTTTTTGAGGTTTTGTTGGTCAGGTTTAAAACAACTAGTATCTAAATCTTTGATACTCTCATTAAATAGCAATAATAATCTTTATTTAACTGCTCTTAAGAAAGATAATTCCTATCTGCTGGATTCCGGCCAACCTATTCCTAATATCCCACCAGTCAGTATCGGCATCAATGGCTCACATTTATATACATAATTATAAACTTTAACTTGCCAAACAATCTTGAGAAATATACTTAATTTCTGATCGTCATTATGGTTTTTGTAAGCAAATCGCATGGCACTCTAAATGTTTAATGCCATAATTTAAACATTATTTTAGAATCATCAAGCTTGCTCAAGGCCCATATTCTTGAAATTCACCGACAATCTCGCCGGTGACTTTAGTATAAAGCAATTTAAATTTTCGATTGAAATGACATTTTTTACTAGAAAGTCATCGGTGATTTTTATCGAAAATGTTGGGCGAATTTCAAAAATACGGACTCAAGAGTAAATCTTTGCGCCCTAGAAGCAGGTTTTTGATGACCTTATACATTTGTTTTTTTTTATTTCCGACCTTAATATCACTGTGCAATATAAGCTAATATTATTATTTATTGGCAACATTCAAATGTACAATTTTTAGAGAAATTGTTTAAGGAATTTCACCAATAAACAGCTTACAAACGTGGTATCAACCAGCTATAAGAAATGACTATGGGAAGATGAAGTTCAATGAGCATATCGCGCAAAGCTTCTCGTTGTGATTTACTTTGCTCTGCAGAGTAATTTATCATTATACTTTCTAAATTAGGAGCTGAATTGTAAGCAAATACTATTAAAATTGTTTAATGTTTAAATGAAGTGAAAAGAGAAATAATTCAAATTTTTTAAATTGTACTGAATTTCACTGCAATGTACTATTGTACTTTTACAAATTAATTGTATTGAAAAAAGTACAATTGTACCTAATTTTCCATCACTGACTGAAACTCTCCCATCACTCTCTCCGCTGGATTACAAGAAAGACGGAAAGAAAAGAAAATGTAGAATTTTTTTTTGGTTTTAAAAAACTGCAAAAAATGAACATCAATAAAAACACTTGCATTGGATTGCATTCATTTTTTAAAATTAATTTTTATATTTTATTTATGGACATACTCATGCAGCAACTTTCATTTTTTTTTAATTTTTTAGATCTTACATTGCATAACGTTTTTACTATGACATTTACTATTCTTCTACATCAATATGAATACCCAGAAGTGTTATATGTATAATTGCAATGTAATAAAATAATAATAACTGTAAAACGCGTACGTACTTATAAGAGGTTATTACCTAGTCTCTTTTAAACAGTTTACCGAAAAATGAGATCAAACAATTACGTTAGTGTTTCACTTTCATTAATGAAAATAAAATTATCTAAGAAATGCAATTGGGGTTGGTATACAAGATATTTATCGATGTTACTTTCCACGGTGTAATGTATGACAGCTATAGTTAACCTCATTATAGAAGGAGTGTATGGTGAATTATTTAACAAAACACTTTATTTTAACATGACATTTTTGGAGATACAGTAAAACCTCGATTTAACGGACTCCTATTTAACTTTATAAATGCCGATAAGATAATGGTAGATTCCTGAAGATCAAGAGATTTAACTATGTAACATATTAAGTACCTATATAGCCACTGAATCAAAAGAAAACTATAAATTATCGTACTTTGCTGTGTGGCCGACAAGTGCAACTTATTGCTGCTAATTGATTTTATTATTTGAAAAATAGATATTAATGTTGGTTATGTCCATTTAACAACACGATTTTACCGTATCGTTTCTTTTAACAGAAACATCTTAATGTTTAGAGTAATTACTGTCGTTTTTAATATAGTGCATACACTTTTGTTTATTGAGACACTTGAGACATTTACAACAATAATTGCACTAAATAATCCATGAGAGGGATTAAATAATCCCAAATTTTGTTTGGGATTATTTAAATCTTATCACATTTTTTAGTTCTTGTGTTTAATTCTCTTTTAAAGTCTTGTGTACAAAATTTCTTTTCATAAATACATAATTGATTAATTTAAAGTTCAAAACAGCGTATTGGATTTGTGTTTATGTTTACAATTTGTGTTTATTTCAAATTTCAAAACAAAATCCAATTTTTGTGGAAAAATAGTGAAAAGGGTGGCCGCTGGATGATCAGCATTTCGCATAACTAAATCGTGTGGCTAAGTCAACCACAACAATTAAGGTAGACAACAGAAGCATTCCGAATAATGGGTAGGATAGCTGGCTTGCTTGGAGCTATTGACGGTAGCCATATAAAAAAAAGGAATCCACACATTTTTAAAAATTTTTAAAAACACTTGTTAAATATTTCGCAAAATTACAAAACGTTTAAAAAATCACTCGATCGATTTCGGCTTATTAGGCCATCATCAGGAGTATCTACTAAACCTACTCCTGATGATGGCCTAATAAGCCGAAATCTATCGAGTGATTTTTTAAACGTTTTGTAATTTTGCGAAATATTTAACAAGTGTTTTTAAAAAAAATCTTAAAAATGTGTGTATTAAGTGTGTTTCGCCAAGTGCCTACGGCAGAAAGTGTAAGAAGTAAAAAGGAATCCGCCTGTATATCAGGAAACATATTTTAATACAAAAGGCTATCATAGTATAGTATTGCAGGCAGTGGCAGATTGATCAACATATTTTATCGACGTTTGCTGTGGTGAGCCAGGCTCCATGCATAGGTTCAGAAAATTCCATTTTCCATAACACTTTTTTATTGGGAGATTCTGATTATCCGTCAAATTTTTGGTTAGCCCCTCATTTTAAGGACACTAGAAATTTGACCCAACAACAAAAGAAGTTCAATCAAATTCATTCTTCCTCAAGAATAGTCATCGAAAACGAATTTGAATTAATGAAATGTCGTTTTCGAAGGCTCTTACATTTTACGGAGTACATGGAGCTAGGTACGGTAAAGAATATAGTGGTATCATGCGCTACGCTACACAATATATGCATAAAGGCAAAGGGCCAATGGTGAAATAAGTTAGAAATAGTTATTTAACGTATATTAACTATCATAATTTTTATTTGTGCTTTAAAAATTCAACAAGCTAACATTTTCCTGATGCCATTTTCTTTATTTTGGTCTCTCTGCTGGTTAACGTGAAGTTTATGACATTTGTCATTTGTATGTTATGATTATATTAGTAAAAGTGTAACGCTATATAAAAAAAAACATTACAACAGTTTCCACACATAGTTAAAATAACTGGAGGTTTGACAACCATTGGCAAGCAATCGTACAGGTAGGTACGCAGATCTGGGTATGCCATCATATTGTGTTTACCTTTGGGAATGTTTTGGGTCATATGAAATGTTTGCGCGACCCGTCAAACGGTTTTTATGAATTTTTCAAAATTGCTCTACTAAAAAAAAAATGCGAGCGTTTGGCGGCTATTGACATGCAATCGTAGAGATGGCTACGCGTATCTGAGTATTGTATGTACCTTTTGGGATATTATGTGTCATATGAAATATTTGTGCGACCCGTCAAACGGTTTTTATGAATTTTTCAAAATTGCTCTACTCTGCTCTAATATTTACATTGACAGTAGGCTGTAAAATGCAATTTACTTTCCTAAAGAATCTGAAATCAGATTTGAAAAATACATAGTTTATAAATTAGGGCACCTTCGATTTAAGAAACTATCATTAACTCTTTGCACTCGTATGTCGCACTGAAGGTGACACAATGCGGCATGCGAGATCTTAAGTCCGGTACCCAGTCAGTTGTGAAGTAAAAAAATGACAATCGTGATCATTTTTAATCGAGTGCAAACAGTTAAAAAGAAGTTTAACGGGCCGCGCAAAAATTCATCTAACACATAAAAACTAAAGATAATTTTATATTCAGATTTACTCAATTACAGTCAAACGCACACATTCACCTTTTTTTGAGTAGAGCAATTTTGAAAAATTCATAAAAACCAGCGAGCAGTTTTGAAAATTTCATAGAACCATTCAAAGCGGCGCGCAAATATTTTTTCTTATGCAAACCAACCAAGTTTTTTTATTCCTTTTGCTTAGGTCTGAATGTTGTATTAACAAAACAATGTTTATATCCAAGTAAAGACAGCATAATAGCATGTAGAATTCTTGAATGAAATCAGGTTCCTTAGTTTCGCAGTTTCTTTAATCATTTCGACGCGCGAACATGACGATTGACTGAAGAAAACGTGCACTTGAGATATTGTGTATTTAATGAGGTCGGAAAGGCAGTAGCAGTGTGAGCAGAAGAAAACGTGTATGAAGTGCTTTGAGGGGTAGCAGTAACAGCTCAAAGCATTCCAAGGTGGTTTGCAAAATTTCGTTCGAGTGGCTTTTCATAACAAAATGAAACACGATCAGGAAGTCAATGATGCAGTGCTACGCAGAACTCTACATTAATTTCCTTATATGTAGGCTTCAGGCTTGGAATTTATCAAATAACTGCTTCGGATCACAATAAAAGCACAAATCAATATATACAGATCATTCATATTGAACAAAAAAATGAAAGCTGATGAGGTGCTGCAACAGAACAGAAACAAACCTTTAAAAAATATAAATATTTTAGAAACAAACCAATTTAAAATCAAAAATACGCGCCTACTTGGATAAATAGCATTAATACATTGTTGAATGTATGTACATAATAAAGAATGTGTGTACAGTTTGTTCTTTCTCTCTCAGCAAGCGTAATTTAAAAAAATTATAAAACTTAGTAAGCAGAAAAAGCGAAACAATTCAATTTTGGCTAGAAAATAGTACAAATGTACATACATTCAACAATGTATTAATGCTATTTATCCAAGTAGGCGCGTATTTCTGATTTTAAATTGGTTTGTTTCTAAAATATTTATATTTTTTAAAGGTTTGTTTCTGTTCTGTTGCAGCACCCCATCAGCTTTCATTTTTTTGTTCAATATGAATGATCTGTATATATTGATTTGTGATAAAAGGCTTTTGTTTTGTGTCAAAACTTTCTGTTTAGTTACAAGACGAATTATGGAGGAACCAGCGAGTCAGTAACAACTTTAAGTAAGAAAGCGTACATGGTTCAAACCAGCGAATCTTAAAGAACTTTTCATTCAGTTCAGATGTCACTACTTAACAAAGCAAAAATTAACGCGCAAACTGAACGATATGTCAGAATATACATCAAAATTTCCAAAGCATACTTTTCTTAAAAATAATAAATTTTGATATTCACATTACAATTTTCATACTGTATTTGTCAGTTGTTACAGATTCGGTGGCCGATATGTCAAATATTCTGTATGGAAATAATTCCGTCAAATTCTGTAAGGATTCCTGCTGATTCGTTGGTTAGCCTTTTAGGCGGGAAAACTTCGATGTATAGAATTTCTGTGTGTGCGCTTCAAATCATGCTCTTAAGAATAGGAGACCATTTTCAAACCGCCTAGTTAGGTACTGAAGATGAAAAATGTCGCGCATAATTTGTTTCAAAGGGATCAAAATGTTTAAGTAATAAAAGAGAATGAACTACACTAAAGGCTCGTATTTTTAAACAAGGATAAATCGACAGATTAATCCACAATTTTCGAAAATCCACCGATTTAGCCGAGATTACTTTTGGTAATTTTAAACGTGGATAAATCCGAGAATTTTTTGTGTCGTAATTTTAAATGAAGCTAAAATCGGCAATTTTCGAAATCGATTTTCTAATCAATAACTGCTTGCTCTTGCTGTTACATGTCAATTTTTTTGTTTGTTTTATACCATTGACAGTTGACAGATACATACAATTATCGCGATTTCAATTTCATTTTAAAAATAACCGCAAAATAAAATAATTCTTTCTCATTTTAGTTGTCTGCCTCTTTTTTGTATTCTTTATATTTATCATGTTTGCAATACAACTATTGAATAACCAAGTAAACGCGATATTCCTATAAAAGCAATAAAATAGTGTTGTGACAGTTTGAAAAAAAGTACATACAAATTCGCGATTAGCTAGTTTTGTCTGTCGGGATCTTAAGTCAATATTGTTTTTTGTGCCATTCCTGTGGAAGAAATAAATAAAATGAAAAGCGAGCATAAATGAAATTTTATGTTTCCGAATTTTCAAAAATATCTGTATCCACTGTTTTAGCCATCGATATCGAGATACATATAGATATGTAAATCCGATTCGTTTAAAAATACGAACCTAAATGCGACCGTTGATTCTAAATTAATGAAGGGGCCTACAGACGTTCGGATTTGGTCGGTCCGACGCGACGGTTGGTGCGAACAAATCTGTAGTTGCTACACAATTTTGTTTGATTTTCCGTTTTTTTTTTTTGTTTATTAGGCCCGGTTCTGCGTTCCAAAATTTTATGTTTTCTTTGTTTTTTTTTTGGGAAGCGGGAAAATAAAATAACAACAAACAATTTAATTGTGATGATTCCCGAAAGTATCTGAGAATGGATTGTGACGAGATACCATCATATTCCCGAACGGAAAAATCCCAAAAAACATACCGAAAAATACAATGTAAACTGCCCCATCTTAAGGGAAGACCCCAATAAATTTTTCATAACTAAAACATGAAAACAAAACGAATCTACATAATTTCATGTCATCCTTGCGCGGAAAGGATCAATGGCTTTGAGGAGTTTTTTATTTTAGTATGTGAACAAATGATAATATTTTTGAAATTTTCTGTCCCTTTTCTGTCATCCTTGCGCGGAAAGGACCAATGCTAAACGGCTTTGGGGAGTACTCTTTTTTGGTATGTGAATTATTATTAAAAAATAACAAATTTTTCAAATATGGTTCAATCACTATGCATATTAGAATTTCAAAAAATCGTCAGGGCGGCGGTTAGGGGCCGGCAACCCCATCCTCCAAGGTATAAAACGAATAAAAAAAATATTTCAAAAATTTGTTATTTTTAAAAAACTTGGTTTTTTGGGATTTTTTTATTTTGGATAACGATACCAACCCGGAGGTAATCTTCCACATGTACTTAGAGCTTGTTAACTCGGTTAACGTTTTGAATGATTAGTGAAAATTGTGGAATTCGATTGGTGGTTATTGGTTTCTGGTGAAATTATACTATTACATAGTATGTATGTTTTTGAATTGGCCTGGTAATAGTAATTATATTTGGGTTGAGTGGCTGATTTTCCGTTATACTACTAGGATAATGTACACTTCTAAATGAATTAGATGATGGATTAGAATGATTTGCGTGAATATTGGATATTATTTGGCTATTAGTAAATTCTTTTAACGAGTTACAACTTTTTCGAATTATAATTGGTTTAGTGATGGAAATTATTTTAAGATAGGATGTAAAGTTCACTGGGTAATGATTTCCAAGTAGACCTACGTAAATTTTCAAGAATTGAGAGTAGAATAGCCGCAAATTTTTAGTAGTGTTAGATGTGGGTATATTTGGTCACGTGAGTGTTTGTTTATTTTTTTATGAAATTGACGTTTCCGTTTCAAACAGTCATTTAATTTTCTTGTGCCTATTCAAAACCAAATGTAATGCTTGTGTGTTAAAAATTGTTAAAGTGAACTAAATTTTGTTAACCTTTCTATTGTCTTTCGGGTCTATATGACCCAAAGAGTATTTTGGTTACTTATAACTTTACTAGAGGGCCCGGCAGACTTTGCCCTGCCACAGACCACCTTTCATGTAGAACGCCTTTTATCTGGTGGCACTGGTGTCTTATAAGTCATATGCAATATCTTAAAGTTTCGGAACAGTATGACAGATTGCCGTACGAATACGATCCATATAAAACACTTTCGATACATATTTTTTATTTTATTTATGAATCATCTAATATTCAATTGTAATTAACTGTAATTATAATAATGAATTTAATTTAATGTAGCATTATTTGGTGAACAATATTTTTTTTTAATCTGTATTTTGCCAATATGAATAGATTCGATGGTTTACCCACACGTGAGCATGCAACGTATAATTGGCCATGGGAGAAACAGGAATTTTCTAAATCCAGTCCACAAATGGTGGATTGTAATTACGAAATCTTCAATTTAAGATAATTGGCATTCCTGGCATGTCTAGTGAATTTAAAAATTAATTTAAACGTTAATTTAAAACGACAGTGTTGATTAATTTGAGAGACATCAGTTCGCCCGGCAACGACTCTTGTATCTGAAAGTTAATTTCGTTAACATCAACAGTTTTCGCTGCCAAAATAGCACGTTCACTGAGCCAATTTTGGTTCAAGTAATTATTCAGTATGTCCGGGAAGACATTCTCAATGAATTCATGTTTTGAATTAACAATAGTGCAGAGATTGTCTGGCAATTTGATGGATTGTGTGTTTGGATGAAGTTCGATATTACCGTTATCAATATTCAGCAATTGTTCAGAAAATATTTGTGCCAACGGATCAGTTTGCAATTCTACTCGCATGTTGATGGTCAATAGAACTGTCTCTATCCGCTTCGCCATAGAAATGATAGTTTTAAACATGCGTTAATCTCATCGGCATAAGTAGAGCGTGGAATGACTGGCAATGTTTGTCGGAAATAACCGGATAGTAATAAGATAGCACCACCGAATAGTTTGTTGTTGCAGATAATGATCGAACTATTTTCAACACTGTAGCCATTCCGCTTTTTTATTTTAATGTTACATATTGCGTTCGGTTTGTTATGAATGTCTAATGGCAGCGAACGTATATTTGCAAGGATAATTGACATTTAAAACGTCTTGCCGGTTCCACCTGGTGCCGGTAATTTCGTATTTTGTGAAAATTGAAGCTATTTAGTTCAGTTGATGATAAAATGTCGCGTGAATTGTAATAAAATACGTTTATTTGTAGTAGAGCTATCAAAAATTTGAATTCAATTTTCGTTATTAGAAAAACTAAAATTATAACAATTAATTATAATTATACTATATATATATACTTATTATGTTTTATCAGATATTCCTGACGATTATGATCATAGTGACACTGGTTATAGTGCAAGTGAAAGTGGCTCTGATAATTCTTTTTCTACAAGGCGTCGTCCGCGTGTTCTACATGTAGTTTATAGCGATTCTGAAGAGGAAGACGATGTTGAGCCCGACTGGAATGATGATGACCCACCCCGAAATAATCTGCCATTTGAAAGTAACCCAGGACTAGCATTTAATCCAGATAAAAAGAACATAGGCGATATTGTGAGCTTGTTTATTGGAGATGATTTGTTCAAAACGATTTCAACTGAAACAAATCGCTACTATCACCAAAATTCCAACGCCCATAAATTACCCAAAAAAAAAACTAAAAAATGGTGTGATGTGACAGTTCCCGAATTAAAAATGTGGTTAGGTGTTGTTATTATAATGGGGCTAGTGAAGAAAAGTAAATTGAGTGATTATTGGTCTACTAGTCCTTTTATAGAGACGCCAATATTTTCGAAAACAATGCCTCGAAATCGTTTTTTTTTTTCAAATTTTGAAATCTTTACACTTCGTAAATAATGAAGGCATTCAAATCAATTCCTGTCGATTATCGAAGGTGCAGGCAATTATCGACTATTTTTCAGAAAAGTTCAAAGAGGTTTATAAGCCAAATCACAATCAAATATCTAAATTACTTCAAAATACACAAGAATTTGAAGAAAAGATCAATGTTTTATCCCATTTTATAAAAATGTCCCGGAAAGGCCACAGGGTCATATCAAAACCCCCCGGTCGATAAGTGTTAAGATTACAACGGCTTGTATGCAACTGAAATATTATGACTTTTCATTAATTATGTCAACAAGAAAATATAAATTTTGTTTAATTGGTTTCAGTTTAATCAGACTTTGTTACACGTATGATCTTTGGGGTCAATATGACCCGATGAAAAATTTCATTATTTTATATACAAACGAACAATAAAATACAATCTTTCGTTCAGTGCACGCGTTCAAATTATAATTCTCGATTTGTTTACAAAATTCTCGTTCAGTTTTCATCGAGTTGAGTTAATATTTGAAATTTTATTTGTTTTATTCAGTCTGTAGAGTGATTTGGAAGAGAGAGTGCACGTTTTATGTACATACCACAATTTTTATTATTATGAATTAAGTGCAAATAAGTAATTAAAAATGGATAGCGATTTAGAAGAACGTTTATTTATTAGTGACGGTGATGATAGTGATGTATTCGAAGTTGATCATTTATCTGTTTTTGAAAGAGAGGAAAACGATGGGTTACTCGACGATGAAGAAACTTACACATCAAGAGAAGGGGCGATTATTTCCGATAATGTCGTGTTATCAAAAATTGGCGATATCCAATGGAAAAATTACCCTCCTAATCAACACAGACCAGCTTCAAGCGGAAATATTATGGTTCTAAAGCCGGGTATTACAAATATAAAATTAAGCTTTCTTCTATTTTTTTCAACAAAACATACTACCAAAAACAATCGAGATGTCAAACAAAGAAGGTAAGGCAAAGTTTAGTGTTGAATGAAAAATTATATCAGAAGAAGAATTTTTAGAATATATAATGGATTGTTACTGCTCGCTGGTATTTATAGATCTCGCAACGATCCACCAAAAGCTTGTGGAGTTCTGCTACAGGTCGCCCTACTATATTCAAGCCAACTATATGTCGCTGAAAATCGCTGTCATGCTATTTCAAGTGTTGTTCGGTTTGTCGATAAAGGCACACGAAGTGAACGTCGTCAAAGGGACAAACTTGCCGCTATCCGTGAAGTATGAGATAGGTGGGTAGATATACTACTAAGTTTATATAATTCTACAGAGAACCTTACAGTAGATAAATAGCTGGTTCTGTTTCGAGGACGGTGTCCTTTCCGTCAGTACATTCCTAGCAAACCTTCAAAATACGGTACACAAATATGAACATTATGTGACTCCAGAAATGCTTATGCATATAATATGCAAATTTATACTGGTAAACAAGCAGGAGCTGCACCGGAGATAAATCAATGATTAAGGATGGTTCCAGATCTTTCGACGGGGCTTTTAAAATGATACAATATTACGTGTGATGATTTTTCACCTCGTATCAGTTAGCACAAATGTTGTTGAAGATGCACTTGACAATGATGGGCACTGCCAGAAAAATAAACCAGAGTTGTCGATACATTTTTTAGACAACAAAAAAGAGGTTTTCTCTTCAAAATGTTTATTTACTGATAGTGTAACCGTTGCATCATATATCCCAAAAAAGAATAAAACTGTTACTCGAATGTGTACAATGCAACGTGCTGCTGGCAATAGCGCTATAGATGATAGAAAACCGAATATGATTCTGGACTGTAACAAAACAAAAGGCGCAGTCGACACTTTAGATACGTCAGACAAAACGGTGTAGACATCAGACAAAACGGTGGCCAATGATTATTTTTTATATTCTTGTGGATATCTCAGCTTACTCCAAGTGCGCAAAATATTTGTGCAAAGCACATGTTAATTATTTTTGCCCAACATGCAGAAATTAAAAAATTGTTTTATGTAAAATTTTGTTTTTTTTAATATTTGTGAACTAAAGTTTTATTTAATTTTATGACTGAATTAATTTTATTACAATAAAGTTAAATAATTTACATATTTATTTCTAATTTATACATGAATAAATTATTATCTCATATGAATAAATTGTTTTCTTGAACATTACAAGTTTGGGTTACATTGACCCGAAGGACAAAATGTATAACAATGATTCAAGGATAACAGGGTGTTGATTCTCTAAAAAAGAAGATAATGTGTAAACGTGAAAACTTGTAAAAAGCAAAGCTTTCTTTTATGAGTTTGCAATTTTTTGATATTATTTTAGTGGTAGTCCTCTAGCAACACATTCCTTCATATAAACACTTTTCTTCATAGAAACGCTTTTTTTCCAAATGATTTTTGCATTTTTGACTTTTATTTAATTGCTTGCTGTGTTTGTTATGTACATGCTGACACGCTGTTCATACATACTTTGATCCAAAACGTAAGAAAAGTGGTTTCCCATGCTCGTAACACTCGCTGGAAAACTATCACATTTCTTTACTTGTATAGAACAATCTACTATTTCTGTGTCCTCTCTCAAAAATTAATTTGGTTGTGACAAATCTCAAATTCTCAACTCAAAAGCTTCTCTCTGTACATATACAAAACGGGAAGAGAAACCAACATAAGCACCAAAAAGATCAACCGATTTCACCCGATTCAATTATTTTTGATGCTTACTATCCTAAAAGACACATAAACACAACAAACAACACGACCATAAAAATGTATAATATAGACCGTGTACGAATACACAATTCTCAATTCTCGTAGTTAAGTTTTAAGGCACTATTACGAAAATAAAACGGTTGCCAGATAAGTCGGCTCTGATGCAATGAAGAAAACCAACAGATCGAATTTCAGACATTTGGCGCTTAAGCAAAGTTGTGCTACGGCTTTGGAGCTGAGAAGTTAGCTTCTAATAGCAACAACCGACACTATTTCATTTCCTACTAAATTATTAAAAGAAGACTAAAGCAACTTGTTGACCTGCGTGAAAATCATTACTGACAGCAAAAATGGGAGCTGCAAGCCTCAAATTCGCAATAGAATGAGAAAACTGAAGGCCAGAAGACTATGGCATTGGTTCATAATCTCGGATGAATCCAATATCAATATATTTGAACCCTATGTAAGGATAAGTGTTCAGGCAAAAGGTATTTAACAGAACGTATTTCGCTGACAGTAAAACTTTCAACATATGTTATGGCCTGAGGAGCCATAACAGCCTTTATTTGACCACTACACCTTCTGGATAGTTCAGTAAACGGAGAAAAATATAAACAAATTATCGAAACCTGCGTCGTGACTATTGAGGACCCGACTCAATACATTGGTATTCCACTCTTCCACGACGATTCAGCTCCGTATGTTACAGGGCGCGCATTTGTAAGTTATTGATATTATTTGTGACGTAAGAATGCCTAATTTTAACGTCTAATTTTTGTAGGTAGCCGAATTTCAAAATAGCTTGGGGATTGAGTCGTTACCCTGGACAGGAAATAGTCCTTACCTCAATATTGTTGAAAATATTTGGCCTTTCATGTGAAAGAAAATCAAAAAATACAAGCTGAAAAGTGCCAAAGAGCGGAGGAAACGTATAGGAAAAGCCTGGTTTGAAGAAATAACAATATATTATTTAACCAAACTTTAGAATTCAATGCCGAGTCGGATTAAGGCCATCATAAATGCCAAGGGCGGGGTCATTAATTATTGATTTTAAAAAGTGCAATTTCTCTTAAATTATTTTATTTCTGTTAATCTTTATTTTGATTAAAAATTAGCATTTTCAACGACAAACCATTTTTCAATTGAAATAACTTTGTTAAAAACACTGTAAAGACCTACCAAATTGTTACGAGGTAAGGCGGAAATATTCCTTATCCGAAGTTATGTAGGCCTAAAATGGCGGATCACCGTTCTGTGTATTTTAATATATTTTGTATAGTGTAAAAATTGTGTTGATAATCAGAATCTATCGTTTTTTCCATATACTTTTGAAGCAAACGGCGGTATTTTCAAAATTTATTAAAAAAATTCAAACCGAACATTTCAATGGCGCAGGATGTATAAGGGAACGTTTAGTGAATTGTTATTCATAGTGGTTAATACGAATTAAGAGTTTATCTACGTCTTTAGAGAAGAAATGGAAGTATGTCCGACGATGGAGTTTTACAACATACCAAGTTTTATCAAAAATTTCTAACAGGGGAATTAAATTTACCTCCATCTTCTATGTTACCGGGAACAAATACATTAGCGCCATACATATTTTTAGGTAATAGCGCTCTCGCAATAAGAAAATATCTCTTTAAATCATTTGATCAAAAAACATTAGGCATGAACAAAAAAAATGTAATTGTCTTGACTTTTTCTCATTTTGGTATCGGTCTCTCGGCTACCCTTTCGCTGCAAGCACGAATTAATATCTCATTTTTAGAGTTTACTCCTTAAGAATCAATTTTCATGCATTGCGATACACAAATTAGATGGGAAGATGTCCAAAAACTTACTAAATATTTGTGTTTTTTTTAACTCACTTTGAATGATATTGAACAGAATGTTTATGTATTCAACAGATGTCTATTTATTAGTTACTTATACAATACGACCTTGTAACATTTTAGTGTTACAAGATTTTTTTCAACCAATGTATTATACCTTGTTACAATATTTTTTGTTGCAACTGTACCGCATTTAAATTATATTCAGCACCCTTTGTTTTTTTTTTAAATTCTCTTATCGGTAATGATTGTGATTGAATAGGAAAAACGGGGGATTGTATTTTTGGTGATCGACTGTGAAACATCTAAATTTGTTTTCGATCAAAATAGAAAAAAATAATAAAAACTTGAAAAATTATCGAAGTGATTATATCTAGATATACATAAAAATTATCTAAATTAGAATATCTGAGGATCGAAAAATTATCGAATGGATCCTCATTGAACGTATTTCTAAAATTATCGAATATAAATTGTGATATCGTAAATATATCTAAAAATTATCTAAATTATAATATCTTAAATATACTTAAGATTATCTAAATTGTGTTTAATTGGATGGTTCTGAAAATCCATAATTCTATGTTTTGTGAGAAAAATAAATAACAATAAAAATTTTACACAAACTTTCGTGAAAAATTTGAATTTAGTAAATAGTGTTAAATAGTGTTAAGAACGTTGTATATGGAAATTGTTAAAAACCATAGAGTATTTTTTTTTTGTGATATCGTACGAGGGTCATGCTGCACGTGCAAGGTCGGCAGTGTACCGTATATCTAATGTACCTAATTTTGCTAAATATTTTACCTTAAATAATTCTATATTAATACTAAGATAATTACATATAATAAAACTATTAAGTGAATTTGAAAAAAAAAAACTAAATTAAAATGTGTGATGTTACCGCATATCAAATACAGTGCGTGCATTACAATTTTCATTCATGAACTTTTTCGAATGAACGTAAAATAAAATTAAAATAAATTATTTAAACTAAAATTATAATAACAATTAGATAATAATTAAATTAATAATAACATAAAGTGAATTTACCATAAAATTGGTTACATAGGGCATAGTATATGTAATACCAAAAGTGTACAGTGGATTTCATTCATAAATTTGGAAAATAAAAACAAATAAAATCTGTTCCCTGTACAAATGTGTAAATATTTGCTTAAAAACAATTTTCTAAATAATATTCATAATTATAATAATTAAATTAATTAATAATAAAATTAATAATAATTTAAGAATAATTGGAATGGTACATCTACGTACATAAGTCAATAAATCATACCATTCACAAATTTCGTTACCTTCGTTTCGCAATGTACAGTGCCGTACTCATAATATTATCTTCGGAGGATATAAATACTATCAACATTCAATGGATATATTGTAACATCATGGTAATTAATTAACTATAAACATATATATTATATATTTTTTTTTTTGTTTAATTAGTATTAGTTAACTATTATTTTATTATATTCATTTTAATTAAGATAATAATAGTAGTATGCGTACGCAATTAGTTTGGTTATATTAGGTAGATTTTCTTGCAAATTTATTAGTTTTCTTAATTTGGTTATTATAACATTAAAAGTTTATAAATTCAAATTTTCTTTACAAACGGTAAATAAAATAATTTTGTTATATTTAATATTATCTAACATCGATTCAAATGTTTTATTGTTATCAATTTTTTTTCTAAATATCTTTTGAGAATCACAATAATATGAATTAATAACTTCGATTTGGTGGACTATGGAATGGTAAGTAGTTGTGATGGTTCGCAGTGTAATTATTTAGATCATCATAATTTGTAATATCTTGTCATCATACCAGCAATGGATACTCATGGAAAAGCAATTAACTCCACGACCAAACACACCTCTACGATTCGAGCTACAGGAAAAGATGACGCTTTCCATGACCATTGAAATATCTTTATGCTAACGGGTACCTGCAACAAAAATAGTGTACCACCGTTACAACCTTTTGAAAGGTTCAAGGATCATATACCAAACAAATTAGTTAAATAAAATAAAATCAAATTTCATACGACACTTAACCCAGATCAATCAGTCATTATCACACGATTTTAACTATAACTTCACACCAACGCCTTTTTGTATCACGGGCAAATATAAGGGTGCTCTAGGTCTAGAAGAATAAGAAATCTTTAAAGCGACTAAAGAAAATTTTGTTTTCAATATTGTGATATATTGCGTATTAGTTCATAATCGCAATTTTCCACCTCTGGCTATTAATTTATCTCAACTTTTTATATATCAAAAGTAACACCTTCCAAAAAAATTTTACAACAAGATTGTAACCAAATAGATATTTTCAGCTAAGCTAACAAGCTCACCGATTATAATAGGCTATCTATTGTTTTATATTTGATTTGAAAAATTAGCCACAAAAAATACAGCTTCGGGTTCATCGCCTATATTGACATCTTTCGTTTCATTTTATAAAAATTTAGTGTCAGTCGGAATTTTTGTTGTCGCATACATAGCGCGATAAAATTAAATAATTCAAAATGATAATTCATTAGGTTAAAAAAATAAAAATTTCACATTAATTTGTTCATTTTTTTTATTTTTATTTTTAGGGGCCGATATACACTGGATATATGTACGAGTATATAGCTTTAATGTGTATCAAATTGACATTTTTACCAAATTTTATGTAATACAAAGTAAAATGTTAGTACCTTTTAAAAGCAAATGAATCCACTTAAATCCAATTTAATAAGAAAAGTTAACTTAAAATTAAATTCCTGATCTACAAATGTGAGAAAGTGTCCAGCATGAACCGTTTTCCCATATGCCTAACAATTTGGCGACATTTCTACATTTACTATAAATATGTAAGTATTTTCATCTACTATCAGTATTTCTAAATTTTAATTTTGCTTCCCGTATAATCAAATTATTTCACCACCAAACGGTTCCAAAAAATTCTGACAAAATTTAACAACCGTTTTATCACACAAATTGTTTAAAATTTGTTAAAAAATAATTTTTTATCCAAACGTCTTAATAGTATATTGTATAACAGGTGAAGAAAACGAGTCATTGCAATACGAAA
The DNA here is from genome assembly GCA_963556165.1 of Tipula helvola. Lineage (NCBI taxonomy): Eukaryota > Metazoa > Arthropoda > Insecta > Diptera > Tipulidae > Tipula > Tipula helvola. The sequence goes on along the minus strand of OY744483.1, from coordinate 190,639,376 downwards.
GTGAAATTTGCAGCCTGAGCGATAGCGAGGGCTGCACTCGCACTTGAGTATTGCAATGACTCATTTTCACACGAGTTAAACACGCTATTTTTCTACGATAGAAAAAAAAATTATTTGCAACAAAAAATGAAATTGAAACGTTTGGATTTTCACAAATCGTGTGGCAATATTAAGAAATCGTTGTGTAATGAAATTTCCACACGATTTTAGTAGACGACGCAAAGGTTCCTTTTCTTAAATAATTTAAATTCAAAAATCATCATGGAAAGCATAGGTTACTGCACTATCGCAGAAAAAAGTAGTTTGTTTAATATTATGTTTGGGTATTAAATTTGGCCTTTATGTTCCGATAATAAAAATGTACGTTTTGTTAGACTATCTAAGAAGTTGTCAATTCGTAATTAATAATAATTATCACCATAAAGGGTTAACAACTTATTTTGGCCAAAAACAAAAATATAAAAAAAGTTATACTAGATTTCGAGATCACGAAGTTTTAACTCCGTCATGTTGTGTCACGCTCGCCGATTGATTGCATTGAGACAACCATGAGTTACTCTAAACTGCATACCAACATAGCAACTCGGATTTTGATGGAGAGAATTTTCGAAGGTATTGCATCTGGGATCCCCCCTTTATATCGACTAAAATAATGTCGATGGACAAAATGTCGATTTAAAAACTGTCGAAATCAAACAATCAGCAAAAATATCGACTTTGCTATTATACAAATTGAGATACTGTGTACTTTAATTACTGTCTTGTATTGCTATAAAATACTTTTGAATTGAGTATTCTAACAAAAAAACAATTAACAAGAAAATTCCAATTTTTTTTTTATCAGAATAAAACTGAAACTTGTGGTATCGTAAGTATAATGAGTATGTCATACAAATAAAATCTTTTTAACAAAATATAAATATTTGGTTACTCTTAATAGATTGATGAACAAAAATGAATATTAAAACAGTAATTAGCAACAAAGGGGGTGTTAAGCTTGTAGTTGATGGGTTTATATATAAAAAAGAGAAAGTTTCTTATGAGGTTTACCGCTAGCGTTGTGAAGAGACTAACATTTGTAAGGCTCGTGTTAGTTCTAAGCTGGAAAATTCAGAACACAAAATATGGAAGGATCCATCGGCTAAAACTTCAATAAATAAGCATTCTCAAATTATAAACGAATCCGTTGCCATTTGCAAAGAAACAGAAGCCCAGAAAAAGAAAATTTCAAGGGTAAGATCTGCTGCTGGAGAACAAGAACCGACCAACCTAGAAGAAATTGATATTCCTAATAGATTAAAAAATATTGAAGGGAAAAATTTTGTGCTAGCTGAAAAATCTTTCAAAAACGAAAAAATTATTATTTTGTGAACATTAGGAAACTTGAAATTACTTGGTAATTCAAGAGTTTGGCTGATGGATGGCACATTTGCCGTAGTACCATGTATGATGCGGCAACTTTTTACCATTCACTGTAAAGCGTATGATGGGATGATTGTTCCAATGGTATATTGCTTAATGTTCAGCAAAAATAAACAGTGTTGTACTGAAATATTTTATGAGATATGCCGAATTTCATGCGATAATGATATAAATCTAACACCAGAATACATAATCTCGGATTTTGAAAAGCCGAGTGTAAGTGCTGCAAAAGTTTTCTTCCCAACCACCTACTTCAAAGGTTGTTTTTTCCACTTCGGCCAAATTATATGGCGAAAAATACAGGCAGGGTTGGCAGCAAAATATAGCAAAGAAGAAGGATTTAGTATTCAAATGCGAGCGCTTAAATGTTTGGAATACTTGGGTGAGGACGAAATCCCGCAATATTACGAGGAACTAAAAAAATCATTGTCACCTAAATGCCATAAAGTTTCCGAGTGGTTTGAGAAAAATTATGTGTATGGTAAATTACGAAATCACACTAATCAAACACAACTAAAAGAAAGTTTTGTTCCTTATCCGCCCCAATTTTGGTCTATACTCGACCTTATAAATGAACAACTTCCAAGAACTCAGAATAGTGTGGAGAGTTGGCATCGAAGGCTTAAAATCCTCGTAGGAAAGCTACATGTGGGTGTTTATAAATTAATTGAAATTTTAGGCAAAGAACACATTTATGTTAAATGGAAACTGCAGAGGATTCAGATTGGAGAAAAAATAAAAATTAAAAATGTTTATATTGAACGTGACAAAAGATTAAGAAAGATTTTAGAAGAAAAGCAGAGGAGATACAAAATAAATTTCTTAAAAGAATTAGCTTTCAATACATTTTTATCTTAATATATATTTTTACGTACTTTTGCTTACTATATTTTATGTATTAATATAAAATTATAAACCATGAATAAAAAGAAAAATCAAATATATGTACATAGTTTCAATTATATTTTTAAAATTTGTCGACTTGGGGAAATTTTTCTTCCTTCTTCCGCTGGCGCTACATCCCATGAAGGGATTTGGCCGCCTCAACGATGCTCCTCCAAATAATCCGATCCGCCACAAGAGAACGCCAGGCACGGTGACCGAGTGTGTACAGGTCCCTCTCAACGTCGTCCATCCATCGGGTAGGTGGTCTCCCACGAGGTCCTACTTTCGTTGGTGCCGACTCCAAGGCCTGTTTAGTGGTCCGATTTTGTGAACGTAGTACGTGCCCAAGCCATCTCAGCCTTGACGATTTTATGAATCCTATGATGTCGACTTTATCGAGATCATTTCTGATCTCGTGATTCATTCGCATTCTGTACGTGGCTCCCTCTTTAATGGGACCGAGAATTCTTCTTATCATCTTACGCTCAGTTACAGCGATTTTCTGGATGTTTTGCGCTGTTAGTGTCCAAGACTCGCAACCAAAGGTGACAACTGGTCTTATCAGCGCCTTGTAGATGTCCAATTTTATTTTGCGCGATATATGAGGAGACTTGAAAATTTTGATATTGGCGTAAAATGCTCGGTAGCCTGCTGCGATCCTCGATGAAATGTCCACAGAAACGGAGTTTTGCTCAGTGATCAGTGATCCTAGGTATTTAAACTCATTCACCTTTTCATATTGAGTATCTCCTGAAATGAAGTCCCCACGAGTCTGCCTTCTCGCGGTCACCATGTATTTGGTCTTCGCTTCATTGATCTGAAGGCCTATTTGTTGGGCTGTTAATTCCAACGGGAGGAGGACCTCTTTCAGAGAGATGATGTTGCGACCCAGAATGCAAATATCGTCAGCGTATGCTAATAGCTGGGTTGATTTATAATACAGGCAGCTACGCTGGGCTATATTAAGCTGACGAATGACATACTCTAATGATAGATTGAATAGAGTTTGAGCTATTGGGTCTCCTTGCCGCACTCCAGATGTTATCTCGAAGGCATCCGAAATTTTGCCTTCTATTAGCACCTTACATATTGAGCCATCCATTAAAAGCTGGCACATTGAAACCAATTTTGACGGTATGCCCAGATAGGACAATACGTTCCATAACGTGTTCCTCTTAATGCTGTCATACGCCTGTTGAAAATCTATGAATAGACTGTGTACAGGGATGTCCTTTTCATAGCATTTCTCCAGCACAATCCTCAGCGTGAAAGTTTGATCGGTCGTTGATCCATTTGGCCGAAAACCACATTGATAATCACCCAAGATCCTCTCGCTATAAGTTGATAACTTTGCTGCGACTACGTTAGCCAAAACCTTGTAGCCCGTGTTCAGCAAAGCTATACCGCGATAGTTGTTGCAGTTTAATCGATCTCCCTTTTTATGAAGTGGACATATTAGAGCCGTCTTCCACTCTACTGGGATTTCTTCTCTAGACCAAATTGTTGATATTAGCTCAAACATGCGGCAGAACAGATAATCACCGCCATATTTGAGCATTTCGTTGCAGATACCATCCTCACCAGGTGTCTTGTAATTTTTCATCTGCGATATCACGTTCCGTACTTCATCATATGATGGAGGAGGTGGTGGTGTCATCTCGACGTTAATATCACGTTGAAGCAAGAGAGGTTGTTGCTCGGAAGGTGGTGCCTGTTTATTTAAAAGCGAGGAGAAGTAATTTCGCCACACTTCGAGGACGGTTTTGGTGTCCATTTCCAACTCGCCTGATTTGTTGCGAATAGCGCTGCTACGTGGATGAAAGTCCGTAGCTAATTCTCTTATGCAACGATATCTATCTCTCAGGCTAGAATTTTGGATGTTGCGTGCCTGTTGTTCATGCCATTCCCGTTTCTTCCGTCTACATAGCCGATTAGCGATTCTCCTCGCAGTCATGTAGGCGTTATGGGATTGCCTTGTTCTTTGCGATAGATCTCGTTGTCGTGCGCGATCTTTTTCCCGAATAGCACCAATACAATCATCATCAATCCAGAGATTTTTAGGCCTTGACGGATTTTGGCCTATGGTGGACTTTGAGGCATCGGTTACCGCCGTTTTGATAATGTCCCACTGTTCTTGAACGGAGTCAGGAAGTGGTTTATTTTCCAAGATTTCTGATATAGTCATCCCGAAGGTGGTTCTGGTAACTTGCTCGTTCAATGCCGCAGTGTTCCAACGAGTGATGCGCTGGAAGCGATGATTATATGTGGTTGATAGACGAAATTTTAATTCAGCAACTACCAGGAAATGGTCTGAATCAATGTTAGCTCCACGTTTAGTTTTGATGTTTTTAAGGCTAGAAAAATGTCTTTTGGACAAGAGGATGTGGTCGATTTGGTTGACCGTTGTCCCGTCGTTTGATTTCCATGTGGCTTTATGAATGCGCTTATGTGGGAAGTATGTGCTGGCAACCACCAAGTTGTACAATAAAGCTAGCTCGATGGTGCGCATCCCGTTGTTGTTTGATGTATGGTGCAAGGAGTTTGGGCCGATAGTGCTTCGATATGTACTGCCAGCACTGCCAATTTGAGCATTGAAGTCGCCCAAAACAATTTTGATGTCATGTTGCGGAATTTTGCTCAGGACGGTTTCGAGCTGGTCGTAGAAAGCGTCTTTGATTTGATCAGGCTTCTCCTCGGTGGGGGCATGAATGTTCACAAATGTGATGTTAAAGTGACGTCCATGAAACCTGAGTGTACAAATCCGATTACTGACAGGCATGAAGTCAGTCACAAATTGACGGCATCGATTGCTAATCAAGAAACCAACGCCCAATTCATGTTTATCCATGTTATTGCTATGACAGAGAGTTAGTCCGAAGCGACTATAATCGGTGATGTCATTGCCGATTAGTCTTGTTTCCTGTAGCGCTACGAGGTCGAGTTTATACGTAGATGCTTGTTCGAAGAGTTGATGGAGGCTCTCCGGGCGGTTTAGGCTGAGTACGTTCCATGTTCCAAATTTAAAATCGTTGTCCTTATATCGTGTCCGAGGTCGTTGTTGTGAATCCAAAAATATCCGAGGCTCATGTTGAGGTTTCGTAACAAAAAATTTTTACAGGTTGGGCTGTTAACCCTACGCCAACCTTCTGTAGAAGGACCACAGCCCTCACACTTTAGCCTACTCCTTTAACAGAGTAGTTTCTAGTGGCCGCCACGAAGAGGCAGTGTGAGCACTTGCTGAAGTTGCATGCAGTTACGGCACATGAAGCGAGTCTTGTGTTTATCCCCCTGCATACACAATAGCCTGACCACATTTTGCGCAAAATTTATTTTAACATCGACAATTTCTCCAAGTCGACATTTTCGAATCGACATTTCATAAAGCGACATATTGTCCAAGTCGACATTTTTCTATTCGATGTTTTTGTAGTCAATATTTGTGGAATCGACATTTTGAAATTCGACATTACATACCCAACCCGTTGCGTCTATTTGAAACATAACATATATTTTTGGCGCTAGAACATCATTCCCACCAATTATGGCGATAACAACTTAATCAATAGATTAGCAAAATCATTCAATCCCTTGACAGACTGCGATTTATTAAATCCGATTTAGCTAAACTCGTTTTAAATTACGGTTAATACACTTAAACTGTTATTGTTTTCATAATATTTGTCAAACTAATACACTCTGATTACATCGTTTTTGTCACTAAACTCAAAATAATGCATAAATACCGTAAATCTAACTACGGCAAATTTCGAAAATTCACTAAATCGGATTTATTAAACCATAGTCTGTCTAGGGCCCCAGAGGTTCAATTCGATTTTAATCTATCAAAAAACAATTTCAAAAAAATTTGAAAACTTATTTTTTAAATTTATGATTAATTGGGATCAATTGAGCTGTAAAACCTCGCTTTAATATTTCTTAAGTACAACACAACTTCCTCGCATGCAAATTTCTGAATCTACCTATTATCAATGGCCGCTACAATTTTCTGTGCTATTACTGGTTTTTGTAAGATATGTGATGTGTACATATATGAATTTCACAATCACGGATCCGTTTTCTATAATGAACATGAATTGAAATTTCAGATCACAAAATCTGATCTGCGGGACAAAAAATCATGGTTAAAATTATGGCTTTTTATGGAGCAACCACATTTTTAAATCAGAGGTCGATATCCGATGTAAATTCTTGGAAATTTAGAAACGAAATTTAAAGTAAAGCTATAGAAACTTAGATCTATGAAAATTTGCGTAATTGGATATTGAAAAAGTAGGTATTTAGTGTTTAGGTTATTTACGTAATTCTAGAAAGTTACACGTACTTTAATTTTATTTGAGATTTCAAATGGAAGCTTCGTTAAATTGTATGTTTATCAGGTTAGTGTTGAGAACTCCAAATTGAAAATTCCATGATTCTAATGCCGAGTTTTTTGTAGGGAATCCAATACCGATTTTCGGTAAAACGGTTTATTACCGAAATGTTGGTAAATTTTTGTAATATATACATAAAGAAAATTTCTGTAACTATCTTCAGACAAAATGCCTATACAACACAAATTTTTAATAAATTTCATAAATTTGTCGAAATCTTTACCTTAGTTTTACACAAAAACATGTCATATTCGTCATTGGTGTCATTCTAATTTTCAGACTGAAAATCTTCTGATTGATTTGCAAATTTATACCCAAACTTACCAAATCTAAAGAAAAATTAATTAATTCATACAGTTTATTATGAAAGTTGGCAATTAAGGAGGCACCAGGTTTGAGGAATAAAATCCTTTACCATTCAACGCAACAAGCTTGCATGTCAACACTTTTTAACAATCTTCCGTAGAATCGGAAGTGTTGTTTTCGGCTTTGGGGCAGTTTTGCACAAAACTGCACTAACTATTGATAAATTTTGTTTGCGATTTAAAACGACCATATTTTTATTTCTAGCGTATGAAGACATTAATAAAATAATGGGGTCGGTCAATTTTCTAAAAATTAAGAACCAAAGTTTGTGCATTAAATTACTAATAGTACATACAATGGAAAAATTAACTTTCAATTCTGACAAATTATGTGTTCACTTTGAATTTATAAGGGAAGGAGGAATATTCTTAACTGTTTTTCTAGCAAAGCCAATTTTCGGTAAATTACGGATATTAGGTATAATTAAAAAATTACCGAAACCCGGTAATTCAAAAGTTCAGTAATTTTCGGATCCCTAGTTCTTTGGGCCAAAAAAACTGCTCTAATTAAAAAAACTGAACTACCGAGGTATTAAAAGGTATTATCATCTCATAAGGTATTATCATCTCATATCATTTTCTATACAATGGCGAGTTCAATTTTTTTTTTTTATAAGAACTCGTCATAAATAAAATCCCAAATTTTCAATATAAAATTGCTAAGCGGGTTAAAACTTTCAAATTGGTCGATTACATTGAAAATTGGTAGTTGAGAAAATCTTAAAAATTATTGGATAACTCTGAATTTTGTACAAAAAACTCAATTTTTTTAATGTTTCAAGTATTGCCAGAATTTTCATATTTCGATAATTCAGAAGAATATATTAAATCCAAATTTGGTCTTAAATATCTAATTAGAAATCATTTAACGCTAAAATTAAAACGTAACGAATTTGGATCGGGTTGCGTTCGAATTAGATACACGTGCAACAAGTTGATTTAACAGATCCAGAATAGTGAGCTCAAAAAGGTTTAGCTTTAACGTTAGATAATCATTTTGTATCAGTTTTGCTTCACTCATATAGTATGTCTAGTTAAAATGTTTAGTTCCGGAGTTTTTACAGTTATATCTAATTTTTAATAGTTCCTTATGCCGAAGAAGCATTTTATGTTTTTCAAAATATTTAATAATTTTCTGGAATTATAGAATTTTTGCGTTTATACATTTTTTAATCCTTCAAATCGAATAAAGCTGAAGATATATTTTGGGTTGATAGATCATTTGTATAAATTGTGGAACACGGATTTGAATTATTATTGATAAGCTGCGCGAAACATCTGAGATCCTTGAACAGGAATACCCAAAATGCTTAGCTGTAAATTCTTTATTATTGAATAAAATTTTTGGCAGCCCTGGATTTTATTTTTCCGATTTCGAAAAAAGTTTGAGAACCACTGATTGTAGATGGTAACTGTACTTATATAAAAGACATCTACTTCACTAAATTCAAACAGAACAACGATTGCAAAAGAGCACTGATTTTGTTTGGTACCAGTATTTGAGTTTATGGTTCGACCTTCGTCAATATCTTCCATGGGTGCGAGAATACCCCAAACAGACATTCATCCTTCATTCTTTATATTATACCAATCATTTGAGTACCTACCATGCTGGCCATTAAATAATTAGTTAAGCCTAGTTTTAATAGCATTATTTTTTTTTTTAAGTTCCTGATGAGAAAGGCTGATAGAATCGAAGTTAAAGTGAGTTCGATTATTTAAAGAAAGCATTACTTATATTTAAAAACGAAATGTTTTATGTTAATTTTGGCTCGTTATTAATGCAAAAAGTATTAGGATATAAATGTCTACTTACACGTGACAGAGAATTGCACAATAGTAACCATTGCACAAATAATTCCAAATATTTTTGAATTTAATAAACTGTTCTACAATAACACAATCAGAGTTACACATGAACCAACATGGTCAACATGTTTGCACAGGCATCCTTTGTTGCACAAATTGTTTGACTGTGTATAACGGAAAAAATTTACTTAAATTCCGATGGTGTTAATCGATTTCCATAACCCGAACGCTATCATCCAAAAGGGGCGTTTCACCCTCTTTGAATTTCTCTAAAGTTTTAATGGAATCGTTTATGCAATAAAGTCGGAGTAGCAGGATCAATGCTGTTTATGTCAGCAAAAGCAAGCAATAATATTGAAATGTGAATTGCAGTTGCACTACACCAACCTGTAATTGATCACCATCATCCAAGAAACGACTATTTCGACCTTATAGCAAACTGGAAAAAGCATCTCAATCGAAATTGCTTTGAGCAATTTTAAATTTCCTTTCATATTGAAACTCAGTCAATTCTGTCGATTTGCCTAAGCAATTCCTATATTACAAAATCTTTATGTTAGAATTTTTTAAAATATTAAAATATCGTAAATCGTGAAATCTTCAAATTTCCTGTTTCCACTTTCTTACCTAGTCTGGTTCAATAGATTAAGAGAAGTGTGAACCACAACAAGTTACTTTAAGTTGTGTGAGGATATTGTAAGGTAAGTTAGGAAGGTCTGTGTATATTCGTGGAAAGCCCTAAAGGAGATTTGACAAAGTTATTGAGTATGAGAGGACCACCAGATTTATGCTTTAATCTAGAAAACGGTCAGTCTCGGGTGCAAGCCTCAATCCCCTCCGAACCTCCTAGACCCACCTAGGAGAATGTTATACTTCCTCCACAATGCAATATCACACAAAAGATAAACTGCCAGAATTGTTGCACAACCCGCAAGTAAACAACCTTCAAATTAGTATCTTAGGCAATTTCTAAATTAATATTTGATCACTAGGATCCAATGGACGAGTGAACTAACAAAATAGACCGCAAATAAATAATACTGCAAATAAAAGATTTATATCGAACCAAATAACATTCAAAGAGTTTACTGCACAGAACCATCACATGAAGTTCCTACTTTGCAATATTAAAACGAACAAATGACATCAGAAGATTCAAAATATGAACAATCCCTTGCGGATTCCACCAAATCATAAGAAATCCCGTAACTATACCTGAAGCGGACCATTCTGACGATCATTCTGAAGAGTCAATCGAAATCAAACAGACGTGGCGAACAGTTTAAAAGGGTTTAAATTCTTAGTGGACACCGGTTCTAATTAAAACTACATCCAAACGCAATACGTGCGCGACCCTATTCTAAATGAACAACCTTTTTTGGTAAACTCTGTATTAAGCAGTATTAAGATTATACCCATCAAGTTTTAAGAGACCTCTTCGGTCCCTTAAAAAACGTAAATTCTTTATTTTATCTACACTAAAATCATTCAATGGAATAATTGGCAAGACGGCCTAAAACAAATCAGAGCCACAATAAGCACAGACTCAGTAAACAATTTAAACCGTAGAACTTCGCACCTTAATTCTGAATAAATACAGAAATTAAGCAAAACTATAAACAGATGTCCAAATCTACTCTCGGATCCCAAAAAAACAGTCTTTTTACCAAATCTAGGGGAAAATTTACGATTGCATTTATTTGGCCTTAAGTACGCCCATCGATTTTTCAACGTACACTCGGCGACATCCTACAACAACATATAGGAAAACGTTGTTATGTCTATAACGACGATACAATCATTCAAATCATTCAACAATTTGAAAACATGGAGAGAGAGAGGTTCAAGTTCTTGGATTCATAATTTCTAATGTTGGTCTTTAGAAATTATGAATTAAAGAAAATTAAAAGCTATTAAAAACTTCCCTCAAAGAATAAACCTGTCAATCCCGAAGACTCTTGGAAATAAAGGCGTTTAACAAAATTTGCTATCAGAAAGAGTTTGAACGCAGCTCTGGCACAAGAAAGGGAAATCAATTATATTCCACTCGAGAATACTTGATAATATAGTACCAAATTATTGCCATGAGTTTAAGAAATTTTCTGTACGGAACCAAAAAAGTAAATCTCTTCACTGATCAATGAGAACAATAATTTAAAAATGATGGACAGCCATCTTAGAAGAACACCATTACGAATTAAAATATAAGCCAGGGAGAACAAATGTAGTAGCTGATGTAGTACCCAGAACACATATATATGTCATGTCATCAACACAGCTTAGTGATAGCTGACTAAACCACCTATGAGTTAGTAAATCATTTTCAAAATTACGTCAGGCATATCCCACAAGAGATTGCCTTAATACAGACGAAGTCGAGAAAACGTTTGAAGAACTACTCCACAGCCTCTCTTCAAAGCCTTAAACCAGCATAGTCGTCTCAGTATTATACATAGAGAAACTAAAGGCGAAACAGGAAAAATGTAAGAAGTACCATAACAAGAAACGTAAAGAGATATAAGTATAACAATCAGGACTGATTATCTGTGTAAAATAAATTAAAAATTAAGTCCGAAATTAACTGTCAGATATAAATCCGAGATAGTGAAGGAAGGGACGTGATCATTTTGACAGAATCAGACAAAAACGTTCACAAAATTAATATTACGAGTTGTCTAAGTCAATATACCTAGTAGCAGAAATCGAGATACCCGATTATATAAATTTCAAATTATTTTCATTAATAATGGTAAAGCGAAGATACAAGGTGGGAATTGAAGTTAATACGTATAATCGGACCAGATAACACGTACAAAAACCCTCTCCACGAAAACTTGACTCAAACGATCACTGAATTTTATTGGTAGGATTTCGCAAAGGATTGCCAGAAATCCAGATCATGAAGTCTGTGTGTATATATTTACTATTATATTGATGAAGAATCTTGTTAATATTTTGGATGTATTGCTCGTTCTTCATAGGAAGAATTTTCGTTGGTTTTGTGTTGTACCTAAACGTCGAATTTTGTGTGCATAGTTTGTTCGTTTTTTTTTTTTTTGCTGTACAAGGGCATCGAGCACGATCATGTTGTTATTGTTTCTCTTCTATTCAAATGTTTGTAAGTGCTATGTAGTTGAATAAAACGAGTACGCACTAGTGATGGGCTAAGTCGGTTCTTTTTTGTTAAAAACGTAAGAGAAAATAAGCAAAACAGAACAAAAAGAACCGATTTAACACATCACTAGTACGCACACGAAATACTCACAAGCAGAAGTATGCTTGGACATGGATTGGAAACAATTTTGATGAAATGTGGTGACAGAATATAAAATTTGAAGTTTGGAATTTGGAATTAGAAATTTTGAATTTTGAATTTAAAATTATTGCGAAGTAATTTATTCAAACTGCGATGCGGCTTAGTCGTATACTTTACAAGTTTCATTTAATAATGCTATCAGATATGTTTACAATTGTAATCGTTATGATCATGTCTCAGGTTTCGCCAAATCTATTCTTGAACATAATCAGTCCTTTACGCACCATCTAATTTCTAGGATGGTTTTATTTAGGTATTTTCAAATTGATCAAATTTCGTTAACCAAAATATCTATTTGATAAGATTGAATTTACCTCATCAACCAGAACGGGTCACATTGTCATACCGCGTAATTGTTCGAACATAACTCGGTGCTAGTTTGTTGCTATTCATTTTGGAACAAAATTCACAAATCAATTAGGGAAATAAATTCTCTAAATCGATTCAAAAAATTATTACTTGAATGTATTAATGGTTCATTCGATTAAGCTCCTTAAGGCAATTTTGTTACACACTTAATTTTTAATTAAACAATAAATGTTATTCTATTTGTGCTTAGATCGTTAATAAATGTAGCATAAATAAATAAAATTTGGAATTTAGTAATTTGATATTTGAATTTGAAATTTAAAATTTAAAATTTGAAGTTTGAAATTTTAAATTTGGATTTTGGAATTTGGAATTTGAAATTTGAAATTTGAAATGTGAAATTTGAAATTTGGAATTTGTGATGTGGAATTTGGAAATTGGAATTTGAAATTTGGAGTTTTGTGTTTGGAATTTGAAATTAAAATTTAAAATTTGGAATTTGAAATTTAAGATTTAAGTTTTCAATTTGGAATTTGGAATTCGGAATTGGAAATTTGGAATTTGGAATTTGAAATCTGGAATTTAGAATTTGAAATTTGGAATTGGAAATTTGGGATTTGGAGTTTCAAGTTTTAAATTTGAAATTTAAAATTTGGAATTTAGAAATTGGAATTTGAAATTTTGGAATTTTGAGTTTTGAATTTAAAATTTGGATTTTGAAATTTAAATTTAAACTGTGGAATTTAAAATTTGGAATTTGAAATTTGGAATTGGCAATTTAAGATTTTAGGCTTGAAATTTTGAATTAAGAATTTGAAATTTAAAATTCGAAATTGGAAATTTGGCATTTGAAATTTGGAATTGAGAATTTGAAATTTGAAATTGGAAATTTGGGATTTGGAGTTTGAAGTTTGAAATTTGGAATTTTAAATTTGGGATTTGAAAATTGGAATGTGAAATTTGGAATTTTGAGTTATAAATTTGAACTTTTAATTTTGAAATTAATATTTAAACTTTGGAATTTAAAATTTGGAATTTAAAATTTGGAATTTAAAATTTGGAATTTAAAATTTGAAATTGGAAATTTAAGATTTTATGCTTGAAATTTTGAACTTGAAATTTGAAATTTAAAATTTAAAATTCGAAATTGGAAATTTGGAATTTAGAATTTAAAATTTGAAATTGAAAATTTAAGATTTTAGGCTTGAAATTTTGAATTTTGAATTTGAAATTTAAAATTCGAAATTGGAAATTTGAAATTTGGAATTTCAAATTTCCAATTTCAAATTCTTTTTTGGATTTGTAGTTTGAAGTTTGAAATTTGGAATTTGAAAATTGGAATTAGAAATTTTGGAACTTGGAATTTTGAGTTTGGAATTTGAAATTTGGATTTTGAAATTAAAATTTAAACTTTGGAATTGAAAATTTGGAATTGGAAATTTAAGAAAATTTTAAATTTTAAATTTCAAATTTGGAATTTGGAATGGGATATTTGGAATTTGAAATTTGTAATTTAGAATTTGAAATTTAGAATTTAAAATTTGGGATGTTGAGTTTGAAGTTCTAAATTTGGAATTTGAGATTTGGAATTTGGAAATTGGAATTTGAAATTTTGGAATTTGGAATTTTTAGTTTGGAATTTAAAAATTGAATTTTAAAATGGGAAATTTAAAATTTAAAATTTGTGATTTGGAAATTGGAATTTAAAATTTTGGAATTTGGAATTTTGAGTTTGATATTTGAAATTTGGACTTTGAAATTAAAATTTAAAATTTAGAATTTGAAATTTAAGATTTATGCCTTAAAATTTGGAATTTGGAATGTGAAATTTGGAATTCGAAATTGAAAATTTGGAATTTGAAACTTGGAATTTAGAATTAGAAATTTGGAATTGGAAATTTGGGATTTGGAGTTTGAAGTTTGAAATTTGGAATTTGTGATTTGAAATTTGGAAATAGGAATTTAAATTTTGGAATTTGGAATTTTGAGTTTGGAATTTGAAATTTGGATTTTGAAATTAAAATTTTAAATTTGGAATTTAAAATTTAAAATTTAATACTCAAAATTTGGAATTTGGAATTTAGAATTTGGAATTTAGAATTTGGAATTTGGAATTTGTAATTTGGAATTTAGAATTTTATATTTGCAATTGGAAATTTGGGGTTTGGAGTTTGAAGTTTGAAATTTGGAATTTGAAATTAAGAATTTATTTTTTTAATCGTCCAAGTTGAAGAGTTTTTGAATTCAAATAGATTGTTCATAACATTGTTGGTTGGGGCCAGGTTAATAAAGTTTCAAATTTCTAAATCAAAATGATTCTGAATTTAAATTTTTATATTTTCTTATAGCGGGAATTTTATTTCGTTTAAAATTAAAATGAAGTTTATTAGCTAAATGATATATTTGTGCTAATTGTTTCTATTGTCATATATGGTACTAATAAGAATATACTAATGTGTCATCCGGGAGTCTTGTTTAGGCTTGGTCGTACGTTCCGATCAATCAATCTTTTTACCGAATTAGTGATTTGAAATTTTGTTTTCAAGCTTTCCAAAAATTGCATAGAGATACAGTTAAGATAAGTTTCTAGGATGTTGAGTTACATAGATGACATTTTTCTAGGATATTTCAGATTTTCTAGGATCCTCGAAATTATTTGGAATTAATCCATATTGCGAATTCGAACGACATTTGTCTGCATGTTCGACTTACACATTCTAGATTACTGTTGATATTATTGGAGTGATTGTTGAAGATGTTCGTGAATTCTTCGAAATTATTTCAAAATTTACAAGATTTATAATATTGAAAATTGTTCGAAGCTACTTGATAGTTTGTTAGACTTGACTTGCTGAGTTACTGCTTCACGTTAACTTGTGTCATGCTCTGCAAAAAGATCTTTTCGCAGAATTTTATTTTCACTAGCTTGGCCATATAAACCTCTCTTTTAACAACGAGAGTTTGGTTGAAGATACAAACAATTTCTTGATAAAAATTCTTATCCTTCAGACAATGATTCAACTAGTTCGAGAAAGCAGCGATTCTCTATAGCATTATATTTTACTGAGGCTTTAATTGCACGGCCTTGTGTAAGTGAAGTATTGAGGGCAACGTTAAAGATAATTTAGCTGGAGTTACTGTTAGATCTAGTTTAACCAATGTTTTTGATTTAATTATTCGCCACTAACACCAAAACCCATACTTCAGAAATAACTGGCGACTCTTGGATACTCAGAAACGACCAAGCTTTATAATTTGGGGTAACAAAATTACGTCACTGAAGAAATTTAAATTAAATGCCAAAACAACTTTTAGCGAGACAATAAAATTTCGAAAAAAAGCGTGACATACGTAATATTACACTCATTATAGACAGACTGCGAAATTTTGTAGCCCAGACTCATTTGCCTTGGATGCAGCTGATTTAGAATTGTTTTTCAGTAATTCTCTGACCTGATCTGGCTGATGTCCTTACAAATTGAGTTAGCTATAAGTCTAGTTTGTTACTATAAGTATATAATTTCAACTTAGAATGCCGGAAAAGTAACGACTAACCAATGCGGTACAACGGAACCGACTCGTTTAGGCATTTCAAAAGCTAAAGAAATTTGTCAGTGCAAACGTAATAAAGCTGTTAATTGTTGATTGTAGTTTTGGAACTTAATTACACTTGATACCTTTTCAAAGTTTGTAATAATAAAACTCGTATAAACGCTTCTCAACCAGTTAACCGAACCGAGGGTTCATAAAAACAGACCAAAGAAATCGCCGCATTTTTTTTTTGACCAACACAACGCATGGTTCTGTTTATTTCTTCCTGAAGCCATCTTTGAAGTACATATACAGGGCGTCTTTTTTTGGCAGTCTGCGATTTCTCTTAACAGTACTAAGAGGATCACGAAACGGGTATCTCTACCATCACAACTATATACAATTTGTTTTTATAGTGGTGCGCGAAGCCGATAGCTATAGATATCCGTCGCTCCAAATATTTTGCTGAACATTTCTAAAAATTATTAGAGCAATATGAGAGGCATAGGGCATGTTCTACTAGCGTCTGAAGTTTAATTGTGACTACATATAGTGAAACAATTCCAATGGCACTTTTTTTAATACTTTCATTAATGAAAATCGTCCGTTGAGTTATCTGGTGAGAACTGTAAGTAGCCACCCGAAACATTTTTCAAGATCGCTTTGACTAACCGAACTTTATTTGGAAGCGCAACATTATCGATGAACTATTCTCATTAAAATAGATGATCAGTCTGTTCCAAAGAGAATGTTGACTTTAATTGCCATTTTTGAATGCACATGATCGTTAACTTGAATGATTCGTGCGCAATGATTAGAAAGTCAAACATTAATCTACATCTAAACACAAGAAGAGTTCGGTATTCTTCCTAAATTTGACCACCGCATTAGTCAAAATTCTTGACAATTTATGACATTATGTCATTGAAAGTGCTTCAAAAAAAAAATAACAAAAACCAGCCAATTGCCTATATTGACGACATGAAATCGTGGAAAAATTTTCTCTCTGTTAATCAAATTAAATTGACTGATCACCTATGTATTTGGTGATTTAGCAAAGTCTCATTCTTATCGGAATACTTCCTGTTTACTTTTACAAGTAGTTTCGGGCAAGATCGATCGTTATCTGCGCACAACAATACCTATAACTTCTTATAAGTTGCCTACCAAGGTATCGCGTCGGTCCAGAAAGCAACCTTATCTTGTGTGAAATTGTCTGCAGCGAAATTTCAAAACAAAATTTCGAAAGAGATTGAAATTAGCACAAACGAGAGGCGATTTAATTTCCCGGGGAGTGACGTCTGTCACTAATTATTTTAGTGTTTGATTGTTTAAGGAGCAATACTAATATAAATACCTAGGGTAAAAAAAACTGACCACTTGAATCCACCATCAATCAGAACTTTTCTATTAAACGAGGCATTGTGCTGGTTTCCAGTTTACCTGAGGACATGCTGTGTTGAATAAATACTTGAAGGAAAACCGATTTCATCATTTCAAGATTTAAACGAATACTGGCCTACACGTCATATTTCAGGTCGAATATAAGGGATAGGAAAGGCTAATTTCTATCTGAGGACCAGGCAAACGAGATTTTGATACAGTTTTGAAGGATGAGCGGCCTTCGGTGTGCTAAGATGACCAAGCTAGAATGAAACGTGTCAAATTTAATCTGCACTTTACAATGAGGTTATAGCAACGTTCACGCTAGAAAAGCTGCTGACTTTAAACAAACAAGCAAAAGCCCGGATTATTTTAATTTCTTACATATTTTGTCAAACGAATAATTGTGATAAATGAGAATGTTATGTCAATCGTCCAGTGGATTTAATGTCTTTTGAAGGGAAACACTACTAACGTATTAATTATATACTGGTAATTAACATAATTGATATATACCTGTCCTCTTCGCCATTTCGAAACCACAATGTGACATCAGATCATTGGCACATTTACATACGATTTGAACTTGATCGACTGTTTCCAAATATTTATCAAGTTGAAGGTCCCGTTTTTTGTTTTCAACAAATATGCGATGTGACAATAATAACACCTAATTGCAATATGTATTCTTTTAAAAACTAATTACCTTAATTCAATAATTTTTGTTTGAATTTAATTGCAATACATTTCTTAGTATGAAGAAATTATTGAAGCTATATAATACGAACACGTGATCCCAATGAGAAACCAACAACAAAAAACACTTTCTACATATTACATGTGAACAGGTAGGTATGCATATATAAATAAATCGCGGTTCAACTAATGAAATAATCAACTAATATTTAAACAACTAATTTGCAACAAAACATAACAGACAAACACAAACGTCCAAAGGAAAGCATTCAAAATAATTTTTCTTATCAACACAACAAAAAATTAGTCAAACAAATTTGAATTAATATGTACTTAATTAATTATAAATGTCGCCGCACACAATTAAAAAACGAGCTATGCGTAAAAACCGAGATTTTGAAATTTATACTCAAATACCATACACTTACTTCAACCTACCTCAGAATATTAAATACCGATAACGCGACATACTCTACACTAAGCAAGTATTATGCAAAACGGCAATTTATAAAGAAAAATTGTCTATTATGCAAATTGAAATATGTTTTTATTTTACGGCTTAGATGACCCACTGACTCCAAAAAAAAAACAAAAAGACGTTGATAACTTATCGTTAAGATTAAAAATTTCGTGACACTTGTTACGTTTTGTTTAATGGTTGCGAAAGGATTTTGTGACATAAATTTAAGAGCACTAATATACGTTGAAGGTCCGAGGTACTTGTGTAATGCGTTTATAATGTAAGTGTAAGTTAGAAAAATAAAAATTGAAAAGATTCATTTATATTCGTAATTTTTACATAACCATAACCACTATAAAAACTAAAATAAATTTTAGGTATGTGTGTCAAGTTCGAACCTTTCTGTGGGTTGAAGACAAGCATTATATAAAAATATAAAAAATATTTGAATTGAATCGCATTCATCGTTTTACTACTGTGCTTATAATTAAAATAAGTTTAACGAATTCTTTGTATTTTAAATGAGGGATCAATTTGTCACTCTACTACGATTTACGCACTTTATTCATTTAATTATACAATATTACAAACATTAGTCGGTACTTACATTTTAATGCCCAAATTTCACGATTATCAATCCCATCGATTACATGCTTCAAATCACTTTTACAATTCGCATTGAGCGACAAATTCTTTTCATGCAATTCAGCCAAATTATATAAAATCTCCGATCGCGTATTTAATTGTAACACACAACCACATAACTTTAACAGTGTTATCATAACACATAACTTTAGTAAAATATTATTATTCATAATTATTGATTTGATAGATTATTATTTTACAAAACAAAAAATTATATAACACAATATTCACTTTCAAAAGGAAGCAGCAACCGCATACACTATAAATATGTACTACTTTAACGAAAAACACAAAAACACTGAACAAAATTATTACACAAAACCAAAACCACACTCTGGGTTCGATCTTCGCCAGATGAAAAATTATAACTAAAAACTAAATTGAAAATAAAAATTAAAACATTGGAATTATGGTCTGAATTATTAAACGATTATGACTTGTCTGTCTTAAAGTTATAACTATGGCTTATGTTATTTTGTTATTTGATTTACAAAAAAAAAAAAAAAAAAAAAAATCGAAAATAAAATTTATTTCCTCCACCATTTCTCGCACATTTATTTTCTGCTTGCAGTTTCATGTAATTTTTTTTTTTTTTTTTTGTTGGCTTAAGTTAAGCAACAACAAAAAAAACATCGTCGGTTTATACATATATCGACTATTTCTAGTAATTCAGCGTCAGGTAAAACACGTTTTATGTAGCGCAACAAATTCAATTCAACCGCATAAATCGATGTTATGTATACGTATTCTGAACATAGAAAATTTGGTCTTTCGAACAATACAAAAATAGACTGATTTTACAAAATTTAAACAAAAAAAATAAAAAAATTAGGAATTACTTTCATAAACAATAATTCTTAGTTTGCGGCGAAAGGAAGAGTTGTGCGACTGAGGTCCAATTAACGGCTTATTTCAATAACCACTGCATTAGTCAAAATGTTTGATTGTGAGATTATTACTGACATTACATGTTGAATCGAAATGTTGACTGACTGAAAACGACGTAAAGTTTAACATGTAAACTGCAACCCAACCCAAATTCCGACTGAAACGATGACCGAATCAGTTAGTTAAACATAGGTTAGTTGAGTCGGTTTTTTTTTAGTGTGACATGTAAACTAAAACTTAACTGAAATTTGTGTTTTACGACTGTATTACAAATAAATTGTTAGAAGCTAATTACTACAATTTTGTTCGGGCCATAGTTATGATTTTAATATGGAGCTATCGGAGTTAAAGCGAAAACGTGGTTTTGCAAAGGCAGCGTTGACGCGGATTGAGAAAAATGCTACCGATCAGGCTATTCAGGAATTTGCACCAGAAGGAAATTCTAGAAACCATGAAGCATGCAAGCTTTAGCGCAACGCCTAAGGAAGAAAATATCAAGCTGCCGCGACTACAAATTCCTTCATTCGATGGTAGTAACTATGACGAGTTTCACACATTTAAGCACTTGTATGACACTGCTGTTCACAACAATCCAGCTATAACCGGTATACACAAATTTCAACATTTAAAGGGGCTTCTGACAGGAAAGGCAAGCAAGATTATCATCCATATTCCGCTAACTACTGAAAATTATGAAGAAGCATACAAAAACCTATGAAATCGCTTTGATAAACCGGACCAGGTTTATAAATCGCTTATCGAGAAATTTATGCGGATTCCGTCAGCTGCTAATGGGTCTGCTAATTGTATTAGAAACGTTTGTGATACTTCGGAGTAGGTCGTGCGAGGCCTAAAGGTATATTGAGGGAAAAAGCCCAGACTAGAGATCCCTGGCTGATCTACATCTTGCTGTCAAAACTAGACGAGAAAATTCAACGAAAGTGGGCAGAGAAAATAGCTGACGATCTACCTAACATTCGACAATTTCATTCACTTCCTGGAAAGGTATTGTACAACATTAGAGTCCATTGATCGTGATACATCTCAAAGACGCAAATCTACAAAGGCTTCATCGTTCCACGCAAACAGTAGTGCCACGGTAACAAATACAAATTCAAATGATCAGAAATCATTAGTTTCTTCGTCTAAGGATTCAAAGTCTGATTTATCATGTTTGAAGTGCCAGTTACCTCATTTGCTGCATGAATGTGAGAAATTTCGTGATTTGCCGATAACTCAGAGGAAAAAATTCGTTGCAACCACTAGAATATGTTACAATTGTATGTTCAAGGGTCACACGTCTCAACATTGTCCATCTCGACATCGATGTTTCATTTGTCAGCAGAAGCACCACACTCTCTTACACGATTCTTATGAGTTGGATAAACCAAAACCCGGTTCTGATCAGTCAGCTAAATCCACGGTGGACAACAAACCAACACCCGAAGTAGCACAATCCGGTAATGATGCGCAACGTATTCATTCCGCGGTATGCCACTCAATTCACGTAAGGACATCTTTCTTGCCGGCCGCATTGGTAATAGTAATAGATCAATATGGTAATCATCATTTCTGTCGTATTCTGTTAGACTCGGGGTCCACTGGCTGTCTTATGAGTGAGGCTTGTGCAAAACGTCCGCAAATCCAAAGAAAAAATCTTCGAATTCCAGTGGAAGGCGTTATGTCGGAAGCCATGTCACGAGGATTTACTGAGATAAAGCTATTTCCTCATTTCTATGACGATTTTGCTATGGAAGTACAAGTCGTAATTCTAAAACGACTTACCTACATCAAAACTGCCCAGATTGGATGAAATCATCTTGAGTAAATGACCAGAAATCGAATCGCTGACGCTTTCCGATCCACTAGACTCTGCATATAATGATGTTGATATCATTTTGGGAGCAGCTCAATGTTTTCGACTTCTGCGACCGGGATGTGTGGTAGGACCAAATGATTTGACAGCTCAAAATACTGCGCTTGGCTGGATAATTGCTGGAGGAAATTCAACAAGCCAAAATAAGAACATTAATCTTCAAATGCAATTCCATGTGGATGAGAGCCTGTGTAAATTTTCGCCGTTCGAGGAAGCACCATTGGCCAGGAACCACACACCAGATCAGCAACACTGTGAGAATCTATTCACTGCATTGCATAAAGGGGCGCCGGATGGAAGATTCATCGTCAAATTGCCATATGCACCTAATTCACCTCCGCTAGGAAATTCTCTGGATCAAGCAGTTTCGCGATTTCATTTCATCGAACGCCATCTGCAACGCGATGATGCTTTAAAAAATGAACATATACATACACGAGTCATACACGAGTACCTCAATCTAAATATGAAAAATTTTCAGATTTCTACAGAAACACTTTGGACAGCCTCAGGTCCATTTCATGCCACTCGTGTTGCGCATCAATCAGTTTTGGGAAATGCGTCGAGTTTTGCCGAAACATCCAGAGCTCTAATGACTGATCCATATTTCGACGATCCTCTGATTGGCGGTAACAACATTCAAGATGCGCAAAATCTGGAGGATTCTCGCTTCATAAATGGGCATCAAATGTACCACAGTTTCCAGCATCTTTACCAACCGAGCAAGAAAACGAAACTTTGATCGAATTATCCAAAGAATCGGATCACAAGGTTTTGGGATTACACTGGGATCCGGACAAGGATTGCTTCCGCGTCAAGGTTAATTTACCCGTACCACCTAGCAATCTCACAAAACTCCGGTTACGTTCAGACGCTTCCCTTTTAGTCAACTCATTGGAATGGTTATCATCAGCAACGATAACTGCTAGGTCACTTTTAAAGCCACTCTGGCTACTACACTTGGGGTGGAATGATGAACTTCCATCAGTGGCGTAGCCAGAAATTCATCGAGGGGGGTTTTAAAAAAAATAATTTCTATAAGAAAATAATTCTTTCGAATTTTTTTGAATTCAATTTTTTATTAGTTTTTTATAGTTTTATATTGATTCGTCGTGACACTAAGGCCAATTCATCGATGACACAGTCTATTTATATAACCACATCTCTATGAATATTTAATGATGCCAATCCATTTAGTCGCTTCCCACCGATTGTGTTTCTTAGGTAATTCTTAAGGCGCCTGAACGTCTTAGAACTCTTCAATTGGAGAGATTATCCAGGTTAAGAGTACTACTAAAAATCTGACAAATATTTTGTGCTAATTTTGTTATTATATGTACAAGCGTTCAACCGGTAGATACCTGACCGTCTTTTAAACATTTTAATTATTTCGCTTATGTAATCTAATTTCAACTTAATCTGGAAAAAAGATCTACACAGATCTGTAAAAATTACGTCTAATATTACGCCGCTTTGTTTAAATTTCTTTTATGTGAAGAATCAAAAATAGATTACTTTGTGTGATTTTGTGTGGATCAACACATCACCATGTAATGATTTTAGTATAATATGTGAAACTCAGGGGGGGGGTTAACCCCCGCAACCCCCTTCGCTACGCCGCTGACTTCCATCGGACATAGCTCAAAAATGGAAAGAACTTCAAACCTTGTCCACCAAGAAGGAAGTTCTGAAGGGAAAGTTGTCATCATTAGGTTCATTGTTAGACAAAGGCGGCGTCATCAGAGTCGGCGGTCGACTAAATGTGGCAACTTGCCTTTATGCACAAAAGGATCTAGTCGTTTTGCCATCGTATCATGTCCTGAATTACATGATTTTAACGTCTCTTCACGAACATCATCTCCATCCAGGACCATCCCTCTTGTCCCATCCCTCAAAATTGTCCTACTGGATTGTTAAATCCAGTCTCTTAGCACGAAAAATTACTAATAATTGTTCTTTATGTCATAGGTTGAAGAGCCATCTATCAGTTCCAAGGATGGGTCATCGGCCTGCCGAACGTGTATCACTCTTTCGAATAGTCAACCATATCGGAGTGAAATTTGTGAGTCCAGTCCAAATTACAACCAAGGGCCCCGGATCAAAATACAACAAAGTCTACATTAGGAATGACACAACACCACCATTCGATTTGCCATTAGAAAGTGTATTAGACGTTGATCCGGGAGACGAGATTGTTCGCGTTGCTAAAATTCAACCAGCACGAAATAAAATCAAAGAGTCAATAGCCAAATTAATCACAATCAATGATGTTGCTGTAAAGGTAACTCCATTTCCAACCTTCCATGTTCCAAAAAATCTAACCTCGAATGGGCCCGAGTATATGGCCCACCTTACCTTAACAAATTCTTCGAGCAACAAGTTACCGACAAATTTATCCCGCAATCAATAAATGTTAAGGAATACTTCCTTAACAGGGCGCCGGCATGTTTACGCCATCGTAAACACCTGAAATACAAAAAGGGGCATAATCACGATGTAACAACAATTCATCGCGTCATCACTCAACATTCCCTGAAACGAAATAAATTTTTATTATATAATCGCATACACATATGTAGTGTAATTCGTTATTACGCACTTACCTCATCATTATTATCCATACTGCATGGCATTAGTTAAGTTGAATAATCTGAAATTAAATGAAATCTCATTAATTATTTAAGTAAGATATTGTAAACTATAAATACTTAGCTTTAAAAGTTTTTGTATACACAGCTTCACGATGATAACTGTCAAACGTCAAAATTGTAGCTGAATTCATGTGAGTTGTAGTGCAGTTTCGAAAGTTGCATTCGAATTTTGTATTTTCCTCTTATTAGCACAGATGGCATGTTAGTGCATAATTTCGAAACTGGACGTTCATTTTGCTGTGTGTATTTTTATTATTTTATTATTACTGTAACCGCCATTGAATGAACACAAATTCTCTTGCAATCAAAATAAATTTAATGTAAAACAAATTAAGTTATCGTGTTAAAATAAATAATTATTAACTTATGAAATTCCTGCTTTGTGTCTATTGATGTGATTGCCAAAGGAAAAATTATTAGCCGAAAGATTCTCAACTCATTTTTAACAACGACATTTATTAATTCTTCATTTTGGGTTGTGGTTTTGATGCCGTGTAGCATTGATATTGATAGGAGTGCTCCAAAAAGACGATATATTTGGACCGATTTAGAACCCGACATATCAATCAACAATTTTGTTGTCATCGAATTGGAGGGTGAAATTGACCTAAATATCAACAATGAGTGAACCAGCTACATCACAACAATATTTTTTATTTTTAAAATTAGACCCAAAGGGGAAAGAAAATACTCCGGTCATTAAAAAAATATGAAAGAGTTCCTAAAATTCCAAAAAGAGTTGCAGAACGACTTTTTTCAGAAAGAGAAACAACTACAAGAGATATACCATAAGTTTCAAATGGAACAAGACGCCAGAATTTTTTTTTTTTTTAATTTTATTTATATTACGACTGAGTCTTGTACCCATTTAGTAATTTATATTGTATAATAAAGTATTTGATTAGTCGGCACAATCACATGATTATCCCCCATTTCGTGTAACTCATCCACTGGATTTTCGCCACAGTAAGTCTACTGGCCTCCTGGTCGCGATAAGTCCAATGGTTTTATTCTTTGCAGTCTTCTTGTTGGTGTAGTAGTCAGCATACAGCGTATGTCCAGATTTTCATGCTGGTGCAGACGTTGTAGGTGTTTTGTTGCATGATGCTTAATTTCATCCGCGACAAGCTCGATCTTTAGATCTCGATGGAGGCTGTCGTTTCAAATATACCATGGTGCATTAACAATACATCGCAGGATTTTATTTTGAACTGTTTGTGTGATTTTAATATTTGTCCTCTTGGCACAACCCCAGGGTTGGCTACCGTACGTCCATACATGTTTCAGGATTTGTTTGTATAACAGCAGTTTGTTATGGATCGCTAGTTCAGATTGTCTCCCTAAGAGCCAATGCATCTTTCTAAATTTTATGTTTAGTTCTTCTCTCTTCTTTTTGATGTGTTCCAAGTTTAGCATCTAAAGTCATGCCAAGATACTTAGCAGTGTTCGCATGCGGTACTACTATAGAGTTTATCATTATTGGTATATGATTAACTTTTAGATTTGTAAAGTTCACTTGTACTGATTTTGCTTCATTTAATTTAATTCGCCATTTCTCTGTCCATTTACATATCACGTTAGTAGCCTTCTGTAATTTACTAGTGGATTCATTGATGTTTTTTGCTGTTGCAAGTATTGCCGTGTCATCTCCGGAAGATCTCGATGAAGTTTGAATTCTAACCCCTGGTGCCATACTTTGTCAAATGCTTGCGCTACATCAAGGAATATAGTTGAGCATATTTCTTTGCTTTCTAGTGATTTCTCGATTACATCAGTAATTCGATGTACTTGTTCTATAGTAGAATGTTTTTCCCTAAATCCAAACTGATGTGAGGGGATAAGATTCCTTTCTTCGATAATTGGTTTTAGTCTTTTAAGAAGAACCTTTTCAAATAGTTTCGATAATGTTGGTAGCAGAGAAATCGGCCTGTATGAAGCTTTATCGTTCGGAGGTTTGTTCGGCTTTTGTTTCGCCAAATAATTACTTCTGCAACTTTCCATTGTCTTGGTACATATTTAGTCGAAATGCTGCATTAATTATATGCATTAGTTTCCTCAACGCTTTCTCCGGTAACACTTTTATTATCTGACCCGTTATAAGATCATATCCTGGAGCCTTATACGCATTCAGATTATTCTTGATTTCCCATTTTAGTTCTTTCAATGTTATAGGTGTAATTTTAATTTCATCCTGTTTATTTATCGGGGTAATATTTTCCTCTTCCGTTTGTTTAGGGTAAGGTTGGAATGTTTCTTCAAGATGATTTGCAAACAAATCAGCTTTTTGTTTAGCATTTCGAGCCCAATTGTCTTTATCTTTAATTGGAGGAACCTGAAGTTTGGCTCTTTTAAGATTCTTAGTTGCTTTCCATAATGAGTAATCAGTATCTTTTTGCCCAGTTAGAGTGCTGAGGTGTTTATTAACTGACTGATTTTTAATGTGTTTTATTAGATATTTTAATTTGGATAACTAGCATTGCGCTTCATTTCCTGACTGTTATTAGGAGTGCTTTCCCATGCAGCACTTTGGATATTATAGATGAGATTATCTAGTTCTTCTTCTAATTGGACTGAACCCTGAATTGGGTTCTGCAGATTAATTCTTTCTGTTAACCGTGTTTGGAAGAGATCCCAATTGGTTTTGAAGCTCGTTAATTTCGGATTGCTCTGTTTCATAATAATTGTTTGGCTAAGTATCATAATAACTGGTGAATGATCTGATGATAGACTTTCACTGTTCTCTATATGGATATAATTATCTGAAATTCCTCTTGTAATAAAGAAGTCTATAAGATCTGGAGTCTTACTGATATCCGAGGGCCAATAAGTTGGTGTACCGCCTAAGTGAAATTCACATTTTAGTTGTTTGCCTGCTGCGAAAAGTTCTTTTCCTTTGGTGGTCGTTAACCGTGATCCCCAATAGGTATTTTTTGCATTAAAGTCACCTCCAATTAAAAAGACACTTCCTAGTATTTTGAGAAGATTAGTATAATCTCCTTGTTTGAGATTGTATCTTGGGCGGCAATAGATTGGTTGTAACTTGCATGGAAAGCTTCTCAACTTTAAGTTCTTCGTTATGCTTTATATGATCTTTTATCAGGATAGCTGATCCACCTCTAGCTTTGTTCTCTGGATGTAATGCATGGTAGCAATTATATCCTTTTATTTTACAGAATAAATTTTTGGTGAAATGGGTTTCTGATATAAGACATATATCTATATTATGCATGTTTAAAAATATATCTAGTTCTTGAATGTGATGCAATAGCCCATTTGCATTCCAGGTTACAATTCGTAATGTTTTATTCATTTCTTTATTTTATAATTCGATTTTATATAATTTATATTCTGATACACTCGATCAAAATTTTCTTCTATTCTTTTATTGAAACTAGTTTGTGATTTCATTTCTCCTAGCGCGTTCTGCAGACTCATTTCCTGGGAAGAAAGTCTTTTGTTGAGGTTCTCTAGATTTTTCAGTATGTCCTGTAAAACGAGATCCACTTAGAGCTGTTTCTGCTCTGTTTGCTGAACTACTTGTGCATAAATAACATTTTCATTTACTCGCTCTCTTTGTGTGTTAGGATTAGGAGTCAACCATTTTGGCTCCGTGGTTTTTTTAATAGATTGTACATTTCTTGATGTAACTGGTTTGCGCGATTTATCTCTCATTTTTTGTAGTTCTACTGCAACTTCACATCCTCTGTAATTGGCCGGATGCTGGCCATTACAGTTGATACATTTCGGTCTATGCAATCATTTCCTGCTTGTTTTCCTGCACATTTAACACATCTTGCTTCTTGATGGCAGTACTTCTGTGTATGATTATAATCTTGACAGTTTTTGCATTGAGGTATTAGTCGAGTGACCTTTCTCGGTGTTTCTATTTTAACTCTGAGGTAATGGATAGCCTTAATATTATAAATACTTTCTATTTTTTCTTGGTTGTCGAAGGTTAGCATAAAAAGTGAGAGACCTGTTCTATTAATTTCAACATTTCCCTCCCTGTTATCTCTTCTCTCTTTTCTAATGATGTTGACTGAATCAACTATTTTCAGGCCTTTGCTCTGCAGGTCCTTAATGATTTCATCTTTTGAGCAAGTTGGATGTAGACCTCTTGCCATTACTTTGATTGATCGATCATTTTTCTCCTCCTAGGTGTACCACTGGAGTCCATCAGCATTTAATTTGTTAGCTAGAGCTTTATAGTCTTCTGGCTCTGTTGTGTTTATTTTCCAGATATTATTATTGAGCGATATTACTTTGTAGTCATTTCGTACTACTTCTTTCATCAATATTGATCGGGGGTGGAACATGTTTTTTCTTTTCTGGCTCATGCACTTTTGGTGCAGTAATTGCATTGGTAGTTTTAGAGTGAGTTTGAATTGGTTCAACTTCTGGTGATGATTCAGCTTTCCTCTTTTGGGTTGGATTCTTTTCTTGGTTTCTTAATAGCTCTCCTGGCTCTCTGTAGTATCCAATTTGTTTCTTTTTCAAGCTCATCTTCATCAGTGTGATATTCTTCTTGTTATCTGAGTACTTGAAATTGATTGTTCATTAATGCTGAGTTTCCTGCGTTGTTATTTCTATTTACTGTTCCCTTTAGCATAATGTTTTCTTTCTTTAGAATAACAACTTCATTGTTTAGCTGTGCGATTAACTTCTCCATTTGCTCAAATTTATTTATTAAGTCCGCGTTGTTTATTGTATCTGTTTGTACACTTTGCACGACTTCAGAAGTTTGATTGACTAATGAATGCTTCATAGGAGAGGTATTTTCCTTGTCATTGTTAAGTTCACTGAACAGTGTGGTGCTCCCTGGCGGTGGGGTTGACGGTGGTGTTCTATGAAGCGCCGTATTTCTTCCACCAAAGGGCCATAAATTTATGTCTTGTTCCGTGCTTCCAGTAGTACTAGGAAAAGGGTCAGCCTGGTTGGCTACCGACAATTTCCTTTGCAATGTCGTGTTGCTCCCTCCAGAATCCGCGGAGCAGCTCGGTATACCGGGGCGGGATTTAGAATCTAAGTTCTGACCCACCTGGAGTATGTTATTGTTTACACTCGACATTTCATCTTTTTTCTGCTATACTGTTTTTCTACTACGTAGAGATTGGGTACCACAACCGTTCGATCTACAGCACATTGCCCAGGATGCGCCACGAGGAGGCTGTCAACAAGCACTCCAAGACGCCAGAATGCAAACAAAATTTCTTCATGAAACCAAAAACCAATGAATTAATGAATTTTAAAAAATTTCATGTTTATTATTTTAATGAAATAAATTTTTGTTATGAATTAACAATTGTGGTTACATTTATTATGCCGCTGATTATAGTTTAGTAGATGATAAAAATGGATTTTAGCCATGTAATTGCAGAATAAATCTCGAATACTTGTCTCACCCGGAGGTTCAGTTAAATATTCTCTACTCACTGGTTGCGGATAATTGATTTCCACACAATGAAGTTTATCCATCCAGGAAGGCCGAAATGCGCATTTGTGATGCTCTACAATATTGTGCAAAGTACAGCAGACAGCAACAACATCAGGCACAAATTTATAATTTGTTTCCACCTTTTTGGAGATCACACACCACCTTGCTTTTAGTCGTTCAAAAGAATTGTCCACTACAATTCTTGCACTGGGGAATCATTTGCTGAATAATTTTTGATCTGCCAATCTGTTCAAGGGTATGCTGGATCTCCTACTAGACATAATGGAAAATCCAAATTATCAACAGATAATCTTTCCTGAAAACAAAAAATTGTCTATCAATTGCTCTATATAAGATTATTTAAAAATTACTTTTGGCATGATATTTTGTACATTTTTATAAAAATTTGAATCTTTTAAAACACTTGCGTCATGTGATGACCCCGGATGTTTACAAGTAATACTTCGAAACCTAACAATTTTAATATAACTTTTTAATTGCGCCGACTATACCTTGCAGAACTAGCGACGTCCATCCTTTACGATTGATAAACTCTGAATATCCTACGTTTGAAGCTTTAATTGGAATATGGCAGCCATCGATTGCTCCTATGATATTTGGCATATTTGAAATTTTTTCAAACGATTTTGCCAATTGCCTCGATTCTTCTTCCTTGTGAAATTGTATAAATTTTGACAGAAATATTTTTACTACATCTGCAACGAACTTTATCAAACATTTTCTAGCTGTTAACGTATGGACGCCAAACTGATTTGCCACGACCCTATACTCCGCATCCGCACACCTGGAAACAAAATCCGGCTGATTTAATTACAAGAGGCATACATCTGCACCGTTTATATCAAGCAGAACTATGGTGGAAGGGCCCTACTTGGCTCAGACAAGAACCTTCCAAGTGGCCATATCATCAATTAAAGGTTAACAAATATAGTTCCAAAATCATTGAAACTCGTTCAAACGCACTGTTATGTAGAAGCCTAACTTCACAAGAGTCACTAATTGATAAACTAATCACAGCTTGTTCATGTCTCATGAAGCTATTCCACGGTAAATGTCTTAAGATTCGGTAGAGTCTCGACGGGAAAAAGGTGCAGAATACATGGACTGCTACAAATCAAAGAACTAGAGTATGCAGAAAGGGTGATTATTCGCACGATCCAACATGAAGCATTTCGAGATGAATTATCCAGGTTCAGAAACAATATGTAATTGCAGTCTAATTCGAAACTGAAAACGCTAGATATTTTTACAAATACAGCAGCAATTCTCCGTGTTGGCGGGCGATTAAAAAATGTACAGTTGAGTTATAATACAACACCCGATCATACTACCACGCAGGTATCCATTAAATTATCATATTTAATCATCAAAGAAACACACGGCGGCGTATCAATAGTATTAAATACTCTTCGGCTAAAATTTTGGATGTACGATGCCCGAAACACTATAAATCATTATACCAAAACAAGCGTTACATGTATAAGACATCGAACCATATGAGCAAGCCAAAAAATGGCAGACTTACCAACTGAGCATGTAACACAAAATCGGCCATTCCAAAATGTTGGATCGTACTATGCAGGGCCGATACTAATCAAAAGCAGCAAGCTACGCAAAGCGGCAGTGGGGTGAAAACTTACATTGCAGTTTTTGTGTGCCTTACCGTGAAGGCAGTTCACTTAGAGGTAGTTAGCAGCTTAGACACGGAGTCATTTATTTCCGCGCAACGAAGATTTATTGCTATAATAGAGGCAAAAACCTAACATTTTTTTCGATTATATTCGATTTTCCTTATTCAATTCTCTGTTGTCATGAAAGAATAACCACCATCGACATACAAAAAGATTTTAATGAGTTCTGGAGCATCGGTGAACGCTATCGCCAATGGAATTATATTATGCAATTTACAGAAGAAACTGCAAAGCTTCGGATGAAATGTGCTACGAATCACCGACGAAGTGCCAACCAGAAATATTTCTTACTTACTTGGACCGGCGATAACTCTATAATTCGGCAACAGATATTTTATATTATTATTAAATTAAAATTAACCACTCATTACTAGGCATTTTATTAAATATTATTAGCTGCGTTGCAAATAAAAATATAGATGCTAATTATTTTTTTTAAATTTTAGGTGTGTAAGGTAATGTTCCTCAATACACTCGACATAAACAGTCAGTGGATTACCACGGCTTACGAAAACCAAAATCCGGAAATGGCATCCTATACACAGACAAAAGAGGCAAACACGAGCGTTCGGCAGATCCTAAAAAACACTTTATGTTCAAAGCAATATGTGATCATATAAATACATTCCACTGCATTGAATCGCACTATTGGCGAAAAACTAATAGTAAATCATAATAAATGGAAGTTTGAATATAGCAAAAATGTACAGGTTATTCGTGGAGCTTATGGCAAAAATTTCTACCGGACATATAGTAACTGTACCACGATGTTTTTAAGGAAAACTTTAATTTGTGATTTTTCGTCCCAAAATAGACCAATGCATTGGCTTCCAGGATTTACCAGCCGAAGAAAAGGGTGAAGCTAGATTGAGAATCAAGAAAACTTAAAGAAATTGATAAATTGGAAGCCCAGCAAAATAATGGAAAGATTATCACCGCTATTTTTGATTTTAAGAAAATATTAACAGCTCTCCAGTCTCGGGCTTCTGTTTTTTATTATTAGCAAAAGTATTTCGTTTATAATTTGACGATATATTGCCTCGAGCCTGTGAAGTTTCTAACAAAAAACAATAAACACATACATATACAAATCCTATAAGCATTTTCAGGTGTGAAGTTTCTAACAAAAAAATGGCGGATATTCCAATAAGATTTTTTAATTTTTTTATTTCACATTTTAGTTTTATTTCTATGGCCATCTGGCCCAAGAGTAAATAAAACATCTTTGAGCTCCTCAACTTCATATCATGGGGATAAAGTTGATTAATTTAATTCCGACCATAACAGATTTCGTGCATGTAGAATGGTGAAACAATAAAGTGTCAAACAGCAATTACAAGAGATAAATCTAAGTTTATTGTTCTTTGTTAGAAAAGCATAACAAAAATTAAAATATTTGAATGGCTTTTTGAGGTGTTTAGGTTATCTTGCTGACAGTAAACAACGGGAACGTTCTTTTAAAACACCAAAACTCGCTCAATTATATTTCGTAACTTTAAGAATATTATGTTAAATTTTGCTTCAGGCATGCCTTTCAATGCCATAAGATACGGAGTAAGTAACCACGGCTTAAATAGATGTCCTGAATCTCCTACGTTGAATTCAAAATACTTGTTTTATTATAGTATGTTAAAAAATAATACCCACTATGAATATTTGCCTTAAAGCCAGGATGATTTGTCTCCGCTTCTGATCAATTACAAATGAAAACGCTTCTTTTGTGAGTCTGAAATGTTTTTTAAACCTAAAATTATGTAAAAAAAAAGACTAAGTTTGGCTATGTGTAAGTATGTTGTATTGTTTATCAATCTTACATTTTATTTGATAACTCAAAAACATTCGAGTTATCCATTCCTTGTCTTTACGGTGAGTACAAGAAAGGACTTCTACAATTTTATTTAAATAGAAAATAGAATTGGTAGAGGGTCACTTCTGCGAAAAAAGCACCGAACTGTACGTTATAAACGATAGTCCGCTCTAGTAGTTGTTAGAAGCTATTTTAATCTTGTAGTAGTAGAGACCCTCTCAGGCTCAGGATTAGTAGTCAGTTCGGACACCGTATCGTGTCTTATGTAACACATTCTTTCGAATAATTAGGCAATAATCGAATGCAGTAGCAATAAAGTGCATTTGCACAAGCCTTACCTGAATGACCATTGACATGAACATACAACGAAAGTGTGTTACACAATACACACTACCAGTTTAACAGCTGCCCTGCGTTGTAAATACCTTATCTTATCGTTATCTTATATACACCCCAATTATATACGACTATGGGTGTATCACGTCATTTTTCTGACTATAGTTACGTCACATATATTTTCCTATTCTCTTAGTCGTTTGTTACGTCTAAAGTCAGTAGTCACGTTATATGACAGATGTCATTTGAATTTTGTAAGTGACAGGCGACTACAACAAAATGGAAGAGTGAAATTTTAGTACTAATATTTTTTTAAAAATATTTTTAATTGTGTGTTCACTTGTTTAAATAAGTTGTTGTTTAAATTAATACTTTTTTGCTCTAAAATGATTTTATTTGTAATTTGGCCGACATATTTTTAGTTACAGTCGTGTCACTTGGACCGACTTCAAGAATATCAATTTTCATGCGACGTGACGTGACTTAAGTCACATCGCCTGAAATGACACGACTATGATAATTGGGGTGATAATATGTTATGTAATTGTATTAATTCTCCTATTTCTTTCAACGAGCGCAATAAAAGTTAGCAGAAATTTATAGATTTGATCGTCAGCACCTATAATCATTGGAAGAAAATGATACAATCCGAGTGTTCGGTCTGGCCAAAATGAAAAAAAAATCACGATTTTTATGTCAAAATTCTAGCATAAAACGCACTCATTTATCACGAAAAAATCCAAGTTTTTTTTTGGATTTATATGTCAAAGTTTCGTGGATTTGGCTGTCAAATGAAAATATATATGTATACATATTTTGATCAGCTGTTTTTTTTCTTTATGTATAAATAAATATTAAATTTAAAGTTTTAAGTTTAAATTATAAGTTTTTTTATTTAATATTGTAAGTGAAATATAAAGTAATTTGTTGTATTTTGGTACAGTCAGAAACATTCAGATGTATACGGCTCATATTTAGAGGGAAATTTAAAGATAAAGTTAAAAACCAAACAGAAGATATCATATTTAAAATTTTATTTTTTATCAATAATGTTATCACATATACATACATATTTACTTCATATTTATGTATTTTTAAAATAAAAAAGTAAGAAAAAAAAAGTGTTTCGTTGATTTTAATTTGCCGTATACATCTGAATGTTTCTGACTGTACATATTTGGCGCAAAGGAGATTTTGTAGATAAACATTACTGGTCATAGAGGTAATATTGTTTTGGATAGAAACAAATAAAAGTATTGTTTTTGTTTGGTTATCAGCTGTTTTTTAAATAAAATAAAATTACATTTTTAAAAGGTTTCTAAATAAAATTAAAATGTGGACACGGTTTGCAATTGAGATCTTAATAGAAGCGTTTGAGGAATATCGCCATTTGGATCATTCGGCCGATGGAAAGAAGCAAATGTGGGCGAATATCAGGGAATATTTGTTGCTGAAGAATATTGTAAGTAAACAACAAAGATCGGTTAGCCTGTTAATTAGGCGTAAATTTAATTTCATTCTGGTCTCTCTATGTCAACTTTTTGCTGAGATATCTGACTTTGAATCAAAAAAGATCCTTTTGCCTTTGATCATCGATATCTCAGCAACCAATGACTGCACAGTAAACTTTAGGGCATCCTTAAAAACTTCAGTAAATTTCCTACAAGACCCTTTAATGATTAGTGGAGAACAAATTTTTTTTTCACCCTCAATACTGATTTGAAAAAAGTACAAAAAAACGACTTTTTAGGTTGTCTTAATAAATCTACCGTTACTTTACCGTTATTGATGAAAAGACTAATGTTGCCAGGTCATTTTACAGTTTAATGTACTCCTAATAGCCCTGTATTATTTTCAAATTGATCCATCCAACCGTTTTTTCGGACAGATTGATCAAAGTTTTACAAAACAATTAAAGGAACAAGTATTCATCAAAATAAAAAAACGACTTTTTTCACATTTTGCGTTAGTTACTTGTTAACCCTTAACGATCGTACGATTTTTTTTGTAATACTCGCCGATAAGAGACGATAGAAAATTAAATAAAGTTCTGGAATATGAGCAATAATTATGGAACTTGGCCATTTCTCATCCGATTTTAGTGAAATTTGGTATGCACGATGGAAATGGGATTCTAAACTGATTCGTGGATGAAGTTCTGGAAAATGGCCAACTAGGAAGGAACTTGGCCATTTATTAACCGATTTTGATGAAATTTGGTATGCGTGATGGAAATGGGATTCTAAAATGATTTTTGGATAAAGTTCTGGAATATGGCCAACTAGGATGGAACTTGGCCATTTCTTAATCGATTTTGATGAAATTTGGTATGGGCGATGGAAATAGAAACAAACTAACTGATTTTTCGATAAACTTCTGGAATATGGCCAACTAGGATGGAACTTGCCCATTTCTTATCCGATTTTTATGAAAGTTAGCATGTACGATGGAAATGGGATTCTAAACTGATTTTTGGATAAAGTTCTGGAATATGGCCAACTGGGATGGAACTTGGCTATTTCTTAACCGATCTTGATGAAATTTGGTGTTCGCGATGGAAATGGGATTCTATAATGAATTTTAGCTAAAGTTCTGGAATATGTCCAATTAGGTGGGAACCTGGCCATTTCTTATAAGATTTTGATGAAATTCCGCATTTGTACTGAAAATTGGGTTTTAAAATTATGTTTAGATGAAATTCTGGAATAAGCCGTATTACGATGGAACTTGGCCATTTTTTATCCGATTTTAAACAAATTCAGCATGTACTATAGAAATAAAACTCTAAAATTATTTTTGGTTAAAGTTATATGTTAAAGTTGGAAGGCGCTTGCCTATTCCTTAAACGAATAAAAGAGATTCGATATGTGCTTTAAAAGTGAAAAACTAAAATCGTTATTTCATGTATTTACTGATTTATTTTATCAATAATTTAAGAATCTCATTTTCATCGTGAATGCTGAAATTCACAAAAATAGGATACAAAACTTCCAAGTTCCATGACAATTGGACAAATTCTGGAACTTTATCCAAAAATCAGTTTAGAATCCCATTTCTAAGGCACGTGCTGAATTTTATCAATATCGGATAAGAAATGGCCAATTTCTTTCCTAGTTGGCCATATACCAGAACTTCATCCACAAATCATTTTAGAATCCCATTTCCATCGTACATGCTAAATTTCACTAAAATCGGATAAGAAATGGCCAAGTTCCATCCTAGTTGGCCATATTCCAGAACTATATCAAAAAGTCAGTTTAGAATACCATTTCCATTGCTTATAACAAATTTCATCAAAATCGGATAAGAAATAAGCAAGTTCCTTCCTAGTTGACCATTTTCCAGAATTTCATCAAAAAATCAGTTTAGAATCCCATTTCCAAATTTCATCAAAATCGGATAAGAAATGGCCAAGTTCCTTCTTAGTTGGCCATTTTCCAGAACTTTATCCAAAAATCAGTTTAGAATCCCATTTCCATCGCCCATACCAAATTTCATCAAAATCGGATGAGCAATAGCCAAGTTCCATCCTAGTTGGCCATATTCCAGAACTTTATCCAAAAATCACTTTAGAATTCCATTTCCATCGTGCATACCAAATTTCACTAAAATCGGAAGAGAAATGGCCAAGTTCCATAATTATTGCTCATATTCCAGAACTTTATTTAATTTTCTATCGTCTCTTATCGGCGAGTATTACAAAAAAAATCGTACGATCGTTAAGGGTTAACAAGTAACTAACGCAAAATGTGAAAAAAGTCGTTTTTTATTTTGATGAATACTTGTTCCTTTAATTGTTTTGTAAAACTTTGATCAATCTGTCCGAAAAAACGGTTGGATGGATCAATTTGAAAATAATACAGGGCTATTAGGAGTACATTAAACTGTAAAATGACCTGGCAACATTAGTCTTTTCATCAATAACGGTAAAGTAACGGTAGATTTATTAAGACAACCTAAAAAGTCGTTTTTTTGTACTTTTTTCAAATCAGTATTGAGGGTGAAAAAAAAATTTGTTCTCCACTAATCATTAAAGGGTATTGTAGGAAATTTACTGAAGTTTTTAAGGATGCCCTAAAGTTTACTGTGCAGTCATTGGTTGCTGAGA
Source organism: Tipula helvola (assembly GCA_963556165.1). Lineage (NCBI taxonomy): Eukaryota > Metazoa > Arthropoda > Insecta > Diptera > Tipulidae > Tipula > Tipula helvola. The sequence continues at coordinate 190,601,352 of OY744483.1, read as the reverse complement.
TATCGATGATCAAAGGCAAAAGGATCTTTTTTGATTCAAAGTCAGATATCTCAGCAAAAAGTTGACATAGAGAGACCAGAATGAAATTAAATTTACGCCTAATTAACAAACTAACCGACCTATGCATTGGTTTAACTTTAAAAAAATTTCCCGAGCCCATGGCACCTTACAAAAAAAGAAAAAAAAATCGAATTTTTTTTCTTCGCGCTCTTTCTTATGATTGCGTGATAACGGTATCTCACAAAAATTTTCCGTTCAAAAGTCTCAAAACTAGAAATTTAAAGCTTTAAAATGCTTTTCTTTTCATCTCTGTATGACCGTATTTTACTAAGATACAGCTCTTCAAAAAACACTAAAAAAATTGAAAAAAATTAGTGTTCCTTTAATTTTTTGGAGTAGTGTAGAATAAAACATTAGAAAATAGATCAAATCTATAAGTACCACCATAATCTAAGAAGATTTTATTAAAATTTATTTAATTTCATTAAAAAAAACCCAATTTTGTATTTTGACAGATGGATTTTAACGGCCAGCAAAATATAAAATTGGTGTTTTTTGAATGAAACTAAACAATTAATAAAATTTTCTAAGATTAATGTGGAACTTATAGAATTGAACTATTTCTTAAGAATTTTGACATTGCAAATGAAACAATTTTGCTAAAAATTGGATTTGCCGGTGTGAAAAGTTTTGCTTGGGGCATTAATAAAATTATGTATATTAATATTTTAAATTCTAATGTTTTGTTCAGTCATTCTCAGTATCTCAAATAAAATCAAAATGGCGTGCTTTGGTTAAGCTATATAAAGCCGCCAAGGACAAACTGCTAACGAGTGGAGAGCCACATACAACGTTTGAATACTTTGAAAAATTTGACGCCATTTTTGGTGATAGACCAACCGAAGCAGGGGACGACGCAATAGGAGAAGTGTTTCTGGAATCGGAAATTTCAAACTTTACAGTTGAGTGGTTAAACTCCCCGACAGAGGAAGTTAATAACTCCCAGAGCACAAATGCTGAAATTGCTGATCAGGAGAATGTGGAGCCTGTCAGAGAGGAACCATCCAGGCCACCACAGCGAAGACGTAGGCGAGTACGAAGTAATATTGATAGATTATTAAAATTTAAGGCATCGGAGCAGCAAACTAGAAAGACCATGCATAAGGACTTAGTTAAGTCCATAGAGGGACTTACTAAGTCCCAAAAAGATGTTGCTTCAGCAATTAATAATATTGCTGGAGCAATAACCCAATTTGGAGAAACCATCTCAAATATTTTTTCCAGTAGAAATAATTGATTAATTAAATATAAAATTAGTTTTTAAGTTAAACATTTATTATTATAATAAAGTTACATGAATTTCAAATTAATTAATTATGTTTTTTTCAATTAATTCCAAAAATAATTCGTCTTGCCTTGTTGTGGTCTGACTGTGCTGGCTTTCTTCGCTAGGATTAAATGAATCGCTTTGATTTTCAATTTGGAATGTATCATCTTGTATGTACCGATCGTCGTGGTCTATACACAAATTGTGAAGTGCACAAGCACTTAATACCAGCAATATTATTAATTTCTTATTTATATTGCCGAATTTTTGGAGACGTCGAAAGCGTGTTTTCAATAAGCCAAATGCTTGTTCAATTATAATTCTTGATTTGGAATGTCGCTTATTGAATTGCTTCTTGCGGTTACTCATTCCTTGATTTATTTTGAAGGGTGGAACTAGCCAAGCGTAAGTTTTAGGATACGCAAGATCTCCCAATAAAAATCCTTTAGGTAAAACCATTTGATCCTGCCTTTCACACAAGTGTTTAAAAAGTTGGGATCGTCTTAATACTCGAGCGTCATGCATGGATCCTGGTTCACCAACAAAACACATGTAAATTTTTTATTGAAATCCACTGTTGCTTGCATCTGTAGGCTGTGAAATTTCTTCCTATTGAAATAACTTTCTTGGTGTCGTTTAGGCCTAGGAATCTCAATATGCGTGCAGTCGATAACTCCTATTATATGTTCGATATTGGCAAACAATTTAAATCCAGCCGATATATGTTTTTGTTGCTCTAAGGATGGCCACTTGACGATTTTTCTGGATTCATTGGCCATAAATAAGGCAAGTTCCACGATGATGTCATACGCGTGGCTTCGGCTGAATCCAAATCGATCACCTATTTGGCGGAATGTTTCACAATTTGCCAAATACCACAAAAACATATATACGCGGGTTTTAGGAGTCACGCTAACAAAAACTCTGTTGTCAGCATTACATTTTTCCGTGTATTTATCTGTAATTAATAATATTGTTTTGTTGGTTTTTGTGTAAATTAAATATAAAGCTTTGTTTACTTACCGACGACTAATTGAATTGTTTTCCTGGATAATCTGAAGTGGCATCGAAATTGCTCGTCCGTGTACTTTTCAATTATTGCTTCAAATTCTTCAACTTTTTGATGCTCCTCATTAAAAAGTTGTAACACAAATGCATCCTCAGTTTCAGTATCGCTTGATTCGTACATTTCAATAAAAATTAAAACTTAAAAATACAAATTATAAACTAAAACCCGAAAACCAAAACTTAACCTCACTTAAAATGTAAATAAAAAAAATTAAATAAAATCTATTTATATATACACTTAAACTGACTTAAATAACTAAATTACAAAAAAAAATGCAAAGTTAAATATTAATTTGATCAGTTTTAAGTTAATTTTAATTTAATTCTGTTAAAAATGAAATGCAAATTAAAAAATTACTTCATACACATATTGTTTACTAGATTTGAGTGACGTATAAAACCATTTTTTCATTTTTGGCTGTTCGGTCGGTCTGACGTAATATTTAACGAGGTGAAGTTAGCAGAAAATGAGTTTGACACGCTCAATATAAATGTTTTTCTAGCGCTCATTTTAAAATTTTATTTTTTAATGTAAATTCTTCAATTGGTTCACCAGAATTATAATCTTCTATTTCACCATAGTTAAACATTTCTTTTACGACGTAGAGTAGTCCTACGACGTCTTTGTTTTCATTATATGAGGTGGGGAGAAAACCAAAATTCAATGTGATGACGCGTGTCACGGAATTGACGTATTTACGAAATTGATTTGATTAAAACAATCTTTCTTAAATAAAAATTCTCAAAATTAAATAAAAATTTGTGGATTGAAAAAAATTAAAACAACAAATTATTAATTTCAATTTTAATTAAATAGTGATGAACTTGATCAAACATGGCGCACGCCATATTGATTTAAAGTTCAAAAATTTTTATTCTCATTATGCAAAATATTGCGTACAACCCATGCAATAATAGAAAATGTATAGTCACAAAGATCAGTCCGAAAAATGTTTAGATTTGCCAGTTATGGGATTTCAAAATTTCCAAGTGACCGGAAACTAATTTGATCGTCTCAAAATAAATTGTTTGTTTTTAGTATCGTGAATATAGAAGGATGTGGTTATTATTACTTATGACATTTAAATTGGGGAAAATTACTGAGAAATTGTTTTGCTATATGTACTACGTTTTGTCAAATACAGTTTTTTGTTTCTGTATTATATAAATGTACTTTGGAGTAAACAACGTTTTTGCATATCTTATGTTTACAATTTAATTTGTTGAAGTTTTATAACTCAATGAATGTAGGTGTTGACATGTTAACAACAAACCTTGAAAAGAAAATGTTTCCGGTTAGATGTTCAACAAAAGTGCGTATCATATTATTGTTAGTTTATAACGGCATTTAATTGAGCAATAACGAATTGAAAAATATAAAATTTTGTACTGTATAAACAATAAATATAAAAAATATTTAAAAATTATGTACAACATCAACATTAAGCCTAAAGCATAAAGATGGCAACACTAAATAATGGCAGCATTAGACGGTTTTCTTTACACTCCGATTCTCTTAGTCGTGTCACTTGTCACTTGTACCGAGACCGACAATGTAATTTTGATATTCTCTTAGTCGTTCGATGCAACAATCGTCGTTTGAAGTGACAAACATCCTTTTACATTGCATTCTCTTATAATATCACTTTGATCGACTAAGAAAATACCAATTTAAAGTTGAAGTGATACGACAATTGTCACGTCGAATGAAGTGGCACGACTAAGGCAGTGGCCTAACTACAAATTTCGGGCCCTCGCAAAATTTGTTTGGGCCCCTAAAAATGCTTATTGTACCTATGAACAAGTAAAGCTTTATGTGAAAAACTTATTTCTTCTAATTGTCTAGTCTCGCATTAATTAAAAGTATCTGATTTCGAGAGTAGATGACACGAAACATCTTGCAACTAAAAATATCGATAAAGCATTACAAATTTCGAATATAATTTGCACTTTACTACGAAACTTTATATTATAAAGGAAAGTGGTATTTTCAGATACATTTAGAATATTTGTTTTCAATGTGCTTTAAGCTTGATAATTAATGTACTATACCTTTTGGGTTTGAACTTAACATTTTGTGGAGTTTTCATAAATTAAGGTTTTTCTTGAAATGTTTTATGAGCAAAAATTATGTTAAAAAATGTCACACACTATTAGTTTTAAGAGCTATCAATTAGAAAAGCTTTGAAAACCTAATTTAGGGATAATTTAGTATATTTGTTCTCAATGTGAATTTTTAAGAGCTTTTAATCCAACCAAACCATTTCACTAGGAAACTTGGTATTATTATAATCTTTCGTTTGTCGAAGCTTTTTGAATCAAATCGTTTTACTCCGAAATTTGGCATCAAAAATAAGTACGGAATTTTGGGATAAATTTAGAATATTTGTTACAATGAGCTTTGGGCGTGATAGGTATAAATTAATACTATATACATATGTATTTAGGTTTAAACTTAACAATTCACGGACTTCTAATAATTTCATGTTTTTGTTACACTGTTTTACGTGCAAAAATTATGTACATATTTGCAAATGGTTTCAAGAGTTTTTAGTTTTAAGAGCTCTCACTGATCGAAACTTTTTAAATCATTTATTTCAAAATTACACTTTGTAACGGAATTTTGGGGATATATATAGAATATTTGTTTCCAATGAGCTTTAAGATTGATAATTAATTTAGACTTTTTGGGTTTGAACTTAACATTTTTGAGCTTTTCAATAATTTCTGGTGTTTAATAAAATGTTTTATGAGCATAAATTATGTGTTTGGAAAAATTGATAAGAGCTTTAGTTTTAAGAGCTTTCACTTATTGAATCTATTTAAACCATTTTACTTGAAATCTTCATAAAACAAGGGATGAAGAAATTTTGGGTAGGATTTAATATTGTTGTGCTCAATGTATCCTTTATTTTTTTAAGAGCTTTTCAAACCAAACCACTTGGCTTTTAATTTGATATTTTGAAGGAAGTTTCTATTTTGGAATTAATTTAGAGTTTTGGTTTTCAATGAGCTTTAAGCTTGATAATTTATCTCTACTTTCTCGGTAATTTTTGTGCCTTTCCATAAATTCTGTATTTCGTTAAAATGTTTTAAGAGCTTTCTCTTATCGAAGCTTTTCAACTCAAATCGTTTTACTCAGAAATTTAATATTACAAAAAATTCAGAATATTTGTTCTCAATGTGAATATCGTTCCATGTGTAAGAAAACCAAATGATCAGATTTAATTTTGTGTACATATGCGGGCCATCGTTCAAAAGTAGGTGAAACAAAACATAATTCATGCAACTCTATGCTATGACGAGTTTCTAAATATATCGATAAAGCATCACACATTTTTAACATAATTTGAAAAATATCAATAACTAGTTGGGGTGCCCGTCACACAATGTGACGGGTCTAGAAACCTCTGTAATACAGTAAACGAATAGAAACTCAATTCTGAAATCTGAAATGAAATCTCCTTCAATGAGCATTACCGCATTTCCAAAGGTATTTTCATTACTGAAAATTTCTTTAAGAAGTCTATCAACTGCTTTCAATGCTTTGCCAGATGCCATTGCAACCTCATCCCAAACAATAAGTTTGGCTGTTCAAATCCTTTTTGCCTCATCAGTTTTCATTCGAATAGAAGATGAGCTTGTGTCTAATAATGGCACAGGTAGTTTAAATTGAGAGTGGTATGTTGTTCCGCGCTCCAAAAGAGTTCCAGCAATTCCGGTGGGAGCGACCGGGAGTGCAATGTATCCTTTCCCTCTTAAAACACTTAATAAAGTGTTATATAAATATGTTTTTCCACTTCTCTCTGGTCCATCTATAAAAAAAATCCATTGTGGTTCGTCAGGATCTGGCTTGTATCACAATTGAGCTTTGATACATATTCTTCACCTTTTTTTCGTTCAGTCTTCAAATCGTATTCTAAAACGATATCATTAATGTATTTTGTTTTTGGCAATCCCGACAATAAGTTCAATGTCAAGCAGTGCTCGGTTTTCAGGATCATTTTTTTTTCTGACGCACAAAGTCATCAGTCATAGAGTCTTTATGTTTATTTCAAAGACTCAAAATGTCTCCTGGTTTTCCATATTCACATATAAGTGCAAATGCAAGTCTTATTTTCCTTGCTGATTGTATCTCTGCAGCTTCTGTGAGAGCATTATTCCACTCTGTATCATCAGCAAGTAACTTTCTTGCTCAGCAAGTATCTTGAAATGTATCATATAGTACACCATCCACAGTTCGTAGACATTCAAATGATTTTGCTCCTCTCACATGTAGCAAGAGTAGTCTCAAACAAATTCATCCCTACTGTATACATTCTACTAATAATTTTATACCCTCGCTGCTTCCTGGGGACCCCAACTCCTTTATTAAATACAAAGTATTTAGGAATACCCATGTACAATATATCTTGTGCTTTAATACTGCAATGGGTATCATTCTCTTCCACATCATCATCTAAAATATCTTCATTGTCATTTTCCCTTATTTCGTCGGGTAACTCAGCATTTTCGTTGCCGTCAAAAGCATCGCCAACACCTATTTTTTCATGATGATTGTCTTGGCTTTCCCTGTTCGTGTTGCCATGTTTGGAGTTTTTTGGTTTAATTTAAACCAAGCCAAAAGAGTAGTGTCTTTCACGTTCTCTGCTGCTTCCTGTTCTTGACCTTCCAAAAACACAACAGATTGTTCTTTTGGCAAATGTACTCTCAAACGTATAACATAATGTGATTGCCAATGCATCAAATAACCATTTATACGCCACATGGCCTCGGAAGGGCTTAAATAATGCGAATCAAGGAAGTTTTTAATCCAATCATATCCTTTGTGTACATATTTGTATAGGTATTTTACGGCTACTAACCGCGCGCAAAATTCACAATTAATATGGCAATTGAATTTCTGTGACAGATAAGCGTTGTAGGGAACAACCCAAGAGTTACTAATACCTCTGAATTGTAAATCTTCGGGTTGCGTCGTATCACGTCTTTGATACTTAGGGTATAGTTTCTTCTTGAAAGTTTTTTGGAAACTCTTTCTGCATTTTCCATTTTCCATGCAAGGAGAATTTGGATTTCTCACTCCACATGGACCATGAATCATATGCTTTACGACAACTTCGTAAACCTCAGGATATTTTTCCTTGTCTCTGGGATCTCTGCCCAAATAGTTTTATCAATATCCTCCATTGTCCAAGGCTTATCTTTTTCTTCTAATATAATTAGAATGTGTGCATGAGGTAAACCTCGTTTTTGAAATTCAATGACGTACACCATTGCACGTACTTTTCCAAAAACTCGTCCTTCTTTGATATCTTTCAAAAGTTCTTTCAATTTTAAATTGAAAACTTTAGCAGTCAGGTCTGGTCTATTTTCCGGTTTGCAACCATTCAAGTTTTCGACAATTTCAGCCCACTTTGGATTGCATGTCTTGTTATAAAAAGATCTGGTTTCCCAAATTGTCTGCCAACGGCCATAGAATCTTGATAACGCTGTTGCATATTTCTTGGACTTCCTTGAAAGGATGACGGAATAATAATTGGTGTTCCAACTTTTTCTTTTGAAACATTGCCATTATTCACTCGTTGATGCAAGTAATCCATTAGTCCACTGTACTTTTCAACTCTAAGTTTTCGTTGATTATTCTTTATAAATTCTATTCTACTTGACTACGTTTTTACTTGAGCGTCAACAGAAAATTGTTGTGTCTGCTTTCCCGCTGATATAAATGGATTAAACTCCTTTCTAATTGCCTCGATGTAAGCGTAATATCCCATTTGAAACATCATATCTTTTACTGCAATGTGCCATCCGTCATTTTCATAAGGATAAAGAAGTGGATATAGCATTGCGTCACATTTCCGGTGCAAGGTATTTATTTGTGTCGTAGTGCCTTTAGTACAATCCTTATTGTAGACACGTACATATTCCTCTGTCAAACGGTGGTTCACCATCTATGTTTTGAAATATAATAGCAATTTCATTAGCTGTTGGAGCATTGTATCGTCTTTTATCCTTCTGAGGATCGTTTCGAAAAGAGAGAATCAAAGATGGAAGCTCATTTCCATTAGTGGTTAAACTCGCCTCTATTTCTTGCATCATCTTGTAAGATTTGCAACCCTGGTTCCGCTTGTCACATATTCTTTCATTGCATGCTTCTTCAGAATCAAGCATGTAAAGCTGTGCATATTTGCGCTTTTCTCCTTCCTTCAGTGTACACTTTTAGAGGTCGCATGATATATTTGACCAAACACTTTGAAGCAGTAGATTCCTCCGGTGGGAACTACATCTTCTTTGTTTTTATTTTGGTACGGGCCTCCCATGGAAGCAAATGCCAATGCACTATTAAAAGAGCGAATGTTCTCCATAAAATTCTTTCTTTGCCTGACCGTTGGCCAGTCTTCTTCGAATTCACCATTGACACTTTGTGTCATTAATTTTTTAGCTCATCTGGGAACCTGTGAGGTTCCAATTTTATCTTGCCCTTATGGCAGCAATATTGAAATAATTTATTTTTTGGACCTTCGCTTACAAAATTCAAAGATCCACAACCAATGCACTCAATAGAAATTGGGCCCAATGTGTGCTGTGACACGGTACATGCCTTAGATTTGGCAATCCAGGCAGTGTGTCGTTCAGGGTGAATGAAACGATATTGGGCAATTTTTTTTGCATTTCTAGCACGTTCGTTTTGTTTTTCTTGTTCAGACTGTGCAGCTCTTTATATGGTAATTCTAATAGCTGCCTTTGAACAATCGTTTTGTTTGTCTTGTTCAGACTGTGCAGGTTTTTTTCTGACATTCTATTTGCCACCTTTTCACGTTCGTTCTTTTTTTCTTGTTCGGACTGATTGGCTTTTTTCTGCAAATCTCTGTCTTTAGCACGGGCCACCTCTCTCTCTTCTTCAGTGATATCTGACCGTTTCTGTTGTTCAGACAGATTGGCTTTTTTCTGTAAATATCTTTCTCTATCTTTAGCACGGGCCGCCTCTCTCTCTTCTTCACTCATCTCTGCTCTTTTTTTAGCAGGCATAATTTGCCTTTTATCAAGTTTGTTGTTGTTTGTACTACTGTTGATTTTGCTCTTATGAGCTTTTTATCTCCGAAAAGATTGTTGGTTTAGCTCTAATGAGCTTTTATTTCCAAAACCATTTTCGGGTATTTTTCAAAACGCAGGTTTCGGGTATTTTTCAAAATGCAGGTGCAGTAACGAAATAATTAATTTCAAACTCAATTTGCAAATCACATAATTTGACAACACAATTCATGCGCCTACGTCACATTTAATATTTGCACTCGTGCTACGCCTACGTCAGATTTAATATGCTATTATTACTACGATTAGGTATAGGAAAAGGAATGGAACATACACTCTTTCTTATTTTTATATAATAATTCCGAAATAATCTCAAAAATATCGAATTTTTAATGTATCTTGAATATTCTTGAAAGTTCTCAAATATCAAATTATCCGTTGTTATGTTAAACCAAAGGAAATCCTGTACGTGCTCTAACCACCGCCATGTATAACGTAAATAACCTGGACATTCTTCAATAATTTCGAATAACCTACAGTAAATCGGAGAAATATCACCATTTAGATTTATATGGGTAACTCGGCAAGTTCTTGCAACTCAAAGCTAAGCGCAATAAATTCGAAAATTTTTATAAATCTCGAATAGTCCTATGAATGTCGGAAAACTTAAGAAATCTAGAATAAATCGCGGAACAACTTCGATTATCCGAGAAAAATTCCAGAGAAAAATGTGACTAATTTTGAACTTTTAAGTTTGAAATTCATAATTTTCAATGAAGTACTACGGTAGTCAAAAAGTAGGTAGACTTTTTCATTTAAACCACGCCGGCTTATCCAAACGAGAAGTTTTTTTAACAGACATATGTGTCAAATTTCGTGTCAAAGTTCAATAAAGAAGTTACAACAAATTTTGCTGACACTTCACTTTCCAGAACAAGTGTTTTTGATTGGTATAAGTTGTTGAAAGAAGGCAGAGAATGCGTTGAAAACGATGAACGTCTTTACCATTCTTCGACGTCTACCTATCTTCGATTTGATGCTCAAAAATCGACAGTTGACAATTTGAGATCTTATCGACATCACGCAAATATCGTTTGGGTCAGAATTTTGGGCAAACAAGTTTTGTTTCTTGCATCCCGATAGTAATGCGCCGTCTCACACTGCGTTTGTTGTATGTGACTATTTGGCTAACAATTCGGTCCATATCATTCCACAACCGCCCTATTCGATTGATTTAGCTCCGTTTGACTACTGGCTCCCGAAACTCAAAAAATCACTTCGGGGGCATATATTTTACTTGATTTAAGAGAAACAATCCGAACCGAAGAAGGTTTTGAAGGCCATTCTGAAAATCGGCTTTAACAACTGTTTCGAAGACTGGATAATGTATTCTAGCCGTAGGGGATGAAAGAAATCAAAAAATATATGTTAGTGTTGTGTGTCTGTGCGTTACGAAAATAAATATTGTAAAAACAGCTAAGTAAGCGAGCAATGATCGTTCAATCAACGGCGAACCGGGATGGCACCCGAAATGGTAAAGTGTTCCGTACACACAACAAGGTCCACAAGAACCACGATACTTCTCAATGCTCCAGTACAAATCAGCATTGCTTCAAGTTCGCGAGGATCGCGATTCATCGTGGATTCGTATCTTCAAATAGAATCGAACAATCTGAACTGGATCAAAATGAATCAAGACGTCATCAAGGCCCAAAACTATCAGGCACTCAACAACTTTGTGGCGGCTCGTGCTCGACAGGATTAAATCATCATATGCGCCAACTTTGTCAAGACGCCATGGAAATTTGCGGTCGCTTTGGAAAATCCGATTAGTTCATCACATGCACGTGCAATCCGCGTTGGGACGACATCACCAAGAGCATTCTGCCCGGCGAACAACCATCAGATCGTCCGGACATTGTCGGCCGTGTCTTCAAAACCAAATTGAATTCACTCATCGCAGTCATCAAAGGCGGATTGTGGTGTGCTTCATCTACACCATTGAGTTTCAGAAACGTGAATTGCCATACGCCCACATCCTATTAACACTGCAGAACGGCTACAAACCTGCCGATGCTTAATCAATCGATCGAATCGTCTGCGCCGAACTTCCAAACCGCCAGAAAAATCCGCAGCTTTTCGACATCAACGATGATTCCTCGACTATGCCGCGAAGGACTGCATCGTTGAGGGAAAATGTAGCAAGCATTTCCCAAAGCCTTACGCCAACGAAACTGTTGCCAAGGAAAACAGCTATCCAGTGTATCAACGTCGAAACATGCCAGCTGAAACAGAGACTAACGGAAACAAAGAGAACATAGTCAGCAACAAATTTGTGGTTCCGTACAATCCAGACTTGACGATGAAATACAAAGCCCACATCAACGTCGAAGTAGTCACAGGAAAGAGATCAGCAATCAAATACATCTACAAATACTCAAGAACTCAAGAATTACATCAGTTGCCAGATATGTCAGCGCACCAGAAGCCATTTGGCGAATCTCTGAATTCGGAATGCACGACCGATCACATACCGTCACAAGACTTCCAATCCATCTTGAGAATACCACCGAACTGGAGTTCGATGGAGGATTGGAGATCGCACCAGAACGCGAAGAGAGAACAGCGATCACCATGCTCGAAGCATACTTCGAACTCAACATGACAAATGAAATTCCACAGCATTACGCCTTTAATGGAGCTCAACGACAATGGAAAGAGCGTCAACAGCGAGGAGACAGAATGATTGGCAGAATTCAACCGAATGATGAGTGCAGTGATAGTATCGAAGCAGACGCAACAACATCAGCGAACATTCGTGTTCATTGGACCTCTAGGTTCAAGCAAGACCAGACCATGCTTTACCGGCACATGTTCGGAGGATTGACAGCTCATAAAAGTTTCGGACTGCCACTCAACATGAATACGCAGTCACAATCGAACTTCGCGCGAAACTTAGCATCAGCTGCGTGTCAAAATCTCAGAGACACCGACATCTTTCTCATCGACGAAATCACGATAATGGTTAAACATGGCATCAGCATCATCGATCAATTCTTGCGAAGCATCATGGGCAACAACGAATCGTTTGGAGGTAAAGTGATCGTTTTCGGTGGAGATTTCCGTCAACTTTTACCTGTTGTGCCCGGCGGATCAAGACCAGAGATCATCGCTGAAAGTATTCTTGGTAGCAATCTCTGGAGACACTTCGAAGTCATCAGCCTGTCCCAGAATATGCGTGTCCAAGGCAATCCAACATTTGTCGAATGGCTTCTGCAACTCGGAAGCGGATCTCTGCCTCCTGTGATGCCTGGAGATTGAAATATCGTAGAGATTATACAAGAAATACTGCTTCAAGTTCCACCACCAACACCAGGAGCAGCCAACAACAACAACAATGACAACATGCCTATCGAGCTGAAGGCAATGATTCGACGTGTGTTTGGAGATGAAATCAACACTCTGTCACGTGAACAACTGACCTCGAGAACGATCCTCACAACAAATCTGAAGGAAGTGATGAAAGTCAACAATCACATGATTGCTATACTCAACGGTAATGCAGTTCGTTACCTGAGTGCTGACGAAATCATTTCTGATGATGCAAACGACCGACTTAACTTCCCCGTATAGAATATCTCAACAACCAGATTCCATCGGGAGGCCCACCACAAGAGCTGAATTTGAAAGTAGGCGCGCTGTTGTGATGCTTCTTCACAATGTATATCCGGAGAAAGGTCTCGGCAATGGTGCACGTTTCATCATTACTGACCTCTTGGGAGAAACAGCCTTCATCTTCCGTATGGATCTTGTGAGCGAAGATTCCGTTATACCGGCTTTCGCGATGACCATCAACAAATCGCAAGGCCAATTTATCGAGAATCTCGGCATTTACCTCAACGATGTCGTATTTTTCGCATGGTCAACTGTATGTTGCATTATCAAGAAGCCGCGGCAGCCGCAACATTACAGTCTCCATAAAGGACCAAGGAACATGCCAGGGACATTTGATGCGCAAAGTTCCTGGAAATCAACACCGAATCTTCACGAGAAATGTTGTCTACCGTGAAGTGTTCCAACATGGAGAGCTTAATGCACCCATCTTTACAAACCTTCAAGATATTGATCCTGATTTGGTCGACATCATCAATCAGCAGATTATCGAAATGGAAATTGCTGAGATTATCAGAAATGTTCAAATTAATCCGGAAGGCTACGAACATGAAGACGAAAACAACGAACAAGACGCAGAAGATGAGCTATTTCCGGCGCTCCACGATGCACTCTCAGATGATGATGACGAAGATCATGACGACGAAGCGGAAGAAAACTTAATTTTTATTGGGGCTAGAATTGTCAAACTTCATAAAAAACGAATGGGGTTCAAGCTCCACCTGAACCGCAAATGTTTGGTAAAACATAAAATCAAAAATAGAAGTAAATATTGTGGCGATTTTGACAATCATACAACAAGCTGTTATAAACACAACCGATGGCAAGCAGAGAAAGTTTTTGGTTTATTTTAAATCGTTAAATAAAGAAATAAATCTGTTGCCATAGCCCCACCAGTAGCAAGCGGATAGAATTAAATAGTAAAGTCAAAGCAAATATGAAAGTGTATAAAAGTAGAGTGAAATAAAAAGTATACACAGTGTTTTTAATTTCAAAATCCGAACGAACTCAGTAGCCCAGTTCGTAACAATATTTTTGCTATATGACATGATTTGTTTTTTTATTTTTTGTATTTTGAAAATGATGGTCATTGAAAATTTATGGTATATTGGGAAAAGCCGGACCCACAGAAATATTTAGCCCTAAAGATGTGTCATGACATTTTTAACACAGCTTATTTGCAACGTGAACGCTGAAACTACTCTTGCTATGATTTTTTAATTTTTTGTTTCTATTTTAATGTGATAAATAAAAAGAGACGAAATATTTTTATTTAATATAACATTTTACATGACACGTAACATTTTAACGCAACATTCTAACGCAGCTTGTAACATGAACCCAAAACTAGTACCCTAAATGTTTTACCAAACATAAAAAGTAACCAATCTTAAAAGTGAAAAAATCACAAAAATGAACCAATCTCAAAAATGAACAAATCTTATATCTCTTATATCTTATATCTGGTATGGCGCAATTTATGTGCGACAAGATATACTAGTTTGAAAGAATAACAAGCAGTTTGTGGTTTATTTAAAAATCTTTCTACTTTTTAATCACAGTAGTATTTCACAACTAGTGATGAAATATTCATTTTAATACCAGTTTGTGCCTACTTGATTTACATAAAAATTTATTAGGAATTTTACGAGTCAACAACTCTTTTAATCAAAATTCAACAATTTACTATTTTCTTAAGAAAATTAGAAAAAATGGTAAATGCTATATGTTAGGAAATGTCATTTTGTGCAACTTGTGTGATTTTGCGAAACGATCGAAGCGAGATATCCCACTCCTTATACAAAATAGGGCATTTTCTAACTGGTTGCATAAATAGCTAATTAATAATTATAATTTGTGTTATTGTTTTCTATTACACGTATGCTTGGAGGCATTCAGATAAGTATATACTTATATACATATGTATGTAAATCGTCTCTCAAACATACAAAACTGCTTAACTAAAAAAAACTCTATTCATACTATATGCTTAGCCGAAGAATCGTCACGTGTTATACGTTTTGCTTTTAACCTTTTGTATATATGTATATGTTTTCAAATTTATAGTAAAAGCTTTTCACATAATTATGTATACGGGTACAAAACAAAAACCCACTACAATAATAAGCGTATTTCCTTGCGAAATGTACAACAACAATTGCATAGGATAAATACCCGCAGGAATACCATTAACCCAAAAAAATATTGGGCTTATTTAAACATAATTCTAATTGTTATGATACATATTAAATTTATATTTTCTTTCCAAAAGTTGGCTTTTGTCAATTAAATCAAATTGGCTATTTTCTTGAGAGAAAACTAAACCCAAAATAATTCAAATTAAATTTTGGTCAACAAAATACGCTTAATGTTTTAATTTTTATTGCATTTGCATTCGTCACCGAAAATAAACTACGTTTAAGCCTGCGGCGGAATATTGAAGTCCGGTAACGGGGTAATTATTACGGAATTCGTCCAGTTTTGCAAAAACCGGTATCATGAACTTCCGTCAAAAATCGTACGGTAGATATTAGTTGACAAAAATAAGTTATATGACAGAATATATTATAACTTGAAAATGTTTATTGTTAAAAACATTCATTAATTTTTAATGCGCCAATATAATTGATGATATTTATCCAAAATATCTAAAAATAACAAGCAGCTTACCTTGTCCTACATGTTCAAGTTAATCTCTGATTCATTCATGAATTTTGCCAAGTAATTTCCATATGAATAAAATAAATGTGACAAACTATAGCATTATTAATTTTAAATTAATTAACACACTGAATTTGTGATGGTACCTTTCAATTCGAAGGTTTAGCAAGAGGGGAATTATAAAGTCTAAATGGGTACAATTTCTATACTAAGTTAACTTATAATATACATAGTATATAAAATACAAAAAATGTTTCTAGCTTCGTCCGTTATAGACTTTGTAACCATCCAACCGATGTGTCCCAAACCGGTTTCATTTGAAAGGCAATAATGTGAAGATGGTTTTAGACCACCAAAACAATGCATTAGGCACAATCGGTCCATTCATGAAGTCGATTTTTGACTTTTCCAATACAAAAATGCTCAACCTCAAATGAATTTGTTACTCGCAAATGAATTAAAAACCGTAGTTAGCGAATAATCTGTCAACCCAGAAAACAATGATCTGTCATTCTCATCAGAAAGTTTTCTCAGTTGTGGTTATCGCGTCGATAAAAACCTTATAAATAGTAAAAAAATATTTGCTTTCATGAAATTTGTTGGTGATTTCGAGTATTGTTTGCAATTGCTTGCAAAAATTATCTATCCACATACAAAAAAAAAAAAAAAAATATTAGTTATCAAAAATGCCACCGAAAAGAGCTGTAAATGGAAGCATCCGAAACGCCCGAACAACGTGAAGTGCGTTTGGAGTCACACCGGCTGAGAGATCAGCAGTCAAGAGCAACGTGAAGCAAGTCTAGAACAAGTTCGAATCAGAGCTACTACAGCAAGAGCTGCTGAAACTCCTCAGCAGTATGAAAACCGGCTTGAAGGTAATCAATTACGAGCGGCACAAACGAGACAAAGGATCGATTTTCAGTTGGCGGCATTCAATTATGACAAAGACTGCGACTACACTAATCGGTTATGTCGGGAAGAGAAGGAGATCAAAAATTCACAGGCAGATAATAATGACCGGAATCTGGTTCAGGAAATTCCGAGTAAACTAACACAATTTTTTTTTTGCAGGTCTTTTCTTCCTGTTCTTTTTTAAGCTCCAGTCAGTTTCTTCTCTTAATTCTTGTTCCTCAGTGTGGTACTCTGTAGACTGTAGCACACTGATACTCTGGTTTTTTGGGTTGCAAAGCATTTTTCTTACGGAACTCTAAAGCATCTTATTCCTCAGGTTCCTTTGATTGTAAAGAATTGATCAGTATCTCATTTTCTATTTTAAGAGGTTTTACTTCGTTAATTAAATCCGATGTAATTTTTTCAATTTTACACAGTTGTCTGCATACTTCTTAATTTTCTATCTTAACACTTGTAGTTAAAAATGTTGGTGATCTTGGCATTATGGAACTTCTTCCAAATGGGTTTTCAGAGTTCATAACTTCTGATATCGACGACTGTGAGCCCGCTTGCTCACCCCTTAAAGTCGCCGGCGCTTGGTATCCCTTTCCCTGCGCCGTAATATTTTCTCGTTTCGAGTCCCCCGTTCAGGAAACCACCCTTAGTTAATTTTGGTCGGCGAACTGTATTTTATTTCTCATCTACCGGCCAACAACATGTATGTGAAGTTAGCCCGAAATTCAGCCCGAAATATTTTTTTAGGATTGTGTTTCGGCTAAATTTAATATAAGTTTCGGGCTGGCCCGAAAATTTCCTAATATAAACACATTTTTTAGTTTCATCCCGAAAAAAATTAAAACAATCAAAAATGAGCTTGATAATTCACCTAAATCTTAAAAGCACGGAATTTAAAATTGTTTGATAAGAAGTTATTCCCAACCAAAAAACAATTTGTATAGCTATATGTATAATTTTGTATCAAAATAAAATTAATATGGAATAATAGTGGCTATAGGGATTTCCAAACATATGTGCTGATGCCAAAAGGTAGTTTTATCTATGCTGAGTGCAACCTATATACCGTCATTGCAATATGAGTTGGCTACAATGCCTTTAGGAATTATCCAAGAAAGTACGATTCATATAAAATTTTACTGAGATACGTATGGGAATATTTGCTTACGTGGCTTGCTTAATATTTCTTAAAAAATCGGGAAATTTTGATACGTCAGTAGTAGTTTACTGCTTGTTGAGTTTACACAATAGACAGAAGAAAGATGCATTAAATGACGAAGAATACCCCAAAATTGTGTTAAGCCCCAGGTTATCACCTAATAGTTGACCCAAGAGAAAGTATATTTGACTAGTTGACGTTGAAGTTTTAATTTCTAAACTGCCAGTTTCTATGTCATTTATTATATCAATTAGTGGCTTAAAGGCTTGATTCCAAATTCCTTAATATCTCTAGATTTTATAAATCCGGCCACGAATATATTGTTTAGTTTAGAAATATGAAACTGTGGTATCGTTGGAAAGGCATAACAAATACCACAAATTGAGTGTTTTCCATAGCATGTGAACTAAAAAGGTCATTTACTTCGAATCATCAAAGTAGAGATTGAAAGGAATTACAATTTTTCCTCTTAGTTGTGATATTTTTTGGTTCAACAAAGAAGCAGTAATGAAATTATTTATATCGTTTTTTGAACTTAGCAGATCCATGTTACTTAAAGTTCGTTTTAATATGTCACCAGTCTTAAAATATTTCCTAATCTGAAACTTGATATCAAGAAAGCGTCCATTAACAAAAACTTCAACTAAATCATTATTTATCAAAAAGGATTTCGGCTTTGAGTATATGCCTAAAGGCGCCCGTATGCCGATAGACTTCAGGTTTTTTAACACGAAGTCTACACTAAAAGTTAGTTTTTTTTTATCTTTTTAGTAACTTTAATAACCAATGTATCAATTTAGGTTTTTTTGCTCTTGCTTTCAGCATCAAAGGAAATTACGGATTATCAATATCGGTATTATACAATGCAGCAACCTTTTCCGAATTACTTGATTGTTTCAAATATTTTGTTCCGAAGCATACGTTGCTGTATCTATCAAATAATTTTCCTGATGGCTTCTTCTTTCCGCGACGAGCGGTGTAATATTCAATCTGCAATAAGAAAATAAACAATTAGGAAACAATATAAATAAGTCTATAATTCTAAACCATTAGCGATGTGTTAACCTAAAACATCAATCCAATCACTTTACGCTATAATATAGAAATAATACTAGTACATAATGAAATGAAAATCATACAGAATATTCTGAGGTAAAATATCAAAATCAGCGCCTGTCAATTTATAGTTTTTAGACATATTGTAACAACCGCTTGTGGTTGTTATGATCTATTTAATCTAAATCTGTAATTACGGTTGAAAATCCCAACAGGGTTGCATGTTTATCCACTGCGCTGCATAAAATCTCTTCCACTACACGTCATTCTTTCTTTGGCTTAATTTGTAATAGAAAATATTTTTTTTTTTTTGGTAGAGTGTACCATTTAGCATTTTATACTTCTCCGTATTTTGGTCGGTTACTCGATTCGTTTTATCATTTTTTGTTTTGATGGTATGTAATGACGTGTAGTGGTTGGTGTGTTGCTTGTTGCTTCATCTGTTTTGTTTTGGTTAGCGCGTGGATTTTCCATGTAAATGGAATGTTCCAGAAAATTGGTTAATTAGTGTTGGTGTGTGCGAATCGATTTTGGGTGATGTCGTATGTGTACGTCATCCGAAATCTATCGGTCGGGTTTTTTTTATATGATTAAAATTTCTTTTGGGTGGGGGAAAAAATTATTTTTTTTAGTACGCGTCGGACATTTTTTGGATAGTCTAGTTTTGAATTTGGAAAAATAAAGTCTGAGTGTGATTTGTAAAAAAAAAACGAGACCAGTTTTTATGAAAGTTTTTTATTTAAGTAAAAATCAATAAATTTCTTTTGTTTTGAAAAAAAAAAATAAATAATATATGGTCGGTCGCGTGCGTGATTTTAAAACGGTCAAGGGTGGATAATGTGGCAAAGGGTCAATGTTTAAGATCCGTGCTGTAAACATCTGGTGTTTTATACAAGTTACAATAATAATTATAATCATATTACGGTTAAAGAAAAAAAACTTTGTAATTGGCATAGCATTGTGTGCTTAAGAACTTTCCATGACAATAAAGTCTAACTGAATAATAGTTTTGATTGTATAAATACGAAAAATAATAAAATTTTATATATAATAATTGTAATCAAGAAAAAGTGTGTTTACGATTTATTGCTGACTTTTGAGTTAATTCTTGTTGAGTATGTGTACCGATACAAAATCCACCGTCATCCACTAATTATTGAATCCTGATCCGATAAGTTAACGGAAGATTCTCAATCACACCAGGTCAAGTTGATAGTAAATACTTTGGCTGTGGAAATATTTGATACATATGGGGTGGTTCAACTTATTATAGTTGTTTGTTTGCGAAAAGTACCAACTTGGAGATCAAGCTGTCTGGGTGTAGTGGTTTTTGGTGATTAAGTGATTTGTGGCAGCAACTCCGCCAAACGGAGTGGGGTTCGTGCGAGGGATCCTGCGTCGGCGCTGAGTGCTGAGGTCGGACAGGCCTAACAGGTAGTTGATTGGTGGGGAAAAATAAAGAAAAACCCATCACAACAAGTAAACATTTTTTTTTTTTTTTTTTTTTTTTTTGTCATTCATGTAAGCCAACCTTGACCGAGGGTTTTTTTTGTTGTTTTACTATTATATTTCTTTATATACATATATATTTTATATATTTTACGGGTTACAGGTTCCGGGTGGCGTCATATGCGGCACCCCACAAAATCGATTCGCACCACATTTTTTTTGGTAATTCATCTAACGATTCATTTTAATTTCAAATTTCTTTCATTTCATTTTTGTTTTCATCTCGTTTTTTTCCGATTTGGGTTTTTTTATGCGTAATTGCAGATTTTTTTTTTGTTTTATGATTTCTGGTTACATTTAGTGATGTGTTGCTAATTAGTTCTGAGTGATCGCGTGAGGATGGGCGGCCTTATGCTGACCTAGGCCTTGAGCAGGGTCGCCGGAGTGGCACCGGCGTCCTTGTCGAACGCAAATTTTGTTTTATGATTATCTACCACTGTGGTCGTGGCACAGTAGAATAATTTTCTTGTCCCCTTCGTTTTATCTCTATGCGGTTTTCAAGCATAGTAATATGTCTGGTAACCCCCACGCCTAGCGGCGAGCTTCAGCCAGTGCAATACCGCAACCAGACCTCTATTGCTATGTTCTGTTTAACAAAATCCCTTTTGGGGGATTTTGTTACAATATAGTGATCTATAATTGTGTGCACCATATATTTCCTGTGCTTGTCATCGAGAGAATTATATTTCTGGTAGTAATCTATTACCAACCTTCCTTAAATGGTCTGACTTAAAATTTTCGAAATATCGTAGAAATGTCGATCTGAATCACTTGAATTAATATTTAAAAAGATTGTGCCTCCTGAAACAGGACTAGAACAGGAAGGTTGTTCTTCGATCCATTTTGTTACTCGACTGTTCATTGACCTGGTTGCCTCCGAATCAGGTAACGGATTATTCTAAATTAAATATTTGCATTTGAAAGAAAGAAAATTAAAAATGTTCAAGGTGTTCGCATGCCGATTTCTGAACTACACAATTGTTATTATGGTACACAGAACATGACCGAAATAAAATTGTTCCATCCCAGTCGTTATAAAAATTGTTTTTTTTGTACACCCAATATTTTTATGTACTACATTTCTTGTTTATATCGCTAGAACAACCAATATGTAAATAATAACTATATATAATTCGTGAATTTGACATGCGGACATTAAGGAGAGCAATCATTATTTACAGTTTCATTTCGCCATTTTCGGAGTCCCGTTTTAAATATAATCTTCTCTCCTTTTGGATAGTTATCAAATATATCATCGATACCGGGGCCGGCTAAGTCGATGACTTCCATAGTTTTAATGGTACACTCATGGGTATCCGTCAAACAATTTTTTGTTTTCTGAGATAAACCCCAAGATGACATCATATTTTTAAAATCAATTATTTTGTCTAGATTTTCGTTGGGGGGTATTACAATCAGGTAGTCATTGTTGTCGTATTCAGCGGTCGATTCACCGATTTCATTGCTTGGCTCCATATTGAATATTAGAACACTTTGTAGGATGAAAATATAAGAAAGCAAGTAAGATCAAAACCACCAAGCAATAAAATAAAATTAAAATATTACGTTCTGTAGCGATCAATCGCTGATAAATCGTTTGCAGATGCCAAAAATGGATGCACTTTATACAAAACAAAAAAAAAAAATGATTTTCTAATCCATATCATAATTTGTATAACACTTATATAAAATGAACTCTTCAAATGTGCACTTATTATTATTATTATTAGTTGAGGGCCATGTGGGCGTTCAAGCCACCCCGCACCGCGACCTAAAAGATATTTTGTGCATGGACCCTACTTAATGAGCCGTCCAGTCAATATTCAGGCTCTTAATGAACCTGACTATACTGCCGGCCGGTATATGATGCATACCATCCGGGCTCATTACTCTCCCTCCTAGATGTTGTAACCTTTTGTAGAAAATGGCTGGGCAATGGCACAGAACATGTTCCGCTGATTCCGCTTCCATGTCACAGAAGCGACATCTATCCGTCGAACTTAGGCCCATTTTCTTAAGGTGATACCTTAAGGGGATGTGACCTGTGAGGAAGCCGGTAAGCAGCCTCAACTCAGGTTTCCTAAGTACAAGACATTCCTTGGTCCTGGCCGACGAAGGTGAAATAAAATCCTTCGCCTGTCGCAAACCTGGAATTCCGCGCCAGTAAGAGGACTTTTGCACATCCTCCCAGCGTTTAACTGCTGCCCTAAGGTGCCCCTTAGAGACGCCGCAGAAGGGCTCTGGTCCAATTAATGGAAAGGCAGATCCCTCGCGGGCGAGGACATCAGCTGCCTCATTTCCCACAATTCCAGTGTGACCTGGCACCCAAACAAGTGTTACCTTATTTGAGCTAGCCAGCAATTTAATAACCTTCAGACAATCCCATACCAGCCTTGACTCAATGGTAAAAGACCTAAGAGCCTTTAAGGCCGATTGGCTGTCTGATACGATATAAACCTTTGCGTCGTTTAGGCCTTTAGATATGCCTATCCTAGCACAAAGTTCTATAGCATGCACTTCTGCTTGAAAGACGGTTGCATTGGTACCCAAGGACTTCGAGAGTGATACTCCACTCCCATGTATTCCTACCCCCGCCCCATCTTCCGTTTTTGATCCATCTGTAAACCACACCAATGACCCTCGCTCAAAGGATGGTCCCCCTGTTCCTCACTCCTCCCGGTCAGGTAATCTAACACAAAAGGGTTTGTGGAAATCCAGTTTGGCTGGCATACAGTCGGAAGGCATTCCTATAGTGGGATCTGTCTGAAACTCCTTAAGGATCTCCAGATGGCCCACCATATTGCCTGGTTTGATGTTACCCTCCGCCTGCATCTTAAGGGCCATAGTAGCAGCATCCTTTTTTACAGTGTCTCCATTGCTGCGGTCGGACATGTTTTCATTGAGCCCGTAACCCCAATGCAGGCCATACGCTGAACCTTATTCAATAAAGTTTGCGCTGTCCTTTGTTGAGTTTTAGGCCACCACACTAGCGATGCGTAAGTGATCATAGGCCTAATAATTGTTAGAAATGACCAGTAGATCATTTTTGGTTGTAGTCCCCAAGTACGTCCATAGAGTCTCTGACAGGCCCAATAAGCCTTTGTGGCTCTATTTTGATTTTTTTGTATATGTTGTTCCCAGTTCAGTTTATGATCCAGGATAACCCCTAGATATTTAACCTCTTTGGAAAAGGCAACAATAGTACCGTTTAACGAGGGAGCTACAAGCGAGAGCTTTCTCCTCCTCGTAAAAGGGACAATGACGGTTTTGTTTGGATTGACACTAAGTCCTTCCTTGTCACACCACTGCCATATCAAGTTGAGTGCATTTTGCATGAGATCAGAGATGATCTCATCAAACCTGCCTCTAATCACGATAGCCACGTCATCCGCATAGCCCTGGACATCAAACCCATGGCTATTCAGGAGGACCAGTAGTCTATCAATAACCAATGACCATAAAAGAGGAGACAGTACACCTCCTTGGGGACAGCCCTTTACGGCCCTGATGGTTACTGACTCGCCACCTAATGTGGCTGTAATATCGCGATATTTCAGCATGGAGCGGATCCACCTAGTTGTAGACGGCGGAACCCCCTTCTCCATGGCTGCCCTCTCTATTGAACCATAGGAGGTATTGTCAAATGCCCCCTCAATGTCCACAAAGGCACACAGGGCAATTTCCTTAAAAGCCACCGCTCTTTCAATCTTCGTGACTAGACCACTAAGAGACATCACAGTTGATTTGCCAGCTTGATAAGCAAACTGGTTCCGATGCAGTGGGTTATTTACAAGGATTTCATTTCTTATTTGATTATCCAGGATTTTTTCCATCGTCTTCAATAGAAACGATGTCAGGCTAATTGGCCGATAAGCCTTGGGCTGGGTGTCCAGACGACCCCCTCCCTTTGGTATAAAGACCACATTTACTTTCCTCCATAGTTTCGGAATATAGTTAAAAGCATAACTTGCCCGAAACAACTGGACCAAGCTGGGGAGTATTTCCTCAATACCTTTTTGAAGTAAAGCCGGAAAGATACCATCCCCTCCAGCAGATTTGAACGGTTTGAAAGAGCCAATAGCCCATCTCACCTTGCTGGATGTGAACATTTTTCCAGAGAGGCTCCAGATCCTACTGTGGGGTGAATAGTCTACCTCACTTGAAGGGTCATGCGGGTCCTCCTGGGTACCTACCACTATTGAGTCCGGAAAGTGGGTACCTAATAGTAACTCCAGGGTTTCCTTCCGGTTTTCAGTGAACATCCCGTTTTGCTTCTGAAGAAGCCCCAAACCATTTGAGTGATCCCTAGCAAGGACTTTCTGGAGACGAGCTGCAGAGGGTAATTAAATGATTCCCTCACAGAAGTTTCTCCAGGTAGCCCTTTTGGATCTTCTTAATTCCAGATTATATTCCGTTAAGGCCATCCTATACTCGCCCCATTCCCCGGTGCGTTTAGCCTTATTGAATAACCTTCTAGATATTTTCCTCAGCTTACTCAGCGCCCCGTTCCACCAAGGGACCAACTTAATGGACTCTCTTCGCTTAACTGGGCAGCTGTTTTCGTAAGCCGAGTGTATAGAATTATGCAGCTGGTTTGAACAGAATTCCAAGCCCTCTGGAGACTCTATGTTCCCCATTACCGAGGGCATTTCTGATTCGAGTGAAACTCTGTAAGAGTCCCAATCGGTCAGTTTTGGAATTCTTATCTCCTGCCGCTGCATGGCCTCGGCCGCCAAATCGAATCTGATGTGCAAGTGATCCGATAAGGAGGCCTCTTCAGACACATGCCAATTTTTAACAAAATGACTAAAATGCGGACTAGCGAGGGTCAAATCTAGGACCTCCTGCCTAATCGCATTTATGAAAGTAGGTTTCCTTCTCCTATTGACAATATCTACATTGTTAGTAATTATATACTCAAAAAGGTACTCACCCCTATTATTGATGTTCGTGCTGCCCCACACCGTGTGGTGCGCATTTGCATCGCATCCTATTAGGTAAGCCAGCCCATTGCGCTGGCAATGAGCTATGAGCCGCCTAACTTCGAGAGGAGGTATCATTTCCGAGTCTCCAGGAAAGTAGGCGGAGGCCATTATAGCCTCCTGTTTCCCTCTTTCACCCAGAACCTCCACCATTACCGCCACTAAGTCCCTGGAGATGAACTCTGAAATGGGAATAAAATTAATTTGCGAGCTGGCCAAAATGGCCGCCCTTGGACTCTCAGTTCCGTTACAATAAATCAACTTACCCACTTGTTTTGGTATACCTTTAATTTGGTTACCTATTACCCATGGCTCCTGTATTAGAGCCATGCCAATTTTCTGGCAGATAAACCTACGACAAAGGACGTCCGAAGACGCCTTTGCATGATGCAGGTTTATCTGTAGGCAGGTTATGTGTGCCATCACTGCAGCGACGTCTGCTGAAGGCCTGGATTAGCCTCCTTGCTCGCACTGCCATTGCCAGATGGCGAATCCGTGTCCTCCATCTTACTGCTGCTGTCCACAGCTGACTGAGAGCCACCAGGCTTCACCAGTGGTTTGCGCGAGGTGACCCCTCGCGGGGCCATTCCCCGTACAACCGCTGACGCCTTCCTCTCTCTTTCCCTCCTTCTCCTCGCCTGTCTCCTGGAAAGGGCCGCCACACCAGTGGTTTTAACCACAGGTTTGGCCCCGATAGCCGCCACAGGTGCGGCCACATCGCCTTCACAGGTGCAGCCACGATATCCTCCAAAGGCTTCACCACTTGGGGCCCGCTCCTGGAACCTGACTTTCCACCACCCTGGCCCCCCTTGGGGTGCAGTTGGACAATCCCAAACTTAAAATTGATTTTGAAATCAATTTATTTGAGCTTCTCAACCGAAGAGTGGTCCATGGAGAACGTGCAAAAAGCTGAAGTGCCTTTCGCCTCTCTCCTGACCACTCTCCAGTTGATCGCCTGCATGCCCTCGTTTTGGCTTCTGATAAAACCCAGAAGCTTATCCGTGGGCAATTCGGCACTGTTTGGGAAGGTACCAAACACCATCCTAGCTCGAGGCAGGTTTCCCGCCTCAGCTACAATCAGAACTGCACCATCCCATGGCTTAATAGTTCCTATGGTCTCCCTGAGCCACTGTACAGTGGCCCGGTCGGCACAGGTCACTACCAGCCAACCAAGCCGAAGCTGACTGCCAAGGAACTTAGGTTTAAGCTCCTTGGCCTCCTGCTCCAGCACCTTATCCAAGATTCCCTCCTGGACAGCTTTAAGCTGCTCTCCAGTGAGGGCAACCTCAGGAAAGCCAGAGGGTAAGATCCCAATGATCTCTGATTCCGCAGCCTGCCTGAAGGTAACTCCAGACCGGACCGCAGAACCCGAGGCCACCAGGACATGTTCTTCCCCCCTGGCCTTTTTTTGTGCCGGTGAAGTATCGTCATCCGAGCGGTCCCTCTTTGGCGGTTGGGCCGTCGTAGGAGCGCAAGTCTCCAAATGTGCACTTACCTTTAATTATATTATAATCAAAATCACTAATGAAATCTCTATTTCTAACTTTAAAACTTTCGCCACTTTATTATTTTATAATTATTTTATTTATTACAAAAAAAAAGCAACTGCATCCTTGAACACCACAATATTAAATGAAAAATGCGTTATAATTAACAGTTAAATAAAAAATAAAAATTTAATACATTTAAAACAAAACCGTAATCCTTTATTTTTAAAGGTTTTCGGTTTTATTTTCGAAAATCATCATTAGTTACAAAAATGTTTATTCTTTGTCCTGAAGTTTTTAATAATGATTTACTTAAAATCCTCGCGAAATTTCAAAAAATTACAAAATTCTTTCAATTAAATGATTTTAGCCTTTGAAACTCTAACTGTTCCAAAATGTGCGTCAAAGTATTTATTTCATTTGAAATAAAACCCAATTTATTCGAAATATACTTTAAATCAAAGAAGTTTTTTCCAAAGAATTTATTTCTTTGAAATGAAATCTCATATTTTCTCAGTGTGGTACTTTTTAGACCACATAGTGGGTTCTAGGTGGAAACAGAGTACCGACAGTGTCAAATTGTCCAGTGTACCCAGAACGTAAATGTTGAATATATGTTTCTAAATGGTTTGCTTTTTCTTTACACTTAAGTACATTCATTTCAGAGCAAAAATTTACAAACGGAGTAAGCTCAGAGTATGTTCAGTTCACATTAAAAAATACAGTGTATAGAGTAATATTACTCTGCGTCTTTGATGGCTAAAAGCAAACATGTGTTCGGCAAATATTTGCCGCCGTGTGTACGACCGGTCCAGAGCTTTGCCAAATACAACAAACCGAGTAAATATTTCCTAAACAAATTTGGATACATTTTTTCTACGTGTGTACTACCTTAATAAACGAATAGTTTTATAAAAAATAAAAATTAAGCGTAAACCATAGTATGTATTTCAATTAACAAAAACTAATAGATTACAATAAAAAAAAAAATTATTGGTTATTACTTTTGATGTAAACAATCAAATGAGGGTCAATTTCTTGTGCGTTAATGTTACGAATTAATGCCACGTAACTGCTTAGGTCATCGTATTTCTCCCATTTTCCATTTCTTCTTCCGTAGGTTATAAAGTGGCCAGTTCCAATTTGCTTGTGGCTTATTACAGAAACGAATTCATACCAAATGCTCCTTAGTTTCATAGTTGGCTGGATTTGTCCTAAAGTCATTTTATTGTGCTCTTTGGTAGTGCGTTCGGTGTAGATGCATACAATGTCTTCATATACCACTGACCCAACTTTCATTTTGCTTGGGCAATTTTCACAATCTTTAACTGGAATATCCTGAAAGCATAAGTTGAACTTTGGTAAACTTAAACCCCGAAATTTTGACGTAGGACTACGTCTTTGTTTTCATTATATATGGGGGGTAATACAAATTTTCAATGTGATGACGCGCGTCACGGAATTGACGTATTTACAAAATTTATTTGATTAAAGCAATGTTCCTTGTTAAATATAAATGTAATGTTTTAAAAACTGTAAAAATCAAACCAAGTTAAATAAAAATTTATGGATTGAACAAAAATTAAAACAACAAATTATTAATATGCATTTTAATTCCAATTTTAATTAAATAGTGATGAACTTGATCAAACATGCCGCACGCCATATTGATTTAAAACTATAAAATAAAAATTAAAAAGTTGAAAAAAATTTTATTTTCATTATGTAAAATATTGCTTACATTTTTTGAATTTATATGCTATATAAACTATGCAATCCTAGAAAAATGTATAGCCGCAAAGATCAAGTCGGAAAATGTTTAGGTTTTCGAGTTATGGGACTTCAAAGTTTCCAAGTGACCGGAAACTAATTTTTTTTTTTTTTTTTTCATTTTATTTTATTACGACTGAGACTGCGCTCATCTAGCAATTTTTCTTTCAAATACAAATTTTTATATATCTAGTAAAATTCACGTTTGTTGGGGTGTAACCCACTGGTTAGCCCCATAATCAATTAAACCTATTTACTAATTTTAGTTTGGTAAGTTCACTAGGTCAAGTGGCCTCGTTCTTTGGAGTCTTCTTTCAACGACAGGGTTATCTATCATATGGCAAATATAGGGGTTTCCATGTTCCGGGAGCCTTATTTCGTGTTTTGCGGCATGCATTTTTATTTCCTCTTTGATTCCTACGAAGAACCTTGTTTTGAAACGTCTGTATCATTTTGGCGTTTGTTTGCTTGGTACATCCCCAGAGTTGTATACCGTAGGTCCATATCGGCTTCAAAATTTGCCGATATAGCAGCAGCTTATTGTGAATTGTAAGCTCAGAGCCTCTACCTATGAGCCAATACATTTTTCTGAACTTTATGTTAAGTTCTTCTTTTTTCTTTTTGACATGCTCTCTCCACTTAAGCTTGGCATCGAGGGTCATGCCAAGGTATTTAGCTGTATTTGCATATGGCACGAGTCGCGAGTTAATTTCTATAGGTAGGTGGTAAGCCTTTTGATAAGTAAAGTTAATATGCGTGGATTTTGTCTCATTAAGTTTGATTCGCCAACGCTTTGTCCAGTTACAAACCGCATTGGTCATCCTCTGGAGTTTGCTCGTTGCATCAGCAACATTATTTCCAACTGCCATAATTGCTGTGTCATCTGCAAAGGTGGCTATGGTTCCTTCATTTGTGGTTGGTATGTCCCTTTTTTTTTTTTTTTTTTTTCGCTGGCGCTACATCCCATGGAGGGATTTGGCCGCTTCATTTTGAAGTTTCGTAATCATTTTGTTAACGGATAATGAGTGATTAATTCATTGATCCTACCTTTAACCAGCCGTGATTTTTTCATCACCCGCCGGGAATCGAACCCGGGACCTCCGGAGCGTAAAGCATGTATGCTAACCACTGTGCCACCGGGGCGGCATGTCCCTTGTATATAGTAAATACAGGATTGGTCCTAAGACACTCCCCTGCGGGACACCGGCAGAGATTTTCTTTAGCTCAGAGTATTCATCCTCATATTTCACTCGAAAGTGTCTATTGGATAAATAAGATCTTAGTATGGCATAGAATTGTCTCGGTAGATCTCTATGCAGCTTGTATTCCAGACCACTGTGCTAGACTTTATCGAATGCTTGCGCGACGTCCAGGAATATGCTTGAGCATACTTTTTTACGTTCTAACGTTCTTTCAATTATGTTGGTGATTCTATGGACCTGTTCAATTGTAGAATGCTTTTCTCTGAATCCAAATTGATGTGGAGGAATTAGTTGTCGGTCCTCAATTATTGGTTTAAGTCTCTTTAGTAATAATTTTTCAAAGAGTTTTGACATGATTGGCAGCAGAGAAATTGGCCTGTATGATTTTTTATCGTTAGGTGGTTTATCAGGTTTTGGTATCATGATTACTTCTGCTACTTTCCATTGATTCGGAACATATTTTAACCGAAAGCTCGCATTGATTATGTGTAGTAGCTTACGAAATCCTTTGTTAGGTAGAGCTTTGATAATTTGGCAAGTAATCAAATCATACCCTGGGGCTTTTTTAACATTCATGTTACTTTTCACTTCTTCTTTTAATTCTTTGAGAGTTACTGGCCGTATTTCAAACTCATCCAGCTTGTGAATAGATATTATATTTTCATTGGCAGTTTGTCTTGGTAGTGGTTGGAAGGTTTCCTGGAGATACTCCGCAAATAGATCAGCCTTCTCTTTGTGGCCTCTTCCATCACCCAGGTTCCATCATCCTTTTTAAGTGGAGGCACTTGCATTTTGGGTCTTTTGAGTCCCTTCGTCGCCTTCCACAGTGAGTAATCAGAATTTTTTTCATCAGTTAGGCTAACTAGATATCTGTTGATTGATTCATTTTTAACTTCTTTAAGAAGGGATTTGAGGCTGTTACATAAATGTTGTTAAGAATTGTTTTGTTCTCCGGTGTTCGATTAATTTGCCAGGTTTTACGAGCTCGTCGTTTTTCTCTTACCAACTCTCTAACTTCCATTGGGTAGGATATGTTAAGCGTCTTCTTATTTTGTAAAATGGGAGTGCTTGCCAATGCAGCATAGTGAATTATTTCATTGAGTTGCTCCAATTCGTCTTCCAACTGTCGAGAATTTCTTATCGGTACCTGGAGATTGATTTTGTCCTCCATTATTTCACGAAAGAGATCCCAGTTTGTTTTTGAATTTGTTAATCTGGGTGCACTTTCCCTTTGAATTACAGTTTCACTGACTGTCATGATAACCGGTGAGTGATCCGATACTAGAGAATTGCTGTTTTCAATGTGAATATAGTTCTAAGATATACCTCTTGCTACATAAAAGTCGATTAGGTCCGGTATCTTAGCTTCGTCACTGGGCCAGTATGTTGGGGAACCACCAGAGTAAAATTCACATTTTGATGTCTGGGCTGCTCGAAACAATTCTTTACCCTTTGACGTCGTAAGTCTAGATCCCCAATAGGTGTTTTTTGCATTAAAGTCTCCTCCAATAATAAAATCACGTCCTAATGATTTAAATAGTTTAATGTAGTCCTCCCTTTTCAAGTTATGCCGGGGAGGACAGTATATTGCGGAGACAGTAAGCTGTCTGTGTTTAATGTGAATCCTAACAGTGGTGACTTGCATTGTTTCTTTTTCGATTTCTGTTTCTACATGGTGTTTTATATTTTCTTTTATTAGTAATGCTGAACCACCTCTTGCTCTTTCTGCTGGATGAATGGAATGATATAAGTTATAACCCCGGATTTTAACAAACGAAGATTTAACAAAATGGCTTTCGGATATTAGAAAAATGTCGATTTTTTCTGTATTTAAAAATATTTCTATTTCTGGAATATGTTGCATAAGTCCATTTGCATTCCAGATTGCTATTCTGAAAGTTGTGTTCTTACTTAACATTTTTTATCGGATTGCGTTGTGGGAGTTGCATTTTCTTCAGTTGATCAAATATCATGTTGTTCAGGTTACTTTGGTCATCTAGCCGCTTTGTAATAGCTTCGATGCTGTTCATAATGTTTTCCATAATTCGATTATTTTCAGAGCCCATATATTTGGTTGAACCCGAGCCTTTCACTACCTGAGCAAATGTTCTTCTTTGCCCTGCGTTGCTTGGTTGTGGATTTTGATCCATCTGATTTGATGGTTGAATCCTTCGAATTTCATGATTTTGCGATTGATTTCGTGATTTATCTCTTAATTTTTGTAGGTGTTTAGCAACCTCACAGCCCCGATAATTGGCCGGATGTTGGCCTTTACAATTTATACACTTAGCTGGTACATCTCTCCCTATTGTACATGCCTGGGTAAAATGTTTACCTGAGCATTTTACACATCTCGGATCCCGGCTGCAATATTTTTGGGTGTGATTAAATCCCTGACATTTCTTGCATTGTGGTATGCGTGTAGTGGTTCTCCTCATAGGTTCAATTTTTACCTTCATGTGAAGAATTGCTTTTATACCATAAATATTTTGAACATTTTCTGAGTTATCAAATACTAGCATAAAAAGAGGGAGTCCCCTTTTATTGAAAGTTGGGTTTCCTTCTTGGTTTTCTATTCTCTCTTTTTTAATCATATTCACAGCATCTAGTATTTTAAGACCTTTATTTTTTAAGTCTTCCATTATTTCTTCGCTTGAGCAAGTGTGATGCAAACCTCTTGCCATAACTTTTATCGGACGAGCCTGTTTGTCCTCATAGGTAAACCACTAATACTTTTCAGCATTCAGCTTCATAGATAATGTTCTATAGGTTTCTGAGTCCAGAGTATTAATTTTCCAAACGTCATTGTTTAGCGCTGTTACCTTATATTCTTTGTCAGTAACCGATTTCATCAGTGACTGAATTATTGGGTAACTGGTTACTCCCACGATACTTATTGGTGGGGGGGTTTTTTCTTTCGGTTGCACCAGTTTTGGTGCAATGTTCTTGGTAGATTTACTACCTTTCGGTTGATTGGCCTCAGGTTGGACAACTTCCGGTTCGGTACTTGTAGTTCCACTAACATTTAGTTGTTCAACCTCAGGTGACGATTCAGCTTTTCTTTTCTTACCCTTCCTGGAATGTTTTTTTTTCTTCTTTAGGATCCAGTTCGTCTCCCTTTCTAATTCATCCTCATCAGTGAGATAGTTAACTTTCTTTGGTTCAATACTCTCTAATTCGCTTTGTTCTTTAGCATCCCGATTTATTTTTAGAAGTTCATTTTCTCGCTTTAGATACTCAATTTCTTCGCTTAGCTTGGCAAATGATTGCTCCATCTTCTGTAGCCTCTCAAAGAGATCCATATTTTCCTTTTCTAGGTCAACAGTTCTTTCACTGAATTTTACTGCTCGCATTGTAAAATTTCCGCTGGCATCACTTCTTTCATGGAGTGTTTGGCCCTCCTCAAAATCCATAGGGCCAGCCTTCGAAGAGGATGGATTCCCCCCGGATGTATTGTCCAGTCGACTGACTGGAGTACCACTTGGGGTAATGACTTTCTCGGACTTATGCATTGCATAGAGTCTTGCTGGTGATCGTGGCACTATGGAACTTCTTCCAAATGGATTTACAGAACTTATCACCTCTGAAGTATGTTGCTAAGTGAAGATCCATATTAACGCCTGAATTTGGATTACGATCCAATTGTTGGAAAGGATTGGGCTCTGGAAAGCGATTCGCATCATCTTGAATTTCAGTTTCATCATCGTCTGGATTCCCGTCTTCACGGCACAATTGTCGACAGATTTCAATCGTTTTCTCGATGTCTAAATTTGATTCTAATTCTTTTCTTCTTTCCAAAATTAGTGCTTCATTTTCATCGTAGATATTGATAAATTTCATTTCAGCTAAAATTTAAGCATCTTCATTTCTAAAGGGAATGTGTAACGTAACCTTTTCTCGTCTATATTCATTGTAATCTTGTGCAATATCATAATTTCGAAATCGAATAACTTTGGGCACTATTCTCTCAGCGTAAACACCACTTTTTTATCGAACTCGGGATGTTCATTCATTTCTTCTATAATTTTCCGTTGTAAGTTACTAACACCTCGATTAGTTTTGTTTACATACTCAACAACGGCGTGCACCACAGGAATACTCCTCAGTGATAATTTGGAAATCCATGTTCGACCTAAGAATATTGAAAACACAGGGGTTGAATGGATTATGCCATTTTTCTGTGGGACTTTTTACGTAAAAGTCATCAATATTATTTTAATCTATACTTTCTAAATTGGATCTGATTTCAGTATATCTCTTAGCATATCGTTGAAAATGTTCGTCTGTTTTTTGTATCGGTGGAAGATTCAATGTTTTGCGACATGGCATAAAAGGTACTTCAAATCTGCATTTTTGTGGTTTATTAGCAACAATCTTCTTATACCAGGTAAATGTGTGTTTATGAGTTTGTAATTTGATATTTCCTGATGCTTGAGATGCTGAAACTGATACTAAACTGTCGATTAAATGTATTACTTCACTGTTATTTTCATCAATCATATTATCTGGAGCATTTTCACCACAGTAATATATGTGCATGTGGACTTCCGCGAGCTGGAATTCAATACGTTTAAAGTATTCAGCAACTCTGTAGCGACCGAAAGGACTACATTCTTTGGATTGAAAGGACTACATTCAATTTATTGAAGTAGATGGTGTAAGTCACAGCATCTTCATTGATAAGTGTGCTTTTTTCAATGAAACGCTCTGAAATGTCCGCTGCATTGTTCGCCAATTTATACAACAACTGTATCAGATCCGTCCATCCTATTTCATTGGCGCTAAGTGTCATGAAAGCTGTTGGCCTTTCTGTCGAATCATCGCGAAAAGATCTTTTTTTCTTTGTGCCCAATACCAAGTTGAATTTGGTATTAAACGTAGGAAAGCAAGATTCGATTCAATACAATTGTTATACTCTTCTGATTGGATTTGTTCTTTTGTTATGTTTGTATTAGGACCAATATGCTTAAATGCCACAGTCAAACAGTCTCGAATCCGCAGTCTCATAATCTTCACAGCGATATACAACAAATGGTACGGAGTAATTGCTCGACGGTCAGTACGCAATTCACTGGAAGCTATCATGAATGGTGTAGCTCTAATGTCTTCTTTAAATGTTCTAAATTGGCCCAAATAAATAGTTGGAAATGACAATTCTTCCGCGTGTTCATCAAATAATAAAGTAGGAGTATTATTGTATTCTCCTAGGTGCGATTCTTAAATATTTTTCGTCGTTCCACAGAAGAGTATGTTGCTGAGCTGTGAGACTCTCCTCGATGGGAATATCTTCACTGACTTCATTTATGTTACCTATTTGTTGAGTTTCTTCATCATCATCACGATTAATTGTGATATTGTAGTGAGTATAAAGAGGCGTGTTTACCAAATATTGTAACCATGTCTTAATATTTTTCTTATTAATTAATCCTTGTAAATAGCTCGACTTGTGAATCCGTTTCCTTTTGATATGAACGTAGATGCAATGATCATCGCTGATATCTCTTGGAAGTTGATTCACCATTGTATCCACAGATATTGGCACATTGATAATCTGACCGTATATACCAAATTGCCCATGAACATGCCGTAGTCTTCGTATCTGCATAAATGGGAGACGAGGAGAAATTAATCTTTCCGAAACTAAGTCAAGTTTCGGTAAATGTGCAGGAATTTTTGGATATTTAAATCCATTGTACGGTGACAATATTGGAATATTTTGTTTGTCAAGAGCAACTTTACAAGTCGAACAAATCATTGCATCGTTAATGTTGTTGATATTCTGGAAAGTATAAAATTTATGTTTGTTAATTTCTTCATAGTGATAAAGTATGTGCATACCTCGATATTATTTCAAAATAATATTATTTCTTACCATTATTTTCTTCAACAGATCTTCATAATTGTCAGATGCCTTTTTTAAGTCATTTTTAAACCACAATATGCATGAATAACCAAATGGATTTTTCCGGAATTTTCGGTCGAAATTTTCATGAGCCTTTTTATGTTTTGTAATGTCGTCGTACTTCAAAATCAAAGTTGAATCACGGAGGTCTGATTGTTCTTCATTATTTCCCGACGGATTATTACTATGAACAGAGAAAGATATATGTACATATATTTAAACATAAAATATGAGCATACAATTTTTTTATCAACAACACAACATATATAATTGCAATAATAGTTACGATTCGATGTTGATATAATCATTTCTTCTCTCACGATATTCTCTTGTACGTTCTGATGTTTCAATTTGTTGCTGTGACTGTGAATTCCCTCTTCTAGTTAGCTCTGCGAATATGTAGTTTATTGTTGATGGACCAGCCCTTTGATTTACTTGTGATGATGATGTGCTGACTATAGCATCTAAATCTTGATCACTTTGCTGCTTCAACAGTATTTTCTTTGCTCTAAGTAGGGAAATGCAAATAAGAATTTTATGAGCCTTCAATGGCATAAGTTTTATAAATAAAAATAAATTAATATTTACAATTTTTTTCTCTCCCGGTATTCTCGCATGCGTTGAGCTGCAGTTTTCGCCTGTTTTTTTGATGACTCACTAACGCCTTTTTTTCTCTCTCCATCGCCGTGTTGCCTCTGCAGACTTTGCTCTTTTTTCTATTGTCCTTATTTCAGCGGGGCCAGGGACTTGATTGTCTTCTGATGGACCAGCATTTCGAATATCTTCTGTAGCAATTTCAACTATTGCATCTGATTCCTGTTGTTGCTTACTTTGTTGTTTAAGCAGAGCTTTTCGTGCGTGAATTCTCGATCACGTTCTGCAGAAGTTTTTGGCGCTTTATTCAACCTATAATTTCATCATTTTAGTTTGGAAAATTTAGTAAATTATTATTAGAGTCATATGAATGATTATAAAAATAATAAAAAAAATAAAAATTTAATAAATAAAAATAAATAAATAAATAAAATAAAATAATTAATTTACCTAACTCCAATAATTTGTCTCGGTTTTTGTACATGATCTATAGTGGGATTTTCATCATCAACTTCCATTTGATTATTGTCATGTTCAATCACGATGTCACCAATTATTTGTAACTAGGGGTACAGCCCGTCCTAGGACGGATGCAATTTATATATAATGTTGATGTCAAGCGGCCACTGCCACCATCACCATTTGATATTTTTTTAACCGTTATTTTTTAGCCAAGTAGAAATAACTCGAGACTAAAGGCTTTTAAGGATTATTGTACTTTAAATAGACCTTAAACCAAAAGAGTAAGGGCTTTTAAGGACGATTTTACATGCGTTGGGGCATCAAACAAAAAACCTTACAGACAGAAAAAAAAATTAAAAAATCGAGGTGGGCTGTAGGTATTTTGCGTGATAGCGTTTATAACATGTTGAGATTAATTATTTTAATTTAAACTAAATTATTTGCCATATTTTTTTATGTACAAATTAGCATCAGAATTACTCAAGTCAGATGGGGCATTCTCTCGCTATAGTGCGGTCAATCCCTGTAAATCGCTATTTTGTAGATTCAATTAAAATTAATGTGTAGATTAATCATTTTAATTTAAAAAAAATTAACCACCACTGTTTCTTTACGCAAAAATTGACTTTAAAAGTGCTCGGATCGGATGAGCCATTCTCTCACTACAGTTCATGAAGGATTTAAAAATCATTCGATAATATTATGCGTGAGGCATGAAGCCTAAGGACCAACCTAAGAAGTCATACATTTAAATTAAAGGTAATGCTTACAGTTGATTAGTAATTGCCCACAACCAAGGGAAGCATTTCTTGTCAATTTTCTGAACATGCGGTGTAAGATGTTATCACGTCAAAGAAATATAAATTTAAAAACAAAACTAAAATGCCTTGGCCACAATCGAACCCTGGACTTTAGCCGCTGTAGTCCACAACATTTCTACTAAGCCATATCAACCTATGGAAATTTATTTAATTTTATTCTTATATTGTTTCGAACATAGCATGCTTTGAAGTTTATGACAGAAAACAAATTTTTTACCGAAAAATTCTCATGGCTTACTACAACTCTTAATATAAAAGTTTTTAAATAATTTGTTGTAGTGTTTAATCATAAACGCGAACCACATATTTTCTTGTGTAATTAGTAATTACTGTAATCTAATATGTAACTAAAAGCGGAATGTTTAATTTAAAGTAAAATATTTGGTCATTACATGAATACTAAAAACAAAAAAAATTAAATGAGGATCGAACCGAAGACCTTTGCTGCTCTATTCCAATGCGTTACTACTACCCCACAAACAATAATAACATTGCTATTTTATTTGCATTGTTAAATTGTTTTATTTTTTCAAAGCGTTCTACAGCCTCGCTAGCTCAATATATATATTAATGGTGAACCTCTACAGTTAATAAAACTATTTTATTATTTACGTCCTAGTTAAATTTTATGTTTAAAGTTTATTTAAATTTTATGTTTAAATTTTATGTTTACTAGTTATATTTTTATATTTTATGTTTACGCTGCATATGACGCTACGACGCCAGCAACTAGTATGAGATACGCACTCACCTTCGTGGATCATTATCAGTTGATTGGATCTCACTAGGTTTAAAATCTTGCCTTGAATATGTTGTCACACATTTTTTATGCACAATTTCCGTACGTAATTTCTTCTTAGTTGATGGTCCTGGAGCATCGCTTTTATATTCAGAGTCTGTGTCACTTCCTGCCATAATTTGTTATTATTTACCCGAAAATTCACAAAATATGAACTTTAAAATGAATTTACAATTTTATTCACTTTAAACGTAGAATATTTAATGTATTGAACAATAATGTATTGAACAAAATATTAATTTATTATAAAATTGTTCAGGAACGAAATGAAATTACGAAAAAAAAAATGCAAAAATAATTTAATTAAAAATCTGATTCAAATCTAGCTTTGACTAGAACATGATACAAAATATGATGCAATATGGTAAAAAACAGAGAAAAGTTTCGTGTTTTATATCATCAGAGCCTACTTTGATGAAATTTTCACAATGAAAGTGGAAAAAAATGGAGGTGTGGCCAACACACGACTTTCTTTTAAGAACAGCGAATTTTGAAAAACTTTTATAATTCAAATTTCCCGCAAACTTAATTAAGATTGTTTTTATTATTTCATGTTTTCTGTAAATTGTATATTTTTGAAATATTTGCAAAATAAATTTTCTGTTTTACGGAATCTGGGAGCTGGGAACTGGGACCCCAAAATTTATGTAAAAAGTTTAAACATGAAGTTGCAGTTTGATTGCTTAAACCATTTGGACTACAAATTGACAGTCATATGTATATACCAACAGACACCACTTCAAAACTCAATTTTTTGAACTCATTAGTACACACGTAAAAGAAATAAAAGGTGATATTTATGAATTTAAATTTTTTCTTTTAATTTTTTGGAATTTGTATTAGTGATTTATTTTTTTGTAAACCTTATACTGTTTAGGATATGTGCAAAACACATTTTCTGGCCCAAGAGAGTGGCCACTTCCGGTTGACCGATTTGGCAATTTAACATACATGTAGGCTAAATATTTTTATAACATACAGTACGTCACTGAAGTGTGCAAATTAATTATAATTAGCATAATTGGGCTAATACACACAATAATTAAAATGACAAATGCAAGAACTGCTGTAACTCCCTGTAAAAAAGTGTGGGGGAGGGGGGGGGGGGGCAGGAGTTGCGAAATATTTTTGCAAGTATAAAACGATATATATACTTAAGTATTACAAACCCTAATAAGTCGTTAAAAAAGTTAAGAAACATGAAAAAATGATCCACATTCAATTATGTAATATTTGTATTAAAAACCGGAAGTATGTCACTGTAGTGTGCAAATTAATTATAATTAGCATAATTTGGCTACATATACACATATATTTATGTGTTGGCAAAACAATATTTAATTTTTTTTTTTAATTTTTTTTAATTTTTAATTTGTTTATTTTTATTTTTTTTTGATTTTTGGAAACATTTTGTATTAGTAATTTTTTGTTAACCTTATACTTTTTAAGATATTTGCAAAACAAATTTTCTGGCCCAAGGGAGTGGCCACTTCCGGTGGACCGATTTGAAGTAAAATTCACTGGGACCTCCCAATTTATCCAAAAAGCTTAAATCTGAAGTTTCAGTTCGATTGGTTAACCCATCTGGGCTGTAGAGAGGACACAGAATGACAGACAGACGGACAGACAGACGGACAGACAGACGGACTGACAGACAGACATCATTTCGAAACCCACTTTTTCGGACTCAGAGGACCTCAAAACAGATAAATCTTCAATAATCTCAAGGTCGAAAATTTTCATGATTACTATACTTTATTTTACTTACGTAAAAGAAAGTAAAAATGTGTTGTTTTGATGTTGTTGTTGTTGCCGATCACACTTTTCGTAACGCATTCACCATCAGTCCATCACCAGCTTACTCCCCAGGTCAAGCGCGCGTAAAGAAGTTTTACTTCAAAAAAATCTAAAGAAAACCGCCTACTTTAATTTATTTTGTTGTGAAAATATCTGCTATATATGGCCGCAGCAGCAAGTGTTTTTGAAAATGAAAATATACGTACGAGCAAAAGTACCACAAATTATGCTTGTGTAGTGTAAAAAAATTAAATGGAAATAGCGAGCTGTGAAAATTGCACATATACATTGATCTACATAGTAAAATAATAATTTTAAAATTGTTTAATCGGTATGCTTTTTTATTATGTAGTATTGCTCATGCTGTTGGTGAGTTTGGTTATGGGAGGTTTCGCAACATTGCACCCAAATAGAACTGCTCTATTTAATTTATTTTAAACTGATCAGCGATTTTGCTTTGTTCAGCGTGTTTGCCTTGACCATTTACTACTATGGAATCTTGAACGAAATTGGTATGTATGAGTAATGGTATATTTTAAAGCATACATGGCAGGTTTAGGTGATTAACCTTATAGAACTGTACTTTGCTCATGCTCAATTAATGTTAGTAAGGTTCGTCCTTCAAATTCAAAGTAGTATTAACTTCTGACTTTTTGAACCTAAAACGTAACTTAGTTTAAATACTGAGCGAACAATATCCGACTTTATG
The DNA here is from genome assembly GCA_963556165.1 of Tipula helvola. NCBI lineage: Eukaryota > Metazoa > Arthropoda > Insecta > Diptera > Tipulidae > Tipula > Tipula helvola. Next base: position 190,560,434 of record OY744483.1, on the reverse strand, counting down.
GAATGGTTTCTGAGCCTTATTGAAATGGCTTGAAATGATTCAATAGTAGATATTTATACAAAAAAGTTTTCACATAAATCTTTTGCGAGTTGAGAGTCAACTCGCTCGTTGTTTTTTTTACAGACAAATAAAATAAACAGTCCACCTTTTACAAAATATTGTATAATAGTTACAGTTTTAGTGCAAAATATTTGCAGGTACAAGCACAAACTATATAATCAAAAGATATTAAGTTATGTTATTCAAAATGAAAATATTTTGACATTTATTTGACAAATGATATTGAACGAAACCTTGTTGTTACATTGGGCGAATACACACAAATGCCATTTATCGCATTATTAATTTTTCTTAATTTAAATTTATATATTGTGGGATGGTTATCACTTAAGAATTTACATAATCGTTATATATTTTTGTGTGACTAATATTTTAATTATATTCTTCGTGGATTCAAATACTCTGGAAATTATTGAATAATCTACAAATCACTGATGATCAAGACATCTTCTTGTAAGACGGTTTCTAATAAACGGTCCCAAACGCGCACCTCTTCGTCACAACTCAATAGCAAGAAGTTGTAACTTTTTGCTGGTACTTATGGCAGCACGTCATCGGCTGTCGACCACAGAAGGAAGTGATTTAGTTCACGTTAGATCTTACCTCGTTTATAACAGAACCGTGAAAAAGTGTCCATTATTGCTAATTTCCCATATTTATCTTTTCGTTATCCAATTGATGTGATAGAGCTTGAGTGAACCAGTACCACTAAATGATGTTAGGCGGTCCAACTGATCGATGTACAAAGTAAAAACATTTTTGATTATGTATTTCGCAACCTTGTACTTAATGCATTTGCAATTTGCTCAGCGAATCCAAAAAACTGTCCATCATAATGGCGAAAATAATTAAATTTAAACGTTAGTTAGAGCAAGCCTAAAAACGTTACTTAACATTGTTTCCAACGAATGAATGTATGGATCCGCCCCTTTTTTGTGCAACATGATTTTTGTCAATTATCCCAAAAAACATTAAAAGTTCAATAGCATAGCTAATTGTACACAAAAATGTTATGCAATCCGTAAGTAACTGTTCATTGTCAATAGTGAATGTTACTATAATAATCATTAATGTTGAATTAGATATAAATTAATTTCAAAACAAATGAGCATAATAATTACATAAAGTGAATAACCTAACCTAAAGAATTATTTTTAAAAAATTTGTTAAAGCATTATTGATTAAATTTGACTAATTCAATTCAATTGATGTGATTATTAAAAAGGAATGAGGGTCGAAAATAACTTTACAGATGCTAATTCCGATAAGTTATATTTATTGGTAAAGTTGTGTTTTTTAAAATACTTTAAAACAGTCAGGGCCATTTGAAATTGTTGATTATCAAATTTTGAAAGTGAAATGGCAACGACTCATTATAAATTTGTAAGGTTTACGATCGATTTATTTATGAAATAAAATTTTTATGAATTCTATTATTTTACATTTCGCTTTAAATCAATGAAATATGTTGGTGTTCCTACTTTTTATCGATTAAACGCGCGTGCAGATCTATCTTCCAAAAATCGTCTTTCATCGGCCTTGTATTTTAGTTATTTAGATGCGGGGTAGAAACCACAAATTCAATGTAATATTACTGGAATACATTATTTAATTTTACAGTATGTTCAACAAGAAAGTATCTCAAAGAAAACAATATATAAACTAATTGACATAATATATTTCTCATTATAGTCAATAATGATAATTTCGTCATTATTTTAGTATGTAGTGCAGTCGCCATTGTTGGACATTATAGACTGACCCCTCCTAGTGCAATTTTCACTCAATTTGGCCGCATATTCTGGAGTAAAGTCTTTCCAAATATTTATAAGAATGCGAGCAATCTGTTGGGTGGTTGTTATTCTTTTTCCTCTAAGCTTTGTCTTCATAAGACCATAGACGTTTTCGATCGGATTAGAATCTGGACTCTGTCACCACCAATCCAGAGTTGGAATGCCATTTTTGTTTTATCGCTGGATGCAAAAGATACTCTGATGGTTGGGCAAGAGCCAATTTATATCTCCACCTCCAAATAGTTTCTCCGCGGACTTCAGCAACCCATTTTTTTATAGTTTCACTATGAATTGATCATCCGTTTTATGCATGTTTAAAGGTTCGTTAAACAAATCTGAGACCTTTACTTGTCCAGGCTAAGTAAACTACTTCAAAACGCTTTTTATACAGAAAAAATAAATTGAGATATGTTCATGTAGAACATACTGTATGATATTTAAGTTCGAATAGTGATTATGTTAATCGATCTATTCTTTAACCAGTTCAAACCAACTTGTTAACCTCACTATATAGGTCATTTTAACCTTATATTTTAACCATAGTTATGTTAACCAAAGTTGGTTTGCTATTACAGTATTAAAAGTAGATTCCAGATTTTCAGATTCCTCGACGAATTAGGTCACTAAGAGCCCAAAACATCGATGTAAAGAAATATCGATAGTTTTACCCGAAATTTTAAACAAATATAGATTTTACAAATAAGCAGTTTGTGTTAACTTTTAAGTCCATTCGAATCTAGAATAGAAATAGAATGGGTTGCATTGGAAGAGAACACTGTAAAAAAGATTTACGTACGATTTTTTTTCCCACAAAATTTGAAGTCAATTGCAGCATTGCGTGGAGGTCATTTTAACAAAAATCAGTTAAAAAAATGTGTCAAACTTTTTCCGAGGTAATATAAAACTTTGCAAAGAAATAATTTCTACGGTTAATACACCTTAAATTCCAACAATTGTTTCACATGTGCCCTTAAGACAAAATGAACAGGTTACCGTGTAATATGAAATATAAATTTCTAAATGTACATAACTGCAATATTTTGCTGATGGCAAATAATATCGTCAACGTTAATTATTTCTTTGACGTTTTATTGACATTTTATGATATTTTATTGAGTGAAATTTCAACATGTTGATCGATACATTATTTGTGAATTGATTTAATGGAGGCGTCTTCAAGGGTATTATTTCTGACTAATAAATTCTCGTAAGACGCCCTTAAATGATATCACGCTGATAGGGCGGAGCAGGGGAAGGCGGTATACCAGGTTGTGACGTATCGGTCCCAAAATATAATTGACCTTAACTCTGACTTTATACTTATTTGTATTGTTCGAATGGTCCACAACGGTGATCCAGACTAGACACTGAGTAAAGAATTATATTAGGCACTTACTTATCACATTGCTCATATAACACAAATCTTCAGAAAAGAAATTTTGAACAATGTAGATGTGCTGTGAACGGAATGATTTCAATTTTTAAGAATTGTCTGGCGCTACTGTGGAGCAACTATAAATTAAATTATAGACGTCGAAAATAGTCATTGATTTTCTTAGTGAGGTCCCATATTTACGAACTCTACTATAAGATACCTTGTCACTGGTTCTTCGAAAACAATTTTGGACATAAACATATGTATGTGAAGGTGGCTCAAAATTTTACTTAGTCGTGAGAATTAAATTAAATTTGAGCTTTGCGGCCATATTTAACCGCATACCATTCCCAATGACAAAATTCTGAAGGAATTTTAGTTACCAGAATTTCATACTCAATTGAACCGAACAGCTTCACCTCAACCTCTGATTAGAGTAGAACAGATTTGCGAAAAAATTTAAATTGGACAAGCCGTTCTTGAGATACCATCCAGACAGACGGACGAATTTTTATTTTTTTTTGCTTTTTCGGACTCAACATATTTTATTACTGATTAGCAATCACTTTATAGATCCCATTAAGTAATTGATAAATCATCAAAAGCTTTAGTGAGGTTAATGAGGTTAGGCACAGCTTTTCATAACTATATACAAAATTTATTTACTTACACAGAAGTAGCCTGAGTTTATCATCTTTAATCAATTTGAAATATTAAAACACAAATTTTTAATATACATAATTGTTGTGTAAGGCACTGGGATATTACAATTCGCGGTTATACATCCGAATGTACGCTTCAGCCGCTCAATCGATCGTCGTGAAATGTTTACCATGTGTAAGTTGCACGTAACGAACAAATCCTATAAGCATTCTATTTCAATGTTTGAATTAGATTTTGTTTTTTGTGCAATGTTGTAGCGATGTTACGACATATTTTTTGTGGGTCTTCACTCGCCGACAACTGAAAGTTTGACAACTTTTGATATAGGACGCTTGAAAATCCCGTTCTTTGTTTGAACGTCAACTACTCTGACCTTCTCATCGGTACCTAGAACAACTGAGATGATTCTACCTATAGCGACCACCTAATTGACGGAGGGGTTTCTTCAACGATCATTACTGTAACCTTAAATTTGAAAGTTCGAACTCTCTTGTTTCCATTTGACTGGTTTCTGTAAGGTATGTACATATTTAGTAGAATACCTTTTCCAAAAAGACTCAATCATTTTAGTTATTTTCTGCCATTTTCGGTAACTCGGTGGTCGTCGTTCAGGATCGTGAGAGTCATCTGATAAGGGAGTTAACGGTTGATTGTTAAGGATCCATTCAATTTGAACACCTTTAGTGATGCGTTTAAAATGGAATTTAAATGATTTTATTGATGCTTTTCATAATCCTCCAAAGTTAGGAGCTCGAGGCGGTATAAAATGCTAATTCATTTGCCCCTCGCCACAAAATGACATTATTTTTGACTACACAGTTGTTGAAGTGAAATTTTGAAACAATTCTTTTAGTTCAATCACACCTAAATTGTTGCACCAACGAAATTAGACGCATTATTTAACCAAAGGTTTGCTATAATTATGAGATTATTTCGAAATGATAGGCCAATTTTCTTTAATATCGTCATCCCAATCTAATTTTTCCACAAGTCCTGCGTTAAGATTTTAGCTGAAAACATAATCGGGGCTAATAAACCTAGTGGGTCAAATAGTTTCGCTATATCCGAAAGGATTTCCCATTTTGTCGTTCGTAATTCATTACCGAGTTTCATAACATTTCAAATGTAAAAACATTTTCTTTAGGCTGCCAAAGCAATCCAAGTGCCTTGATGCATTGCCCATTATTAAATTCGTTAACTTTCATTTCTTCGCGGACTTCCAAAGGGATTTTCCTAAGGAGCGGAGGGTTTTATCATTTGTACACCATTTGTGCAGATGAAAACAACCGCTTTCTGTCAATTTACCGGCCCCAATAACAATATCATCAACATAAGTATCGTTCAATAACGCCTTTGATGCAAGCGGATACCTCGGCTGCTCATGGAGAGCTAATTGTTTTATGCAACTGGTCGCTAAGAAGGGAGTGCTGCAGTCCCATATGTAACCGTTGTCAGTTCGAACGTTTTAAACGGATCATTAGAGCGTTCTCTCCGTAAAATCCTTTGTATACTAGTAGTTTGACTATGGGATCGACGTAAACCTGCCTATAAATTTTTGTTATGTCAGAGGTCAAGGCGTATTGATATCTTTGAAAACGTAATATTGAGTGTGTGAATTAATTCTTAGACTCGACACTTAGATGTTGCTATACGTGAGATTTTGTAGCTGTCACAATTATCAATCTAATTCAGAGCAGAAAGTGTTATTTTTCATATTACGTTTTTTTTTGTAATCGATTTAAAATGGATCGTGATAAGTTGTTTTTTTCGAGGGGTTCTTCTTTTCTTTTTTGATTCCAAGAAAACTGCCGCTGAAGCTCACCGATTGCTTTCTGATACTTATGGTAATCAAGCTCCATCAAGAGCAAGCTGTTTCAATTAGTTTCATCGATTCCAAAGTGGTGATTTTGACTTGACAGACAAAGAACGGCCTGGTCAGCCAAAAAAGTTTGAAGATGCCGAATTACAAACATTATTGGATGAAAATGCATGTCAAACGCAAAAGGAACTTGCAATACAGTTAAACATTGACCGATCGACCATTTCTCATCGTTTGCACGCAATGGGAAAGATTCGAAAGCTAGGAAGATGGGTCCCACATCAACTGTCCGAAAATCAATTGAGAGCACGAATTGAAGCATGCAAAAAAAATCTTCATGAGTACAAAAAACATAGTTTTGAAGCCGCGCCGGTGGCACAGTTGTTAGCATGCTTACTATAAGCTCCGGAGGTCCCGGGTTCGATTCCCGGCGGGTGATGAAAAAATCACGGTTGGTTAGTGTAAGGATCAATGAATTAATCACTCATTATCCGTTAAAAAAATGATTACGAAACTTCACAATGAAGCGGCCAAATCCCTCTATGGGATGTAGCGCCAGCGAAAAAAAAAAAAATGAATAAATAATACTTGTGCAAATAATAAGAAAATTCAAAATCCCGTATATTTTTGCATTTATTGTTTCTCTATTCTTTCATTATCTCGTTTCAATAAAATATGGACTTATACCACTTGCAAATAAAATGGGTCAAAAATTATATAAATATCAACAAAATATTGAATTATTTGCTTGTAAAGAACTCAGTAAATATAAATAATACATTTTTTATTTTAAAAGACGGTCAATATGACCGGTTGGCAGAGATAGGTCAATGCTTGGTATATCTAACGTTAAGCGAATTAGTTACATTGCTAATTGTTTATGGTCGTAGAAAATTTGTTCCATATATTAGCAAATAATTTTATTTAATAAAAGATAGATTTAAATAAAATTAGATTTACAAAGAAATTGATTTCCATTAGAAGAATAAATTTAATTTTTGTAAGTGACAGGAAATTCTGTTAAGCGAAAGAAAAGGGTTGGGTATTAAATCTTACTTTACAAAGTCTAACTTTTCAAAATCTCACTTTTTGACGAATAGTACTTTCATCAAAAATAGAGATTTTCATGGGGAAAACAAAGGAAGGCTTTTGATGAAGGATAATTTTAATTTAAAGTAAAATAAAATTCAAAACTGGGATACGGGAGAGCGTATCGAAATCTTAGATTTCAAGAAAGTAAGATTCGTCAAAAAGTAAAATTTTGATAAAAGTAAGATTTGAGAATTAAGATTTCGAATTTCGATTCGCTCCCGAAAGAAAATTCTGATAACTGAAGAAAAATTCCAATAGGTGAAGGAAAATTTAAATAAATTAAATATAGTTCTACTAATTGGAGGAAAATTTTGTTAGGTAAAGGTTTTAAAGAAAATCAACAAACAAAACAAAAATTAATAAAAATTGCCCATCGAGAATTTTTCTAATATCATTTTTTGCGATTATGATGATCTTAGGCTTTATTCTTCAATAATTAAAAACGATCTTTGGTGTAGAAGCCTATCAATTTATTTTGTAAATACTTTACAACCTAACGTTTCGGATACTTTCCGTATCCATTCTCAAAGATTTCTAAAAATTTTTTAGAAAAACGTCGAAAATATTTATAAAAATACATCAATATAATACCAACAAAATGTTCTAACCTTATACAATTTCAAAAAATACACTTACAGAGAAAAAAAAAAAAAAAATTAAATTTTTCGTATGTAAAATTAATCAACGATAAACTTTCTTGTGAAAACATAACAAGAAAAATGATTGCTACGTCAACGGTAACTACCAAATCGAAAAAATTGTAGAGAAAAACCTTGTAAAACACTATAAGATTCACTCCAACCTGGAATAGAAAAAATCATGAACCAGAAATAATGATGAATGAAAGGGACAATGAAATAACAATAATAAAATATGGATGTGAAGTTTTTCCCAAAAATCCCATTTTTTATATGTATTAGTTTCACACTGTTAAATTGAATTCAAATTGGAAAAAATCTCGATTCCTATTGAAAAATTTAGTACTAAAAATGTAATTTTATTACAAAATCGAGAAGATCATTCGAATAAACATTATTTCTGGAAGGGAATACTATTACTTAAGGTCGGCGTGCAAAAAATTTAGTCAGATACTTAATTAATTAAATAAATGATCCTTTAGTATTACTGCTAAAAATGTGATTAGAAGATTAAAATATAAAAGAAATTTATTTCGGGGGATAGCGAAACCGCAATTTGAATTTCACTTATTTCTCTGGTTAGGGAATACCATATTAGCTCTATGGATGGGGAATTGTATCAGCTATTTCGTGAAGTATCACAATTGAGTCCAAATCTCTGGCAATGGCCGTTAATGGCCCTTAATCAAATTTATTTTTATTTTATTTATTTTTTATTTTTTATTTATTTATTCATAAGCCAATGTTGTTTAAACCATAATGTTTTTGTACAACAAGAATATATACAATAACAAAAATAATAGAAGAATAATAAAATTTACAATTAACATTTAGAATATAACAAGAAATAACACTCAAACATAATATATATACAAAATATACACATAAACATTTATACATTATATACATACTATTTACAACCCAATCAATCAAAAATTTTGGTTTTCTTTCACCAATTTTAACATTAATCCTTTGAAAATATTCAAAGAATCAATATTTTTTAGTACCAGTGGTAGGCTGTTCCAGATGACAATCATGTTCACCAAACAGGAGTTATTGTAAACCTTTGTCCTATTGATAGGCAAGTTGACATTTCTTGTTCGCAACGATGTAGAAAAATCTAATTTCTCATGCAAATACAATGGTATACCCGATTTAATAATACGGAAAATAAAAACCGCAGTTCTGTAACAATAAAATTCAAACAAGTCACATCCAATAATAGAAACCTTAAATTCAGAGACATGGTCAAACTTCCTAAGGTCATAAACATACCGGATGCAGTTATTAAACGTAACCTCAAGTAAACGCCTTGAAGTACTATCACAGTTATTAAATATTACATCACAATAGGTGAAAATTGGTATAATCAGACTTTTAACAAGATATATGCGTAAATTCACTGGACAAAACTTTTTTATTAACCTTAGCGAGTATAAACTATAATTAACACGCTGGCATAGGGATTTTATATGATCAATCCAAGTGAGTTTTGGGTTTAATATTAGTCCTAAGTTATTAACTGTCGGCACAAATGAGATAATATCATTGTCTAAATAAATCAGAGGTGCTATATTATGAGAATTATTTCTAGAAAGCAATAATGCTTTACTTTTAGTGGGATTAATAGCAAGTGAATTATTCTTGGCCCATAAGGAAACATTTTTAAGATCAGCATTAAGTCGCATGACAATCGCATCCAACTCTGAAAAGTCGCCACCAATATACAATTGCAAATCATCAGCATAAAGATGATATCGACAATTCCGAATATGCCAAAGCAGATCATTAATATAAATGGAGAAAAGTAAAGGCCCCAATATAGAACCCTGAGGCACCCCAGTAAATACTCCTCGAATACTAGATTGAGCTTCTCCATGCTTTACGAAATGTTTGCGGTCGCTCAAATAAGAATGAAGCAACATAATAGCAGAACTCGAAAATTTATAATACAAATGTAACTTCTGAAGCAAGTGGATATGGTTAACACAATCAAAAGCTTTAGAAAAGTCTAAAAGGACTAAAATACCGAATGAATTGCCCTTGTCTAGAATAGCTGATAGATCATCAACTATATTCACCAGTGCAGTGGTAGTGCTATGACCAGGCTTATATCCTGACTGGAATTTGCTTAAAAAATCAAACCGGATAAGGTGCTCGGTAATTTGGAGTTGAATAATTTTCTCTAGTACCTTTGATAGGGCCGGCAAAATACTTATCGGACGAATATCACCAATACCAGAAACCATATCCTTTTTAGGTAGAGGAATGATAGAAGCAACCTTCCACAAATCTGGAAACACCGATTTCGTTAAACATTGGTTAATAATAAATGTGATATGAGGCAGAAATAATTCAATAAACAATTTCAGTACTTTAAAGTTTACATTATCATATGCCATCAAATCCGATTTAACAGCACGAATCGCATTCAGTACCATAAGCTCATCAACACAATCAAATACAAACGCGTAGCTTACCGAACTAATAAAATTCGAATCAGGTAAAGGTAAAACACCAAAAGAATCACTAAACTTACAAATTCCATTCAAAATTTCCTCGGCAGAAAACATAATGACTGCCTCATTTGATGTACCTAAAACTCCAAGTTTTCTTAAATTGACCCATGTTCTTTTAGAATTGTATAAATTCCCAAAATAAAATGAATGCTTAGCTTCATTAATGCATTTGTTGGTTTTATTTCTATAGAACTTAAAGGAAACCAAATCATGCTCCAGTCCATATTTTTTATATTTTTTATAAACCAAATCTCTACGCTCCATTAAATCCAAAATATAAGTATTTAACCACGGAGCAGTAGGACACCTATTTATAACCCTCTTACGAGGCACACAAATATTATCTAAATGTAAAATGTTTAAGTTGAATTCCTCAACTATATCATTCACATCCGGATAAAACCAAAAATTCAACCAGTCCAACGAAAAGAAACAACTCACAAAACTCTCACGATCAATCGCTTTAAAATCCGGAACAACAGTATAGGAAATTTTATCCCTGACACGACAGAATTTATAGCACGCAAAAACCAAGTCGTGATCAGAAATAGCAGGAACCGCACGTTGCCCAAAAGAAACAATATTATGCCTATCAGGCTCATACAAAATTATCAAATCCAACACGCTGTTATCCAATCTAGTCGGTTTAAAAGGTATATATGTAATATAAATTGTACAAACTCAAGCAATCACTAAGTTTATTGTTAGCCAACATGTTAAAATTAAAATCACCGCAGCAAATAACTTTTTCATACTGTAACACATATTGAGAAAAAATTATTTGTAAATTATTAATATCCTCCGTACAAGCCGGAGGCGGGTTATAAACAATCAAAATAAGAATTTTTCCAAACCGTCCAATAAGTTCAGCAGCCAAAATTTCAACTTTTCCAAATGTGCCAGAAAATAGTTTACATACTTTTAAAGTATCCCTGAAATAAATACCAACCCCACCCCATCGTGTATTATTTATACGATCGAAACGTATTAATTTATAATTATTAATATGGAGTGACTTGTTTGAAATTTTATCGTTAAGTAGAGTTTCCGTCAACGCAAGGAAATCAAATTTGTAAACATCCAAAAGTATAGTAATATCATTAAAATGTTTAACTAAACTGCGAACATTTAAATGACCAAACCATAAACAAGAACCAGCACTTACCTGCAGACTATCACCTGGAACAGCCTTACCACAGTTCAAAGAACAATCTAAAAACCTTGTGGATTGGGTTGGCGTAGCCCTAAAAAAGGATGACTCTTCGTTTTATTTTGGAATTCCTTCACTAGAACACCAGCTGGCCAAGAAGTTGGATCCATCAATTTATCAAACATAGTAACGGAAATTTTTATTTTAAATGATGAGTAATCCTGCTTGAAATTATCACTTAATTTTGGAGTAAAACGATGAACCAATGCTTCAGACAAATTGAAATTGTCTAGCAAATATTGGCTGATATTTGCTTCAGTAACATCCGGGTGAAGTCTGGAGACAAAAATCAGCTTTCGAGGTTCCACAGCACGTAAGATACCACCACTACCAGTGCCAATAATATAGTTATTTACAACCGATTTTGAAGATGAAGATGTAGACTTCTGAGCCGGAGTATTCCTGCTCGTAGGAGCACTAATAATTTTCTTGCGTATTGTTACAGGCTGAATTGTCGACAAAGAACTACTGTCAGGTAGATGATAACCAATTGGCAAACCATTTGATTCAATACCATCAGAATCAGGTTGACATATCGGTGAAGTAATATTATTTGTTATGCTATTATTTAAATTACCAGGAACAGCTAATACTGATTCCTGTGACGCTGCACTAGATTGGCGTAAATTAGTTTCCAATTCATAATCCGCTTCTGGTTGAGCTTTCTTTATAGGAATCACAGATGATTCGATATTTTTCAGCATACTTTTTATTTCACTCATATTATTGACGTGCATTTTATAGACGTCATTACAATTGTCACAGAACCAACATAAATTTTTAGAGTTTTTTATGCAGTCAAATGCTGCTTTTTTTATCCCCACACATTTGTAGTGTGCCACATTTGAGCAAAAACCACTGCAAACTAAACCATTTTCGTTAATGGCGGTTTCACACATCATACAATTGATGGAAATCATACTATGTACACCGTTTATGAACAATTTAATGATAATAACCAAAAGTTAATTTATGTGTACAATTGAAGATTGTAAATGCTTACAAATTAATACACACACAACAAACAAAAACTTAAACCAAACTATATTAAATGTTAATATTAAAAATTATTTTAAGCACCAACCAGACTTATGGTATATTTATGTACATATGTTAATTTTATATTATTTATATTAATTAAAATACAATTCATTGGAAAAAAAAAAAAAAAAATTTTTTATTTTTTTTTTTATTTTCACACAGCAAAAACATAAAACGTCAACTTAGTTCGGTAGCCTGCTAAATCGCAATTTGAAGTTTAAAATTCGTAGCACATTTATTTCTCTGGTTAGGGAATACGTTATTAGCTCTATGGATGGGGAATTTTATCGGCTATTTCGTGAAGTATCACAACTTGAGTCCAAATCTCTGGCAATGGCCGTTAATGGCCCTTAATCAAATTCCTGTTAATTCCCATTTTGAAGTTTAAAATTCGTAGCACATTTATTTCTCTGGTTAGGGAATAACTTCTTAGCTCTATGGATGGGGAATTTTATCAGCTATTTCGTGAAGTATCACAACTTGAGTTCAAATCTCTGGCAATGGCCGTTATTGGCCCTTAATCAAATTCCTATTAATTCGCAATATGAAGTTTAAAATTCGTAGCACATTTATTTCTCTGGTTAGGGAACACCTTCTTAGCTCTATTGATGGGGAATTTTATCGGCTATTTCGTGAAGTATCACAACTTGAGTCCAAATCTCTGGCAATGGCCATTAATGGCCCTTAATCAAATTCCTGTTAATTCCCATTTTGAAGTTTAAAATTCGTAGCACATTTATTTCTCTGGTTAGGGAACACCTTTTTAGCTCTATTGATGGGGAATTTTATCAGCTATTTCGTGAAGTATCACAACTTGGGTCCAAATCTCTGGCGATGGCCGTTAATGGCCCTTAATCAAATTCCTGTTAAATCGCAATTTGAAGTTTAAAATTCGTAGCACATTTATTTCTCTGGTTAGGGAATACGTTATTCGCTCCGTTTATGGGGAATTTTATCGGCTATTTCGTGAAGTATCACAACTTGAGTCCAAATCTCTGGCAATGGCCATTAATGGCCCTTAATCAAATTCCTGTTAATTCCCATTTTGAAGTTTAAAATTCGTAGCACATTTATTTCTCTGGTTAGGGAATAACTTCTTAGCTCTAGGGATGGGGAATTTTATCAGCTATTTCGTGAAGTATCACAACTTGAGTCCAAATCTCTGGCAATGGCCGTTAATGGCCCTTAATCAAATTCCTGTTAAATCGCAATTTGAAGTTTAAAATTCGTAGCACATTTATTTCTCTGGTTAGGGAATACGTTATTAGCTCCGTTGATGGGGAATTTTATCGGCTATTTCGTGAAGTATCACAACTTGAGTCCAAATCTCTGGCAATGGCCGTTAATGGCCCTTAATCAAATTCCTGTTAATTCCCATTTTGAAGTTTAAAATTCGTAGCACATTTATTTCTCTGGTTAGGGAATAACTTCTTAGCTCTATGGATGGGGAATTTTATCAGCTATTTCGTGAAGTATCACAACTTAAGTTCAAATATCTGGCAATGGCCGTTATTGGCCCTTAATCAAATTCCTATTAATTCGCAATATGAAGTTTAAAATTCGTAGCACATTTATTTCTCTGGTTAGGGAATACCTTCTTAGCTCTATTGATGGGGAATTTTATCGGCTATTTCGTGAAGTATCACAACTTGAGTCCAAATCTCTGGCAATGGCCATTAATGGCCCTTAATCAAATTCCTGTTAATTCCCATTTTGAAGTTTAAAATTCGTAGCACATTTATTTCTCTGGCTAGGGAATAACTTCTTAGCTCTAGGGATGGGGAATTTTATCAGCTATTTCGTGAAGTATCACAACTTGAGTACAAATCTCTGACAATGGCCGTTATTGGCCCTTAATCAAATTCCTATTAATTCGCAATTTGAAGTTTAAAATTCGTAGCACATTTATTTCTCTGGTTAGGGAACACCTTTTTAGCTCTATTGATGGGGAATTTTATCAGCTATTTCGTGAAGTATCACAACTTGGGTCCAAATCTCTGGCGATGGCCGTTAATGGCCCTTAATCAAATTCCTGTTAATTCCCATTTTGAAGTTTAAAATTCGTAGCACATTTATTTCTCTGGTTAGGGAATAACTTCTTAGCTCTAGGGATGGGGAATTTTATCAGCTATTTCGTGAAGTATCACAACTTGAGTCCAAATCTCTGGCAATGGCCGTTATTGGCCCTTAATCAAATTCCTATTAATTCCCATTTTGAAGTTTAAAATTCGTAGCACATTTATTTCTCTGGTTAGGGAATAACTTCTTAGCTCTAGGGATGGGGAATTTTATCAGCTATTTCGTGAAGTATCACAACTTGAGTCCAAATCTCTGGCAATAGCCGTTATTGGCCCTTAATCAAATTCCTATTAATTCCCATTTTGAAGTTTAAAATTCGTAGCACATTTATTTCTCTGGTTAGGGAATAAGTTCTTAGCTCTATGGATGGGGAATTTTATCAACTATTTCGTGAAGTATCACAACTTGAGTCCAATTCTCTGGCAATGGCCGTTATTGGCCATTAATCAAATTCGGCAATTTCAACTTTGAAATTCGTAGCACATTTATTCCTCTGGTTAGGAAACACCTTATTAGCTCTATTGATGGGGAATTTTATCAGCTATTTCGTGAAGTATCACAACTTGGGTCCAAATCTCTGGCGATGGCCGTTAATGGCCCTTAATCAAATTCCTGTTAAATCGCAATTTCAACTTTAAAATTCGTAGCACATTTATTTCTCTGGTTAGGGAATAAGTTCTTAGCTCTATGGATGGGAAATTTCATCAGCTATTTCGTGAAGTATCACAACTTGAGTCCAAATCTCTGGCAATGGCCATTAATGGCCCTTAATCAAATTCCTGTTAATTCCCATTTTGAAGTTTGAAATTCGTAGCACATTTATTTCTCTGGTTAGGGATTTGCATTAAGGGCCAATAACGGCATTTTGGCGACAAATTTGAACTTAATTTCTGATATTACACGGAATACCTGAACAAATTCGCAACCTTTTGATGTTTATTCACAGAAAAGTATTTTATAAACTAATTGTTTGCTAACATTTTTTTTTGGTTTAAATTAATTTTTTCTATTGTAACAATTGTATGTATTGGAAATAGAATTCTTATTGGAACAAATTTATAATTTGTACTAAAACAATTTGACGTTTATTTAATGGTTCGGAACTTTGGTTTTAAATTTAGTACACTTATATTTGATCGAAATAGTTCGATAGGTACTAACAAAGCAAAATTAATTTAATAAGTTTAATTAAACTAAAAATTGTTTTGTTTATTAAATAATACACTTTTACAGCACAAATTAACATTATGTTACGTTATGTAGGTATTCATTTATGAACTGAATCATGATATTTCAAAATAAATTAGCTTTGTTTTTCACATTTTACAAATTTTCTTATATAAATTTGAATTAAAATTATGTCCGTTTAGTACATGGATTTGAATCTATATTTTATTTAATAATAATACATTTATAGAAACATTTTGAATTTTTAACAGTGTACAATAAGCACCAACACATGCGAAATTCAATGAGAATCCAATAGAATTTTGTTTATTCCAATAGGATTTGTATACGTATATCTGGGAAAAAAAATGGGGAAAACTTCACACTCATAATAAAATACGATAATATGAATAATACCACTATCTTATCTAGAAACTAAAGAAAACTCAATTTCGTTCAACCCGATAGGTTTAAAATCACAGAAAATATTATTATTATTTTACGGTTGGGATTAGTTCGAGAAACACACCAATGCATGACAAAATGAAACTTGAAGAAAAAACTTCACTTAACGGAATAAAAAGTTATATGAGTCATGAATATATTCACAATTGTTCTGTCTGTTGATAGTGTTAGTATTCTTTTTTATGTGTAACATCTCTAGGATGCGTCTTCTATTTAAGTTAGATTCATGCTCTAAAATAGTTATACTGTCTATACCAATCTTGTGAGACATACGAGATAAATGTGCAGACAAAGCACTAATATTTTCTACAACCATTCCACCATTATTTGAAAATCTCGTTGCATCATAGTTGTGCTGGTAAATACGATTCTTTAGATACTGTTTTGTCTGCCCGATATATGCACACTCGCACTGACACTGTACTTTGTACACAACGTTACTTCTAAGCTCTTTATCTACCGGATCTTTAAGACGAGAGAAAACGCTTTGATTAAGGTTAGTATTTGAACGACCTACTACTTGAAAATTAAATTTCCTGAGACAAAATTTGATTTTATGAAAAAGATGCTTTACAAAAGGAATCGAAATGTAATTTGTGGTGTCAGAAGTGGGCGTGGTATTAACACGACGATTATTAGATGGTTTGTGAATGGTTGTGTTGATTATGGATTTGATCATATTAATAGGATAATTATTATTCAATAAGGTTTGGGTTAGTAGTTTTAAGTTTTTCTTATGGAAAATAGAATCTGATAAATTTAAAATTTTTTGGGTTAACAATTGTACTGTGTTGCGTTTGTAAGAGTTCGGCAAATGAGAATGATAGTTCAAATACCTCCCTGACCAAGTAGCTTTATGATACCAATCAGTAACGACAGTGTCATCATTATTTCTAATGATTAAAAGATCTAAAAAGGGTAAACATCCATCCATCTCAAGTTCTATGGTAAATTTTAAATTGCTGTTAAATGAATTAAATTTATCTAAAAAATATTGAATTTTAATTTCTGGTATGACAGTAATAATGTCATCCACGCACCGATAAAAAAACAAAGGTTTGAAATCAAGAGACTTAAGAACACTAGTCTCTAAATATTCCATGACCATATTGGCAACAGCAGGACTTACTGGTGAGCCCATTTTTGCCCCATATTATGAAATAAGTGTATTTTTAACCTGTATTTTGGAGTTTCTGTTTTACTTTACAGTCTGCTAGTTTCAAGTATAATATTCACGGTACGAACAAAAATATCCCTTGCCCCACAAACAAAAATAAAACACATCTGGTCAAAATGGTGAATTATTCTTAAAACACTTACTATTGTTTAAGCAAAATTGTTAAATAAATCTATACTTCTTACTCTTTCTGCCGTAGGCACTTGGCGAAACACACTTAATGCACACATTTTTAAAATTTTTTAAAAACACTTGTTAAATATTAAGATTTTGCGAAATATTTAACAAGTGTTTTTAAAAAATTTTAAAAATGTGTGTAATAAATCTATAA
Source organism: Tipula helvola (assembly GCA_963556165.1). Classification (NCBI taxonomy): domain Eukaryota; kingdom Metazoa; phylum Arthropoda; class Insecta; order Diptera; family Tipulidae; genus Tipula; species Tipula helvola. The sequence continues at coordinate 190,543,005 of OY744483.1, read as the reverse complement.
TATCTATAATTTGAATTTCGTTAAGAAATAGAATCAAAAATTTTAATTCAAATATATTTTAAAAAAATTCCACTATTTTTAGTTCGCCAAAAATAGTCTAATCACTTTCCACATCCCAAAATGTTCTCAAAAATAATTTTAAAATTGCATTTGTTCATACATGATGTTTTGAAATATACGTTCTGAAATATCACATTTTGTACCATATCGCATTTTGTACCATATCGCGTTTTGAAATATCACGTTATGAAATATAGCGTTTCGTACTTTACCTCGTTTCGTCATATCGCATTTTCAACGGATCCCGTAATAGAATCTTGCTTTAGATTAACACCGTTTTCGATTTTTTTTTTTTTTTTTTAATACAATACGTTTTATAATAAACTAATTTCTTATGGTTTTTATCAGTTACAATAAGGTACTATTCACACCAAGCGCGAATTGCGAATGCGAGTAAACAATTATTATAAATTTATGATACAAAAAACACTTATATTCAAAATTGGTTACTCGCATTCGCAATTCGCACTTGATGTGAATAGTCCCCTGTTTGTTTTCGTTTTTAAAGAATATTTAATAAAAACCTACTTAATTTATTAAGTAGGCTTTGATTTAATTTACATATGTTTTGTTTTAAGCTTTCACAACCACAACCACAACCACAATACGACTAAGCCTGTGTTCCAAATGAGAAAAATACCCAATTTATGATTGAGTTTTCTAACCTGAAAATTCAAATTTAAAAAAAAATATGGAGAACAAACAAAAACGAAAACGGGCAGTTATGAGTGCTTACACCAAATGTAAGTGAAAATTCAATAAAACTAAGCTGGACATACTAATTTATTGGTCGATTATTTATCTATATTTATAGGGAATCAAGATGAAAAAACAAAACTGATTGATCTGCCGGTCAAACATAATGAAATGTTTACCGGGAAAAACGCAAACCAACGGGATGCGTGGAGGTGGATTTTTAATTAAATTCATTTTTGTATACATAAATTCATAAAATATTTTATTTAAAGAAAAATTAGTCAAGAAATGGCAAAACAACCCTCGTTGTGTCGCCAACAATAGCAGGCATTAATAAGGAAATACAAGGTACAACTTATTTTCATGTTATGCTTTCATTTAAAATTTAATTATTTCACGGAAAAAAATAAACTGGTCCGCAGCTAAGAAAACGGACTTTTAATTCAAGAAAATGTACTTTTTCTTGATTTGAAAGTTAATTTTCTTATTTCTTTCGAGTTTTTCTTCATGTAAGAATTGTGTTTCTTGAAATGAAGAAAAACTCGAAAGAAATAAGAAAATTAACTTCTAAATCAAGAAAAAGTACATTTTCTTGAATTAAAAGTCCGTTTTCTTAGCTGAGGACCAGTTTATTTTTTTCCGTGTTGTAAATGCAACTCTTACAGTCACTAACTGAAAGATGCTCTGGTGACGGAAATATGGTGATGAAGCACCGATAGGGCATCCAAATAATCGACATTTGATTTAACCGACTAATCGTTATATTTTTTCTAAATTAACCGATTAACCGATTAATCGAAGAATTAATCGACTTTAATGTAGAATTACTACAGTTGAGGTTTGTCAATTATATTTCGCTGAAACGGTTAAAACATTTATACACAAATCAAACAATCTACTAAAAAGTAATATTTTAAAAAGACAAGTGATTTAAAAATTCTTTAATTTTTGTTACAAAGTTCCCTGCAACCGAAAATGTGCGTTCGCTAGAAGTGGATGTAGGACGAATTATCAACAATGCCTTATACAAATCTTCTAAAACCTTTGATCTCTCTCCTATTGATTCAAATAATTTGAAGTAATTTTTTATACCTACGTTCGGGCGAATGCTTGGCGGAGAAATTGGTGAAATAGCAGACTCTAGTTGCTTATTTAAATCCATGTCATCATCGCTAATCTGAAATTCGTCAACTTCGCTGCATGAAATTCCATCACTACGAAGCGATTGATGGTTTAATCGACTTATTAATCGTTCGGCGTACATTAACACTTGAAATTTAGATGCAAACTCAAAATATTTTGTAGATTTTGGTATTTTACCAGTTTGGAAATAAATTAAATAAGCGTTACTAATACTGTTGCGTCTCTGAGACATTCTTAATTTCAGGTTTTGCAATAATTCCAAGCTTAATTCTGTATTTAAATGACGTAGTTTGGTGAAAATAAATTTATAAACACCCTCACATGTTAATAATGAGGCATCATTGCTACTCAGTTTTACTATAGTTAGTTCTACTGGTTTAAGTACATTTAAAATTTGCTGCAAAGATACGATATTTATATTGATTTCATCTAATTTCATATTCAATTCATCCTCCCAAAATCATTCATCCCCAAAATTATACATTGTGCATTCCCGATACTTTTAATTTTTAAATAGACTTTTTTATAATTTGTTTACTATTTTAAGATAAGAAATATATACTATTGTGATTAATCGATTAATGCAATATCGATTAATCGTAAACCCGATTAATAAAATTAATCGATTAACCGGTTAACCGTAATCGATTTTGGATGCCCTAAGCACCGACCGGTGATATTGGTACGCCTAAAAATTGGCCGTACTTTGACAAAATCCATAAATATTCCTCGAATAAGGACAATTTTCATCCACCACACTTATCTTGTAGCGTCGAGGGATTCATAGATATGATAGTTCCTGTATTAAACTCCTCAGACCAGGAATTGAGAGAGTCTCCAAATGAAACGCCGGGTCCTTCAACAGACGCTTCACGGTCAACACCGTTGTCTTCGAGCAACAGTTGATCGCGTTCTAAAGTTGGATCAAAAGTTGAAGAGAAACTTTTGAAGGAAATCAAAGATATTGGGAAAAAAATTAGTTCAGCCCTTACTATATTTGGGCAAATAGTCCTACTTTATAATTAATATACTCGTTATGTTTTTTAACGGGCATTTTATTCGTATATGGCAACTATCAATTGCTCCAACCGCATTTTGGAATATTGATGTTTTCGCGCCCTTGAGCAAAATTTCACCAACAGCGTTTAATTCATCTGCTTTTCGAAAGTAGACGAGATGTCTCATATTTATAATAAAAAAATCAAGCATTTTATAAATTACGCTCCGTGTAGTAGATCGGCTTAATCCTGAAAAATTTGCCACGACTCTATAACTACAACCCGATGCCATCCAGTATAGAAATATAATAAACTCATATTCAACAGCCCACCCATGATGCTTATTAGGCATGGTTTCCAAAATCAATTTAAAAGTGTTATAAAATAAATGTATTTATTTTAAATAATCATTTTTAAATTAAATAATAATTATATGACATTCCCTTCACTAATTTGTTTGTGCTGTAATAATTTATTTTAATAATAAATGAAAATTAATAATGGTTTATATTTAACGAAATTAGTATTCATTTGAAATTTAAACTTTTAGATATGTTATTTTTACAACCGCGCAAAGAAAAAAAGAAAAACAACGAAAACGTCAAAAATTTAACTTTTTATCTAGTTGCAATTGGAACAGCAAATCGGTTAAAAAATGAGGTAAGTTAAATATTTCTTACCACAGTTAAAATATTTAACTTTTTAACCAATTGGAATACAGCCTAGTCTCATTTTTTTTTTTTTGCTTTCGTATGCGTGGCAATAAGTTTTTGTTTTTTAGTACATTCATCATTAGTGAATTCAAACACATCGTAACTTGGTAAAGAAATAGCCAAGTTAAAAGCTAATTGGGCATATTCCACCGCACCTTTACAAATATATCATAACCCCGAAAGAAATGGCCAAATTATAGGCTAATTCGCCATATTCCAAAAATGTGTCCAAAAATCATGTAAGAATCCCATTTTCATCGTACCTGATGAAATTTAATCACAATCGGTTAAGAAACGGCCAATTTAGAGGCTAGTTTGTCATATTCCAAAAATGTTTCCAAAATCATTTAAAAGTTCCAATTACCTCGTACCTATCAAATTGATAATAGTACATTTAAACGTACATTTGCCATTCAATTAGTTTTGTCATTCGATATTAGACAAATATGCAAATTTACCAAAGATACTCGTATTTTGATGAAAAGTAACTTTGTTAATTGTCGTTTGTCATTTAAACGGCTCCCATTTCTGGCACATATCGCCATATTATTTATTACTAGTGGCCTGTGGCCCCTATGGGGCCGAATCTACGATAAATTTAGTTCGCTAAATCAGTGGGAACCCTCACACGACAAAAAGCCAATTATAGCTGCCCGTGAGTAAATACTGGTTTACGTATAGCTGCTAATTGCTTTGTTTAAAGTGATAGTAAATGCGAGTCTCAATGGCAATTGAATATGCAAGTTCGAAAAGGGCACTTGTCTGAAAAATTAAATTTTTCAGGAATTAAAGAAAACTATCTATTTTCTAAAGTAGTATATAAATTTATACAATTTATTTTAAGGTTAAGTGTAGGGTCAAAAAGTAATTGAAAATTATATAAATATCTAATGTTAATCTTTATTTTATATATTTTTTTATGTATTATATTATGCATACGAGATGTGCCCTTTTCGAAATTCATAAAACTTAAAGTAAATCTAATTAAAAACACAACATATAATCTTTATGAAACTGTTATCATAAGTATCAAAATCACTTTAGCGACAGATAGAGATATATCGCCGTTGCTAATTAATAAAATGCATTAAATTCGAAAAGGGCACATCTCCAAGAGTTGTGACCTTTTCGAAATTATCGTTATACAAACCGACACTGGTGGCCGTATTAACACAAGAAATGTGCCTTTTTCAAACCAAATAGGTGCGGGGATATATTTCCATCACATTAACGTGAAAAAACGGTTTTGTCAAAATTTTCGAGATGTGCCCTTTTCAAAATTGCATATCCAATTGTAATCTTGATATTGTAAATGACATATTTGGATCAGTTGTAGTTATCAGCTTACCTTTTCCAACACGTGTAATAACTCCTAGTTTTACAGATTTTTTTAAAAATTTACTCACCACCATACGGACATCATTGAACGCACCCGATTGTAAATTCATATTCCTAACAAGCATAACTATAGCACCAACTTCCAGGATTAGTTTATGTGGTGGCATTCCAGAAGGTGAAATAGAATTAATATACTCTAATGGTATGTTTAATTGATCTGAAGGACTATTTGTTGGGCTGTTAATTCAAATGAAGGACTTCTTTTAGAGATATGATGTTGCGACCCAGAATGCAAATATCGTCAGCGTATGCTAATAGCTGGGTTGATTTATAATACAGGCAGCTACGCTGAGCCATATTGAGCTGACGAATGACATACTCCAATGATAGGTTGAAAAGAGTTTGAGCTATTGGGTCTCCTTGCCGCACTCCAGATGTTATCTCAAAGACATTCGAAATTTTCCCTTCTATTAGCACCTTACATAGTGAGCCATCCATTAAAAGCTGGCACATTGAAACCAATTTTGATGGTATGCCCAGGTAGGACAATACGTTCCATAACGTATTCCTCTTAATGCTGTCGTACGCCTGTTGAAAGTCTATGAATAGACTGTGTACAGGGATGTCCTTTTCATAGCATTTCTCCAGCAAAATCCTCATCGTAAAAGTTTGATCGGTCGTTGATCTATTTGGATGAAAACCACATTGATAATCACCCAAGATCCTCTCGCTATAAGTTGATAACTGTACTGCGACTACGTTGGCCAAAACCTTGTAGCCTGTGTTCAGCAAAGATATACCGCGATAGTTGTTGCAGTTCAATCGATCTCCCTTTTTATGAAGTGGACATATAAGAGCCGTCTTCCACTCTACTGGGATTTCTTCTCTAGACCAAATTGTTGATATTAGCTCAAACATGCGGCAGAACAGATAATCACCGCCATATTTGAGCATTTCGTTGCAGATACCATCCTCACCAGGTGTCTTGTAATTTTTTATCTGCGATATCACGTTCCACACTTCATCATATGATGGAGGAGGTGGTGGTGTCATCTCGACGTTCATATCGCGTTGAAGCAAGAGAGGTTGTTGCTCGGAAGGTGGTGCCTGTTTATTTGAAAGCGAGGAGAAGTAATTTCGCCACACTTCGAGGACGGTTTTGGTGTCCATTACCAACTCACCGGATTTGTTGCGAATAACGCTGCTAGGTGGATGAAAGTCCGTAGCTAATTCTCTTATGCAACGATATCTATCTCTCAGGCTAGAATTTTGGATGTTGCGTGCCTGTTGTTCATGCCATTCCCGTTTTTACAATCATCATCAATCCAGAGATTTTTAGGCCTTGACGGATTTTGGCCTATGGTGGACTTTGAGGCATCGGTTACCGCCGTTTTGATAATGTCCCACTGTTCTTGAACGGAGTCAGGAAGTGGTTTATTTTCCAAGATTTCTGATACAGTCATCCCGAAGGTGGTTCTGGTAACTTGGTCGTTCAATGCCGCAGTGTTCCAACGAGTGATGCGCTGGAAGCGATGATTATATGTGGTTGATAGACGAAATTTTAATTCAGCAACTACCAGGAAATGGTCTGAATCAATGTTAGCTCCACGTTTAGTTTTGATGTTTTTAAGGCTAGAAAAATGTCTCTTGGACAAGAGGATGTGGTCGATTTGGTTGACCGTTGTCCCGTCGTTTGATTTCCATGTGGCTTTATGAATGCGATTATGTGGGAAGTATGTGCTGGCAACCACCAGGTTGTACAGTAAAGCTAGCTCAATGGTGCGCATCCCGTTGTTGTTTGATGTATGGTGCAAGGAGTTTGGGCCGATTGTGCTTCGATATGTACTGCCAGCACTGCCAATTTGAGCATTGAAGTCGCCCAAAACAATTTTAATGTCATGTTGCGGAATTTCGCTCAGGACGGTTTCGAGCTGGTCGTAGAAAGCGTCTTTGATTTGATCAGGCTTCTCCTTGGTGAGGGGCATGAATGTTCACAAATGTGATGTTAAAGTGACGTCTATGAAACCTGAGTGTACAAATCCGATTACTGACAGGCATGAAGTGAGTCACAAATTGACGGCATCGATTGCTAATCAAGAAACCAACGCCCAATTCATGTTTATCCATGTTATTGCTATGGCAGAGAGTTAGTCCGAAGCGACTATAATCGGTGATGTCATTGCCGATTAGTCTTGTTTCCTGTAGCGCTACGAGGTCGAGTTTATACGTAGATGCTTGTTCGAAGAGTTGATTGAGGCTCTCCGGGCGGTTTAGGCTGAGTATGTTCCATGTTCCAAATTTAAAATCGTTGTCCTTATATCGTGTCCGAGGTCGTTGTTGTGAATCCAAAAATATCCGAGGCTCATGTTGAGGTTTCGTAACAAAAAATGTTTACAGGTTGGGCTGTTAACCCAGCGCCAACTTTCTGTAGAAGGACCACAGCCCTCACACTTTAGCCTACTCCTTTAACCGAGTAGTTTCTAGTGGCCGCCACGAGGAGGCAGTGTGAGCACTTGCTGAAGTTGTATGCAGTTACGGCACATGAAGCGAATCTTGTGTTTATCCCCCTGCATACACAGCAGCCGGACCACCAAATACATGGTGACCGCGAGAAGGCAGACTCGTGGGGACTTCATTTCAGGAGACACTCAATATGAAAAGGTGAATGAGTTCAAATATCTAGGATCACTGATCACTGAGCATAACTTCGTTTCTGTGGACATTTCATCGAGGATCGCAGCAGGCTACCGAGCATTTTACGCCAATATAAAAATGTTCAAGTCTCCTCATATATCGCGCAAAATAAAATTGGACATCTACAAGGCGCTGATAAGACCAGTTATCACCTTTGGTTGCGAGTCTTGGACGCTGACAGCACAAAACATCCAGAAAATCGCTGTAACTGAGCGTAAGATCATAAGAAGAATTCTCGGTCCCATTAAAGAAGGAGCCACGTACAGAATGCGAATGAATCACGAGATCAGAAACGATCTCGATAAAGTTGACATCATTGGATTCATAAAATCGTCAAGGTTAAGATGGCTTCGGCACGTACTTCGTTCACAAAATCGGACCACCAAACAGGCCTTGAAGTCGGCACCAACGAAAGTAGGACCTCGTGGGAGACCACCTACCCGATGGATGTACGACGTTGAAAGGGACCTAAACACACTCGGTCACCGTGTCTGGCGTTCTCTTGTGGCGGATCGAATTATTTGGAGGAGCATCGTTGAGGCGGCCAAATCCCTTCATGGGATGTAGCGCCAGCGGAAGAAGAAGAAGTATGTTTAATTGTGAAGGATCCGTTGTGATGATTGAATTGACACTGTAATACATCTTGGAACAATTGAGTTTGGTGGGAATCTCAATCATGTTTTGTCCATTAGTACATTGCAGTGTTGGATTTCCCAATTGCAGCCACCACTTGGAAAATTCTCGTACCAAAGAAAGCATAAGAAAGTATGACTTCTTTTAACATAATAATAAGCCGGTTTCATTTTAAAAAATGAAAATGTAAGGTATATTGTAAATTAATATAATATGATCAAATTTTAGAATTCATAAATCAAAAATTTCTTTATAAACAACATTTTTAGTAAAAATTCTTCTACTTCAGTGAATCAGATTTCCCTGATGCGGCGCTGGCAGAATTTTAACTTTGACGTCATAGGAACGAAGAACCCTTGAGAATGCAACATAAAGTTGTTCGTGTCCAAATACAGGATCCGACAGGTATATCTCAACTTTGTTCATTCTTTGGCCTTGAGACTTGTTTATGGTCAAAGCAAAAACCACACACAGTAAAAAACCACAAACACAAATAACATAAAATACAGATAATTAAATTCAGATAATTAAAATGAAATTATCCCAAGAATAATAAATTTAATAATAATAAATTTATTATTCTTGGGATAATTTTATTTTAATTATCTGTATTTTATGTTATTTGTGTTTGTGGTTTTTACATATGTATATGTACATTGTATTTGTTTTAATTAAAATATAAACATAAACCAACACCTTAACCCTTTCACTCGTACTGTACACAATTGCGTACATTACTAATTTAAACCTAATTTTTGGGATTCAATGCACTAATAATGGATTTTTAAGTGTTATTATGTTGGCTCTTAGTCTTAAGCTACCAAAAAAGGATATTTAGCGCGAAAAATATTATTAAATTATATAACTCAGTTAAGCAAAATAACAGGCGTTTTAAAATAAATGACGAATCAAAGGATTAAAGTATTTTTTTGACATTACAAATTAGATTTTTTGGTAAGAAAGAGATAGAAAATAAGTTACCGCGCCAAGTTACTTATTTGAATTAGACAGGTTCCACAAATAAGTATCCGTTTGGGAAACAGCCAAAGTATGGAAAACCGGATCATTTTGTCACCATGACCTGCAATCCAAAATGGAAAGAAATCGTAGAAAACCTTGAGCCCTGGCAAAAAGTGGAACATCGGCCAGACTTGGTAGCTAGAGTTTTCCGGCTAAAGTTAAATAATTTAGTAACGGACATTATGAAAAAATCTCTTTTTGGAACTGTGAAGGCAATCGTTCATGTAATAGAATTTCAAAAGCAAGGATTGCCACATGGTCACATTTTAATCATGCAGGAAGACGATTCAAAATTACGAACTGAAGAAGACATCGACAGAATTGTTATTGCTGAAATTCCTGCAACAAACTCAATTGTTCACCATCCTTTCAACAGATCAACAAAGAGGTGCTTAATTTAATTGACGGGGATTCCATGATGTATTACAGTGTCAATTCAATCATCACAACGGATCCTTCACAATTAAACATACTTCTTCTTCTTCCGCTAGCGCTACATCCCATGAAGGGATTTGGCCGCCTCAACGATGCTCCTCCAAATAATTCGATCCGCCACAAGAGAACGCCAGACACGGTGACCGAGTGTGTTTAGGTCCCTTTCAACGTCGTCCATCCATCGGGTAGGTGGTCTCCCAAGAGGCCCTACTTTCGTTGGTGCCGACTTCAAGGTCTGTTTGGTGGTCCGATTTTGTGAAAGAAGTACGTGCCCAAGCCATCTTAGCCTTGACGATTTTATGAATCCGATGATGTCAACTTTATCGAGATCGTTTCTGGTCTCGTGATTCATTCGCATTCCTTCTTTAATGGGACCGAGAATTCTTCTTATGATCTTACGCTCAGTTACAGCGATTTTCTGGATGTTTTGTGCTGTCAGCGTCCAAGACTGACAACCAAAGGTGATAACTGGTCTTATCAGCGCCTTGTAGATGTCCAATTTTATTTTGCGCGATATATGAGGAGACTTGAACATTTTTATATTGGCGTAAAATGCTCGGTAGCCTGTTGCGATCCTCGATGAAATGTCCACAGAAACGGAGTTATGCTCAGTGATCAGTGATCCTAGATATTTGAACTCATTCACGTCCGGCTGCTGTGTATGCAGGGGGATAAACACAAGACTCGCTTCATGTGCCGTAACTGCATACAACTTCAGCAAGTGATCACACTGCCTCTTCGTGGCGGCCACTAGAAACTACTCTGATAAAGGAGTAGGCTAAAGTGATAGGCCTGTGGTCCTTCTACAGAAGGTTGGCGCTGGATTAACAGCCCAACCTGTAAAAATTTTTTGTTACGAAACCTCAACATGAGCCTCGAATATTTTTGGATTCACAACAACGACCTCGGACACGATATAAGGACAACGATTTTAAATTTGGAACATGGAACGTACTCAGCCTAAACCGCCCGGAGAGCCTCCATCAACTCTTCGAACAAGCATCTACGTATAAACTCGACCTCGTAGCGCTACAGGAAACAAGACTAATCGGCAATGACATCACCGATTATAGTCGCTTCGGACTAACTCTCTGCCATAGCAATAACATGGATAAAAATGAATTGGGCGTTGGTTTCTTGATTAGCAATCGATGCCGTCAATTTGTGACTGACTTCATGCCTGTCAGTAATCGGATTTGTATACTCAGGTTTCATATAGACGTCACTTTAACATCACATTTGTGAACATTCATGCCCCTCACCAAGGAGAAGCCTGATCAAATAAAAGACGCTTTCTACGACCAGCTCGAAACCGTCCTGAGCAAAATTCCGCAACATGACATTCAAATTGTTTTGGGCGACTTCAATGCTCAAATTGGCAGTGCTGGCAGTACATATCGAAGCACTATCGGCCCAAACTCCTTGCACCATACATCAAACAACAACGGGATGCGCACCATTGAGCTAGCTTTACTGTACAACCTGGTGGTTGCCAGCACATACTTCCCACATAATCGCATTCATAAAGCCACATGGAAATCAAACGACGGGACAACGGTCAACCAAATCGACTACATCCTCTTGTCCAAGAGACATTTTTCTAGCCTTAAAAACATCAAAACTAAACGTGGAGCTAACATTGATTAAGATCATTTCCTGGTTAATCATCGCTTCCAGCGCATCACTCGTTGGAACACTGCGGCATTGAACGACCAAGTTACCAGAACCACCTTCGGGATGACTGTATCAGAAATTTTGGAAAATAAACCACTTCCTGACTCCGTTCAAGAACAGTGGGACATTATCAAAACGGCGGTAACCGATGCCTCAAAGTCCACCATAGGCCAAAATCCGTCAAGGCCTAAAAATCTCTGGATTGATGATGATTGTATTGGTGGTATTCGGGAAAAAGATCGCGCACGACAACGAGATCTATCGCAAAGAACAAGGCAATCCCATAACGCCTACATGACTGCGAGGAGAATCGCTAATCGGCTATGTAGACGGAAAAAAACGGGAATGGCATGAACAACAGGCACGCAACATTCAAAATTCTAGCCTGAGAGATAGATATCGTTGCATTAGCTACGGACTTTCATCCACGTAGCAGCGTTATTCGCAACAAATCCGGTGAGTTGGTAATGGACACCAAAACCGTCCTCGAAGTGTGGCGAAATTACTTCTCCTCGCTTTCAAATAAACAGGCACCACCTTCCGAGCAACAACCTCTCTTGCTTCAACGCGATATTAACGTCGAGATGACACCACCACCTCCTCCATCATATGATGAAGTGCGGAACGTGATATCGCAGATGAAAAATTACAAGACACCTGGTGAGGATGGTATCTGCAACGAAATGCTCAAATATGGCGGTGATTATCTGTTCTGCCGCATGTTTGAGCTAATATCAACAATTTGTTCTAGAGAAGAAATCCCAGTAGAGTGGAAGACGGCTCTTATATGTCCACTTCATAAAAAGGATGATCGATTGAACTGCAACAACTATCGCGGTATAGCTTTGCTGAACACAGGCTACAAGGTTTTGGCCAACGTAGTCGCAGTATAGTTATCAACTTATAGCGAGAGGATCTTGGGTAATTATCAATGTGGTTTTCATCCAAACAGCATTAAGAGCAATACGTTATGGAACGTATTGTCCTACCTGGGCATACCATCAAAATTGGTTTCAATGTGCCAGCTTTTAATGGATGGCTGACTATGTAAGATGCTAATAGAAGGGAAAATTTCGAATGCCTTTGAGATAACATCTGGAGTGCGGCAAGGAGACCCAATAGCTCAAACTCTGTTCAACCTATCATTGGAGTATGTCATTCGTCAGCTCAATATGGCGCAGCGTAGCTGCCTGTATTATAAATCAAACCAGCTATTAGCATACGCTGACGATATTTGCATTCTGGGTCGCAACATCATATCTCTAAAAGAAGTCCTCCTCCCATTTGAATTAACAGCCCAACAAATAGTCCTTCAGATCAATTAAACATACCATTAGAGTATATTAATTCTATTTCACCTTCTGGAATGCCACCACATAAACTAATCCTGGAAGTTGGTGCTATAGTTATGCTTGTTAGGAATATGAATTTACAATCGGGTGCGTTCAATGATGTCCGTATGGTGGTGAGTAAATTTTTAAAAAAATCTGTAAAACTAGGAGTTATTACACGTGTTGGAAAAGGTAAGCTGATAACTACAACTGATCCAAATATGTCATTTACAATATCAAGATTACAATTGGATATGCAATTTTGAAAAGGGCACATCTCGAAAATTTTGACAAAACCGTTTTTTCACGTTAATGTGATGGAAATATATCCCCCCTATATATTTCTTGTGTTAATACGGCCACCAGTGTCGGTTTGTATAACGATAATTTCGAAAAGGTCACAACTCTTGGAGATGTGCCCTTTTCGAATTTAATGCATTTTATTAATTAGCAACGGCGATATATCTCTATCTGTCGCTGAAGTGATTTTGATACTTATGATAACAGTTTCATAAAGTTTATATGTTGTGTTTTTAATTAGATTTACTTTAAGTTTTATGAATTACGGAAAGGGCACATCTCGTATGCATAATATAATACATAAAAAAATATATAAAATAAAGATTAACATTAAATATTTATATAATTTTCAATTAATTTTTGACCCTACACTTAACCTTAAAATAAATTGTATAAATTTATATACTACTTTAGAAAATAGATAGTTTTCTTTAATTCCTGAAAAATTTAATTTTTCAGACAAGTGCCCTTTTCGAAATTGCATATTCAATTGCCGTTGAGACTCGCATTTACTATCACTTTGAACAAAGCAATTAGCAGCTACGTAAACCAGTATTTACTCACGGGCAGCTATAATTGGCTTTTTGTCGTGTGAGGGCTCCCACTGATTTAGCGAACTAAATTTACCGTAGATTCGGTTCACAGGCCACTAGTAATAAATAATATGGCGATATGTGCAAAAAATGGGAGCCGTTTAAATGACAAACGACAATTAACAAAGTTACTTTTCATCAAAATACGAGTATCTTTGGTACATTTGCATATTTGCCTAATATCGAATGACAAAACTAATTGAATGGCAAATGTACGTTTAAATGTACTATAATTATCAATTTGACAGGTAGGTACGAGGTAATTGGAACTTTTAAATGATTTTGGAAGCATTTTTGGAATATGAGGTACGATGAAAATGGGATTCTTAAATGATTTTTGGACACATTTTTGGAATATAACAAATTAACCTGTAACTTGGTGGCCATTTCTTTCGGGGTTATGATACATTAGTAAAGGTGCGGTGGAATATGCCCAATTAGCTTTTAACTTGGCTATTTATTTACCAAATATGATGAAATTCGACAGTTACGATGTGTTCGAATTCACTAATGATAAATGTACTAAAAAACAAGAACTTATTGCCACGCATACGAAATGCCTGTGAAATACTTCCCAAAATAAAATCCCAAATTTTCCGTATACGCATATACATATTTTATGTATGTGGTGGTAACTTAATCGCCTAAATGCCTTTCCAGAAAATTTATTTTCCAAATAATCATCTTTTAGGATAAATCCAATATTCTATTTAATTTAAAAGATCCCATTTAGGCAGCTTTTATTAGTCAAAATTACTAAAGCAAAAACCGTTCATTGGCTTTACGTTTTGTTTTTATGTAAAACTAAATAAAAACCAGGCCTGTTCGTACTGTAATATGTACAGTCAGTGGCATCAAATTCTACATCGAAATCAGTTCAACAAAATTCAAAAGATTGACATTCGACTGTGGTTTCTGGAACCTCTATCGCATAGTCCTTGTATGTAAAATATCACATGGTCAATCTTAGGGATCAGCAATATAAATAACAGGCAATGTATATTCGGGCATGTTACACCAAATTTCAACCACGAAATCGGTTCAAGAAAAATCAAAAGATTGACATTCGACTGTGGTTTCTGGGATCTGTATCGCATAGGCTTTGTTTGTAAAATATCACATGGCCAATCCTATGGGTCAGCGATATAAATAACAGGCAATGTATATGAACGATTGCCTTCACAGTTCCGAAAAGAGATTTTTTCATAATGTCCGTTACTAAATTATTTAACTTTAGCCGAAAAAGTCTAGCTACCAATTCTGGCCGATGTTCCACTTTTTGCCAGGGCTCAAGGTTTTCTACGATTTCTTTCCATTTTGGATTGCAGGTCATGGTGACAAAATGATCCGGTTTTCCATACTTTGGCTGTTTTCCAAACGGATACTTATTTGTGGAACCTGTCTAATTCAAATAAGTAACTTGGCGCGGTAACTTATTTTCTATCTCTTTCTTACCAAAAAATCTAATTTGTAATGTCAAAAAAATACTTTAACCCTTTGATTCGTCAGTTATTTTAAAACGCCTGTTATTTTGCTTAACTGAGTTATATAATTTAATAATATTTTTCGCGCTAAATATCCTTTTTTGGTAGCTTAAGACTAACAGCCAACATAATAACACTTAAAAATCCATTATTAGTGCATTGAATCCCAAAAATTAGGTTTAAAGTAATGTACGCAATTGTGTACAGTACGAGTGAAAGGGTTAAGGTGTTGGTTTATGTTTATATTTTAATTAAAACAAATACAATGTATCATACATATATGTATGTAAAAACCACAAACACAAATAACATAAAATACAGATAATTAAATACAGATAATTAAAATAAAATTATCCCAAGAATAATAAATTTAAAAAGAAAAAAAAATCGCTGTGCAGTAAATATTGCGCATTTTTGTTCTTTTGATGCAGCTGTCAAAGTATAACATATAACAAAATATAACATATACAACAATATGTACACATATACACAAATAACAACGCATATGGATTTGTGGTGGATTAGCTAATCTCGTTGCACTAATAACACTTAAAAATCCATTATTAGTGCATTGAATCCCAAAAATTAGGTTTAAAGTAATGTATGCAATTGTGTACAGTACGAGTGAAAGGGTTAAAAAAAAATCGCTGTGCAGTAAATATTGCGTATTTTTGTTCTTTTGATGCAGCTGTCAAAATAAGTAAGCTAAGTCAATTGGAATGACTTTACTTACTTATTTAAAATGGCGGCCAAATAAGTCAATAAGTATCAAATAAGTATCGTTTGGAAAACAGCCTTTCTAACAATTTTCATAGCATCCTCGTAATGCTGTTGCATATTGCGAGGGCTACCCTGAAAGCTAGATGGTAATATTACAGATTTTCCAACCTGCTTGTTTTCAGAATCTGAGTCACGATTTGTAACTCTAGAGAAACTAGCGAAAGGGGAGTTTAATGACGATAACCTCAATCTTGTAGAGCAGATTGAGACTGAATACTTCGAATTAAAAACAAAAATTATTCAATTGCGAGCTTCGATCGGAGAGGAATTAAACACACAGCCGTTAAATTCCACCATAGATGACCTGGTCATCAATCAACAAACTTTTCTGAAGGAAATTTCAAATGTAAATCGACTCGACAGTGAAGTCAGATTGCCGACGGTAAACATACCAATTTTTGCCGGGTAATACTCTGATTTCCCATCATTCAAGGACTTGTTCGAGGCGACCATACATAACAACGATAAAATTCATGGCGTCCATAAATTACAGTATTTGAAGGGGCTCCTCCGAGGTGATGCGGCTGCATTGGTATCCCATTTACAAACCACCGAGAATAATTACAGTGAGGCATGGCAGAAAATTTGTCTGCGGTATGACAAAAAAGGGCACGTGGTCAATACATTAATTACGAAATTCATTTCTCAACCGGTACTCCATTCTACAACGGCGAAGAGGCTTCGTGCATTGACCGATATATCCGACGAGGTCATAAGAGGTCTTAAGGTGTTGGGACCTACAGCAGAAACCAGGGATCCATGGTTGATCCACATCCTATCAAATAAATTAGACAGTAGCACGAAGGAAGCATGGGCAAATGAATCAGCTAAGGTCGATTTTCCCACTTTGGAGAAATTCTTTCAATTTTTGAACACACGAAGCGACGTATTAGAAAGTCTTGATATCAAGCCAATTAAGACAGCAAAGCCGAAGACGATCAACGCTATGCACTTGCGACCAGTTGACATTAAATGCCTCATGTGCGAAGGAAAACATTATTTGTCAAAATGTGAAGATTATCTAAAGTTGAGCACTGATAAAAGGAAGGAGTGTGTAGTCAATAAAAAGTTGTGCTTTAATTGCTTGTCACCTAATCATCAATCTGTAGTCTGTCGATCGAAATTCAAATGCAATAAATGTAAACGAGAGCATCACTCGTCAATTCACATGGAGCACAGCCAGCCATCAAAACAAAGCGTAAATACAAACAAAGAGGTTTCAGAAATATCTTCTTTGTGTAGCACAATGACAAACAAAGATTCTGTGAACAATTATATCGCGATGTTACCAACCGCAGTGGCATTGGTGGAAGATGTGCATGGGTTTCAACATAGGTGTCGCTTACTGCTTGATTCGGGCTCTCAGTCTTCTTTTATAGCCGAGTCAATGGTGCAAAGGCTACAACTGCCAAGAAAAAAGTCAAACGTAAGCATTTCAGGTTTAACTCCGGGAAGCCTGGTATCGCGGGGAAAAACTAAGATCAAAGTGCATTCAAAATATCACAAAGAAGAGAGTTTAGAGATCGAGCCGTTAATCATTAGGACAATACAGGCAAAGATCCCGAAGGCGAGTGCAAATATAGATAAAAGAATTTTTCATGGTTACGAATTAGCAGACGACAATTTCGATCGACCGGTTCATATAGACTTGCTGCTAGGCGCGGATAGATTTTTTGATGTTATTCAAAATGGCCAGGTTAGGTTCGAGGAAAGGGCAAGCATTTTACAAAATACAATCTTTGGCTGGGTTGTGTCAGGCAACATCGAGCATTGTGATGAAGCAGCAGGCACCAGTGCGACCAATTTCTCTGTTTTAAATTTCCATTTGGACATGGACATTGATGCGTCTCTCAGGCGATTTTGGGAATTAGAGGAGTTTGTAAATGATGCTGTAGCTTCAGAGGAGGATCAAGTATGCGAAGAGATTTATCGTAACACTACGGAGAGAAAAGCAGACGGGAGGTTTGTAGTCCGACTTCCATTTAACGATGACCAACGCAAAATAGGAAACACTTTGAATACGGCATTAAAAAGATTTCAATCCCTTGAGAGGAAGCTGGCTACCGACGAGAAATTAAAATTTGAGTATTCCAATCAAATAAATGAATATTTATCACAAGGCCACATGAAAGAGGTACCATCAGAACAATTGAAAATGTCAGAAGAAACAATTTTTTATTTGCCTCACCACCCTGTCCTGAAGGAGGCAAGCGATACCACAAAGATAAGAATCGTATTTCGGGAGTGTCAATCAATGACAAATTATTGGTAGGGCCGACCATTCAGCCTACTTTGTGGTACGCAATATTGAGATTCCGAAGTTACCGCATCGCGTTGACTGCCGACATCTAGAAGATGTATCGGCAGATTGAGGTGTCCGAGAAGGACATTAATTACCAAAGGCTCTTGTGGAGAGACGAAGAAGGGAAAATAAAGCACTATCAACTAACCAGAGTGACTTTTGGACTAGCGAGCTCCGCGTTTCTGGCGATTAGAACCCTGCGACAGTTATCGGAAGAACAACAAAACGAATTTCCAGATATCGCCGAACGAATAATCCGTCATTTCTACGTGGATGATTTTATATCTGGTTGTCAAACAGTTGACGAGGCACGCGAATTAAAACAAAATATGAAACAAATTATGAGAAATGGTGGTTTTGAGCTGCGAAAATGGAGATCGAATCGGCCGGAATTGAGTGACGATGAAAAGGTAAACAGTGACAGAAAATTCGTAGATTCAGAAGGCATAAAGGTGCTGGGAATTCAGTGGCTCCCTAACGAAGATGTGTTCAGTTTTAAGGTGCAACATGAAGATGAACTAGTTATAACGAAACGAAAATTGCTATCGGAAACGTGTAAAATATTCGATCCCATGGGCTGGGTTTCTCCATCCATAATCATATTGAAAATCCTTTTTCAAAGACTGTGGTATTTGAATCTTGATTGGGATGACCCACTTCCGCCAGATTTAGTCGCCATATACAACAAAACTAGATCTGAATTTAACATTTTGAGAAATTAAAAATTCCCAGATTCGTTCACGTCCATGACGACAAGATGGAGTTACACGGGTTTTGTGACGCGAGTGAGAAGGCATATGGAGCAGTCATATACAGTAGGACGAGAGATGAAAACGGCGAAACAACTGTACATTTATTGGTTTCTAAAACGAAAGTTGCGCCTACAAAGCTAATATCTTTACCACGACTGGAGCTCTGTGGGGCCCTATTATTAGCCAAGTTGATGGATTCAGTGAAATCTGTAATAAAACAAGAAGTGAAGTGTTTCGCATGGACTGATTCCCAAGTAGTGCTCGCTTGGTTATCAGCCCACCCATCGAAATGGAAGACGTTCGTTCGCAAACGAAATACAGACAAGACTACCCAGAAATTGCTGGAATTATGTGCGGAGTTCTGATAATCCAGCAGATCATGCAAGTCGAGGTATTTATCCTAGCCAGCTTGTGGAGTATAAGTTGTGGTGGTCCAGGCCTGAATGGCTACAGATGGAATCGAAAGCTTGGCCTGTTAATCAGGATGAATTCGAATCTAGCAACGAAAAAATCCACAGAGAAGAAAAGAAAACGAAGATGAATGCTGCTGCATTTCACGCTAGCGTCGAAGAAAATTGTTTGACGGAGTTGCTTCAGAATTGTTCTAGCCTCCATAGAATCGAACGCGTTTTACCCTATGCATTGCGATTCATCAGGAATACCAGAGAAAAGCATCGAGATAGACGACGAACTCAAGAGCTATCCTGCGATGAAATAGCGAACGCCAGAACAATTTTAATACGTCAGGTGCAAACTGATGCCTATAGCGATGATATTAAGAGTTTGATACGATTGAGACGCGTGGACAACAGTTCTAAGTTATTATCGTTGACACCGTTCATAGACGAAAATGGGATATTGCGAGTTGGGGGGTGTCTGAAGAATGCTGAGGGAGACATCGAATTCAAACATCCGGCCATTATTCCTGCTGACCATCGCTTTACTCAATTGTTAATATGGGCCTATCATAAGCGATATTTACATGCGGGAGCCACGTTAGTTAGCAACCTAATAAAACATAAATACTGGATAGTCAAGGGGCGCAGTAAGATTAGAAACGAGCTCAAGAATTGTGTAGAATGTATTAGGCATTCGGCAAAAACTACGGAACAAATAATGGGGCATTTACCAAGCGTGCGAGTGACACCGGCGCGCCCATTCAGCAATTGCGGTATCGACTTCGCTGGGCCAATATTTATTTTAACAAAACGGGGCAGAGGCGCAAAACTCACAAAAGGTTACATATGTTTATTTGTATGTATGGCGACCAAAGCGGTATTCATCGAATTCGTGAGTGATTTGACCAGTGAAAGTTTTATAGCGTCAATGAAGAGGTTTGCGGCAAGAAGAGGGGTGCCTAAAAACATTTATACAGATAACGGAAGAAATTTTGTCGGAGCGAAACGAGTTCTAGCCGAGGCCTGTGATCTTATAAAAAACATTCACCATAATTCTCTAATTTCAGAGTATCTAAGGGACAGTGAAATTTCATGGCATTTTATACCACCATCTTCTCCACACTTCGGTGGTATATGGGAGTCGGCGATAAAATCGGTGAAGACGCATTTATCAAAGGCAACCAAAAACATCCATCTGACCTTTGAAGAGATGGCTACCTTGCTATCACAAATTGAGAGCATATTGAATTCGAGGCCGATGTATGCGGTCATCAACGATGATGCGAGCTATGAAGTACTAACACCATTCCATTTCTTGATCGGGTCCGCGACAGGTGCAATACCGGAAGTAGAGCCCATCGGTATTACGTTTGCTTCCAGGTGGAGCATGATTCAATCCAGAGTACAATCATTCTGGAAAAAATACAAGAATGATTACTTAAACAATTGAAAAAAATAAAAAATTATTAAATAAATAATATGTTTGAATTTAGTTTAGTAATTATTTACAAACTAAATTTTATTCATTTGCCAAGAAACAGCGCCTTCGTTATTGAAGTAATCGGCAAATTTATCCCTTACATTTTTGGCCCCCTTGCTTGAATTATAAAATTTCGTTTTCATGCCTCTCATATTGTCCGTTACATCATTCCTCCAGATTCCATCGCTTTCTGTGCCATCAATATTATTCACATCAACTAATCCCCGTATAAGATATGGTGTATAGGAGATGAATGTTGCCGTAACCAATTGTGGAGACACACGCAAGCGCCAATTATTTTTTCTGCGGTGTCAATCTGTAAAATTAATAAAATTATTCAAGGTCAACAATCATTCTTATAAAGAAATAACTTACGTTTGCAATTATTGGTTGTCCGAATATTCTCCATTTTGACACCAATATCCCGAAACAATTTTCAATAATTCGACGCGCCCTTGAAAGCCGGTAATTAAAAATTTTCTGTTTTAGAGTTAAAGGACCTTTGGAATATGGCTTCAAAATATTTTCATGCAGACCAAAGGCATCATCCGCAACAAAAACATAAGGCACACTCTTAATCCGATCAGATAAATTAGATGGGCGAGGTAATCTAGACCAAAATATTGTTTAGTGTTTGTACATAATAAAAGAATTTCACAACTGAATAAAATTTTTTGTAATTGAAAAAGGTTGATCCGCCAAACGATGGAGCCTGTTATTAAAACATATGGAATGGATATTTATATATGTATTTGTAAACTACGTTATAAAACACTACCTGTATAGCAACGTGTTTACCATCTATAGCGCCAATGCAGTTTGGAAAATTCCACCGTTCCCCGAAACCATTTGCAACGGCTAAAAAATTTGTAGCACTGATTTTCTTAAAAACTTTTGTTTTAAGTGCCTCGATTATGGCGGATATCGTTTCCTTTATTGTTTAACACTTGCTGGTGAGTATTTATACGCCGTCGAAAGGCTTTTCTGTGACTCTCCAGTGGCCAAATATCTAAAAAAATATAATTGGTAGTTTATTAAAATAACATACCAACAAAATGTGTATTCTTACCTGAGCGTGATAGCCAATCTTGCATTGGGTTGTATGGTTTCATGAAGAAACTCTTGCTTTGTTATCGCTGACCCAATTAACAACAGAAGCTCGTCGAATTGAGAAGATGACATTCTCATATAGTTGAAAAATAACTCTGGATCTGAAATCTTCAGAGGCAAAAATATATTTTGGAAAGCTCCAGTTTCATGCCGCTCTCTATAATAAGGTCGAACCCAATATTTTCGTTTTCTTTTTTTTATTTCGCGTTAATTGTCAATAATGTTGTCTTCAAATGTAATTTTCGCCAAAATAACATCTTCATCACTCTCACTAAATATGATGCTTAGAAGCTGATTCTCATTTAAATTTTGCATTTTAATTTGATTTTGGTTCACACAAAACTTAAAATCACAAAACACAAAAGTCGTTACACTAAACTATCTGTGAAAAATTCAAAAATGTATTTAAATAACTGTCAAAAAATTATGGCAAGACGGACATTTTTGTTTTTGGTTTTTTCTCTTTTTATCACATATACATTTTTTGTATTGCGCGTAGCTCTAAGTGGCAACAAAAAAATTGTTGGAAAAAAATGTTGGTACGTCTAAATCGGACATTAAAAGCCTCTTGTTTGAGTACTGTTTTTGGATATTAAAGTCGGCCTTTTTCTTACTATTTTAAAAATTGTGTGTGTGTTACTAAGCTCCACTTTGATGCTGTGTTTATGACATAGGAACATAGGAAGATAGGGATTGTGACACGACCAACCAAATTATTGAAAATATCACCAGCCCCGCCTACTAGCCTACTTTGATCAAAAGTAAGAAATTTTTCAACTAGAGCATGTAAGTAATAGGCGGGGCTTATGATATTTTAAATAATTTGGTTGGTCGTGTCACACTCCCTATCTTCCTATGTTTCTATGTTCCTATGTCATAAACTCAGCATTAATCCTTGGTGTAAAAGTAGGCACTTTTAATACTAGGAGAAAAAAAATATAGTGAAGACCCAATAATATGTATAATGTATATGAAATAAAAACAGCAAAAACCTCTTATATGCGCACTCATAAATCTTATGTGATTTTGATGGCAATAGGTTTAACACAATTTCTTTTCCTGTTTGAACCACATCCGGTGGTAAATTTGATAAATCTTCTGAATCAAACATTTTGTTCGCAAGAAAGAGAATATGCTTTGCAGTTTGACGCGTACAATAGTCAAACCAAACAAAAGTCATGATCTCCTTAGTTTCACAAAATATTTCAACAAAATTAGTTTCAATTTTTAAGTTTTAATTACATAATTTGTACTTACTCGTATAATTAGTAATATACAACCGACACAATATGAACTCTTCGTTGGAGAAAAAATAGTATGTGTTGTTCGGTTTAAAAGTGACTTTGTTTGACTCGCAATATTTGCTTTTGCTCGGCTACGCTGTGCTTCGCCTCGCATGCAAATATAATTGCTCGTCAAACAAAGTATCACTTTTAATCCTAATGACACAATGTCCTATTTTGAAATTTTATCTAGTAATCTCTTGCCATTTTCATTACTATTAAACTGTGACGTCAAAATGTCGACGAAAATTATTTGAAG
Source organism: Tipula helvola (assembly GCA_963556165.1). Taxonomy (NCBI): domain Eukaryota; kingdom Metazoa; phylum Arthropoda; class Insecta; order Diptera; family Tipulidae; genus Tipula; species Tipula helvola. The sequence goes on along the minus strand of OY744483.1, from coordinate 190,519,529 downwards.
AGTATTTAGAGGATTTGATTATAAAACATAATGATATTTGTCGGTCGTGGACAAAGTATCGTATTCTACTCCCATATATGTAATGGCTGTTATTATTCACTCAGATGATTTACGACACTCGCCTATCGGCTCGTGTCGGCAAACTTCATCTTCGTGAATAACAGCTATCATTATATGCTCGTTGAATAATATACTATTATTTTTCATTTTTGAACATGCCATTCAAACATAATTCGCAGTGAAATGTTTAGAAGTGTGAATGTTTTGTGTAAATACTTAATACAATTATTGGTGAATATATTTCAGTTGAAATATTGCTTCAAGTGCAAATAATTTTTTTTTATATTTCCAGAATTTGGAGTGTATTATTTTTACAATGCAACAAACAGTAGCTTTTTCATATCTAGTCTTATTCAGTCTCTAAATAATAACTCGAAAATTGTAATATTGTTACGTATATTTGAAACTTTTTGTAATAAAGCTGAAGCAGTTAAGTTCAAAAAATATCTGCACGAATTTTTCGAACTGATCAAAAATATTATGTGCCTGACACAAACACCTTTTACGAATTTTGTTGAAAATAATCTGAGTTATAACCAAAAATCAGTTGAGCTAATCAATGTAAGATGATTAAGTAAGAATAGAATTTGTGTTAAGTTCATAATAAGCTCTTACATTACGTAACATCTTAAAAATTAAAATCAAGATTATGTTTAACGTATGTTCGTGGTATTTATTTACTTGACATGGGGTCAACTAAACAAACAATTGTTGAATTATAAAGTGGAGTTGATTTACAGGGGGTAAAACTATACAATACAAACCATGTCATTAAATGTTGTTGTTGTTTATTTTGTTCTCTAACCCATATGGGTTTTTGTGTTTTTATTTCGGTACGTTGTACCAAAGATGTGAACAAAACACGATTTTGATGGAAACAAGCAGTAAAGAGTTACTTTTACTTTTGCGATACTGATGGTGATACTGATTAATGATATAAATTATTATTTGTAACCTTCTTGCAATATTTTATTATATAGACTATACAACTAATGCCAATTATTGAATGACATTTCATGATTTTCCTCTTGATTTTTATGGGTCAAAGAAAAAGATGCGGCACCAAAACGTCGGTAAACCTATCCTTCAATTTCCCTTTCTCGGCACAAAACAAACCGCACAAAAAAAAATATTTCTTCGTCTGTCTAGATATATAGATGTCATAGTGAATATCTGCATCCATGGTATGTCGAGAAGTCGAGAACGGCCTGTCTGATTTCTAGTTTGTTTTCGCCAATCTATTTCTATGGTCAAGGCAGAGAAGTGGAAAGTTCTTGGATACTTTACGTCAAGAGGATCGGGTAACTGCCAGACGAATTGATCCAAAACCACGTGGTTATTAACACGATGATTGTATTACTACATGGTTTTTGATCCACAATAGCCAATTTATTTATACATGTATAAATTTGAAGATTTGAAAATTGACTTGGACGTAAACTTTGGGGTTGAGATGATGGCCGATCTGTGGGTTGAGTTGGAGTAGTTGTTTGGGATAGAGCTACAGATGAGCAAGCAATTCGGTTGGGGAATTATTTGGATGTTCAATTGAGGATTGAATTAGAGTTAACTTGAATTGATTTGAGTTCACTTTATATTAAATTGTGATTTCCATTCAGTTTGTGGTTGAATGGAAGTCGATTTGGGGTTTAGTTGGGGTTGGGTTAGGGTTGAGTTGAGATTGAGTTTATTTAGTGTTGAGGATTGAGTTGAAACTTAGCTTAAATTGTTTTGACTTCAGTTCATGTACACATATAGTTTTTCGGATCATGTTAATTTAAGGGTTGAGTGGGCCGTTATGTTTGGTGTTAACCTGAGGGTAGAATAGGGAGTCTAGTTAGAGGTTGTGCTAGGATTTAGTTGAGTTCAGGTACTCATTTAGTTTTTCCCAATCTGAAAAACATCTTTTTTCTGGCAAGGTTAAATAGCTGTAGAAATTGTCATGCAGATGTATTTTTATAATCATGAAGAATGACTCGAAAAAATCCAGCAATCTCCCAGACAATATGATGCTGCTGGTATAATTGCCTACCTGTCTTACAATAAAGTATTTTCATTTGTGTAGGGATCAAAGCAATAATTATCTGTTGTAATATTGTCATTTTCGCGAATTTACTACATTCATACAATGTTCACTCACTGTTCAACGCCATTAAGTCCAACTCTCCAAATCTTTAACTTTCAGTTCATGCTATTGCACACGATAATCTAACTCAATTTTTATTCTTCTACGCAAAGTGACAATTAAACCAGGTTACATTGTAACAGATGGCGTCAAATAATAATTTCATTTTTGGTTATTGATGTACGGGTCAAATGACATTCCTATATGTAAATCAATTTGGACCTGTAGCGATTTTAAGTTGAGCATCATAGGCTTCGAATGTGTTTGGTCGTTGTGTTTCTACCATTTGTAGAGTTAATATTGTATCAGTGGTACTGATTTGGAAATCACCATAGAGGGGAAAGAAAGAATGAGTGACTGTTTAAATTATTAATTGTTATGCTGAAATTGAAAAATGATGACACGAAGGTTTCTCTCTCTTGATGGTTTTAATGATCGGTTACCAATAGGCTGGTGCGTTGCAACGTTTTGGTTTTTAACTTTCCCACTATAACGAAGTTATATTGGGTAAGTATTGTAATCGCGAAAAAAATGTTGTTCCAGATTTTCACATTTCTCGACGAATTAGGTTACCAGGACCCCGAAACACCGTTCAGAAAAATGTCGTGTCCGTCCTTCCGTCCTTCCGTCCGTCCTTCCAGTCGCACATTTTTATTATTTTTGTTTTGCCTCCCATTCTCACAAATATAGATAATTTTGGTCGAAATTTTGTACAAAGATAGATTTTAGTAATAAGCAGTTTGTGTTAACATTTAGGTATATTCGAGTATAGAATAGAGGGGGTCGCAGTGGAAGAGAAAACTGCAAAACAGATTTTCTCAAAAATGGGGCCGACGAATTTTTTGTTATGTTGATGATAAATTAAACAATTCATCATCTACTTGTTCACAAAATTTGAAGTCGATTGAAGCATTGCGTGAGGGTCATTTTAACAAAAAGGGGTAATATAAATTTGTTTATTTGTTTACCGAGGTAATATCGAACTTCCCGAAGAAATATTTCTCTACAGTTAATACACCTTGCAAATTTCAGCAATTGTTCCCTAGGTGTCTTCAAGATAAAATGAATAGATTACCGTGTAATATGGAATTTGAAATCTATAAATATACCTAAAATACTTCGCAAATAATATCGTAAACATTTAAAAATAATTATATCTAGTGACCTTTTAAATATACCAATGATATTCCTGTTGCTATGACATTTACATTTCTGGCATTGACATTTCTGCGACGTTTTATTGATATTTTATGACATTTTATTGATTGAAATTCCAACGACGTATTGATCGATACATTATTTGTGAATTGCTTTCATAAAATCGCCTATGACATAGGAACATAGGAAGATAGGGAGTGTGACACAACCAACCAAATTATTTAAAATGTTACCAGCCCCGCCTACTAGCCTACTTTGATCAAAAGTAAGAAATTTTTCTACTAGAGCATGGAACTAATAGGCGGGGCTTGTGATATTTTAAATAATTTGGTTGGTCGTGTCACACTCACTATCTTCCTATGTTCATATGTCATAAACACAGCATTAATGCTGAGTTTATGACATAGGAACATAGGAACATAGGAAGATAGGGAGTGTGGCACGACCAATTAAATTATTTAAAATATTACAAGCCCCGCCTATTACTTCCATGCTCTAGTGGAAAAATTTCTTACTTTTGGTCAAAGTAGGCTAGTGGACGGAGCTAGTGACATTTTAAATAATTTGGTTGGTCGTGTCACACTCCCTATCTTCCTATGTTCCTATGTCATAAACACAGCATAAGGTATTATTTCTGAGTAATAAATTCCCTTGATATTCAAAGTCGTATAAAACTCTTAATACCAAATTAATATGGGAGGCTTTAAATAATATCATACCATTAGGAAGGAACAGGTTTAGGAGAGCTGGGAATTATATAAAATGAAATGCTATATTACAAGGAGGAGATTCTGAGTTAGTATTGTTTGTGTTCTATTTTTTATATTTTCGAATGGTTCACAGCGATGCCCCGTCCAGACTGAAGCACTGAGTATAAAGAATTATATCGGCCAATTTTCACGTTGCTCACATAATATTGTGATCTGAACAAGCGGCACAAATTTTCAGAAAATACATTTTTGAACATTGTGGATGCTCTCTGAATGGAGTAAATTAAATTCTTAAGGATTTTCATAGAGATGTATAACTGATCTAATTTTTAAAGGTCGAAGATGAAAAAATGGTGATTGTGACTTTGATTTCTGCTCAACACGTGTCAGTTTTTAATAATCTAATATTATTTTTGAGTCTGTGATTTGGTGGTATGAAGGTAGAAGATTCATATTGTCGTGACCAATTGTGATATTAGAGAAGAGGTCTCCAAATTTAAGAAAGGCCGTGACATATTTTAGCGACCTTGCCTGCCGAAAATAACAGAAAATGTTTGTAAAATATAAATGGTTGGCTTGGGGAACTTTAACGGATGCTTTCTGGGAAAAGTGTCGTCCGCGGAGTCGGATAGGCCCAATTTTTTTTTATTTTTAAATGTTTGCAGATAATAATGTTGATTGAATTTTGATTTTGAGAAAACTCGGAGAGATGGGAAATAGGAGATTGATTTCTATAGTATTTTTTTTTTTGTTGTTCTATTTTTATTAGTGTATTTTGGTTTATATAAAATTTGTTTCTGAATTATTGAATTTGATGATTTGAGAAGAGTATGCTTCTTGATCAACCAGTTCCTCACATTAAATGTAGTGGTATGCAGATATAAAATGCAGTGGGGAGAAGAATAATCGAGATTAAAAAAAAGAGAAAAGAAAAATTATCTTGCTGGATGATGGACAAAAAGTTTTTTTTTTTTTTGGATCGAGACATCGAAAAGGACGGATCGTGATTGGAAGGAAAAGCTGATTTGGAGTTTCCGATTATTATAAATTAAATTATATGGAATTTTGGCCACATCTTTAATCTGTACATAAGTATGTATACTTATTTCGATAATTATTATTATTATTTTTTTTATATACATATGTAAAATATATTCTACGTATGTATTTGTAATTTACTTTTAGATTTTCCCCGCCACTGATTAAGTATATTGTCTTCTATTGTTTTATATTCGAGAAAGAAAAAGAACACTATGTAGATGTAATGAAGTTACATATTTTTTCGTGTCTCGATTGTTTTATACCGTGTATTCGTATTGTAGGTGTAAAATATGCATCCACACACACAGTGTATTCACGTTTATAATTCACGAGTACGGTGTATTCATATTTCCAGTTGTGAATGTGAAATTGCTATTTTCGTTTCGTAAAATGCAAATTTAGTTTATTAAACGTACATGTTGAATTCAATAAAGTTGTGTACGCAGAATACTCTTAGCACATTTTTTTTTATTAAATAACGGACTACAATCGTACATAATTTTAAACATGAGTGCAAAAAAATATAAAGAGCTGACATTAAAGGAAAAAAGTGAAGTTTTAAAATTTTTAGAAAATCATAGCGAAAGAAAAACCGCAGAACATTTCAAAATTAGCAAAACAACAGTGAATAATTTAAAAAAAAGGAAACATGAGTACATGGATAGACTGGAAAATGAAAGCGAATTGTCGAAACGAAAAATAAAAAAAACAGAGAATGAGGACGTCGACAATGCGGCATATTCATGGTTTAAAAAACTTCGGAGTATTAATGCTCGAATTACTGGACCAATGATTCAAGTGGCGGCTCTTAAATTTGCCAGTGAATTCAACTGTCCCAATTTTAAAGCGTCTAATGGTTGGTTAAATAAGTTCACCAGGAAGAGAGGTAATTTATTTAATTATTGAACATACAAAAATAAGCCAATTAACTTTTACACATTTTTCTATAGGTATCAGCTATAAAATGTTGTCAGGTGAAGCAAATAGTGTACCACAGGAAATAATTGATAATTTTAGGGAACGATTTACTGATTTTGCCGCAGGGTATCAAGAGAAAGACATTTTTAATGCTGACGAGTGTGGCCTATTTTTTAAAGCAATGGCCGACCGAAGTTTTGTTTTAAAAGGTGATCCGTGTAAGAGCGGTAAGATGTCTAAAGAACGACTAACGGTTCTATTATGTGGTAGTTCCGAAGGTGAAAAATTGATCCGTGTAAGAGCGGTAAGATGTCTAAAGAACGACTAACGGTTCTATTATGTGGTAGTTCCGAAAGCATGGATGACGAGTTCATTATTCGAAGAATGGCTAATAATTGTCGATAAACAAATGAGAAAGTCCAAAAGACACATTTTATTAACAATTGATAATTGTCCTGCGCATAACATACACATAAAACTTACCAACATCAAAATAAAGTTTTTACCACCAAACACTACGTCTGTGATTCAGCCCATGGATCAAGGGATAATCAAAAATTTTAAGCTACATTATAGGAATTTATTGATGACATCCATTATCTCACAATCACTACTCGTCGATGTAACACACTCAGCACTTAAAATAAATGTTTTACAATCTGTAAATTGGATTGATGCGGCGTGGAAAGCTGTGAAACCAGAAACAATTGCTAATTGTTTTAAAAAGGCTGGTTTTTTATTACACACTGCACAATCTACATTCGAATCAGAAGACGAAGTGAGTATAGTGCTCGATGAATTGCAAAATGACAATTTTATGGAGTACATAGATATCGATGAAGGGTTATGTGTGTTCGAAGAGCCTGATCAGGATAGTTTTTATCAGGAAGTAGTTGAAGAGATCAAGGGCAAAACCACTGAGGTTCATGAGGCGCGAGAATCCGATTTAGACAGTGAGGGCGAGATTACAGATGGTAACGAGAGAATGGTAGCAAAGGAAGAAGATGTTGCAATAATGTTGCAAAACATAAAAATGTTTGCATTAGAACGGTGTGCCGACTTATTTCCTTTAATTAATGCATCTGAGGTGGCCTTTGAAAGGTTCTTAGTAGATAGCAAACGTAAAACGCATCAAACAACTATTGATAAATTTTTTGAAAAAAATTTGACTTCATCAAAATAATTTTTGTTTAAAGGTTTTTGACCTTTAAATGTTCAAAATAATTTATGCGATCGAATTTTGAATACGTATCTATGTGTAGTGTATACATATTACATAGTATAGTACAAATTTATTGAATTTATTTATAAAATTTACCTTGTTAAGAAAATGCAAAGGTTTACTACTATGTACGTACGTACACACATGTTTTATTGTTTATGTTGTAAATGAATTAAGTACATAATGTATGTACATATTTTATTATTTTATTTAAATAAATTTTATACTGAAATACATTTTTTTATTTAAAGAAACTTTCTGTTTACTCTGACTTTTAATTTTCATTTTTTTCATTTTGTTTTTCCTTAATTTGACCACCTCCATAAAGTGACCAAAATTGCTGGGTCCCTTGAGTGGTCACTTTAGAGAAGTTTTACTGTATATGCATATATTTTGAGACAATTTAAATACCAATAATTACAATTTTTTTTTGTGTGGTGATTGTGAATTTTGAATTGGTATTCTAAATAAACTAGATACTGTATTCTGAGCGATTTAATTTGTGGGTGAAATACCAACTATTTTTTTTTGTACATGTGCCTGCATAGTAGAAAATTGATTCCAGAAGCTATACACAAAAATGGATCCTGTCGAAACCACATGGTGATTATATCATACGCAGTGGCATGGAAGGCGATTGAATGAATAAATAACGTCACGATCCTCAATAGAAAAAAAGATAAATATTTGGTTTTGTATTTTGTTAATAATTTTTTTTTTGTGCTAAATTTGGTAATTAACTGTTTGATTCATTTTTTTTTTTTTTTTTTTTTTATTTCAATTTTGCTATATATATACAGTTTATTTTGTTTGTTACACGGAATCACTCGCTTAAACTACCACGCCCTAAGCTCATGCAATCAAATGAAGTCAGGAAAATTAAATAAATAAACGCGTGTTTTTCGGTATTTTCTTTGCCTTAGTGCAAAGTGGCGCCCAAATAAAATTTTATTGTTTACCGAAGGCGAGAAGATTTTGTGTATCATTTATTATTATTAACTTCATTTTCATCTGATTTAAATTAATAATTTCTTTATTTTTTTTGTTTTTTTTTATTATTTAGATATTCCGAATTTCCAATATGGTGGATTTCCAAATCAAACGATAGTTTGTTGAATGATGCTGTTTTTTTTTTTTTATTAATTATTTCTTTAGTTAATTAGATTATATAATTTTATCTGCAAATAAAATTAGTTAATTTTCGTTTGTTTATAACGTTTAAGAAAGGTTATTTGGTTTTATTCATTTTATTTCAATCTGAGCAAAGAAACGCGTTACAGACCTATGTTAACTATAAAAATAGTGTTCCCAAACTGAAACATTTAAGTTTTCTTCAATAATTGTGTAACGTTAAATTTTGCAAAATTCAAATTTTTAGTCGACCAAAAACCCCAAATTGAATAATATCTAACTAGTTAACAAGCAGTTCTCCAATTTTTCATCTTCTCTAAAGAATTTTGATAATTTGTCATCGTTAAAAATGACAAATTTCAATGTTAATGAGTTAATGACATTTTATACAAATTATTTCCTGGCGTATTATGTACAGAGTACAGTTCAATCGTACATAATACTGATACACAGTTCGGAATTTTTATAATTTAAGTTTTTTGAATAATTAATGATCAAAACCAATATTTAATGAAAACAAATTTGTTGTTCGTTGTGGTTCCGCAGTTTTGTGGTATTTAGCCTCTCTTTAACACTTTCGTTGCCACAGATGCTCCGGTGCATCAAGAATTTGTTCCGTATATGGTAGTATGCAGCTGTGGCACCTACACATCATGCAAATTTGGCATAATACCAAGCCACATATGCACCCGCATATCATGCATTTTTTATCTCTACCAAGCCTCTGATGCACCGGAATGTCATGAATTTTTATCTCCCTATAGGCCGTTTGTGCACCGGAATATCAATTGTATTCTCAATCAAAACGATACAAAACCACAACTAAACGCAAAAATTTGAATAAATAATGGTAAAATAATTTCATTGGTTCTTTATTTCAAACAAATATCAGAAAAATTGTTATTACTGCAGTGCATAAATTTTATAATCTTCGACCTTTGTGCCCTTCTTTTATTTTAAGAAGGTTATATCATGCGCTTGTTGAATCTATCTTAATGTATGGTATAACTAGTTGGGGTGGAATTTACTTTGCTAATATTGCAGATCATCAAATTAATTTATGCTTGTCCAAGAAATACACCCACTATTCCGCTTTTTCGCGAGTTAAACTTGTTGCCTCTAAGATATTTGTATGTTTTTAAAGTATTGAAAATGTTTTTTGTTCGTAGCAATAGTTATCATAGTCGAATATACCACGTGTATAATATGAGAAATCCAAACAATTTTGTCGGTCTTCGTTGTAATAGTGTAAGGTTTAGAAGATTTTATTTATACACCCTGCGCCATTGAAATGTTCGATTTCGATTATTTACTATTTCATGCAATTCTCTCATAGATTTTACCTCATTCGCTATTTTTGTTTTGTTTTTTTATTTTTCAGCATATTTCACGCCTCATTAGGTATTTAAAACCAAACTAAGGATGAAATATTCGTTCCGTTTCAATTAAGTAGTCAAAGAGTTAATTTTACAAAGTGTCGCTCTAAATTAAATGCTAACGAAAAAGCCAAAATTTTGCAAGCAAAGGCAAAAAGTACACACATTCACAAATTGCAAGAGTAATTTAGTGTAGCCAAACAGCAATTAGAAAGTTTTTAAGGCACTATTCCGAAAATCAAACGATAATTTGGCTCTGATGCAAAGAGGAGAACTTCTGTTTCAACAAATCGAATATCAGATATTTAGATCTTAAGCAAAGGTTTGCTACGGCTTTGGAGCTGAGAAGTTAGCTTCTAATAGCAACAACCGACACTATTTCAGTTCATACTATTAAAAGGAACTTGGTTTATATGCTTGTCGACCTGCGAGAAAATCATTACTGACAGCAAAAATGGCAGCTGCAAGCCTCAAATTTGCAATAGAATGAAAAAACTGAATGTCCACGGACTGGCGTTGGTTCATATTCTCGGATAAATCCAAATTCAATATCTTTGGACCTGATGTAAGGACAAGGGTTTGGCGACGAAAAGGTAAACTGTATTTAACAGAATGTATTTCGCCGACAGTGACAAATTCACCATATGTTATGGCCTGGAGAACCATAACAGCCTTTGGAGTTTGTTCACTATGCCTTCTGGATAGTTCAGAAAGCGGAAGAAAATATAAAAAAATTATCGAAACCTGAATCGTGACTATTGAGGACCCGACTCAATACATCGGTATTCCACTCTTCCAGGACGATTACTCTCCACGAGTTATTGATGTTATTTGTGAAGTAAGAATGCTTAATTTTAATGTCTATTTTGTTTAGGTAGCCGAATTTAACAATAGCTTGGTGATTGAGTCGTTACCCTGGACAGGAAATAGTCCTGACCTCAATATTGTTGAAAATTTTTGGTCCTTCATGGGAAAGAAGATTACAAATTACAAGCTGAAAAGAGCCAAAGGACCGAAAAAACTTATAGAAAAAGTCTGGTTTGAAGAAATAACAATATATCATTTAATCAAACTTTAGAATTCAATGCTGATCGGGATTAAGGCCATCATAAACGCCAAGGCCTGGGTTATTAATCATTGATTTTAAAAAGTTCAATTTTTCTCAAAATAGTTTGATTGAGATGAATTATTTTATTTCTGTTAATTCTTATTTTGAATAAAAATTATCATTGTCAACAAAAAACTATTTATCAATTGAGAAAACTTTGTTAAAAACACTGTAAAGACCTACTAAATTGTTACGAGGTAGGGCGGTAATATTCCTTATCCGACGTTATGTAGGTCTAAAATGTCGGATTACCGTTCTTTTTATTTGAATATATTCGGAATAGTGTAAAAATTGTTTTGATAATCAGAATCTATCATTTTTGCTATCTACTTTTGAAGCAAACGGTGGTATTTCCAAAATTTACTTTAAAAATTCAAACCGAACATTTCAATGGCGCAGGGTGTATATGGCACCTTATTGGTTCCATCTTTTACCTAAACATGTGAAAATGCTTCCATATCGAGCAATATTTTTAGTATAAATGTTAAATTACATTATGTTCTAATGTGCCGTCGTGTAGTTAAATTTTAATTAAAATTTGTTTCAAATTGCTCCACTACAGACATAATGTCTATAGGAGCTATACTTTATTTCATATTTTATTATGTTGTTTCAACTAGCTTTTAATTTTGTTTTTATTTTATTGAAATAAAGAAAGTAATAATAATAAAAATTCCTTAATGCATCCATACAATAATAAATCCCATCTCCATCACATCAACCAATATGTCCAGTTTATTTATCAGTAATTCATCACCATCTAACCTACCGGCTGCCGGAAATGTAAATGGTAATAAATTATATTGTGCTAGTGAATTGTTAATTATGGAAAATGTAATGAATGTTCTCAGGAGATGTCAAAGCCCGGCCGAACAAGGTCAAGTAATTTTAGAGACACCGATTAAATATGTCTGTAAATAATATTCTAAAAGTTTCTATTTGGAACGCTCATAGCGTCAAAAACAAAAAACATGAGCTTATTAATTTTCTCGACAAATACGACATATACAAGTTATGCTAATCACAGAAACCTTTTTACAACTGGGGGATGCTTTTATTATCCCACGATTTCAAATATATAGAAATGATCGAACCATTCAAATTGGCGGTGGAGTTGCAATTATTATTAGAAACTCAATGAAACATTCAGTGCTTTCTATATTAGCATTGCAAAGTATAGAAAATATCTATTCTGGTTTCCACATACAACTTAACTGTTACCGCGTTCGATGATGGGTAAACAAGATAAATAAAAACTACGATGTTTTCAATATTCACCGAATATAATAATTCTTTTTATTTTATAAAAGGAAACAGAAAAACGAGTGTACCATCTGTTTGACAGCTCTCAGATAGATTAGTTTTGGACCCTGCCGCAAGGCATGGCTATTCACAATGTGCTATAATTATATTATAGTACAACTTCGATTCGCTGTCCAACATTAACAATAAAAATTAGTAGTTGCAATATCTCATATTCAAACCATCAATAGTTGCAATGTCCCGTATTTAAACATTCAAACTTCAGGAGCGATCTTAGTATCTATACTTGGTGTAAATTTTAATTGTCATCATTCCTATATAAGAAGGGTGGACGTATTCTCTACGATTTCCTAATGTCCAAGTCAAATTGCGTCTTACATTTTCCAGATACTCCCACATACCATCGTTCAAATTGGTTCAATAGCACATTAGATTTTTATCTGGCTAGCCCCTCGTGTCCCGTTGGCTTTGTGGTAACAAAAAATGAGATGAACTCCGATCATCTGCCTGTTCTGTGTTTTATCAATATAGAAATTTTTCACTCTGCTTTTAGAAACTTTATTGACACAAACTCACCCCCTAGCACCTCTTATTACCACCAAAAAGGGGTTGAAATTTACCCTCCAGGAGGTAGTAATGGATGCTAGGGGTGATGAAAGGGTGAAATTTACTTTTTATTGTCATTTTCAATTCAAGCGAAATTGAAATGTCGACCCCCAGGGGGTGATACAGGAAAATGGGCGGTTGGAATCATTTTTTATGTTCATATCCGGTTACGTAGGAATAGTAGGGTCTCGCCTCTGGGTCACCACTTTTTTGTTTGTGTGCCTGTGAAACATTAAGTTTTGAAAATTAACGCAAGGTCTTCATTCGCAAAATGATTTTAAATTAAATATCATCTTTGACAATGGTTAATATATTTATTATACCAGTTAAACATTGTGCATATACCCCGGTTGTTTTAATTTTGTTATAATTGAATAACATTTTTATAATTTGTAAGTATAACTCAAAAACAAATTAAATGGTAGATTTGTTCCGGTGGTTTTTTGAATTTAAACAACGCAAGGGGTAAATACCATTTCTTATTGTTACAGTGATTTATACTTCAACAATAACATAATTATCCATTATTTGGTTTTTGTTCCCAAGGACTCATCGGATTGTTTACTAATTATGTAAATATTATTTATTCGCAAAATGATACAAACTATTTTTTTTTTTTTTTTGGGCTTTCAAATTACGCTTAGATTTTGTAACATCATCACTGACAAGTCAATACAATGTACTAAAACATGTTAACTGTGTATTAAACAAATATATTTGGAATTTGCTCCGAAAAATAAGTGAACACAATTCTCTGATGATTATCTGCACAAATTTAAAGCAACGGGGTTTAAAAATATATTGTGCATTATGAATATAAACATCGATCCATCACATCACATCACACGTAAAATGTTATTTTATTATTTACAAAATAATTACAAACAAAATATGCACATATTTGTAATACGTAGTGTGATATCATATTTTTTGTTTGTTTGTTTAAAAATCAATATTTGATTGATTTAAATATGGATTTTCAAGAATTTAATATTGAATGTTTGAATTGAAACGGTAAAATTATATCCAGAACCCTCGTAATATAAAAGTGTCAAAATTATTCAGCGATACCAATACAAATACATACCTCTATATACGCACGTATGGAAACAATTGAGTACACATAAATAACAAAAGCAAACATAAAAATGAAAATCCCTCATCTAATTTCACTGAAAATCAAAGTATGCCAAATTTTCTTATATGTACATAAACAGGTAGAGAAAACGGGTCACTCTAAAAACAATTTTTTTTTATGCGAATGTTTTTTGAACCGCACTAAGTAGCTGGAAACATGAAACAAAAACCAAATTCAAGACCATTCGAACAATCTTAGAAAATGTGGGATGCCATGGAAAATTTAAATGTATCGGTCGGTAAATTAACAATCGAAAATTTGTGAAATTGTTTTTGCGATATTCATTCGTTTTATTGTCGTGTTTACATTTTACTAAGTCAGTGTTTTACGTTTATATTATGTCGCTAAAGGCAGAAAGTGTGGTGGCAATCGTGGAAAAGATCGTTGGAAGATGGGAGAAGCCAACGCTACATCGCTAATAAGTTAATACAGGGTTGTATACCAGGCGACAAGATACAGGCAGGCAAAGAGTGTCAAACGTTCGAGATGACGACCTAAATTAATCATTTGCTGTGGCGAAATTGCAACTTTTCAAATTCTCGAGAAATTTATATTGATGACACAGATTTAACAGATGTGGATCGGTTTCGCTTTCTAAAATCATGCCTTGTAAACGCGCCAAACGTACCATTCCTCAAATGGAAATATCGAGTGAGAATTTTAAAATTGTTGGTCAGCACTGGTTGACCGCTACGAGAATAAGGCGCTCACGTTCCAGGCTCACATCAACGATATTATTATGACGTCTCCTATCGGAAAGGAGTCTGCTGATGGAATTCGGGAGATGCACGATCGAGTCACCGCTCACTTCAGGGCTCTCAATTCACTTGGCAGCAAGGATGAGCTAGCTGAAAATTGGTTGATTTGCTGAGGAGTTTACAGCCAAAGATATACCGACATGGGAAGGATTTTGTACATTTTTGGAGAAATGTGCCTCCACTTCAGAAAAAATCGATTACAATAAAAAACAAACTGGCCGAGTTCCCTAGCAGTCATCGGCAGCCCGTTCATCTGATCAAAATCGACGTAGCCACTCGGCATTAGTGTCATCGAATCCGGTAAATTTATCTCTCTGTATAAAGTGCAGCTCATCGGATCATGCATTGGTTGCGCGCTCTCTCCCGTTGAGCGATATCAGAAGCAGGAATCTGTTGAGCAGAAATCGGGTTTGCGTGTTATGCCTTGGAGGAAAGCATTCTGCGAGAAACTACCAGGTTTTAATGTGTCAACGGTGCCGTAAACGTCACCATACAATGCTTCATTTCGAAGCAGAAAAGCCAGTGCTTATTCCAGCGAGTTCGGGTTCATCATCTAATGCAGAAATTACCGAATGCTCAAACTCGCAGATTCGAAGCACTTGATTCAGCTTTACTAGTCACCGCCATCATCAACGTGCTTGATAATCAAGGTTCACCGATCCCATCCGCTTGTCGTGCATTGCTATATAGTGAAGCACCAGCGAACTTCATTTCCGAGAAGTTTGCTCAGACATTAAACGTAGAATGGCATAAACTGGTGACATCTGTATGATTAATCGGATCGGCAAGCACTTCATCTAAGAGTTTCTGTAGGCTTCTCATTGTGCGCAGATTTGGCACAGAAGAGGAATTGCCCATCTCTGCGGTTATTATTTCTATATGATCACTGATGTTCAACCACTCACCCATGTCGATCTGCTTATTGGAGCCGAACTATTTTGGGATCTATTGCTGCCTGGGAAAAGATATTGGGTCAACCCTTCAAATACTACATTCAACTAAATTTGGATGGACAATTAGCGGTCCACACTATTCATGGCCTCGACATTCCTCGCTGGAAAAATTAGATAACATTAAAATTAGATGTTACATTGTCTGATTGTCATTTTCGAACAATTCATTGTGTTTGGGCAAATATTTAATATTGCAATGAACCGCTTTCTGAACTTGGAGAAGAGGCTTTACCATTTGCCCGAAATGAGAGAAAGCATTCGGAGTTTATTCGGAAGTGCAAGGTTCGATCACAAAATTGAGGGTCATTTTCGACGGCTCATGCAAGACTTCATGATCATTTTCGTTGAATGATATTCTGAATGGACCAAAAATTCAAGAAGATCTCTTCGTGACTCTTTTGCGGTTCCGGTTGTTTCGGTATGTTTTAACCAAAAGATGTATCGCCAAATTCAAGTTGCTTAAGTTGATCGGTATTTTCAGTTATTTTTGTGGAGGGTCAACCAAGATGATGAATTCATTTTTTACGCCTGTGGCCTATGTGGCTAAAAGGACACTTCATAGCTTAGCGACAGATGAAGAAGAACGTTTTCCAATCGGCGCTCGCGTGCTCCGTCAGAATTTTTATGTTGATGTTACGATGGCGGGTGCAAATTCGCTCGAGGAGCTTTTGGAAATTGGAAAACAAATCACGAAATTGCTGGAGGCGGGAGTAAAGCCGTACTAATATGGCAACCAAGTGATGTTTTACGATATTCCTACTTTCCAAAGAATATTTCGGATAAAATTAGGAAATGAATTGTTCTTTCCGAAATAGCGAGTTTGTTTGATTCACTAGAATTGGTAAGTCCAATTATAACCCGCGCAAAAATTTTCTGCCTACATATTTGGAAGCAAAAATTTGATTGGGACAAGGAGTTAAATGCGGAGCTGTCAGCTGGTTGGAACCGATTTCGCACTGAATTGGGCTCACTGGGTACCATTACGATTCCAATGTTTGTGTGCGCCGACCTCAAAGGCACCAGAATCGAGTTACATACTTTCTCGGATGCGTTTGAAAAAGCATATAATGCCTGTGTATACCTCCGTTTATGTTTTGAGAGCCGACGTCCGGTAATTCGATTCCTTTGTACTCTAACCGACAGGAGAGATTACTTGATAATAATCCCGTCGGTTAGCAGATCATGAGCCAACGGTCTGACGCGGTCGTGATAGCCGGCTAGGCTTCAGTGAGGGGTCGTGGGGGACAAAGAATGTCAGACTTGGCAAATGCTGGATTAGACTGCTAGGAGGAAAGCCTGGGAACCGACCTACAGAATAGAGAATTTGGCTGCGATAAACCAATTACACGGGATAAAAATAGGGGACTTTGGTCAAAAGACGAAGAGAAGTAGGGACGGCCCAGAACGTGGAAGTAAATTACGGAATTAATAAATATGTAAAATCAAAAAAAAAATTTTACCTTACCCATAAAGAATCACCGTTCTCTTCAACCTGGATTGTTCTGGAATGACGCTAATTCCCACTCATGTTCAGCACCGCACCTCCAGACTTCACGATATTATTCACACCAATTTATTTTTTTAATTTTTCTGAACTTTCCAACAACACTGATTTGAGGCAGGAAGAAACACTATTTCCACTTTCAAAAAAAAAATGTTTGATTTATATCAATTTAACACCCGAACGAAATGAGAAACGATAAACCACACCCTGACTTAATGGTGAACACAATCAACCCTCGACCAAATTCAAAATAATCTGACACCAAGTTTTTTTTTTTTTGGTTGTAACGACGAACAATATTTATTAAATATAACTATAACATTTGTTTATCAATTAAATTAATTTAAAGTTTTGTTTTTAATTACCACGAACAATGGTTTACCCATACCCCAGAAATACCGGAAATATACCACATACTTATACATAGGTAGAAATTTATATAAGAATAAAATTTTGAATGTTTTTTTTTTTTTTTTACTTACTGATAGAATGATCCTCTCCAAAGTGCTTTGTGAGTCCACTCGACCTTAAAATCCTTAAAATGGTGATTACTACACAAAAATTATATAAATTTTTATTTATTAATATATGTGTATGTATATCTTTTTTTTTTTTTTCCTTTCTGGGTACTAAGTACACACTATGTGCGAGGTCAAGGAATAGTTATTTATGGTACTAGTGAGCAAAACGAGATATTATCCATGAGGGATAAGTTTGTCCCACGAGGCGATAGCCGAGAGTGGGATATTATCCCGAGTGGATAATATCTCTTTGCTCACGAGTGGCAAACAACGTTTTATCCAATTTTGTTGAAATAAATGTAAATTAATAAGAAATAGTTCCATTTTGTGTTTTCACACTGAAGCATTGAATTTTGAAATACATTTTATCAAAGTGACCGTTTTTTAAATTTATGTGACGTGTTTCTTTGACGTAAATTACGAAACCTATGAATAATTTTTCAATGACTACTCAATATTTTGTTATACAAAATATAACTCACGTTGCCCCTAGCAGCGTGGGTTATAAAATAACAATGGGTTATTTTACATTTTCTTTATTTGAAATCAGTCTAGTTATCGGGCTTTTATGTATCAAAATTGGATAAATTATATAAATCACAAAGAAAAAAAAAAACAAATGAAAAAAAAAACAAAACAAAAACACAAAAAAAAAAACAAAAAAGCTTTCTCTAAAGCCCACAACCAATCCAATTAAAGGGCTGCTTTTCCTTTTTCCTTTTTTTTTCCAGAGATAGTTGGTTTTTTTCCTCCTAATAGGCACTCCGGCCTGCAATCACCTGGTTTGAAATATTTCGGCTGGAACTATCTCGAATATCGGGAATGATATCTTCAATTGTCGCCTAAATTGTTCCCCCCGAATCACAGAAATCGTGGTCCAAACAGACGCGATACTGGTCACTAATTTGTGTACCAACCAAATGGAATCGGTATTTCGTTTGATAAAAATCCTTTACCCAATCTCAGCCTCGTAGACGCACACCCGTCCTATGCGGTATTGGTACAATCACCTACCAAATTCTCGCACTAGTTACGACTGAATCAATTGGTCTCCAAATATATTCACCAGGAACTCAAAAATAATAGAGTCAAGGAATTATATTCACTTGGTCAGACCCTTAACCAAATTACCGCCTGGTTTAGAACTGGATACCTTTATCTTCAATTTTAGCACTATTCAGAACTGAATTGATTTATATCTTACTATAAGCACACGTATTATATATCTATATATATATTTTTTTTTTATACAATTAGCGATGAAACGGTTTAAATTAACACTTAACTCACGAACTCACTGTCTATTTTTTTTCCCTTTGGTTCCAATACTAACCAACCGTTTTCACTCTTTTCGAAATCACCCAACTCCCTTTTTTTTTTTCACCCTTGACGTGAACCGTTCCAAGGCTACTCCTCATTTTTTCTTTCCTATTTACAAACACACTAGATTTGGTTAGACACCACTCCGTACGATACAGTGTATTACTATATCGGTGTTTCTTGTTAAGCGTCATGAGCGCCTTCCCCGGAACGATCTACACCAAGGGTCGTTACAACGTGGGGACGTCCCACACTCGAGAAAAAGTCTCACTAAGCCGGGCCTACTTTAGACTCAGGCTATTATTACTACTGCGTGATTGCAGCTTTATCCTCGCATGTCCTTAATATGTTAAGTTCCTAACGGTTTTCCCCCCAAGTCCTCTACCTGAAAGGCTACATTTCCTACTTGAGATTTAATTATGGCTGGTTTAAATTTGGCACCTAATTTTGCTGCAAACTTCAGGCGAGCGTCACTCGGTGCAAATGATCTAACGAAGACGTGTTGTCCGACCTGGAATATCCGCGGATTACTTGCACGATTGTAGTGCCGCGCTCCTTTCTCATGTGCGACCCGTAGGTAATGTCCGATCTGAGATTTAATCTGGTTGAGACGATCTGGTTTTGATGTGGCTTGAACTTCGTTAGCGTCTATTTCGCAAAGCATCTTTCGCAGTGCGTAATCAGTCCCATGCATGGACATGTGTTGTCCGAATACGAGGTAGTGAGGAGAATAATGCAGAGTGTCATGTACCGCGTTGCGCAAAGCAGCTGCCACCTCTGGCACGTGTTTATCCCAATCCTGATGACTCTGATCGTCAACATACGCCCTAATTGCCGATAACAACGTTCGATTTACTCTCTCCCAAGCATTGCTCTGCGGAGAATGAATCGGCGTGCGAATCTGAGAAACTCCGTACTTCGTCAATAATTCTTTAAAAATATTAGACGTGAACTGTTTTCCATTATCGGAAATGATCACCTCTGGCACGGAGAACATCAAGAATACCTCATTTTCTAAGAAGGTACATAACTGGGAGGCAGATGCTTCTCGCACACATTTAACCAACACGAATTTCGAGTAATGATCCAGAACGATGACCATAGATGAGTTTCCATGCTTCGAACGCGGATATGGCCCTAAAAAATCCACGTACAGCCTCTGAAGCGGACGCGTGGATAACCATGACCGGTCTTGTGGAAAAATTCACGGCTTTGTTCGTTGTACACTTAGTGCAGTTCGCGACGTACCTCTTTACTTGACCTGCCATTTGTGGCCAATAGAATTGTTGTTGTAATAATTCAAGAGTTTTACTGCTGCCTAAGTGTACGGCCGTGGGAGGCATATGGGCACGCTCGATCAATTCTGACGTCAACGAAGAGGGCACCACCAGTTTGAACGCGGGAAGGTCAGTGTCCAGATATCGGTCCCCGTATGCTGGCGCGATGAAAAGTGTTTCCCTCTCTACTTTAAAATTGTGCTTCCCATTCGTCATTTCTTTCACCTTGTTCATTTGCGCTACATACTCTGGATCACTGAACGCCTTTGCGTTAATGTCGATGTGAAGCACTGGCGCTATCCCGGGAGTATTCAAGGTAGCGATTGTAACATTTTCTGCGTCTGATTCCATCTTAGGCGTTACATCTAAGCTATCTAACTGTTCCTCATACTCGACAAGGTTCTTACCTTTGGAATTCCCACCACCTGGAGATGGTTCACCATCGAAGGCTCGAGACAGAGCGTCCGGTACAATGTTCACTGATCCTTTTCGGTATCCTGTTGTAAAATCAAACCCCTGAAGTTGTAAGCTCCACCGTGCTAAGCGCCCTGACAGATCCTTTTGTGACATTAACCAGCGCAAACTGGCGTGATCTGTGTATATCACAAAAAGATACCCCTCTATATAAGGTCTGAACTTTTGCACACTGAGTACCGCGGCGTACCACTCTAATTCGGTCACCGAGTAGTTTCGTTGCGCCGCACTAAGCTTATGCGAAATAAACTCAATGGGGTGCTCGAAACCCTCGGCGTCCGTCTGAAATAAAACGCTACCTACGCCGACGATACTGGCATCGTACTTTATATAGAAAGGCTTGCTGTAATCTGGGTTAGCTAGCACGGGGGCAGAAGATAAGGCATTCTTTAGCGCGTTAAAGGAAGATGCTGCAGCTGCGGACCAATGGGCTTTCCCCAATTTCCCGGTGAGATTAGTAAGATGTACAGCAAGTGAAGCGAAATTACTTATGAATCGGCGATACCATCCACACATCCCCAGAAAACGTCTTATCTGTTTCGTCGTTTTCGGCACTGGAAAATCTAAGATAGCTTTACATTTATCTGGGTTTGTACGGAGGCAACCATCACCGACGACATATCCCAAATAATTAACTTCGCTTAAGACAAACTTGCTCTTGGCAAGATTAATCGTCAACCCCGCAGTCCTTAACCTATGAGCCACCACTCTCAATAACTCAAAATGCTCGGAAAGCGTAGCGGATGTGACCGCAGGAGGTCATCGAGGTACACAAAGACCTTATCGTGTAGCTGGTGAGGGATTATTCTGTGCATAAGTCGACAAAGAGACTGTGGAGCGTTACATAACCCAAAAGGCATAACTGTGAACTGATACAAGGGCCGTCCAGGTACCGTAAACGCCGTCTTATCCCGGGATTGTGGGTCGAGTGGTATTTGCTAAAAGGCATCTTTTAGATCCAGAGCAGAAATAAATCTAGTCTGATCCAACCGACCCAACAATCCATTGATAAGGGGTAGCGAATACGCACCCTTAACGGTGACCTTGTTCAGTTCTCGCGCATCTAGACACAATCGAACTTGGCCATTACTTTTACGCACCAGAGTCACCGGTGAACACCAGGAGCTTTGTGACTCCTCGATAACCCCCAAAGACAACATCCGCTCCAACTCCTCGTACATTAATTTTTGAATGGCAGGCGAAACCGAATAAAATCGCTGCTTTATAGCTTTCGCAGTCCCCACATCAATAGAATGTACTAATAAATCCGTTTTTCCCAACCCCAATTTGGAACTCAACGGGTAAGCTTCTTTGATCTCCTCCAATGTTCGTTTATCTGTGTCAGATAAGGTATGATACTTCTCCTTTGGGGATGTGTCTGTCTGATCAGCAAGAGTCTTCAACTCTGACACTTTAGGTGTGATTCCAAACCGATTCCAAAAATCAATTCCCAGATATAGCGATTGCTCTAACGATGGCACTATATACAAAACTAAATTATGCTCTTTAACGTTGAATTTAACCTGGGTATAAATATATCCCAACACTCTTTGAGGCTGTCCGCTGGCTGTATTTATCTGGGACGGAAAGTTGTAAAACTTCACAAAAGGATTAGTTAGTATTTTCTCCGACCCACACCCTAATACACTAACACTAGCTCCGCTGTCCAACAGACCCTTATATGGCATATTATTTATCAAGACATCAGCGTATGGCCTATTGTCCCCTATTTCGTCAGACAGCAGGGATGATATTATGGAGAATCGCATGTCCCGCCGGCGGTCCCAATATTGTTTAGAGCGATTTGCTCTTTTCGTCGTCTTTAGTTGAGCTAGTTTACAAAAATGACTTGGTAATTTTAATATCTCCTGCGAGCTAATTCCGGGTCGGTATTGCTCGCGGAATCCACTCTTCCCTTGTTGGGTGCTACTATTTTCGGCGGCACTTGACCCGCAACTCTCAAGATACCCCTCTGACCGTTTCCCGAACAACGAGCGCACCTTGGTTTAATTGTGCCTTTTAGCCCACATTTTTAACAAAATATTTCCGTCGCTGGCGTAGGACAATCCATGAATGTATGCCCAATGTCCAAACAATTGAAACATATAGGATGTTTTGATTGAGGTTGAGACTCAGTTGCAACCATAATTTCAAATCTCGGTAGGGTATCACCAGCTGTTCCTCTTGTTGCTTGTATGGCCGCTATGGAACACTCGACGGTTGGTTCTGGAGTGAAACCCTCTTCCCGAGAATAGTCACTTTTGAACTGTTGAGCACATTCACTGATGCCGAGCTCATTAACCCCTCTTCTCCAAATCGGTACCGGGTCCGGAACAGATCTGAACCGCTTCAATGTCTCTTCCCAGGCGGTACAACTTTTGATCAAGTCGTTGATGGTATCAAAATGACGATCTGTCAAATGATATTGAAGGGCGGGTTTCATATTCATTCTTAACAATTGAATCAGTTCCTCGTCCCCGTATGGGGTTTGACATTGAAGGGTTAATGTCCAAACGCTATGGTAAAATTCCATAAAGCTTTCATTGCTTTGTTGTTTACGAGATTCAACAGACCGTCTAATTTCGAAGTTTGTTCTACGATCTTCGAATCTTTGCACGAAATCCCGCTTTAATTCCGGCCACGTAGCCAACGGATAAAGTTTTCGATAACTCCAATACCACTGTAGCGCGATATCTTTTAGCACGTGATAAAAGTCAGATAATAATGCTTCATCGGATAGCCGCATAGACGCTGCTACAGTCTCTAACTGAAATATAAACATTTTAACCGAGATATTAGACAACGATCCGTTAAAGCTAATTCCACTACGTGAAAGTTGTCGATTTGCATATTGACCATTGACTCGGTTCCTGGATATCATGTTCAGACGTACAGTGTGTAAATGTACTATTAAAGTTCTGATTCTGGTATCTCGATTGTTCTAGATAATTTTGTTCTGGTACCTCCCGAGGATGCTGGTGAGCATTATATCTCGGTACATCGGTCCTGAATACTGGACCTTGAGATCGAACTTGCCTTACGTTCGAATTCTCCACCTCTACTCAGGCTGAAGCCATTACCGGAGCACTTTTCGTGTGACCCAGCTGGGAGGATACCCTAGCCTGCAAGTTTGTTTGACTTTTATGTAACTCCTGCATTTGATGCCCAATACTTGTCAACTGCTCCATAATTAACCCTATCACTGGATCTCGTTCCAGAGTCTCCTCTTTACTTCACGAATTCATATACCCTTTTCTCTGTTCTTGCTCCATATGTTCTTCGTTTACGAATCCTCCAGAATTCGTCCTCTTGGCAATGTCTTCTTCTTCTATACGTTCAACTGATCTCCCAAACATTTGTGTTACGAGACTGTCTTGCTGTGGGTTAAGTTCGATGGGACTTCGCATTTCACGCATAGTTTGTAACTGTTTCTCAAGAGTCTCTAACGATTTTTGACATACCTGTAACGCATACAGCGCCTCATTTTGATATTTTGGTGATTTAAGTGCTCTTTCTAAACGTCCACGAACATGTAACAGGCTTGATTCGATCTGCTGGATTTTATCTCGCCGCAATTCTTCATTCTCCTCCTCCTCTGTTACCAACAAGATGTCCTGCTGTAATCGCAACAATTTTGTATTACAGACTTCGATTTCCACATCCGGTCTTTTAGATGCCCTGGTATGGATTTTTTCAGGGGCTTTTATCGTACCTAATTTTTCGGAGGCGATTTGGTAAAAGAGTGTTTCCACCGAGTCCGGCGTTCTCACGGGAATACCGCGTACTTCACACTCCACATCTACCTCATCTGACTTCAACATGGTAATATCTATGCTACGAACTTATTATTTAGTACTGACTGTGCTAATACTAACGACACTTTTGAGTGTCTTTACCTCAATTTGGGTGATACCTAAACTCAACCAAATTACTGACGAATATACAACAAAAATACGAATTAAGATCTGAACGACACAATATTAAACAGAATAGGGTGGGTGCTAAACATGAGTGAGAGCCACCGTCACCTCCCACAATCAACTACTAAACCAGAACGGGGTTATAACAAAAATTAATAAAAATAAAAATATAACCAATATAATTTTATAAATAATATAGTCCCAACTGATCTTCGACCATTGTACTTGACAATCAAACCAAGCCATACTGGGGAAGTCATACTAACTGGGCAAATCGAGTTAAAACTATATACAACTATACTACCATGTAACCAAAAATGTACTCCAAAAATCAACGAACTTGCGTGAATTCAAACGGCAACCAACACCGGAATACCACAAGAGACTGAATTAATACAAGAAATTGGAGATCAAACTGAAATCAACATACACACTAGAATCAGTATTACATTTTAATCATACAGGTTTCCTAGCAACATTTGCATGAATTCAAACAGCCTCTACTACCGGAATGCACCAAATGACGGAAATCTAACTGAGAAGAATAATTTGGAAAACCTAAACTTATTGATACATCCAGCTAATGAAATCCTACAGTAATAACTGGAAACGTATTCTAAATGTACCTTAATTTAAAATGAAACAAAAATTAAAAATTGAAATTGAAATTTGAAAACCAAAAGTATATAACACGACCTTGGCCGCCACTGTAACCGACAGGAAAGATTACTTGATAATAATCTCGTCGGTTAGCAGATCATGAGCCAGCGGTCTGACGTGGTCTAATCCAGCATTTGCCAAGTCTGACATTCTTTGTCCCCCACGACCCCTCACTGAAGCCTAGCCGGCTATCACGACCGCGTCAGACCGCTGGCTCATGATCTGCTAACCGACGGGATTATTATCAAGTAATCTTTCCTGTCGATTACAGTACCAAATCACGGGTGGCGCCCACGAAAACAATAACTATCGCCAGGCTGGAGCTGTTGGCTGCCAAATTGCTAGCTGATTTGGTGTATTTACTACAGAGCGAGGTTTTGAATAACATCATGACTTCAGCAGTATATTATTGGACCGATTCTTTATTCTGTCTATGCTGGTAAATAAGGAGCCCCAAATTCAACAATTAACTAAAATTGTGTGCTGGCGTCACATCCCAGGTTAAATGAACCCAGATATCGGAATTCGTGGTGTTATGCCGAGTGAGCTCTCCAATTATAGTATATGGCCCTGAGTTCCTGTACCAAAATTATGAAAATTAGCCCCCTCCGCACAATTGGGGCGACAAAACTTGTAAATTCCCTAATGGGGGAACCTATTCGAGATGTGATTACCGACTCAAAGAGCTTCTCCAGCAACTTCAGGCTTATTCGACGAAGCTTTGTTTTTGTAATGCGTTTTATTAAAGGGTGCCGCGCTCCCATGATGACAAAGAACGAGCGCTTTACTAATTACTTTTACCATGACATAAGTTAGGTCACTTTACACAAAGATACAGTCACCAACTTATTCGGAAGAAACCGGGGTCAAATATCAATTCAGGCCGTTTCACTCAGCTCTTAAGAATCTAATTCGAGTCGGATGAAGAATCAAGAAGGGTGATCATCCATTTGGAGCTCGTCATCAAATACTTCTTCCCCAAAACCATCGATTTTGCAATTCATTAATCCAATATATTCATCTTTACAGGATTTTGCATTCAGGTGGTAGTAACAAGTGTTATCACAAGTGTAGTCACAAGTGTAGCCATAGGTAAAAAATGTAGTAAAAAGTGTAGTAACAAGGTAAGTCATAACAAGCTTAGTAACAAGTGTAGCAACAAGTGTAGTCACAAGTATAGTCACAAGTTTAGTGCAAGAGTAGTAACAAGTGTAGTAACAATATTGTAGTAGCAAGTGGAATTACAAGTGAACTAACAAGTGTAGTAGCAAGTGCAGTTACACGTGTATTCACAATAATGTAGTAACAAGTGTAGTCAAAGTGTATTAACAAGTGCAGTCACAAGTATAGTCACAAGTGTAGTAACAAGAGTTGTCACAAACTCACAAATGTAGTAACAAGTGTAGTAAAAGTGTAGTCACAAGTGTAGTCACCAGTAGTAGCAATTGTAGACATAACAAGTATTGTTACGGGTATAGTCACAAGTGTAGTAACAGGTGTAGTCACTAGTTTAGCCACAAGCTTATTAGTTTCAAGTGTAGTGTCAAGTGTAGCAACAAGTATTGTAACAAGTGTAGTAACCACTGTAGTAACAAGTACAGTAAAAAGTGTAGTCACAAGTGTAGTAACAAGTGTAGTTACAAGTGTAGTTTCAAATGTAGTAATAAGCGTTGTAAGAAGTGGAGTCATATGTGTAGTGTAACAAGTGTAGTAACAAGTGTAGTCACAAGTATAGTCACAAGTGTAATTGCAAGTTTAATAACAAGTGTAGTGGCAAATGTACTAACAGGTCTAATCACAAGTGTAGTAAAAAGTGTAGTAACAAGGGTTTTAACAAGTGTAGTCATAGCTGTAGTGTAACAAGTATAGTAACAAGTGTAGTCGCAAGCATAGTCAGTGTGGTCTCAAGTGTAGTAGCAAGTTTAGTAACAAGTGTAGTAACAAGTGTAGTGACAAGTGTAGTAAGAAGTGTAGTAACAAGGGTCTTAACAAGTGTACTCATAGCTATAGTGTAACAAGTGTCGTAACAAGTGTAGTCACAAGTATAGTCACAAGTGTAGTGCAAGAGTAGTAAGAAGTGTAGTAACAAGTGTAGTTGCAAGTGTAATCACAAGTGAACTAACAAGTGTAGTAGCAAGTGCAGTGACACGTGTATTCACAAATGTAGTAACAAGTGTAGTCAACGTGTATTAACAAGTGCAGTCACAAGAATAGTCACAAGTGTAGTAACAAGTGTAGTAACAAGTGTAGTAACAAGAGTAGTAACAGGTGTAGTCACAGGGATGTTTTTATTGACGAACGTAAGATTAAGGCAAATGTATCCCAAAGTCGACGGGTTAGATAGAGTATTAAGGGCGTGAATAATATTAAGAATTATTATTTTATAATCCACATTGTCCCTTTTCGTATTGAAACGAATTAAGTTTCTTAATTAATATCGTTAGTCAGTTGTATGTACATAAGAGTAAACGAATTATCGGTTATGTTTATTGAAAACGATTGTATCAAAAACCGATTTTTTCGTATAAAAAAAAATCCCCAAGCAGTACACATACAATCAACTTTGAGTTATAAGCACGCGCACAATAATTGGGTGCTTTACCCGTTATTCTTACAAAATGTGTACACGCTTGTTTGTACTTAAAGTAATAATGCGTGGGCTCGTTGGATATCATTGGGTTGGCCAACAATTTTGTTTAACTGATACCAACCAACAAGGGAACCAACACTATGATCGCCGATATTACGTCCTCGGTCCATCTCCACTAGGCCTTCGAGTATTTAGAAGAGCAACGAGTTCCAGTCGGTACTCTTTCATTCTCGTGATAAGGCCCTCGAATTTGGTTGCCATGGATAGAGTGACTTCTTCTACAGCCAAAATCAACTGTAATCTGACTTACCTACACATAGAGTAGCCATTTCGTTTGTCTACAAATAGCCTGTTAAAACATCAATTTTTTTAACGATTTTTTTAAGGATCAATGCTGCCGCCTCCACGTTACAATATTTGGCCAATACACCATCAAATAAATTTGTTCATCGTATATGATGCGTTTACCGCGCTTAATTTGAAAAAAAAAACTGTCGTACATGAGTAATTTTCAAACACATATGTCACGTGTATTCATGTTTATCTGCCGGAGTATTTGTCAAATAATTTTGCATCCGGTTTAATTTAAGAAGGTACACTATTATTTTAGAAGTTAAACATCCAGAAAATTATACGTAAGAATTATGCGGTCAAACATATGACCGCTTAAATCAATATACACAATTCATCATCCTTCACGTTAATTTAATAACAATTGATAAATAATAACTATGGTATTTGATAATATGTAATGTGAAAAAATGTAATTGTTTTATATCAACAAACGAGTAATTGTTGAAACTTAGTTTGTTTAAATCGGAATGTAAATATTGAGTGATCATTTTAAAATTCTTTGAATATTATCTAGAAGAACTGATTGATAAAATAATCGTCGTTTCTTAGGTTATATTCTAATCATGTTTTATCATGTAGTCTTGATTATAATAATTTATCTCTTTTAACATTACTAAATTTTATGAAAACGCTTCAGTATTAGAGCAGTCTTCTTTTCTAAGTTTCTAGAGCATTTTGTGAATCTCTAAATATGGTTGTCGGTTTGAATTGGTTGAAACTGCAAGTACATTCTGTGGACGAATGATCAACCGCATGGTCGATCGAATGTTACACCATAGTCTTAAACTTATTACTAACCAATCCTCTTAAAGGCAAATTCCACTCATTTTTAACACCTCTAACCATGAAGTGGACACGGTCAGCAAATTCCTGCCATGAGTATTCCATCTATGGGTTCGAAAAATGTTTTTTCTAATCTTCCATGTGTTGTTACACACGAGATGGCCATTTTTTGGTACTTTGGCCAAAAGTTTGGTACTTTTGGTCCACAAATTCAAATATTAATGTTACGGTACAACTAGGATTTTTGACCGTGTCACCCCAAACCCCACAATCAAATTTACCTTTACCGGCTTTGAGCTCAGGTAAATGCCGCACGGGAAGACAATAAGCGGTTGAGAAACATAAATTTAAATACTTTAAGCTGTGGAAACGCAGCTCGCTGTTACACTCCCAATCTCAAGTAACATTTTATGACCAAAATATTCTTGCTCTATGGTAGAAAGTTTATTTTTTTCGAGTTTATACATTTTTTCGATATTTTAGTAGTTAACAAACCAAAAGCAAAAAAAAAATTAAGTGTGTCAAAGTTAACTCGCATACACACGGGAATCGGAAGGCATGTTATAATAAGATCGTAAATGGGTGTAGTTAAACTGAGGTAACATTTTGTTCAAAATATCTCAGCTGGAAGTGGACTGTACTTTTATTTTATTATTACTGGATATAAAAGTGGCGTAACTTGCTTTCGTGTTTTTTTTTTTTTTTTTTGTACTATAGAAGGCACATACATTCATAATTCCAATTAAACAGAAAAATCGAATAGTATCGTAGATTCGAGTGTCTAACACAAAGAGATTTTACTTCTCCACATCAATGATTAACAATATTCACAATAATTAATTAGCATTGTTTAATACATATTTACGCAAGATATTTACGAAGAAATATGTTGAAGAATAGCTAAGTACAAACGAGTACATGCATTTTAAAACGTGATCAATGTTAGTTTTTCACGGCCATAAAAAGACACAGTACATCTTAACATTATTACTAAAGTTTATATGTTGTAATATAAACAAGTAAGATGCATGTTGTATTATATATATACGTATAAATATGTTACCTAAATACATACCTGGCAGTTCATTGCCTGTTAAAAATGTGTTGTTTATTTTTAACAACCTTCGGTGATAATTGATTTTAATATTTCTTAAGCGGAACACTTTATATTGGTCAAGGGCTGATGTAGGTATGCAATTAATTTGTTTTCTAAATGTTTAATTATAAAATCTAATTTGTAATGAGACATACCTAAAGCAACAAATTTATTTATAACAGTTTATTATGTATGTTAAGTTAGCCCGAAAAAACCTTTCAGCCCGAAAAAAATCTTTTCAGAATGTGTCTTTGCTATAAATCTAAAGTGTCTTAGCTTCCAGCCCGAAAAATTGAAAATTAGTACATAAAACGAAAATTCAGCCCGAACAATTTTTAGTTGGAAAAATATGATAAAATTAAAAATAAACTTTGTTCATTATAATTTAGGCACTATTAATTAAAACATAAATATTAAAATTTAATATAAAATTATTGAAACACTCAATTAAATTGTTTAATAGTATCTATGCGATGGCGATAAGGGTGATTTAAAGAATTATTTCCATTGTAACTGACTTGGGCCAGAAACTTTGATACATCAAACGCTGTGGTGAAACTCACAGGGATTGATCTATATAACGGGATGTGGCATGGACACAGAAGGGCCCTTAGCCACGTAAAACTACAAGCCCGATATCTATGCGATGGCGAGAAGGGTGATTTAAAGAATTATTTTCATTGTAACTGACTTGGGCCAGATACTTTGATACATCAAACGCTGTGGTGAAACTCACAGGGATTGATCTATATAACGGGATGTGGCATGGATACAGAAGGGCCCTTAGCCACGTACAACTACAATCCCGATATCTATGCGATGGCGATAAGGGTGATTTAAACAATTACATTTACATCACCTTTTTAGAATATATATTTTATATATAACCCGCAAGCCCGTTACAGTTTTCGAAGCCGTTAGCCTCTACAATTCTAAGTTAAATTAGTCGTTGTCATTTTATTTTAATGTAAAATCTGTAAAAGGTTAATAAAAACATTATTATCATAAATAAAGAGTATTTTGAAAACAAGATTATGAGAAACAAGATTTTCTCCAAAAATCTCCCTACCTTTGCCGTACGTCTATATCACGTACGTAATACATTTTGGGTTAAAAAAAATCAATAAGTTATTCTTTTGGATGTGGAGGGCGAACCTTACTTACATTAAATGAGCGTGAGCAACGTACAGTTCTGTTAAGTTAATCACCTAAGCCTGCCATGCACGCTTTAAAATATACCATTAATGATACACGGTAATCTTGTTCAAAGATTCCATTGTATGGAATCTGGTCACGGCAAATTCGCTGAACAAAGCAAAATCGCACGGCTTTGTCACTGAAAAGTTTGAATACAGCGGTTCTATTATTTTATGTATTCTACTTTTTTATCTATTTATTATAATTAAAAATTCGGGGTGGGCTGTGTTTTCTACACGGCCGTAGGTGTTTTCCATGATAACGTTTATACGCAGTGAGAGTGAAGACTGAACATATTTAATATTTTAATTTAAAATTAATTAACCGCCATTTTTCCTTGACGCAAATTTTGACAATTGAATTGCTCCGACTAGGTGAAGCATTACCTCGGCTACAGTGCTCTCAAGCATTGTAAATCGCTATCATGTAGTTCTAATTTCAATTAAAATTTATGTGGATATTAATTATTTTAACTTAGAATAAATTAGCCACCACTGTTTCTTTACGCAAAAATTTACAAACTCCGATCTCTGGTCGGATGAGCCATTCTCTCGCTACAGTGGATCAAGCATTTATATCGCTGGAAATCAGAAGCACGATTACACAAAATTGGTATAGTAGAAACTCTGCCACATGATTAGACAAAAATGATAATATTTTGTTAGATTGTTTTGAACTAGAATTTGCGTTTTGTTTCATGTTCCCAGCTAGTGCGGTTCAAAAGATATTTCGCATAATCAAAAATGTTTAGGGTGGCCCGTTTTCTATGCCGGTGAGTGTAGTTTTTAAGCTATTTTATTTTATTTTATTTATACAGAGAAAAAAAGTCTACAAATTTGACTTGAACTTATAACTTATTGAACAGGGTAGAATGAAAATTAAATTAAATACATAAAGAGAGTTAAAATTGACATACAAATATTTTTAGGTTGGAGCATAATGTTGCTTCAACCTACGTTTAGAGCTGCGTCTTTGCTTAAGTAAAAATCGAACAGATGGTCGATTTTATAAAAACTCCTCGATATCATGTTTACCGGTTCGTTGTTGTTTTGGGGCTGCGAATGCTATAGCTGCTTATGCTAAATTTATGCTTAGTGGACTGTATCAAAGTAGCACTCGCTGTACACAATTTTTACTTCTTCACTTTTTTTAATAAAATACAGAATTTATTTTATGCTGCACGACTAATTTTTTATTTATTTTCTTTATTATTTTTCGACTCGACTTGACAACTTGAATTCGGCAACTGAACTGACACAAATTGTTACAATATTTTTCTTTTTATAAAGCTTAAAGCTAACCATAAATTTAGAACAGAAAAACGTCTAAGATAACAATTTTAACTTATAATAATTTACAAGAGATGGCACTAGTGATAAATAAAGATATTACATAAAATTTGTCAACAATTTTACAAATGTCAATTATTTGCTATTTGTTTTGATTTGGTGTAAGTAGACAAATTTTTTACAATAATTACTTTAAATTGCTGATAATTTTTATAATTTTAGATAAATGGGATACAACATAATTAAGCTAAGTATAATTTAGTTACATAAACAATTACAATAATAATAATACATGATTTTTTAATTTCAGATACACAATGATAAAATTGGACATCCAGCTGGAGTTTTGTATTTTTCCCTTGTGTACTTTTGTATGAATACAGTGTGTTTTTAAATAACTAGTGTTTTATTTGAACTTTGCGGGGAATTATTTAACTGGCCTATGCGCTACCGAAACATACCGCCGGCGTTGAAACATAGTTTTAATTTACTGGAAGTATGCATAATTTTTGAATAGGACGCTTGTATACGCCGCCCGCAGTTTTAATTGTGGCTACTCGCACTATATCATCACTGCCCGGATGTAGCTGAACAACCCGACCAATTGTCCACCTCGTCGAAGGTAAATGCTCGTCCTTTATAATGACTATGTCGTCGAGTTTAATATTTTCATGCTTCTTAGTCCATTTAGTTCTGCGTTGCAAGCTGGTTAAGTAATCTCGGTGCCAACGGATCCAAAAATGCTGTTTCAGCTTCTTGATTATCTCCCATCTGGCGTTCGCTGATAATTTTTTGTTTAGCAGATCATCCTCGGGTAGTGTATGAAGTGCTCGACCTATTGTGAAATGTGCCGGCGTTAAAATTAGGTCATCTATATCATCGGATGATGAAACATTTGCACATATAGGACGAGAGTTCAGGATACTCTCAATGCCGGTCATCAAAGTGCCAAATTCCTCAAGTGACATTATGGAATCACCAACGACTCGTTTGAGATGAGTCTTCGCTGACTTTACGGCTGCTTCCCATAGCCCATTCATGTGAGGAGCACCTGGCGGATTAAAATGCCATACAATTTCTTGCCTTAAAAGAGAAGAACTGATATTAGACTGGTTTGTTTTTAAAAATTGGTATAAGTCTTTTAATAGTTTGTTGGCGCCCGAAAAATTGGAACCATTATCGCTAAAAAGCGCTCTGCACAACCCTCGTCTTGCGGTCATCCGGCTTAGAGCCGCAAGAAAACTTGCCGAAGTTAAATCGCCTACAATTTCAATGTGTGCTGCCTTCGTGCTGAGACAGACAAATAAGCATATGTATGTCTTGACTGCATGTTGTCCTCTTCTTCGCATGGGAGTCACGCTAAACGGGCCGGCGTAATCGACGCCAACATTTACAAATGCATCAGCGTATGTAACTCTGTCTGCTGGGAGATCGCCCATTAGCTGTAACTCGAGCGTTGGTTTCTGCTTCACACATTGTACACATTTATGTATGATTTCTCGAATGACATCTTTGGCCCGTACAATCCAGTATTTGCTTCGTAATAGGTTGCTGGTTAGATTGATACCGGCGTGATAGAATTTTTTATGATAATCTCGTACAACTGCTTTAGTGACGACAGATTTACAAGGCAAGATAATTGGATGTCTTGTATTATATGGTGCTGCTGATTTGCTGAGTCTGCCACCAACTCGTAGGATCCCTGCTTTATCGACAAATGGATTTAACGTTTTAAGATTGCTTGATTTATGTATTGGCAGTCGCTTTGTCAGATTTTTCAGATCTTCGTTAAATGATATAGCTTGTTCAAAGCGAATTATTATCCCGGCTGCTTCGTCGACATCTGACGGTAGTAATGAACCAATGCTTCGCTGTATTTTAGATACCTGACAATTGCGCGAGAATCGTATCATCAATGCTAATATTTTCGACATTTTATAGAAGCTGGAATACTTTTCGACGATATCTTGGATGACGTTGCTCGACATAACTATCTTAAAAGCAAACGTCTCGACTTTTGCTTCTTCATTTGTGCCGTACGAGACACGTTGTAACGGCCAATTTGCATTGGGTTTCTCCAGCCACGAGGGACCCTTCCACCACTGGCTATTTTTCATTAGTTCGGTAGCATCTATGCCCCGGGACGCGCAGTCTGCAGGATTATCCGCTGAACTCACATGCTTCCAACGGTCTCTTTTGAAATGAGTCAAAATTGAAGCTGTGCGATTGGCGACGAACGTTGGCCACTTTCGGGGATGCGTGGATAGCCAATCGAGTACAATCTTTGAGTCTGTCCATAGCGTCGCACTTTCAATACTTAAGCACAACGCGTCTTGAACAACCAACATAAGTTTTGTGAGCAAAAAGGCACCATTTAGCTCTAATCTAGGAATACTCAGCTGATTTATTGGTGCTACTTTAGTCTTCGCTGCTATTAAATGTGTGACTGTTGTGCCTTCACTGGTGGTGCGGATGTATACCGCTGCGGCATATGCCCACTGACTAGCGTCACAGAATCCGTGCAGCTCAACCTCTTTATGGGACCCAAGCCATCGTGGAATTCTTATGTGTTGAAGACTCTCCAAGTCTTGGCGTAATTCTACCCAATGGTTATGCGTTGGGGCTGGTAGTTCATCATCCCAGTCGATAGCTTGCAGCCAAGTGCTTTGAAATAGTATTTTTACTCGTACAATCGTAGGGGACAGCCAACCCAGTGGATCAAAAATTCTGCTCGACTCGGATAACATCGATCTTTTAGTGTGTTTTGATCGGCTTTCAAAATTCGTGGCAAAGTAAAATTCATCTGTCTGGGGACTCCATTCCAACCCCAAGAGTTTTGTTGCTTCTGGATGCTCTGCGATTTTCAAGCTGCTTGTCTTAACGTTTGTCTCGCAAATATTCTGCCGAATTTCTTCATCATTTGAAGACCATTTTCTCATGTTGAACTTTGCTGAGTACAGAATTTTCGAAATGCTCTTTTTTAATTCCATCACTTCTTGCTTTGAATCTGCGCCCGTCATCAAGTCGTCCACGTAAATATCACGTTCTATTGCTATCGCTGCTGCTTTATTCTGCTCGTGACTCGATATTGCTAGTTCTTTCAGGCATCTTGTTGACAAAAATGACGCTGATGCTGTTCCGTATGTTAGCGTTTTCAGTCGATAATGCCGTATTGGTTGATTTTTATTAGCTCGCCAGACAATATTTTGCATTTTCGCGCTCTCTGCATCGACTAACACCTGGCGGTACATTTTTTCTATGTCCCCAATTAAAACAAATTGATGCTGGCGAAAACGCAGAATTATGTCCATTAAAGATGATTGTACTATCGGCCCTACACGCAAGACGTTATTTAGTGATTTGCCGGTATTTGACTTGGCTGACGCGTCAAATACAACACGTAATTTAGTCGTTGTGCTAGCTGTTTTAATAACGCCATGGTGTGGGAGATAATACTGCTGCTGAGATAATTGGTCGCTAGCTATTTCTTCCATATGACCCAATTCTTCATACTCCTTCATAAAGTCGGCGTATAAATCGCGAAATATACTATCCCGCTCAAATCTCCGCTCCATTGCTCTCAATCGACATTCTGCTAAGTGTAATGACGACCCAACGGTACTGGGAGACTCGGAAAATGGTAACTGAACGATAAATTTACCTTCTGAACTTCTTGCGGTGGTTGCACTAAATAATTCTTCACACTTTTGCTCATCATCTGATAACTGAGGTTTCATTGGCACTGATTCGACTTCCCAAAATGCGCGTAATGATGCGTCAATGTCGAGCAGTATGCTGAAACAAGCTGAGGCAGTTTCCTGCTGATGATCAAATCTTCCTGCTACCACCCAACCTAGTGATGTTTCTTCTGCAATCAATTGATTATTTAGCTGTAATCTTTTCCCTCCTGTTACGGCATAGTATATTTCAGTGCCAAGTAAAACGTCAATTGAACCACTCCGATTAAACTGGGGATCGGCTAGTGTCAATCCTCTTAGCTGCTCACACTGAAATGGATTGAAATTGCTGGATGGAATGGACGATGCTATTTTTGGGACGACGAATGCTTCAACCTCCAATTGCGGATAATGATTTTTGAGTGGCTGCAACGAAAGACGCACTTTGCCTCTCGAACATCCAAGTTTTGTGTCCCCAAGACCCTTCATCAACATTCGACCATTTGTTCTTCGCAGCCCTAGCTTCTGAGAGCATTCCTCGGTAATGAACGATTCTTGGGACAATGAATCCAACAGAGCTCTGCAATTGGTTTCACTTCCATCACTGCATTTCAGTCGTACTATTGCTGTTGGCAATATGACTTGAGACGTCATCATAACCTGGTAACTATTTGAGGAACTGGATGGATTTGCCTCAATGGGTGAGTTTTCTTCCGTTGAATTATTTTTAACTTCTTCTGGAGGACGCGCTACTTCTTCTCTGTGTAACATGGTGTGATGCTTACGTCGACAATGATGACATCTGGCTTTAGACCTACACGTCTTAATGCTGTGGTTGAAGTTGAAGCAATTAAAACATCTTTTTTCAGTTTTTATTACTTCTTCGCGCTTGGATACAGAAAGCGCCTTAAATGTCTCGCAATCGAAGAGTTTGTGATCATTGCTTTTGCACAGAGGACATGATAGTGGTGTAGTATTGCTGCTGGCCGTTGTAGCGAAGGCATTAGATTTAACAGGATTGATCGTGGGAGTTCTAACCGCCTTTTTTGCTGAGTATGCTTTCAAGGACTCCAATGCATCCGTACGACTTTCCAAAAATTCGAAGAATTCAGATAATGTAGGGAAATCCTTGTTTTCTATGTCTTGCTGTGACCATAATGTTTGCGTTTCCAAATCGAGTTTGTTCAGAAGAATGTAGATCAGCCACGGATCACGCTGTTCCGCTTTTGTCCCTAAACATTTGAGACCACGAAGTGCTTCATCTGACGTATCAAGTAACGATCGGATATTTGCTGCTGTTGGAGTACTGATCGATGGCTGCTTCAAAAATGTTTCAATATGTGACGTGATAGTGTGACGTTTCTTGTCGTACCGATTGATAAGCTTTTGCAACGCTTCGTTGTAGTTGGCTTCCGTTATATTAGTATTGCGTAGAAACCGTTCTGCATCACCTCGAAGAAAACTTTTCAAATACTGAAATTTTTGCGATGAAGTTAGATATTCTTTCTCGTGTATCGTAGACGAAAATAAATCGAAAAATGTTTGCCATTCTTTGTATGCCCCACTAAAGATAGGAATATTGATTTTGGGCAGCTTGACGTCGGCGGTACTATTATGTGATACGTTTACCGTATCATGGTGCATGTGGTGTGATACTCCTTCTGCTACGCTTTTTTTCCGAATCCACGAATTGAGCCCTGAAAGCACAGTATAGTAATTGTCTTCAAAAGGGCCAAGGTCGGACTCCTCAGTTGGATCGCACCGAATAATTTTCTCTTCCAGAATCATAAATTGGTCAAAGATTTCTTGCGCTCGTCCTGCTCTCGTTTTCAGCTGATCAATATCTGGAACATTATCGCTTTTCACCTCACTCACAAAATTTAGCAATTTAGTCATGCTGCCCTTCTGACTAGCACGCAGTTTCTTTAGAATATCTAATTCACTCATCGCTGTCGCCTGATTTTCACTCGGTATTTGAAAAAATGCGCAGTATACTATTAAATTGATTGGGTATGCTTGATAATTTCGAGCTTGTATCACTTCACACAATAAATGTTAATTCACTAAGCTAATTATTGCACTGTTAGCTATTAACGCACTTGATTACCAATAACCGCGAATACAGTTCGACACACGATAATTATTAATAAATATTGACGAAACACGCAAGCGAATTTTTATAAATAAATATTAACGGCACAGTGTTTATTTGTCTTTAATTGAATTATTTATTTATTTCAATAAATATATATGGCTCGATATTAAAATTGAAAAGCAAATAATAATAAAATGTGTCCACTTATCTGAATTAGCGTGCTCCACCGCGTGGTTTTTTCTTCTAGAATGTGGTTCCCGTTATATGCCGAATTTACCGATACAATATCGATTCTTCTAGATAGTTGCTTAATTTATGCTCAATTTGCCGGTTTAAATTGGATTCTTCTGTATGGCTGCTTAATTTATTCCAATTTACCGATAGCTGCTTAATTGATGCTGAATTTACCGTTGTTTCGAGACACATCCGGCTCGAAGGACCAAATGTTTTGGGGCTGCGAATGCTATAGCTGCTTATGCTAAATTTATGCTTAGTGGACTGTATCAAAGTAGCACTCGCTGTACACAATTTTTACTTCTTCACTTTTTTTAATAAAATACAGAATTTATTTTATGCTGCACGACTAATTTTTTATTTATTTTCTTTATTATTTTTCGACTCGACTTGACAACTTGAATTCGGCAACTGAACTGACACAAATTGTTACAATATTTTTCTTTTTATAAAGCTTAAAGCTAACCATAAATTTAGAACAGAAAAACGTCTAAGATAACAATTTTAACTTATAATAATTTACAAGAGATGGCACTAGTGATAAATAAAGATATTACATAAAATTTGTCAACAATTTTACAAATGTCAATTATTTGCTATTTGTTTTGATTTGGTGTAAGTAGACAAATTTTTTACAATAATTACTTTAAATTGCTGATAATTTTTATAATTTTAGATAAATGGGATACAACATAATTAAGCTAAGTATAATTTAGTTACATAAACAATTACAATAATAATAATACATGATTTTTTAATTTCAGATACACAATGATAAAATTGGACATCCAGCTGGAGTTTTGTATTTTTCCCTTGTGTACTTTTGTATGAATACAGTGTGTTTTTAAATAACTAGTGTTTTATTTGAACTTTGCGGGGAATTATTTAACTGGCCTATGCGCTACCGAAACAGTTGTCACCATAGTTTGTTCTGTGTTTATTCAAATGAAGGAACTCATGATCTCTTAAATTCCTACTCGGTGCCTTTATTTTAATCAATTCCAGTATGGATGGTGCATCGATTTGATCAGGTAAAATATTTCCAATAAACGAACACTTTAAAAGCTCTCATCTATTTGCCAATGTTGTCACTTGATAGGTTTTGCATCCAGTAGCATATGATGGTAATCGCTTCAGGTTAACGTGGTGCGGTAAGTCATGGTCGTAATCCCATCCGTCTTTACACGTTATATACCGTATAAACTTTTTTTGGACACTCTCGATTTTTCTGATAGGTTCGTCATAAAAAGGACACCAGATGTTGACAGCGTATTCAAGCTGAGATCTGGTATAGGCATAATACAGGATCTTGATTGTCTCGAGGTCATGGATATCCCCAGTCCAACGCTTAATAATACCAAGCATGGAATTGGCTCTAACAACGCATTGCTCAATATGCTTAGTAAAGCACATGTTTTCAACGAAAGTAACCCCTAGGGTTTTAATCTCGAATACTTTTTGTAAAAGTATGCCATTTATTTGATATTGTTGTGCAACAGAGTTAACTTTCCGATGGAACGATAAACTCTTACACTTGTTGATGTTGAGACTGAGGAGATTAGACTCACACCATTTCGCTAGATTGTCGATGTCCTCTTGTAGCTTATGGGTATCGCCGATGTTTTCTACTGTTTTAAAGATTTTGAGATCATCTGCAAACATTAAAACCTTAGAATGTTGTATTACTTCAGTAACGTCATTGATGAAAATTATGAAGATCCAAGGACCAACATGAGAGCCTTGTGATACTCCTGAAGTAGCTTGAATTGGTTCTGATCTTCTATTACTAAGCTCAATATACTGAATGCGATTACTCAAATATGATTTAAACCACGCAACAAACTGTTTAGAAAAACCGAATCTGTATAACTGTTCCAACGTTTTACAATGACTGATGGAGTCAAAGGCTTTGGCAAAGTCAGTATACACCACATTAACTTGCTTATGCATTTCAATTTCTTTAATGGTGTTGCTGGTAAATTCAATAAGAATTGTTGAAGTTGATCTCTTGGGTATAAAACCATGCTGACACTGTGAGATGAATCGAGGAACCAAAGATCTGAATCAGTTGCATACAACCAGTTCAAATAATTTGGGTATTGAAGATATTGATGTAATTCCTCTGTAACAAGAGACATCATTTCTTGCTCCTGTTTTGAAAATTGGTGTTACTCTTTTAGTAGCGATATATAGGGTTAGTGATATGTATGTATACTATGTATGTATGTAAGGTCTTTATAAGTTATAGGTGGAATATGTTTAATTTATTTGGTCACTTTCGAAAGTTTTTTTAGTTAGATCTTGGCTAGGTAAATTTAAGTTTGTATAGAAAGTTTCGATATCGAAATTTTTATATCGGGGATCTTTTGTAAATTACCATGTGTGGATTTACTTCAGTACTATGCGGATTTCTTGCAGTAGCTACATATTTTTTTAGATCATCGTATCGGCCCCATTTTCCTTTATATTGAGAATAACTAATAAAATGCCCCGAAACGGGTTCTTTTGAATTATTATTATTGAATTGTTCATAACTAACAAGTCCAATTAAATTATAAACTACATTGTCAAATATTAAAGTA
Source organism: Tipula helvola (assembly GCA_963556165.1). Lineage (NCBI taxonomy): Eukaryota > Metazoa > Arthropoda > Insecta > Diptera > Tipulidae > Tipula > Tipula helvola. The sequence continues at coordinate 190,478,389 of OY744483.1, read as the reverse complement.
GGTTCGATTTGACCAATTTTGATTTTCTGTCGGTTCTCTGTATGATATTCAGTATAAATGGATATTATTGGATGGTAGATTTTATTTTGAGGGTTCATTTTATTCAAACATACTGGGCAACCCTGAGTTGGAACTTCCTCTATACAACTATTTAAATTGGAGAACCCGACTTCCATTAATGTTAGCAAATTAACCAACAGATAATTTCTTTCTTCTTCAACTATGGTTTCACAACTTTGGCATTTTAACTGTACAGTTAGACTGGGAAGACTTTTTAGTACGTAACTCGAGACATCTAGGATATTACTATCGCAATTTTGTTGTACTCCAAAAATGTCAATTAGCATTTCTTTCCTATTGTCATAAGCAACTTTTAATCTATCCTCCAATAGATTCACAATCATATTGTTTACTCTTCCTTCTCTTATACCACTATTAGTTATACCCAAAGTGACGACTCCTGCAGCTAAGGATTGAATTAAGGAATCAAACCCACAGGTATTCGAGTAATAATCACAAGATATTGTTCCATTTTGTAGAACTGGCAATGTAGTTTTGCTGGTTACTCTATTTTTTATTAATGGCAAACATTTTTTCACTATTTTATTTAGACGTTTCGGAGTACTGAAATTACTATCGCCCTTCGAATTTTGGCTCAACAATTTGAATGTTGTAATTAATCGTTCTTGCGGCGATTGTTTACCAATTTCTTTAATATTTTTCAAATTAAAGGATGATGTCGGTTTATTTTTGGGAGTTGTGGCATCTTTAGATTTGCGTTTCCATACTGATTCACAAAATTGAGAATCATGAATTGTTAAATCTATGCCAGTTGATTCAAATATGTTTTGTTGCATTTCTGGGCCAGTAGTTTTACAAGTTTTATCCTTGTTTGTTTTTTTGGGGATACCAGCTATAATTTGTCGATGAATGGTAACATTACGTTCATGAATACTTCTGACAAAACGTCCGATTTTGGTTGGCATTTTACCAATATGTGGTGACGTTTTAAACCTGCGCTTTACAGTGGCAAAGTAATTCTCTACGTGACTGTTGCTATATCGCACACCATTATTTACAAGACCAGCCCATAATGGCAAATAAGCCATGTATTTTTTTAGTATTAAGTCTTGAAAATTATTATTGTAAAAACTATTAATTCCACCAACTATTGCAGAATTGTCTTCATTTAAACAAACCTCGTCCATAATTTTTTTTAAATCTTGAAAATACGGGCTTTGCACATATATTGGCCGGTATTATATATCTAATAATATATCTATGACTAAAACTAATTGACAAATTTGTAACTAGGTATCTATATGTAATTATAGATACCTAAATTTTTACTTACCGAATATTTATATTGTTGCACTTAAATTCACGGTTTCGCACACTACATACACACTAAATATACTTTTTTTAGACTTTATACAACACAGATATATTTTGAGATGGAACTATTTTATTATGTATAAATAACTGTTTCAGAATATAATAATGGTACAAATTTGAGTAATGAGACTGTATCAAAAAACTTATATCAGACTATCTTACAAATTATATAATACTATTTCACTTTGTCACTACTTCATAACTACTTAAGACTATTTTATAATTACTGCCCTTACTTGTAAGAATTTCCATTATATATCTGGAAAAACTTACAAGCTAAGCGGAAACATATCATCGCGGAACGTAACATTTTTAACGCGGAAAATACAATTTTAAAGAATCGCGGAAATTATGGAAAAATGTTATGTTGATGAATATGCTTGTTTTACGATTTTACAACTTTAAATGGCCTTGACAAATATTTACAATTATGCGCTTATTGTTTGTAATTTAATATTATGCAAACGCGACTTACTAATTATAAACTCACCTTCAAAGTTGTATGATCGTGAAAATTAGCTTATTATAAATTAAATTTAATAAATAAAGAGTGTTTCACAACACCGGGTTTTCTCTTTACATTTTTCTGGACGTTCTATGTCGGTAGTTAGATCAAAATGTATATCGCCTTCTATGATTAAATTAGATAAACAAATTAATGATTCTTGCACTTTTACAGTAATGAATCGTGATCTTAATATTATAGTTAGATCTTTCCATAATTCCTTAACAGCTTCATAATTTGTTGTCATGAACAACGATGCAAATATTTCCTTGATAATCTTGGAATTTGATGGATGTTTCGAGAAATACGTATTTATATCTTGCGCCATTGTATGTGTTAAATGAGCGCAACATAAAAATACTTTTACGGTGGATTCTCTGGTTTTGTAACACGAATTATTATTTATCCAGTTATGTGTGGCAGTAAGATATTCAATAATATCCATATCATTAAATGAACTCAGCACTGCATTCAATTCAGCAAAAGAAAAGTCGATTACCACTGCATTGAATACTGGCCATTTTTTTAAACTTCCCTCGACGTATAGCTTGAATGATTTAAGCCAGCCCCCAATTGAATCGATATTGTGGCTCGAACTTACCATATCAGTTAAAGGAAATGGCGATGATGTATCGTACTCACTAGTTTGGGCAGGTATTATTAGAGCATAATATAAAATAGTTGAGCATGGTTTGAACGGTGCTCGGATCAAACTACCTGTGGCGTCTAAATATACTGCCAAATCTATATTTTTGTAAGTTTCCCTCATTATTTTTAAAATATTATTTTGCATTGCGCTGTAGGTCATTACAATAAATGGGCGACGCATAATTTTCTGAATGTATTTATCATCGGTTAATACGCCCTTCTTCCACTCTTCATCTATATCAATGAAGTCATCACTATCATTGTCATTTGACTGCAATACCTCTGACCTTATTTTCCTCAACACATCATGGGTTTTTAATTTTTGTATTGTATTGTTATTTTGCACAAAATCAATGTCTTCTTCTTGCATTAGGATTTCAGCAACTTTCTCCACAGGTTTTTCTAATAGTTGCTTTTTATAGACATCTCGCGTATAACCTGACGCATAACTAAATTTTTTGGTGAGATGCACAATACGGTCATTGGTACTATGAACTTCAAATATGCCACGAAATAAGTTCTTATTAATAAGTTTGTACTTCCGACAGGTTGTGCTAAAAGTTCGATGGCCACAATACGTCCGTATAGTTAAATGATTTTTTGAAATATCGTAACCTTTAATTTTGATTAAACACCCAGTAATTTTTGTTAAATTTTCAATAATTACCGATCTGTACATATATGATTCCAATATTCGATCTTCAGGTAAAAATATTTGTTTCCAAACACTATCCGCAATACTTAACGTGAAATCGCATTTACTATAAACCAGCTTGCCACTTTTTTCCTTAATTCCGTTTAAATGTCTTTCACTCTGAGCATTATTACTACTATTTTGAACAGATACGGGTTTATGTTCGTAACATAAATTCGATATTACGTTCGGTGGTTCATTGAATTCGTCTGACAAAAGTTCGATTTGATTTTCAGCACAGTTAATGGCTAAGTTAGAAAATGAATTTGATTCAAAATCAATTGGATTAATATTAATTAATGGGGCTAATTCATCATCATTTTGATTTTGAAGTACAACTAATCTTGCACAATTGGTATGATTAATTTCACTAATATTTGGTTCTTCTATTGTATTAATGTTGTTTAGAACGAGATTGCTTCTAATATATCTGTACCAAATATTATATCTACAATTTCATACGATTTGAGCAATTATTCACTACTTTAATTGATTGACATAATAGCTCCATATTTTTACTATTATATTTGGACAACGTAAAATTAGTTGGTAGTTTCTCTATAGCATTTTGTACAGAATCCACGTTGATTGTACTTCTTTTCTTTTTATAATTATAACTAACACTTTTTTTATTTTGATGATCCATTTTGATAATAAAATCAAACCTATGATTTTAATAAATAGTGGATGATCTTAAAAAAAGCGGTTAAAATTTTATTAGCGAAGAATAATTTCTAATAGTTCTAATAAAACAATTGAATCGTTAGTAAAGAATATCCTATTATGAGTGCCGTGGTCAAATTTTGCAAGCGGGTAAATAATTTCAAACAAAAATAATCGAATCGTAATAGTAAAGAATGTCCTACTTAGAAAGCCGAGGTCAAATTATATAGCAAAACAACAAAATATTATGATCGGGTTTAAAGAGAGTCCAAAGAAAACGAAGGTCGTAGTTTTAAAAAAATCTTTTTATTAATAGCAAATGAAACACACAAAATAAACAAGAGAAAATACGAACAGTACAACGTCTGAATAAGTATTGAAACAAAATATAAAAAAAATTTCTTTTATACTCTTACCAAAATTTTATATTTAGCACGTGTTTTAATTATGTTTGTTTTGCTATTGAAAATTAAAAAATCTAAATATAAAAATGTACTGTAAAGTAACTCTAAATCTCTGTTCTCGCCATCGCATAGATATCGGGCTTGTAGTTGTACGTGGCTAAGGGCCCTTCTGTGTCCATGCCACATCCCGTTATATAGATCAATCCCTGTGAGTTTCACCACAGCGTTTGATGTATCAAAGTTTCTGGCCCAAGTTAGTTACCATGGAAATAATTCTTTAAATCACCCTTCTCGCCATCGCATAGATATCAGGCTTGTAGTTTTACGTGGCTAAGGGCCCTTCTGTGTCCATGCCACATCCCGTTATATAGATCAATCCCTGTGAGTTTCACCACAGCGTTTGATGTATCAAAGTTTCTGGCCCAAGTTAGTTACCATGGAAATAATTCTTTAAATCACCCTTCTCGCCATCGCATAGATATCAGGCTTGTAGTTTTACGTGGCTAAGGGCCCTTCTGTGTCCATGCCACATCCCGTTATATAGATCAATCCCTGTGAGTTTCACCACAGCGTTTGATGTATCAAAGTTTCTGGCCCAAGTTAGTTACCATGGAAATAATTCTTTAAATCACCCTTCTCGCCATCGCATAGATATCGGGCTTGTAGTTTTACGTGGCTAAGGGCCCTTCTGTGTCCATGCCACATCCCGTTATATAGATCAATCCCTGTGAGTTTCACCACAGCGTTTGATGTATCAAAGTTTCTGGCCCAAGTCAGTTACCATGGAAATAATTCTTTAAATCACCCTTCTCGCCATCGCATAGATATCGGGCTTGTAGTTTTACGTGGCTAAGGGCTCTTCTGTGTCCATGCCACATCCCGTTATATAGATCAATCCCTGTGAGTTTCACCACAGCGTTTGATGTATCAAAGTTTCTGGCCCAAGTTAGTTACCATGGAAATAATTCTTTAAATCACCCTTCTCGCCATCGCATAGATATCGGGCTTGTAGTTTTACGTGGCTAAGGGCCCTTCTGTGTCCATGCCACATCCCGTTATATAGATCAATCCCTGTGAGTTTCACCACAGCGTTTGATGTATCAAAGTTTCTGGCCCAAGTTAGTTACCATGGAAATAATTCTTTAAATCACCCTTCTCGCCATCGCATAGATATCGGGCTTGTAGTTTTACGTGGCTAAGGGCCCTTCTGTGTCCATGCCACATCCCGTTATATAGATCAATCCCTGTGAGTTTCACCACAGCGTTTGATGTATCAAAGTTTCTGGCCCAAGTTAGTTACCATGGAAATAATTCTTTAAATCACCCTTCTCGCCATCGCATAGATATCGGGCTTGTAGTTTTACGTGGCTAAGGGCCCTTCTGTGTCCATGCCACATCCCGTTATATAGATCAATCCCTGTGAGTTTCACCACAGCGTTTGATGTATCAAAGTTTCTGGCCCAAGTCAGTTACCATGGAAATAATTCTTTAAATCACCCTTCTCGCCATCGCATAGATATCGGGCTTGTAGTTTTACGTGGCTAAGGGCCCTTCTGTGTCCATGCCACATCCCGTTATATAGATCAATCCCTGTGAGTTTCACCACAGCGTTTGATGTATCAAAGTTTCTGGCCCAAGTTAGTTACCATGGAAATAATTCTTTAAATCACCCTTCTCGCCATCGCATAGATATCGGGCTTGTAGTTTTACGTGGCTAAGGGCCCTTCTGTGTCCATGCCACATCCCGTTATATAGATCAATCCCTGTGAGTTTCACCACAGCGTTTGATGTATCAAAGTTTCTGGCCCAAGTCAGTTACCATGGAAATAATTCTTTAAATCACCCTTCTCGCCATCGCATAGATATCGGGCTTGTAGTTTTACGTGGCTAAGGGCTCTTCTGTGTCCATGCCACATCCCGTTATATAGATCAATCCCTGTGAGTTTCACCACAGCGTTTGATGTATCAAAGTTTCTGGCCCAAGTTAGTTACCATGGAAATAATTCTTTAAATCACCCTTCTCGCCATCGCATAGATATCGGGCTTGTAGTTTTACGTGGCTAAGGGCCCTTCTGTGTCCATGCCACATCCCGTTATATAGATCAATCCCTGTGAGTTTCACCACAGCGTTTGATGTATCAAAGTTTCTGGCCCAAGTTAGTTACCATGGAAATAATTCTTTAAATCACCCTTCTCGCCATCGCATAGATATCGGGCTTGTAGTTTTACGTGGCTAAGGGCCCTTCTGTGTCCATGCCACATCCCGTTATATAGATCAATCCCTGTGAGTTTCACCACAGCGTTTGATGTATCAAAGTTTCTGGCCCAAGTTAGTTACAATGGAAATAATTCTTTAAATCACCCTTCTCGCCATCGCATAGATATCGGGCTTGTAGTTTTACGTGGCTAAGGGCCCTTCTGTGTCCATGCCACATCCCGTTATATAGATCAATCCCTGTGAGTTTCACCACAGCGTTTGATGTATCAAAGTTTCTGGCCCAAGTTAGTTACAATGGAAATAATTCTTTAAATCACCCTTCTCGCCATCGCATAGATATCGGGCTTGTAGTTTTACGTGGCTAAGGGCCCTTCTGTGTCCATGCCACATCCCGTTATATAGATCAATCCCTGTGAGTTTCACCACAGCGTTTGATGTATCAAAGTTTCTGGCCCAAGTCAGTTACCATGGAAATAATTCTTTAAATCACCCTTCTCGCCATCGCATAGATATCGGGCTTGTAGTTTTACGTGGCTAAGGGCCCTTCTGTGTCCATGCCACATCCCGTTATATAGATCAATCCCTGTGAGTTTCACCACAGCGTTTGATGTATCAAAGTTTCTGGCCCAAGTTAGTTACAATGGAAATAATTCTTTAAATCACCCTTCTCGCCATCGCATAGATATCGGGCTTGTAGTTTTACGTGGCTAAGGGCCCTTCTGTGTCCATGCCACATCCCGTTATATAGATCAATCCCTGTGAGTTTCACCACAGCGTTTGATGTATCAAAGTTTCTGGCCCAAGTCAGTTACCATGGAAATAATTCTTTAAATCACCCTTCTCGCCATCGCATAGATATCGGGCTTGTAGTTTTACGTGGCTAAGGGCCCTTCTGTGTCCATGCCACATCCCGTTATATAGATCAATCCCTGTGAGTTTCACCACAGCGTTTGATGTATCAAAGTTTCTGGCCCAAGTTAGTTACCATGGAAATAATTCTTTAAATCACCCTTCTCGCCATCGCATAGATATCGGGCTTGTAGTTTTACGTGGCTAAGGGCCCTTCTGTGTCCATGCCACATCCCGTTATATAGATCAATCCCTGTGAGTTTCACCACAGCGTTTGATGTATCAAAGTTTCTGGCCCAAGTTAGTTACCATGGAAATAATTCTTTAAATCACCCTTCTCGCCATCGCATAGATATCAGGCTTGTAGTTTTACGTGGCTAAGGGCCCTTCTGTGTCCATGCCACATCCCGTTATATAGATCAATCCCTGTGAGTTTCACCACAGCGTTTGATGTATCAAAGTTTCTGGCCCAAGTTAGTTACCATGGAAATAATTCTTTAAATCACCCTTCTCGCCATCGCATAGATATCAGGCTTGTAGTTTTACGTGGCTAAGGGCCCTTCTGTGTCCATGCCACATCCCGTTATATAGATCAATCCCTGTGAGTTTCACCACAGCGTTTGATGTATCAAAGTTTCTGGCCCAAGTTAGTTACCATGGAAATAATTCTTTAAATCACCCTTCTCGCCATCGCATAGATATCGGGCTTGTAGTTTTACGTGGCTAAGGGCCCTTCTGTGTCCATGCCACATCCCGTTATATAGATCAATCCCTGTGAGTTTCACCACAGCGTTTGATGTATCAAAGTTTCTGGCCCAAGTCAGTTACCATGGAAATAATTCTTTAAATCACCCTTCTCGCCATCGCATAGATATCGGGCTTGTAGTTTTACGTGGCTAAGGGCTCTTCTGTGTCCATGCCACATCCCGTTATATAGATCAATCCCTGTGAGTTTCACCACAGCGTTTGATGTATCAAAGTTTCTGGCCCAAGTTAGTTACCATGGAAATAATTCTTTAAATCACCCTTCTCGCCATCGCATAGATATCGGGCTTGTAGTTTTACGTGGCTAAGGGCCCTTCTGTGTCCATGCCACATCCCGTTATATAGATCAATCCCTGTGAGTTTCACCACAGCGTTTGATGTATCAAAGTTTCTGGCCCAAGTTAGTTACAATGGAAATAATTCTTTAAATCACCCTTCTCGCCATCGCATAGATATCGGGCTTGTAGTTTTACGTGGCTAAGGGCCCTTATGTGTCCATGCCACATCCCGTTATATAGATCAATCCCTGTGAGTTTCACCACAGCGTTTGATGTATCAAAGTTTCTGGCCCAAGTCAGTTACCATGGAAATAATTCTTTAAATCACCCTTCTCGCCATCGCATAGATATCGGGCTTGTAGTTTTACGTGGCTAAGGGCCCTTCTGTGTCCATGCCACATCCCGTTATATAGATCAATCCCTGTGAGTTTCACCACAGCGTTTGATGTATCAAAGTTTCTGGCCCAAGTTAGTTACCATGGAAATAATTCTTTAAATCATCCTTCTCGCCATCGCATAGATACTACGAAACAATTTAATTGATTGTTTCAATAATTTTATATTAAATTTTATTATTCATGTTATACTTAATAATGCCTAAATTATAATGAACAAAGTTTATTTTAATTTTATCATATTTTCCAACTAAAAGATTTTCGGGCTGATTTTCGTTTTATGTACTAATTTTCAATTTTTCGGGCTGAGAGCTAAGACACGTTTAGTGAGGACAGAATTATAATAATATTTTTTTTGAAAAGTCTTTTTTCGGGATGGTTTTTCGGGCCAGGTTCACATCGGTCAGTTTATTCTACAAATTATTTCTTTTTCTCAATAAAAGTTCTTATTAGCATGTTACACGGCATCTCATAAACCACCATCATAACGTATGAAGCAAAGAAACAGAGTGCAATAAACCCAACTGATTCAACGATCTATAAATAATAAGCATGAAATCAAATTGTATCTAAATGACTGCAGCAAAACTTACATAAAGCCAAATATTAAAGTGAGATGCCGTTTCCGACAGCATAACTATCGTTGTAATAACAATTGGATTAATTAGGTAACACGCAAATGACATGCGACTAAATGGTATCCAAATTTTTGATGCAAAGATTTTTGTTAGAAAACCGCCATTGTCAGAGGCGCAGGCAATTAAAACCCAACAGGTTCCAATACTCCATAAAATTCGTCCAAATCCGGAATATAAAACTGCCAATATTGGATTGTACTCTTTGTAAATGTGAAGTAATATTGTACCGAAAAAAATTATTTCGGCTATAATCCAACCCATGGCGATGTAAAACTTTAAATAAAAATAATAAATAAAAAGTAGGTGCAGTAATGATTTCAGTAGGTAACATTACCTTTGACAAACGCAATTGACCTTTTTCTTTACTAAAATACCAACCACCAACAACAGCAACGAAATATGCCGCAAGTCGGTTCCATGTCGGTGTGTACATAACATCTATGGTATTAAGGTAATTATCCAATCTAAATTGAAGAACAAATATTACGAGAAAGCAATAAACATAAATGCATTAGCCTTACGCAAATGAAAATTTTACTTTTACGGCAAAGTACATACTAACCGCCATACTGACAAGAGATATCCCAAATCCAAGACTTATACCCAATTTTTGGTTCCTTTAAGTAAAATAAGATAAAAATAGTAGTTTATTATTTATATATACGTAAGGACGTTTAAACACACCTTGTAAATACAACCAACACAATGAGAGCTATTACAAAACATTGAAAATCATTTGCCATATACCAAGCCCAAATCAAACAAGAATCCTTTAACGGAAATAAATTATTTATGTACAACAAATTAGGCCAAAATCGTTCATTACAATTTTTTTCATAATCATCGAGCATCTCGAACGGTGTTGTATCACCCAAATAAACTGTTATCGTGTATGTCAGTAGAATAACAACAATATGTGGTGGCGTGAATTTTAGGTACCGAAAAATAATAGCTCTTGTTATAAGCGCCACATCATTTTCTTTTTTCATCTTTTCAAGCCGTTGAAAATGCAAAAATGAGAGTAAAAATGCGCTAAGCACAATAAATGTATCAACACCGAGAAAATCAGTGGTGATAGGTTGATGATACCAGATATCACCAAATTTCATGCTAATCTCGAAATTATCAATAGACTTGGCCCAAAAATATATTACGTGTCCCATAATCAGCCAAAACATGCCAAGAGCTCGTATCCCGTGCACAATCCCGATAGAATCATCACCAATTTTGAGATTAAAAATCGTTTTTGTATTTTGAATTAGTGAAAAACTGCTGAACCAACGTTCCACTAGCCCAGCTGTTACTGGTTTATCATCATCCGTCTTTTTTGTATAATATTGATCACACTAAAAATTGTAATCCATCTGAAAAATTAAACAAATATTATTGTTTGGTTCTGATTTTACATAAAAATCCATAAAACATCTACGTCCGCATTTTAACAAATTTATCATTCCAAAAGTCTGGCCGCAATTGTAATGTTTTAGTCCGCAGCACCGTGATATTATTCCCAATCAGTTCACGACCAATGTACTCATATTTATAAAAATAATGTTGTGCCAATTTCATGGTGTCCGCGTCTCTGCACGATTGAGGAAAACACAATCCTAAATGTAAAACTTTCTATAAAAATAAAAAAATTTTAATCTAAAAATTATTTAGGTACGGCACGAACTCATTAGTATTCACCCGATCGTAAATAACGATATCCATTTGTAATTGTGATGTGTGTCGAATATAAACCATACGGTATTCGACGGGGAATGGGCTTCGTTCGGTTATTAAGTTTGTCGGATTAAGCGGATTTAAATATCGCGTTTGCGTTATATGAATAGGTTTGTTTACTATGGTACAGCCAATCTGGTCACCCAATAAATAGTTATTGCCCCAGATAAACCCGGAACCAAATTTACCCGATGCATCAAGTACTGTAATTAAAAAAAAAAAATCACAAAATAAAAAAAAGAGCTTTTAACTTACACCTGAATGAACCAATCTCAAAATACATAAAGCTTTGTAACGCCTGAATGTTGACTCTTTTACAAATTACGAGATTAAATCCGCTGAATTAGCAAATTATAAATTTGAAAACTAACAACTGATACAATCATAAAAATTGTCGTTATGTAACAAATGAACTATTTGCAAGAATTATCTTCTTAAGGTTAGTTAACTTTAAGACGCTTTATAACCTTAATGTTTCTTCTGCATTAAATGAGGTCAAGCTGCTCGCTGCACATACAAAATTTTGTACGCTTTCACCAAGAGATCGACAAAATGTAGCGATTACTAAAATGCTAATACATCCCTCATTATCGATGTATTAACGAAAATTATAAGTTTACTGAAAAAGTGTACATAATTAGATCTTATAGAAGTGCAACTAGCATCTACAGCTTTACGAAACGGTTTTTATTATTAACCCTCATCAAATGAGAGGTTTTTTGTAATACTCGTTTATAAGTCGACAGAAAATTAGATGAAAGACTGGATTAGATAAAGTTTTTGCATACGGCAAACTACAATGGAACTTGGTTAATCCTTAACCGATGTTAGTGAAATTTGATTCTAAATGATTATTGGACAAAGTTCGGAATATGGCCAACTAGAGTGGAACTTGGCTATCCCTTAACCGATTTTAGTGAAATTTGGCATGCACGATGAAATGAAATTCTAGAATATGGCCCATTATTTTGAAACTTGGCTATTTCTTAACCGATTTTAGTGAAACACGCATGGTGTTGGAAATGGGATTCGAAAATGGTTCTAGAATGAAATTCTGGAATTTGGTCAACTAGGATTTAACGTAGCTATTCTTTAACCGATTTTAGTAAAATTGGGCTAGTGAGATGGAAATGGGATTATAAAAAGCTTTTTGGATGAAGTTCTGGAATTTGGCCACCTGGAAGGAAACTTGGCTATTCCTTAACCGATTTTAGTGAAATATTGCGTGCGTGATGGAAATGGGATTCTAAAATGATATTTGGATGAAGTTCTAGAATTTGGCCAACTAGGATGGAACTTGGCTATTTCTCAACCGATTTTAGTGTACTTGGACATGCGAGATAGAAATGTAATTATAAAATGATTTTTAGATGAAGTTCTGGAATATGGCCAAGTTTGTGTGGGCACAAAACACACAAAAATGAGGGTTTTCTTTGAGTTTTGTTGTGGTAAATTTATATAATACGCTAAGTCAGTACGTTCTTGCCTCATACTTAATGTATAAAGTTAAAATTGTATTTTTGTAGTTTGGTTGTAACTACCTGATCTGATGAGTAGACCGACTTTTTGTTCGTCCGAGCTTGTCAGTACGAAACCAAACTACCACAGAGAAAACTCAAGGAAAGTTTTCAATTTTTGGAGTCGATACACTTTGTAAGACTCTCGGGTTAAAGTATGTGACAAATTTGTATATTTCTAGTTTGTTAAAATGATAGAAGCCACGGCATTAGTACATAATGTTTTCATAAAGTTCATGCATAACACTAGAAAGAAGTAGTTTTCTGGAATAAAATGGTACGATGAGTGTTGTATATTTATATAGTGACTTGGTTTCTCCTGGCATGTTCTAGATTTTCACACTCTGCGGGAACTCCATCCCAAAATAATCAGTTAAAAAAATCTGCAGAACGTAATTTAATTTATTTAAGATTGGGAACTTTCTCTAAAATCCTTTTTTGTGTGTTTGCTGGAGGCGGAGGAAATGGTCTGGTTTAGCTGTTTCTTGCCGTTGGGCCACGTTTTATTTTAAAAATGTTGATCCTTGTCCAACCTTATGTTTTATAATTAAAACTTTTTATAGAATTTACAAAATATTTCGGATAAAAATATCACAAAATCCATCAACAAATGTGATTGTTCCATTTGAAATTGGGTATACATATAAAATTAAATTTGGCGAATATAATTTTTGATTTAAAATGTCGACCAACATATCATTGGCAGTGTCACATCTCAAATTTCAGATAAAAAATTCTATAAAATTCATCCACAAGCGTGCTACCTAAAAAATATCACTAATGGTGTTCCGCAATATTTGTTAAATTTGGCCCCTATTTTATTTAAGAAATCCGACCCCAAATGATATGACCCAAGAAATAGAGTACTCAGATATAAAACTTCACTAAACTTCATTGAGAAACGTGTTCCATTTGGTGCTGGAAATGTAGTAAAGCCTGGATTAGTTACATATGGACCAAAGTATTATTAGTAGTGCCTCGTAATATTTATTGAATTCTAGCTATGGTTTATTTAAGAAACTCTATCCCTGCCCCAAAATGGTACTGGAGCGATTATGCTTCATTTTATTTAAATCTAATATCTGACTTAACCAACATATTTGATGAATAATGAATTAGTTGCGACACGTTCAAATAATGAATAAATAAGGTAGTGGGTTTGAAATTTTTCTGAAAAAGATTTCACCACGCTTTGTAATCACTGGATGGTACTGTAACCAGCCACCACCAAACCAATCAAATTATGTTTTTCGAAACTTCAATTCATTCTAACTTAAATCCGCATATCTTTTGCATGGAAAACGCCTAAAATTTTGTTCTTAAGGTCTTTAGTTTCGTAGTTTACTGACCCAATTTGGCGCATTATTGTTCCTTGGACATATTGAGGTGCAAATTTAGCCGAAAATTTATTTTGTGCGCTACTTTGGGGATGAGTTTTGACAAATACTGTTTGACCAATTTGATAATTAATAGGTCGTGTACTCAAATTGTACCGTTTTGCACTTTTTTCGTATGCCTGTGCAATGTCTAACTTTGCTTGATTGTGTAATAGAGCAAGTCGGGTTGGAAGTGGTAAAATTGAGCGATTAACGCGCTCTGACGAATTTGATTGAGGTGAGTAGATCGCTGTTTTGAATCCCTTACTCCAAATTCTTTTAAAAGTTGTTGATACTCGACACTCTTGAATTGAGGTCCGTTGTCTGAGTGGATTGTTTGTGGAACTCCAAAGACACAAAATACATCGTTTTTCAAAAATTGCACGATTTGCAGAGAAGAACCCTTAGAAAGCGGTTTCAGTAAAACAAATTTTGTAAGGTGATCTAACACTATGAGTATCACCGTTTTAACGGTCTTTCAATTGGATATAGATTTCCCATGGGTGGGCTGGTAATTTTGTTTTGAGCTTTCGTAGTTTTGCAAATATTGCAGTTTGTTATATAATTATGCACCTGTTTAGCCATAGATGGCCAGTAATAGTAACGTTTCAAATTTTCCAGAGTTTTTTCAAAACCCCCGTGAGCTGACATTGGTACATCGTGTGCTTTATTGATTAAATTCAGCCTTAAATTTGAAGGTACCCAGAATTTCCAAACTGATAAATCTGAAAGTGGTGCATTTTTTTTAGGCTCTAATCGTATAAACATGACGTCCTCATGAATTTTAAATGCAGGATAATTATTAGGATCTTCAACAATATTATCACGCAGCTTAACATAGTCAGGGTCATCTGATTTTGATACATCCAGAATACTTTCGTTACTAATTTTGGAGATATTATAACACAATTCTTCAATGCTATCGCAATAAATCCTGGATAACATGTCCGGTACAATATTTTCTTTGCCTTTCTGGTGCAAAATTTGAAATTTGAAAGCTTGGAGTTTCAAACTCCACCTCGCTAATCTACCACTGCTACTCTGACACTCTAATTCGGTAACAGAATAATTTTTTTGAGTATTAGTCAGTTTTTGCGACATGAACGCTATTGGCCGTTCATGTCCCTCTTCATCCTTTTGATAAAGTACGGCATCTACCCCTGCACTACTAGCATCGCATCTAATAAAAAATGGTTTTGAATAACACGATGTTATCAATACTGGAGCTAATGTTAAAGCCTGCTTTAATATGTTAAATGCTTCCTCGGCTTTCTCAGACCATTGAAATTTTCCTTTCTGTAAGCAATCGGTTATTGGTGCTGTTATAGCGGAAAAATTGCCAATAAAACGCCGGTACCATCCAGCCATCCCAAGCAACCGTCTAGTCTGTTTCACGTTCGTCGGTGCCGTCAGGTTTAGTATAGCGTCTATTTTCTGTGGGTCCGGTCTAAGTCACTTTTCTCCTACTAAATAACCCAAGTATCCGATTTCTTTCATTACAAAACTGCTCTTGTCGTTGTTTATGGTAAGTCTGAGACCAACTCTAACAATTCAAAATGCTCCTTCAATGTGCCGCTGACTACCAACAGGTCATCCAAGTAAACAAAAATATTTTCGTGATACTCACGGGGTATGACTCTGTGCATCAAGCGACACATTGATTGGGCTGCATTACACAACTCAAACGGCATCACTTTGAATTGGTAGAGCGGTCTCCCCGGTACTGTGAAAGCTGTCTTGCCTCTGGAAGATTCCGCAAGCGGAATCTGCCAGAATGCGTCTTTTAAGTCCAATGCAGTTATATAGTTCGTTTCGGTTAGTCGTCCTAAAAGTCCGTCGATATTAGTTAAAGGATAAGCGTCTTTTTTGGTCACAGAATTGAGCTTTCGTGCATCTAGACAAAGTCGTGTTTTTCCATTGGATTTACGAACAATAGTTACTGGAGAACTCCAGGCACTTTTGCTAATTTCTATGACGCCTAACCTCAATATTCGGTCTATTTCGTTAAAATTGTCTTTTCGCACTGCTGCGAGACTGGATAGTACCTTTGCTTTATTGGCTTGCTACCCTTGTCTAGTTCAATTTCATGCTCATGGAGATTAGTTTTGCGAAGTCCTATCTTATTAAAAGAAGGGAATGAATCGATAATTTGGTTGAGCTTTTCTTGGTCATTCCAGTTTAAATTATGTCTGTTTTTTTGCTCATCCTCTACGGAAAAAGTGGCAACCTCATCAGTCATAATATTTGGAACAATGTTGAATTTCTTCCAAAAATCAATTCCTAGAAAGAGCGATAACTGAAGAGTAGGCACGATACAAAATTTAATAGGCTCGGTCTTTGTTCCAAAAGTAACTGGCAACCAGACATATCCTTCAATTTTATTTTCCGTTCCGTCAGCTGTTTTTATGTTAGATGCTAATTTATGATAACTATATTTGAGTCTTGTAAAAACTGAAGAGCATTCTTTCCTAGGACACTAACAGTTGCACCGCTATCTAGGAGACCTATTAGGCTTTTCGACGCTATTAGAATTGCAGCATGTGGGCGTGGTTCGTCGAATGACTTGCATTTGATTAATGAAGCTATACAATTCTTCAACAACACGCGCTTTCCTATAAAATATTTAATTGCCCGAGAAATGCGCTTTTTCTTGGTTAATTTAGTGGTTGGATGATAAGTATAGTTTTGACGTATAGGGTTTAGTGGTTTAATTGAATTACTTATACATTGTTTTTTGAGGGGTCTGAATTGTTTGGCTGCCTTGTTAGCACGTGTATTTTCCGAAATTTGCGATTGACAATGGGAGCAAGATGGTTCAATAACGTCAGCTGCGCCGCATCCAAAACAAAAGATATCTTGAATTGGTTTTGAACAGTCCTGATACCTATGTCCAACATCCCGGCAATTCCAACAAATAAGGTGTAGGGAACTTTGAGTGTTATTAAAACCATCCGCACTACGTTTAAAAGCCTCAACATTTTCTCTACTCAATGAATTATGTTCTTGTGTTCGTGGATTTGGTTGACTTTCATATTCTGGATTCCAACCTCAATCTGATGTACCTCTCGTCTTCGAACTTGTGTATCACAAAATCGCCTAGGGTCATATCCTGTGTCACCCCACATTTTCTCATATTGTTGGCACAGCACACGAAGTTGCTGGAGAAGTAGTCTAAAAATGGTTCCAAATCTATAAACTTAAAAATTACGGCTGGTAAGCAATACTTATTTCAAAAGGACACCGTGATGGTTGTTTAAATTACTCCTAAATTATTATAAATATTACCTCAAAATGTAAATACTAGAGGACTATTTAGTATAAAACTATTATTATTATTATTATTATTTATTCATAAATTTATGAGCTGGCGAAACCACCAATTTGCTCTAAAACAAATACAACAAAAAAATGACATAACATAAACTTAACCTAATTTTTCTAATAGCTATAATTTCATTTCAGTGTCTTTTTTTTTTATAGTATTTTGCTTTTTTTTTTATTATATACATATTATCATTATTTAAAATTAAAATACATAAGTAATCCATATTAAATATTAAAACTATAAAATATTTCATTAAGATAACGTAAATAAAAATTAATCTAAAATTTCATACATATTTATATTACATACTACATATTACTTTAAACATAACGATATTTTAATTTGAACTTCAAAATTCTTCTACCTTAGTTGCTATATAAAATTTTGCTACATAGCTCTTTTAATTTAATTGTATTAGCTTCTTTGAGGATATCTATTAATTTCATGTTTTTAATGTTGTGAAAAGAATTTTTAATATTTTTAAATCTTGGACAATAATCAATAATATGTATATCAGTTTCTCTTATTTTACACATGTTACATAAATCATTTTGTACTAATCCTATTGTTTTCTTGAATATTTTGTTGAAAGTATGTCCTGTTCTTAATCTATTAATAATCTTTATGTATTTAGTTTTCATATTAACTCTTTTAAACCAGGTATCTTTAGGTGGTGATGAACTATTAATGACTCTATTAAAAATTCCTTTATTTCTGGTACTCGTTTCATATATGCTGCGTTTTTCATCCAACATTGTCTTTTTAATTATATTATAAGTGTCTTCTAGAGGTATGTAATTATTGATAATATTTAAATTTTGGCTTTCTATTGCTTTTTTGGCATTTTCGTCAGCTATTTCATTCCCTTTTATTCCACTATGTGCTGGAATCCATTGAATTATTGTGTCCGTTTCTTGATGATCATTACAAATTTCTATTATTTTATTTTCATAATATTTAATTCCCTCATTCTTGATGCAATTTAATAAAGAAATACAGGCACTTTTTGAATCAGTAAATATGACTATTTTGTTCTTTTTTTTTGTAATTTGATTCAATATTGCAAAATAAATGGCTATTAATTCAGTAGTTTTAATACTAGTCTTGTTTCAATTTCATCGATAAGTTTAAATTTTCTTCAGGAATATGGATTCCAAAGCCAAATGTTGTCCTGAATTTGGATCCATCTGTATAAATCTGACTGTAATTTTTATATTTTTCTTCCAATTCTCTAAATTCTGCATTAATTTGAAGGTTATTCATTTTATTTTTAGGGATATTATTATTTAACATAGATATTACACTTAGGTTATTTGAAATTAAGTTTATTTTTATATTTCTACCAATATTTTTAATGAAGTTAAATTTTAATAAAATATTATTAAATTTAATTAATGATTTATTTTTAAGCACATCTTTCCCTATATCAGTATTATTTGCAATTTGTTTTGATAAAAATTTAGCCGTAGATATCTCATTTTGTTGAATATAATTAAAATCTCCTGCTTCAGCTAGTAGTACTTCAATAGGTGTTGTTTTAGTAAACCCCATACAAATTCTAACGCATTTATTTTGCAAAGTTTGCATTGATTTTACTATTGATTTGTTTTGTTCTGTAAATACAGCTGTATAATTAATTAATGAGTTTATAATTGCCTTATAAATGTTTAACATCTTCTGTGGATGAGCTCCTCCCATTCTGTAAGCAAATGCTTTAAGAATGTTCATCTTCTTTTGAATTTTAAATTTTATTTCTTTATAGTGTGCCAACCACCTAAGTTTGTTAGTAATTGTAACGCCTAATAGTTTAGTTTTTTCAATGTTTTCTAATATATTATTTCCAATTTTGATAACTAAATTATTATGAATATTAGTGTTGAAGTTTAAAATTTTGGTTTTATCAGGGTTAACTTCAAATTTAATTTCACTCAATTTTCCAACGAAAGTATTTAATGCTTGATTAGCTATTTCTTCTAATTTGTAGTGATTTTCTGCTGTAATTAATATCCCAATGTCATCTGCAAACTGTATTATTTTTATATTTTCTGAGTTGATTTGATGTAAAGATGATGTATAAATATTGAAGAGTAAAGGACTTAAAGAACATCCTTGAGGAATTCCTTGGTTTGTAGTTCTAATAATTCTGCCACTTTTGGTTTCAGTAATTATTTTTCTATTAGTAAGGTAATTATATATCCAATTTATTATAACTTTATTTATGTTTATTTCTTTAAGTTTATTTATTAAAATTTTTTTGTCGATGTGATCAAATGCCTTTTTTATATCAGTAATAATTAATAATGTTTTCAGTTTTCTTTGTCTATTTTCATTGATTTTATTTATAAGAGTGACGAAGTAATCGGTTACACTTTTTTTTTCTCGAAATCCATATGAATGAGTTGGTAAGATGTTTTTAATATTTAGTTCAGCATTAATTCTATTTTTAAGCATTTTATTAATTATTTTTGTGAAAGTAGATAACAACGATATAGGTCTATAATTTTCTGGTAGGTCTTCAATTTTGTTAGGATTTTTAATTGCAACTATTTTTATTTCTTTGAATTTCTCTGGAAAAATACCCCTTGACCACATTTTGTTTAGATGATTTGTAATTGTTTTAATATGATTATCTGGTAATTGTTTTAAAATTTCATTAGATATTTTATTTAAACCAGGCGCTGTATTTTTATTATTTTTTATGATGATGTTTATTTCAGAGTAACTGAATTCGTCCATTAAAGGAGGAGGGTATGGTGTAGGATACGGGATTTCTATTTTTTGAAAAGAATTCGGGAAATTAATATCCAAAAATTCCATTGCTGAATCGTTGTTGTCCAAAATATTGAATGATTTAGATCTTTTATTATTTATTAAGTTAATCAATTTCCACAATCTTTTATTCTGAATATTGACCTCTATTCTATCAGTAAGTTCAGCCCATGATAACTGTTTACTAGTTTTTATTTTTAATTTTAATTTAGCTTGTAACTTTTTTAATTTAATTGCAGTATGAATATCCTTTATTCTATTAAAATTTTTCTGAGCTTCTTTTTTTTCATTCCATAAATTATTAATCTCTTCTGTCCACCAAGGTTTATTTCTATATTGGAGCCGTTTTCCTTTTAAAGTATAACTGTTTCTATCAATTATGTTTGTTAATTCTTCCTCATAGTCATAATATGTCAAATGTGTGATACGGATTTAATAGTTTAATTTCTTCTAAAATCTTCTTTGCGTTTGTTTTTTTAATCATTAAATTATTACTATTATTTTCCCTAGCTGTACTTAAGTTATTAATAAATATTTTAATTGGAAAGTGATCTGAACCTATGTTATCAGTTGTACTATTCCATGAAGATTTACTTACTAAGTCCAAAGATATTAGAGTAATATCTACTGCTGAATTTTGAAGGTTATGCAGAGTTTGTCGAGTAGGTGAACCATCATTAAGTAAAAAATATTGGTATTCTAGAATTGTGTCTTCAATTTTGCTTCCTAAGGCATCATATTTAGCATTTTTTCCCCACAGTTTACTATGTCCATTTATATCCCCACCAATTATAATGTTTTGTTTATTCCTATATTTCTTGAGTATTTTTTCAAATTGATTATTTACTTCTTGTATTTGAAGTTTATTTCTAGTTGAGTTGTAGAACGAAGTTATTGTATACTCTTCCTTGTTGAATTTAATTTTAATCTCTATTGCCTCTATTGGAATTACATCTAAAATTTGAGTAGAAAGAAGTTGAATATTGTTTTTGATAAGTATTCCACATCCGCCATAACCATCACTTCTATTATTTAGTATAATTTTATAATCTTTAAATCTTGGTAAATATTTATCTGAAGTCCAAGTTTCACAAACAATCGCAATATCTGCATTTTCATCAAATAGGTATTTCTCAAATATATCTTTTTTATTTTTAATGCTTTGTAAATTAATTTGAATTATTTTCATGTTGAGATAGATATGTTGCTCCTGGCATTTCTTGATCTGGATCATAATTATATAGTTGTACCACTGATTAGTATATAAGATTAGTTTTTTCAGTGCAAAAAAATGTCATTCTAAATTTCAAAACGTATTATTTTGTGATGGGTTAATTAAAGCGAGAAATATATATATATGCTTCCTTTTTTCGCATTCTTCAAAAAAATACAAAACAAAAAATAACAAAATAGTAGTAAAAAAAAAAATTCATGAATGAAACACAAAAAAGGTCATTAGTTTGGTAATTTTGTTTGTATATTTTTGTATATTTTCGAGTATGTATGATGCACGTGCAGACGATCAGTGATAATAATATATATACCTATAATAAATACATACATCCACATACATATTTTATATTTGAAATCTTCTTTAAACTAAACTAAACCAAATTTTGGAATAATATACATTTTTTTCTAAAAATAAGTTTGTTGATGATTTTTTTTTTTAACCTTCATCCGTCCCTCGCTTCATTTTGACCAAAATCGAATTTTTATTTTTGAAATATCTTATTAAATTACTGCGTTATCTTTCGTTTTAATAAATAAAATTAAAAATAAAAGTGAATTTTGTATTTGCTTAGCAGAAATTTACTGATGAATTTATTTTGGTAATTTTTGCACAAAGGAATTTTAGTGTTACTTTTTTAAGGGACGGATGAAGGTTAAGGTCATTCACCCTTTTGATTTGGATGTTACATAATATTTTTCTTGCTTTTGAAATGCTTTCTGATGCGTTTTCCTAGGTGCAACAAACAAATACAATAATAAAAGGATAATAAGTTTGATTAAAATTTGAATTGATAACAATTTGACTACCTAGGCATATCATTTTTAAGTAACATAATGTGCCTTAAAGCATTCTTTATTTGTTTCTTTGCTATTTGAAGAAATGAAAAGTTAGAATAATTTTTTGCAGTTTTCTGTTATGAATGGGTTTTTTCCGACTTGAGCAGAATGGATCATTTATATTGAATATGTTTAATTGTTGTGTAAAGGTTATTAATTTCGTGCCCATCACTTTGTCTAAACTTTGAATGTTTTTGTGAAAATGGCATATTTAGTGGCTCGAGACAAAAACGCGTTGATTTAAATTAAACTATATTGGCGCTAACCAATTATCGTGTTAATGGAGGGACAAAAGTGTAATAAAATTCCATAAAAATATATAAAAAAAAAATTTATTATCAACTTTTTAATATTTTAAGCTTTCTTGATGCTTGTTTTGAAGCGAAACGAGTTTTAATTTTGGAAAATTCATTATTTACTGTGGACCATTTGCAGTTCTTTCTCATCAAACCAAGAATAAAAAAATGAACTAATTTTCGTATATGCTCGTAGCAATCATCATTTTGATTTGGTAGGAAAGTAGTGTATTCCTGCGCGATCATCATCAAACATTCATTTGTTAAAAATTTAATTACATTTGGAGAAGAACAATTTTTATGATAATATTTTTCAAAGACCTCTACCAAAGATCGAGCTATGTTGGTAAATTCATCAGAAGGAGCACTCAGTGAACCAAAGTTGCTCTCATTCTTCTTAAAAAAATTTTCCGTCAAAAAAGTTTCCGAAATTTGTATTTCGTCATCTCTCTTCACCAACTTCTCCCGGCAGCTTTGGCAATTAATTTTTTTTTAAAATACAGTAGCCTGTATAGTATACTAACGCATTTTGCTTTAAAACATGGATATCTGTCTTCTCAATGATATCATCAGGTGGTAAATTATTGGTACAAATACTGGTATACTCTTTAGACTTTAGACTCATTTCAAATTCCGTTTTAAAGCTATTCCAGTCCAAATCAATAGCTTGCGATTCGTCTGACAAGCAATTTTTAAATGGAGAATTTAAAGTAATTTTTCTCACTATGATGTTGGCAAAATGCACACCAATTTCATGACTAGATGGCATGTAATTAAATCCACCTTTCCCACGAAGAATTGAAAAAAAATTTTCCAAACAATCTTGGTTGGTTCGCCCTGTTAATATGTATTCAACGTCGAACTTTTCCTTCAAAATATCAGCTAGTAAAATGTTAGCTTTTATGCTGATTTTAAGACCTCTGAGAAACTTAAAATAATTTTCGTTCTTTGAAAGAATGGTTACTTTATCTAAGAATGCTAAGCTGTCTTCAAGAAATGTGTAGACATTATTACCAATCTTGAGTGGTCGTTCATAAGGAGCTGAAGATTTGAAATGTCGGCAATTTAAACAATCGAACAGATCATTAAATCTTTGCACCATTTGAGCGGTTGGTATAGCATTGTTCAGAAATTCACCAAACGTTTCCGGTTTAACTTTCAATGTTGTCCTAATTGCACTGGCTACTGTACTGCTCAATATTTGACCTGCCAAACTGACATTCATTTTCTGAAACGTATTTGGTTCGAAATGGTGGATGGTAAGTTTTGGCATCAGTTTAACATTTTGTTTTGTGTCAAATTCGAATATTTTTCGAATAACATTAACATCGGCCACTCCAAAATCCGAATGTTGAAATTTATTTTTTAAAATGGCGTTTCTAACCGATTTAATTAGATGCGGAGGATCGAACTGCGCCAGAATTTGTGTATCGTTAACAAAAAAATATGGTGCTTCTGGAGTCACTCCAAGTGTTTTGTAAGTAGCGATGTTAGTAGCTGCTTGATCGCACGTTACCATAACAACATGTAATTTCAACATATCGTTGCAAATCTTTATATTTTCTTTTATTAAATTTGATAAATATAAAGGATCAGCAGATTTGTTAATCAAAATATAGCTGAGAACATATTTCCAGTCATCCACCAGTCCGCGCAGCATAAAAAACAAAACTGACGTTGCCAACTCATTTTTTCTTTCACGGCCATCGTCACAAAACCCTTCAACGCGGTCTAAAAGTATATTTACAGTTAGGTCTTTCTTTATGCACATTTCGTCAAAAGATAATACACAAATTTTTGATTTTGATGTCATATTTTTGAATACTTTCTCCAGTTGAGTTAACAAAACTTCATTTGTTCCTGGTGGAATAAATTTAATGGGAGACCATTTATATATAGATGAGGTAGATGGTAATTTTAAATTCAATTGGTCCCTCAAATACTTGTACGTTGAAGCCGATTTATAAAATAATGACTGAGCAAATGCTTTGTCGCTCTCATTATAGTAAAAATCTTCTTTTACAAGAAGTTTACAAACACTTTTCGTGGTTTCATTTACTTTTAAATTATCAATGTGATCATCAATTTTTTTAAATTTATTATGTTTAAGTTTAATTCTATGTACTTAAGCAAAGCTTGAGATTCTTGTAGGAGGCTTTCAATAAATTATAGTCTCGTTGACTTTTTTCAATTTCTTCTTATATAATTGAGTTGCTCTTACACTTTTAGCACATTTTAGGCAAATATATGAATTTTCTTTCGGCGTCTCACAGTGGAGACAGTTGATTTTATCAATAAATTTCAAAAATTGTATTTCTTCGTCAGTTTGATCAGGTTGGGTACCGATTGTTTCCAAAACTAGCGATTGTGATTGAACCAATGATGGAATGTCCTGTTCCAGATCGAAGTTATCCAAATTATTAGATGAGAAATGTTCTTCATCAATATTAGACCTTTGAACTATATGTAGAATTGGCACAGCATTTCTCGTTAAACGATTTTTCCATGTAACATTTTCCTTCAAAAAGTGCCTTTGACACACGAAATTTTTCTTATTAATAATTTCATTTGGCAAAAGTCCGATAGAACGTATCCATTTTTGCGCTTTTTCTTTGTCTTTTGGTAATAAAAAAAATTTTAAATCCGATTTCCTTGACGTAATTTTGCAATTTGGAACAATACAGGTGACGTGTTGTTTCCTAGTATCCAACTGCCGTTTTCGTTCTAAATTTTTTTAAGAAAATGAATAATACATATTAGTGAATTAAAGCACACTCAAGTTTTTTTTAACACATTGACTCGTACTGTACACAATTGCGTACATGCACTTTAAACCTAGTTTTTTGAATTCAATGCACCAATAATGGATTTTTTAAGTGATATTATGTTGGCTCTTAGTCTTAAGCTACCAAAAAAAGATATTAAAGTTAAGCAAAATAACAGGTGTTTTAAAATAAATGACGAGTCAAAGGGTTAAAACATTTTTGTAATATCCGGAGGATTATTTGTGAATTCAATTCGAACGCATTCGAATCTTCAAAGTTCATATCTGAATTGAATCAGATTCGTTCGTTTCTCATTTAAATCAAATTCGAATTTTATATTTCGTAACTACATTTGTCTCACCCAAAAGATCCCGCTCTTTCACCCCATTTACCACGTAATGATGGAGAGGAATTAAGTACTCATCTACAAATTATTTACAGTTACCTGAAGTAGCTACATAGTTCGTTTTCCCTCTTCTCTCCATCATTCTACATAGAAACGTTCGATTCTATCGGTCAAGGTATTATTATTATCATACACATATACACATCCATTTTCCCCACTACTCGTCAGGGCGAGTAAAACAATTTAGTTATGATATTTGGATCATGCGTACACCTGCATTAGCGCCACGTGCAATATTTACAGTTAAATTTCCGATCTTATTTTGATATTTATTGCTTATTTAGTAATTAGAGTTGTACCAAGTTAGGTTGAATATCATTACGTCAATTTTATTGTTCGAATTATTTCAATGTCAAATACAGACAATAATGTTGTGTCCTCAGTGGTTACGGCTAATGCCTTATCAAGTAAGTTTGTTTTAAAATTCTCTTTTAAAAAAATGTGTGTGAATGATGGAGAGAAGAGGAAAAACGCACTAGCTACTTCATACAACATGAGACATACAACATGGTGGTATACTCAGATTTACTTAGCCATCTCTACGATTGCCTGTCATTGGCCATCAAACTCCAGCCTACACTTTTTTTTGGAGTGTTTTTTTGTAAATTCGATTCCTCTCTATTTGGCCTTCAAAATCGAGCTAATACCCCTCTTTTCACAAATGTGTTGATTCGGACAAACAATATGACTTAGTGTTCACATTTTCTTAGAAGTCTGAATGATTTCCTGTCGTCATTCACTCAATGTCAGCCTACACTTTTTAAGAGGAACTTATAAAATTGATTTAAACTCATGCCAATTTTGTAATCTAAAATTTAAATTTTACTTAGCAGCATAGTAAGGAAGTTGGTTGTTTAATTATGAAAATGTAAATTTTTGGTACTGTCACTTAAAACGATTTGAGATTCTCAGTTTATTAGTGCTAGTACTTGCCTTTACACTTTTTTGCTGTTGTAAGGTTTTTTGTCAATTTGTCATAAACTTCACACCAGTCCTTTTCTCGCACAATAGTAGTATCATTAACATCGAAACAAATTTAGAAGAAAAAAATAACATATGACATTCATCGTTTAGACGTGTATTCATCACATCATATTCTTTCGCCATTTTTTGTCGTTTACCTATAAACTAACTTTAGTTTATACACATTGGTAAAGAAGAAGGAAACGAGGAGCGAATGTGTCTGATGATATTCTCCTCAACAGTCACATTCACAATGAACATACAGGCGCAAGCGCAACTGCAAGAAGTATTAAACGAATCATGGTGACACTATAAATTGGATATGATAATATTTTGATCAAAATAGAACGAGAACGACTATACGACATTCAGACATAACGAAGAAAACGAATTGTAAATAAGCTAATTTTTCTAAAAAATAATTTTTGTGTTTGAAGGTTTCAATACATTTTTTTAAGCGAGGATGACTTTAACCTCTAAAAAAAGGCTTGTTTGCCGATAAAAAAAATGGTTTCATTACCTAATGTCTCATAGAGTACTACAACTTAGAATCATTTTTTATAATTTTTTGAATTTGACAGTTCCAAATGGTCCCTTGTTAGACCTTCCAAACATCATTAATGATTTTGCAATAGCGAGGAGTCAATCTTTTGTGATTACTCAATTTATATTGGGCGTGTGAATTAATTTTTAGACTTTTTATAAAAAAGAAATGTTTATTAAAAGATAACGATACAGTATATTTTATCCAATATATTCACCATTGTTAGCTATGACTTCCTGCCATCTCCTGGGAAGTTTGTGGATTCCTCGTTTGAAGAAGCCTTCAACTTTCCCAGCTATCCAGCCATCGATCAAATTTCGCACTTCTCCGGCGTTTCGGAAGCGTACGTCAGCCAGGCCTATTTGCATTGATCGAAACAAATGGTAGTCGGAAAGTGCAAGGTCTGGAGAATACGCAGGTTGTTCAAGCCGATCCCAATCGAGTTGCTCTACCTTGTTTTGGGGGGTTTTTGCACGATGTGGTCTGGCATTGTCATCATGAAACAAAACTTCATAGCTTTTGTTGGCTATTGCTGGCCGTCGGTAGCGATCACCTGTAACCGTTTCATTTGGATTTAACAGCTCATAAAACACCACACCTTTCTGGTCCCACCAAATACTCAGCATAACCTAGACGTAAGCTGCTTTAGGTTTGGGGTTGTCGAAATAGACTCACTTTTCATCGCCAGTAACAATTCGATGCAAAAACTATGTTTTTTGTACTCATGAAGATTTTTTTTTGCATGCTTCAATTCGTGCTCTCAATTGATTTTCGGACAGTTGATGTGGGACCCATCTTCCTAGCTTTCGAATTTTTCTCATTGCGTGCAAACGATGAGAAATGGTTGATCGGTCAATGTTTAACTGCATTGCAAGTTCGTTTTGCGTTTGACATGCATTTTCATCCAATAATGTTTGTTCGGCATCTTCAAACTTTTTTGGCTGACCTGGCCGTTCTTTGTCTGTCAAGTCAAAATCACCACTTTGGAATCGATAAAACCAATTGAAACAGCTTACTCTCGATGGAGCTTGATTACCATAAGTATCAGAAAGCAATCGGTGAGCTTCAGCGGTAGTTTTCTTGGGATCAAAAAAGAAAAGAAGAACCCCTCGAAAAAAACAACTTACATATCACGATCCATTTTAAATCGATTACAAAAAAATAACGTAATATACGGTTTTCCAATAGGAATGATATGATTTTTAAGTGACGTTTCGGCTATTTGTAATATGTCATGATCTGTCATTTCTTGTTTCATTGTATTCAGTAATGTTTACAATTTCATCATGGTGAGATATACACAAGCACAAGTAATGTTTACAATTTCATCATGGTGAGATATACACAAGCACAACGTTTACAAATTATTCAGTTTTATTATCAAAATAATCGTTCTCCAATTGCAACTTTTCGTGCGGTTTTGCCATTTTATAGTCGTAATAATCGTCCAAGTGTGCTCGCTATTCGTCGGATTGTTGAACATTTTGAGCGTACATTGTCTTTACAAAATGTTCAAGTGCCAATAAGACAAAGAATTGGCGATTTGGCGTCTGCTGGGGGGGGGGGGGCCCAAAGTTAATTGGAGAAATCTGTCCGCTCCGTAACCTTCAGCAGGGTGCGCATCACGTGAGCTGTTCTGGTCATGTTTTAGGCAGCTGGCGTGATGAGTATGATTGTGTTATGGGTAACCTTGCCACAATTCGCAAGTGTACGTACTGCCTCCTCGTGGCAATCGCTCTGGATACCAGGCGCCCTCCAGTTTTATTTAGTCTTCCTGTGGTATAGCTGGGTGTCCAGCAGGTGACTTTCTTTTCCCAGCTACTCGTGGGAATAAAATGTCAAACAAGGAAAATAAAAATAAGGATGGTGACGCTCCTAAAGCGTCACACACCAGCGATAGTTCCATGGTGGATTTCGAGCACCTCGGCCCTCTTTCCGCTGTGAAACTCCCGTTGGGCGAACCATCGAATGGGGACCTAGTTCTCAACTCCGACATGGACTTCTCAGAAGAAGAGGGTTCGGCACCCGTAGGTGATGGGATTTCCTCTGTGAAAGCAGTGGAGAGTTTGGACGTCGTGGAGGACCAGAAAAGTAACGCCAACACTGTTGGCAAGCCTGTCGCGGCTCCGCACGTGAAAATGTCCGGGGCCGCGAAAAAGCGGTACAAGAAACTTCTCGCTGAGGGCAAAACGCCCGGAATCGAGACTAAGCGCTTGGCGATGCGGTCACAAAAGGAGATTAATGCTCCTGCTGGGGCCACACCATCGAAGAGAAACCGCTCGGATGATGGTACTCCACAGGCACTAAAGAAGGCCAGGAGGGAGGAATCTGTCCCGTGGTCTCGGACTCAGCGATCCGGCCTGGAGTTACCTTCGGGCAGGCTGCGGAGTCGGAGATCATTGGGATCCTGCCCTTTGGTTTTCCTGAGACTGTCCTCACTGGGAGCAGCCTAAGGCTGTCCAGAAAGGCATCTTAGATAAGGTGCTGGAGCAGGAGGCCAAGGAGCTTAAACCAAAGTTCCTTGGCAGTCAGCTTCGGCCTGGATGGCTGATAGTGACCTGAGCTGACCGGGCCACAGTACAGTGGCTTAGGGAGGCTATAGGCGCTATTAAGTAATGTGAGGGTGCACAGCTGATCTTGGCTGAGGCGGGAAACCTGCCTAGAGCCAAGAATGTGTTTGGTACCTTCCCAGACAGTGCTGAATTGCCCTCGAAGAAGCTTCTTAGTTTTATCAAGAGCCAAAACGAGGACATGCAGGCGATTGACTGGAGGGTGATCAGGAGAGAGGCAAGAGGCTCTGCAGCCATCTGCACCTTCTCCATGGACCACTCTTCAGTTGAGAAGCTCAAACGAGTTGGCTTTAGGGTCAACTTTAAGTTTGGAATTGTCCAGCTACATCCCAAGGGTAGCCATGGTGCTGCCAAACCGGCTTCTGTGGGCGGGCCCAAAGTGGTCAACCCTGCGGAGGGTACGGTGGCGGTACCTGTGGCCAAGGTCACTGGGGTAGCGGCCCTCTCAAAGAGACAGGCGAAGAGAAGGTGAGGTAGGGAGCTGAAGGCGTCGAAGGTTGTACGGGGGCGGCCCCGCAAGGGGCAATCCGCGCAGACAACTGGCAAATCCTGGAGGCTCCCAGATATCGGAGGGCAGTAGTAGGGAAGTGGAGGGCACTGGTCGGTCACCTACCGGCAGTATTGGCCTGACGGGTAACGAAGGTGCGATGAAGGAGGCTGATCCAGGCCTCCTGAAGCAGAAATCTTCTGATAAGTGATGGCAAACATCGCCTGTCTCCAGATAAACCTGCATCATGCAAAGGCGTCTTCGGATGTCCTTTGTCGGAGGTTTATCTGCCAAAATATTGGCACGGCTCTAATCCAGGAGCCATGGGTAACAGGTAACCAAATTAGAGGGATACCAAAGCAAGTGGGTAAGTTGATTTATCATAACGGAACTGAGAGTCCGAGAGCGGCCATTCTGGCCAGTTCGCAAATTAATTTTATTCCCATTTCAGAGTTCATCTCCAGGGACTTGGTCGCAGTTATGGTGGAGGTTTTGGAGGTAAGAGGCAAACAGGAGGCTATAATGGCCTCCGCCTACTTTCCTGGAGACTCAGAGATGATACCTCCTCTCGAAGTCAGGCGGCTTATAGCCCATTGCAAGCGCAATGGGCTGGCTTACCTGATAGGATGTGATGCGAATGCCCACCACACTGTGTGAGGCAGCACGAACATCAACAATAGGGGTGAGTACCTTTTTGAGTATTTAATAACAAATAATGTAGATATTGTCAATAGGGGAAGGAAACCTACTTTCATAAATGCGATTAGGCAGGAGGTCCTAGATTTGACCCTCGCTAGTCCGCATTTTAGTCATTTAGTCAAAAATTGGCATGTGTCTGAAGAGGCCTCCTTATCGGATCACTTGCACATCAGATTTGATTTGGCGGCCGAGACCATGCAGCGGCAGGAGATTAGAATTCCGAAACTGACCGATTGGGACTCTTATAGAGTTTCTCTTGAATCAGGAATGCCCTCGACCATGGGGAACATAGAGTCTCCAGAGGGCTTGTAATTCTGTTCAAACCAGCTGCATAATTCTATACACTTGGCTTACGAGAACAGCTGTCCGGTTAAGCAAAGGGATTCTGTTAAGATGGTCCCTTGGTGGAACGGGACGCTGGGTAAGCTGAGGAAAAAATCGAGAAGGTTATTCAATAAGGCTAAACGAACCGGTGCATGGGGCGAGTATAGGATGGCCTTAACGGAATATAATCTCGAATTAAGAAGGTCCAAAAGGGCTACCTGGAGAAACTTCTGTGAGTTAATCAATGAATTGCCCTCTGCAGTTCGTCTCCAGAAAGTCCTTTCCAGGGATCACTCAAATGGTTTAGGGCTTTTTCAGAATCAAAACTGAAGTTTCACTGAAAACCGGAAGGAAACACTGGAGTTACTATTAGGTACCCACTTTCCGGATTCAGTAGTGTTAGGAGCCCAAGAGGACCCGAATGACCCTTCAAGTGAGGTAGCCTATGCACCTCACAGTAGGATCTGGAGTCTCTCTGGGAAAATTTTCACACCCAGCAAGGTGAGATGGGCTATTGGCTCTTTCAAACCTTTTAAATCCGCTGGAGGGGATGGTATTTTTCCTGCTTTACTCCAAAAAGGTATTGAGGAAATACTCCCCAGCTTGATCCAGATGTTTCGGGCAAGTTATGCTTTTAACTATATTCCGAAACTGGGAGAGGGTCGTTTGGACACCCAGCCCAAGGTTTATCGGCCAATTAGCCTGACATCGTTTCTATTGAAGACGATGGAAAAAATCCCTACCTTAGGGCAACGGTAAAACGCTGGGAGGATATGCAGAAGTCCTCCTATTGGCGCAGAATTCCAGGTTTGCGACAGGCGAAGAAATTTATTTCAGCTTCGTCAGTCAGGTAAAGGAGTGTCTTGTACTCAGGAAACCTGAGTTGAGGCTGCTCACTGGCTTCCTCACAGGTCACATCCCCTTAAGGTATCACCTTAAGAAAATGGGCTTAAGTACGACAGATGAATGCCGCTTCTGCGACCTGGAAGCGGAATCAGCGGAACATGTTCTGTGCTATTGCCCAGCCATTTTCCGCCAAAGACTACAACATCTAGGAGGGAGAGTAATGAGCCAAGATAGTATGTATCATATACCGGCCAGCAGTATTGTTAGGTTCATTAAGGGCCTGAATATTGACTGGACGGATCACTGAGCAGATTTTGGCCGATCACAACCTGGCCGATTTTGAGAAAGGATTTGGGTTTGCATCCGTATAAAATTGTTCTCACTCAAGAACTGAACCCATTGGACCACCGTAGTAAACGTCGTGAATTTGCTGATTTTGCCTTGGAACAACTTGAAAACGATAACGATTTTTTTAAGAAAATCATCTTCTCCGATGAGGCTCACTTTCATCTGAGTGGTGCGGTAAATAAACAAAACTTTCGATTCTGGTGCGTGCGAAGAAAATCCACAAATTATTCATGAAAAACCATTATATTCACCTAAATTGACAGTTTGGTGTGGTTTTTGATCTGGTGGAATCATCGGTCCGTATTTTTTTCGAAATGAAGCTGGTAACACCATTACTGTCAATGGAGATCGGTATAGATCGATGATAACCAACTTTTTATGGCCGAAATTGGAAGAAGTTGATCTTGACAATATTTGGTTCCAACAAGATGGGGGCTACGTGCCACACAGCACGTGCGACAATTGAATTATTGCGAGAAAAGTTTGGAGATTCGATTATTTCAAGAAATTGTGATATTGAATTGCCTCCAAGAAGTTGTGATTTAACACCATTAGACTATTTCTGGTGGGGTTATTTGAAGTCATTGGTCTTTAGCAATAAACCAAACTCTCTTCAAGCTTTACAAGTCAATATTGAATGTGCTATTCATGACATACGACTTGATTTAGTGGAAAAAGTGCTCGAAAATTGGGTTCCAACCATTAACAATATTTACAATAATTAATTAGCATTATTTATTGACTGAAGATATTTGCCGCGTCGGTGGCACAGTTGTTAGCATGCTTGCTTTAAGCCCCGGAGGCCCCGGGTTCGATTCCCGGCGGGTGATGAAAAAATCACGGCTGGTTAATGTAGGATTAATGAATTAATCACTCATTATCCGTTAAAAAATGATTACGAAACTTCAATATGAAGCGGCCAAATCCCTCTATGGGATGTAGCGCCAGCGAAAAAGAAAAAAGATAGAGTATATGTATTTAAACGTGATCAATGTTAGTTTTACACGCCTACAAAAAACACAGTACATCTTAACACTATTACTAAAGTTTATATATAATAAAATAATATAAACAAGTATATGTTACCTACATACATATCTGACAGATCATTGCTTGTTGTTTATTTTCTTAAGCGGAACACTTTACATTGGTCAACAACTTATCTCACTTCAGCGGAGTCAGATCGGTGTGGTTATTGGAGTGATTACTGGGCTCTGTCTCATAGGCAGACATGCGAGTAGACTTGGTTTCTTCTCACATGACTACTGTTGTAGTTGCGAGGACGAAGAGGGGGAAGAGACAGTACTTCATCTTCTTTGCACCTGTCCCCGTCTGGCACGAAACAGACATTTTCTAGGGGTACCCCTTTTTAACGACCTGACGGAGCTCAGCAGGATGGACGTCAGGAGTATCCAGCGCTTCATAGCAAGCTCAAAGTGGTTTCAATGAGTTGGAGGAAAATTTTTAAATTGTGGTATGGCTACGGACCTTTTTGTGTCTATGCCTGCTCCTAGTGGACCGCCACCCAAACCTAAACTAACCTACATTGGTCAAGAACTGATTTACGTATGCAATTAAGTACAGGCGTTCAATGATATTCTGAATGGTTAATTATAAAATCTAATTTGTAATGAAACATACCTAAAGCAACAAATTTATTTATAACAGTTTATTCTACAAATTATTTCTTTTTCTCAATAAAAGTTCTTATTAGCATGTTACAAGGCATCTCATAAACCACCATCATAACGTATGAAGCAAAGAAACAGAGTGCTATAAACCCAACCGATTCAACGATCTATAAATAATAAGCATGAAATCAAATTTTGTCTAAATGACTGCAGCAAAACTTACATAAAGCCAAAAATTAACGTGATATGCCGTTTCCGACAGCATAAATATCGTTGTAATAGCAATTGGATTAATTAGGTAACACGCAAATGACATACGACTAAATGGTATCCAAATTTTTGATGCAAAAATTTTTGTTAGAAAACCGCCATTGTTAGAGGCGCAGGCAATTAAAACCCAACAGGTTCCAATACTCCATAAAATTCGTCCAAATCCAGAATATAAAACTGCCATTATTGGATTGTACTCTTTGTAAAGGTGAAGGAATATTGAACCGAAAATAATTATTTCGGCTATAATCCAACCCATGGCGATGTAAAACTTTAAATAAAAATAATAAATCAAAAGTATGTAGGTGCAGTAATAATTTCAGTATGTAACATTACCTTTGACAAACGCAATTGACCTTTCTCTTTGCTAAAATACCAACCACCAATAACACCTACGAAATATGCCGCAAGTCGGTTCCATGTCGGTGTGTACATTACATCTCCGGTATTAAAGTAATTATCGAATCTAAATTGAAGCACAAATATTACGAAAATGCAATAAACATAAATGCATTAGCCTTACGCAAACGAAAACTTTACTTTTACGGCAAAGTACATACTAACCGCCATACTGACAAGTGATATCCCAAATCCAAGCCTTATACCCAATTTTTGGTTCCTTTAAGTAAAATAAAATAGAAATAGTAATTTAGTATTTATATGTAAGTAAGCACGTTAAAACAAACCTTGTAAATACAACCAACACAATGAGAGCTATTACAAAACATTGAAAATCATTTGCCATATACCAAGCCCAAATCAAACAAGAATCCTTTGCCGGAAATAAATTATTTATGTACATCAAATTAAGCCAAAATCGTTGATGACAATTTTTTTCATAATCTTCGAGCATCTCGAACGGTGTTGTATCACCCAAATAAACTGTTATCGTGTATGTCAGTAGAATAACAACAAAATGTGGTGGGGTGAATTTTAGGTACCGAAAAATAATAGCTTTTGTTATAAGAACTACACCATTTTCTTTTTTCATCTTTTCAAGCCGTTGAAAATACAAAAATGAGAGTAAAAATGCACCAAGCACAATAAATGTATCAACACTGAGAAAATCGGTTGTGATAGGTTGATAATACCATATATCACCATATTTCATGGTCATCTCCAAATTATCAAAAGACTTGGCCGCAAAATATGCAACGTGTCCCACAATCACCAAAAACATGTTAAGAGCTCGTATCCCGTGCACAATCTCGATAGAATCATCACCAATTTTGAGATTAAAAATCGTTTTTGTATTTTGAATTAGTGAAAAACTGGAGAACCAACGTTCCACTAGCCCAGCTTTTACTGGATTATCATCATCTGTCTTTTTCACCATTTTCAGTCGAGTTTGTTGCACATTGTGAATGTATATTGTGCCTATGATAATATTGGTCACACTAAAAATTGTAATCCATCTGAAAAATTAAACAAATATTATTGTTTGGTTCTGATTTGACATAAAAATCCATAAAACACTTACGTCAGCATTTTAACAAATTTATCATTCCAAAAGTCTGGCCGCAATTGTAATGTTTTAGTCCGCAGCACCGTGATATTATTCCCAATCAATTCTCGGCCAATGTACTCATATTTATAAAAATACTGTTGTGTCAATATCATGGTGTCCGTGTCTCGGCACGATTGAGGAAAACACAATCCTAAATGTAAGATTTTCTTTAAAAAAAAAAATTTATTCCAAAAAATTATTTAGATACGGCACGAACTCATTAGTATTCACCCGATCGTAAATAACGAAATCCATTTGTAATTGTGATGTGTGTCGAATATAAACCATACGGTATTCAACGGGGAATGGGCTTCGTTCGGTTATTAAGTTTGTTGGATTAAGCGGATTTAAATATCGCGTTTGCGTTATATGAATAGGTTTGTTTACTATGGTACAGCCAATCTGGTCACCCAATAAATAGTTATTGCCCCAGATAAATCCGGAACCAAATTTACCCGATGCATCAAGTACTGTAATTAAAAAAAAAAAAATCACAAAATAAAAAAAAGAGCTTTTAACTTACACCTGAATGAACCAATCTCAAAATACATAAAGCTTTGTAACGCCTGAATGTTGACTCTTTTATGAATTACGAGATTAAATCCGCTGAATTAGCAATTTATAAATTTGAAAACTAACAACTGATACAATCAAAAAATTGTCGTTATGTAACAAATGAATTATTTGCAAGAATTATCTTCTTAAGGTTAGTTAACTTACTGGACGCTTTATAACCTTAATGTTTCATGAGGTCAAGATGCTCGGTGCGCACATACAAACTTTTGTACGCTTTCACCAAGAGATCGACAAAATATAGCGATTACTAAAATGCTAACACATCCGTCATTACCGGCGTATTAACGAAAATTATAAGTTTACTGAAAAAGTGTACATATTAGATCATATAGAAGTGCAATTAGCATCTACAGCTTTACGAAACGGTTTTTATTATTAAGATACAAAATGTTAGGCAAGTTGACAAATTTTTGAAAATTGTGAAAACGGATAAACATGTTAAAATTGCTGCTACACTAAGGCCATTTCATATAGTACTATAGCCATAGCACTTTTTCAATGTGTTGCGTTTTTTATTTTTATCGGTGGGTCTTTACGTATTATAAGCAAATATTATTAGTGGCATTTCATTTGACCAAGGAATTGGCGTGGAATTGTAATTCAATTTTGGTCAAAAGAAATAACCAACCAATTCTCGTGATTTTGTTTTAAATGTTGGTAATGTTTAACATTTATTATACTTTCATTGTTTTCTGAAAATCAAATAGACGCTTTTGTGCATTAAATAATAATTGTATTTAATAGTTTTTTGTAGTAAATATTAAGCATTATTTAGCAAATACTATGATTTATAAATACGAAAACTCTGGTGACAAACTCAGTAACTACAAAATGGAATTGGATTTACAATACCATCAACTCAGAAGGAATTCGTCGAATTCCTAATTTGAATTCATTATATAGCATTGTTGTTGTAAATTGGCAAATGAAAGAAAAACTAATGTAAATTTGGTCATTTTGACTTAAATATTTATGAACTAAAATTCACTCGAATTGAATATGTTATTCGATAATTTGCGTCCTCAATATACACTACTCCAAAAAATTAAAGGAACACAAATTTTTTAAAATTTTTTGAAAAGCATTTTAAAGTTCAAATCTCTAGTTTTGAGAATTTTGAGCGAAAAATTTTTGTAAGATACCGTTATCACGCAATCATAGAAAAGAGCGCGAAAAAAAATTTCGATTTTTTTTTTTTTTTTTTTGTAAGGATCCATGGGCTCGGAAATTTTTTTTTTTTAAGTTAAACCAATATAAAGGTCGGTTAGCCTGTTAATTAGGCGTAAATTTAATCTCTTTCTGTTCTTTTTATGTCTATTTTTTGCTGAGGTATCACTTTGAATCAAAAAAATGGAGGTGTGGCCAACACACGACTTTCTTTTACGGACAGCGAATTTTAAGAAACTTTTATAATGCAAATTTCTTGCAAACTTTATTAAGATTGTTTTTATTTTTTCATGTTTTCTGTAAATTGTATATTTTTGAAATATTTGTAAAATAAATTTTCTGTTTTACGGAATCTGGGACCTGGAACCCCAAATATTATGTAAGAGATTAATGAAGATATATCTGTTTTGAGGTCCCTTGAGTCTGAAAAAGTGGATTTCGAAACGATGTCTGTCTGTCAGTCTGTCCGTTTGTCTGCTCGTCTGTTTGTGTCTGTCTGTGTCTTCTCTATAGCCCATATGGCTTAACCAATCGAACAAAAACTTTAGATTTAAGCTTTACTTATGTAAAAGAAAGTAATAAAAAATAATAAATTTGTAAGAAGTTTGCGTAATTGGTGCCTCAAAATTCCCTGTTCGTAGAAGAAATGTGTTGGCCACACATCAATTTTATTTTTTTTATAAATTTTTTTAATTTTTTTTTAAATTTTTTTTTTTTTTAAATTTTTAAATTTTTTTTTTTTAATTTTTAAATTTTTTTTTTTTTATTTTTTTTTACTTTAATTTTTTGGAAACATTTTGTTTTAGTAGTTTTTTGTAAACCTTATACTTTTTGAGATATTTGCAAAACAAATTTTCTGGCCCAAGGGAGTGGCCACTTCCGGTTGACCGATTTGAAGTAAAATTCACTGGGACCTCCCAATTTATCAAAAAAGCTTAAATCTGAAGTTTCAGTTCGATTGGTTAAGCCATCTAGGCTGTAGAGAGGACACAGACTGACAGACGGACAGACGGACAGACAGACGGACAGACAGACGGACAGACAGACTGACAGACAGACATCATTTCGAAACCCACTTTTTCGGACTCAGGGGACCTCAAAACAGATAAATCTTCAATAATCTCAAGGTCGAAAATTTTCATGATTACTATACTTTATTTTACTTACGTAAAAGAAAGTAAAAGATCCTTTTGTCTTTGATCATTGATATCTCAGCAACCAATGATTGCACAGTAAATTTTAGGGCAGCCTTAAAAAACTTGAGTAAATTTCCTAAAAGACCATTTAATGATTAGTTGAGAACAACTTTTTTTTTCACCCTCAATACTCCGAAAAATGTACAAAAAAACGACTTATTAGGTTGTTTTATTAAATCTACCGTTACTTTACAAATATTGATGAAAAGTTTAATGTACTCCTAATAGCCATGTATTATAAGATTAAGAGTTTAATACCATTGACAGACTAGAGCATCTAAGCACGATTAGATATAATTGCATTGACAATTCGTGGTGTCGCTATTAATTCAAATTTCAGTCTTGACTGACTGATTTTTGATTTTGTTTATAATTTTGCTGAAATATTCGTTATGATTTTGTAAAGCAATATAGAAAATTACTTCTAAAAAATCTACCAATTTTTTACTCAACTGATTCACATTTATCACGTTTTTATTAGCTAAGATGAGTGCATTTGTATACTTCTTTACAAATTAAAGAAAATAACTGCATCATAAACTCGGAACAAGAAAAGAAGTACTGTGCTCCCTACAGAAGTACAACTGGCAATGTGTATTTTTAAAACAAGATTTAACGAACACATAAACGAATTAAAAAAGCCCACGTCTACTATAAAATCAAATTATGCACTACACCTGAAAGAGAGCAACCACACATTTACCAATTTTGAAAACAATCTAAAAATTTTACATAGAATGAATAAGAGCAAAATGATGGACAGGTTTGAAGAATTGGAAATTTACAAACACAAAAACAACACTGCTATACTAAATGACATAATAAAAGAGAACACAATATACGAATATATAACCAATATATAATGATACATTTTTGAAAACATAGAATCCCGTAAATGTGTATAAGTTAAAATTTAAAAATTTTTTGAATTTGTATAAATTGTTAATTTATGTTTAGTTTTAAAATATACCTGATGATGAGCAGTACTGCTCGAAACTAGTAGTGTAAAATTTTAAATAAAAAAAATTTTAATACATCACAAATAAAGAAAGAAAATTATTTACAAAATTTTAAAAAAAATTTTTTGAAATTTAAAAAAGTACAACTGGCAACCCTATGCAACACCGAGATTATTGTTTAAACGCATATATATAATTAGGCACTCATACACTTATATTTAAATATTGAATATTTTCTACTCACCCTTCATAGCCCAAATATCTCGTTTATTTATTGAATTCACAACATGTTCCAAATCATTACGACAATTTGCCGAAATTTTCTCATTCGCACTTCCGATTTTGGCTAAATTATATACAATTTCGGTTTGTTGTGCCACAACAACAAAAACGTTTAGTACTACGAATACAATAACGACACGAAAATTTGATAACATTGTGGTTTTGCCGTTTACTGATGTTTAACATTACGTTGTTGAATGAAAACTGAAAAATTTAAATAGTTTGAATTAAAATCTTATTTAATTGAATTTCTTTTTTTTTTATGATTAAACAATACAGGGTTGTTTTGTAAATATTATGGTCGGTGCATTAATGGTAACAATGTTTCATTGTGCTTGTGTATGTGTATAATCAGTAATTAATTAATTACAGGGCTATAAGAACTGAAATGCATAATAATAAATAAATACACCAATACTTCGCTTAGAAAATTGTTCGTATCAATTGCATACAAATTTATTTATGGATTTGTAAGTTTTAGGGGAACTGATTTGTTCCATTGGCGGTTTTGGTGTATTTGGATTAATTTTGGGCTGGCGGTGGGGAGATTCTGATTAGTGACTTTGAGATAAGTTGTATCAATAAATTTATAAATGTACAAATGAAAGTGTACTCTAGAATTGAAAAATTATTGTGAAAATTGTTTTATCAGATTACATTAAAAGGTTTATAGTATTTAGGACTTTAAACCTCACATAAAACCTACGTATCATTATTGGCCGGTCAATTAATCGATTGGTGGTTTTAAATCATACACAAAAAATTTGATAATTTGATTAAGTTAAGACGACAAGACACTATATCAATTTATGGCTTTAACTGCACTTAAACAAACTAAATACATGCTAATATGACAAATTTTTACAACGATAATTCTTCGCGTTTATATGTGTGTACTCTTGACTGTGTATACGAATTTCCACTCATTCTCATGTACACAAGCGAAACATACATAAACTAACGGGTCATTTTTTATTTTCAAACTAAATGATTCCCACAGTATGTGGAGAGGAGTTTCAGTCGTAATATACTTATATTT
This sequence comes from Tipula helvola, assembly GCA_963556165.1. Classification (NCBI taxonomy): domain Eukaryota; kingdom Metazoa; phylum Arthropoda; class Insecta; order Diptera; family Tipulidae; genus Tipula; species Tipula helvola. The sequence goes on along the minus strand of OY744483.1, from coordinate 190,437,280 downwards.
TAATATTTTAATTCACCATTTGAAGTGCAAAGAGTGACTAACGATTCAATACTGAACTTTGAGAAATGACTTTAAAAAAGCGTATTACGACATTCAAAAATCTGGTGAGACTTTAAGCCTCATTACCCATAGGGATTTGCAGTGGACAATGGAGCTAGGAGGTTACGTTCATAGACTTCCAACTTTATCGACGGTTTGAAGAATGGAGCATTTAGAATAGAAAAGCAGGATCTAGTAGTTCTTCCTGTCGATAAGGTATATGTATATGTACATCGCGAAAGTAGTACGCTATATGTAGCGCATGAATATAAGGGATTCTATAGCGAATTTTACAAGTTGCCTACTTCAGATATTGCAGAAAGCGATAATAATGACGAAACAATAAAAAAATCTTAAAAATTACTGTTGTTTATCTTCTTGCGAAATTCTATAATTAAGTTCAGAAAAGGTAATATTCCGGTGGTGTGAAGTTTATGACAAATTGACAAAAAAAAAACCTTACAACAGCCAAAAGTGTATCAGCATATTATATTTTACGCAAAATATGATAATAATAATGATTTGGTCGTTTGTTATCTGGATAAACCTTGGTGTTCAGTAGGATTTCATGAATATTTGTGCCAAACGATATTTTTACGCGACCCTCAGGGGCTGAGATTTTGATTTTAACAAATTTCCCTATATAAAAAAATGTGTAGCTGGAGTTTGATGGCCATTGACAGGTAATCGCAGAGATAGGTACGCAGATCTAACTACGCCTTGGTGTTCAGTAGGATTTCTCCGTTAATCCGCGATTTTTAATCTACAGAGTTTCTGCAACTATATTTAGGTAAATAAATTCAACGATATTTCTGGCTGGTAATCCGCGATTGGTACAGTATCTGCAATTGAATTTAAATAAATAAATTCAACGCGATTTCTGGCTGGTAATCCGCGATTGGTACAGTATCTGCAATTGAATTTAAATAAATAAATTCATCGAGATTTCTGGCTGGTAATCCGCGATTGGTAAAGTATCTGCAATTGAATTTGGAAATGTAATCTTACTACCCCTACATATTTAGTAGAGAATGAATTATTTTTATCCAGTTAACCCATGCATGAATTTTTAATCACTTTCTATGAAAATTTTGACTTGAACTCGTAGTTGTTGGACAAATGTGCATATTACAACTGTTATGTCGAGAGTACTTTAAACGAGAATAACTCATGTTACTAAAGAAAAAAATATTCATGATAACGTAAAGTTCGCCTTTAGGCGGTTATGTGCATTACATGGTTAATATTTTTTAATAGCAATAACAGCGGAGAATTGTTTACAATAAATTGTTGACATATATTAGAGCTACTGGGTTAACCGTTGCTATCGCGTTGCTTTCAATGACAGATTCAGATAAATCATCATGTATTTCCCATGCTCCTGATTTTCTTTTTATGTAGGCGGTATAGTGCCCTGGGGATTTTCTGGACTGGGCAGGTTGATAATGAATGATACCCACCAACACCAGTTTAGTCGAGCCAAAATTTAATTCTACCTGAATTTCATTAATTTGAATATTAGATTTGGTATTCGAATTTAGGGGTTGTACATCTATAATGGCGAACCTGTTTCGCATGCTCAACTGTAAGTCTTCGGGATTATCAATTGAGAATTTACAATTGTTGCATTTTCCTCCATAAAAATGGAAGACATTTTCAATTTTTTTTAAGTCCTTTTCTTTGAAATTCACATAATCGATTGGGATGTAAACGTTGTCTTTCTGGTGTTGTGTTAAACATTTTGGACACTTATAATTTAATATTATTGATCTGTTCATAAAATATTCAATATATTTAGATATATTGCAAACACAATTAAGCTCAATATTGCTCGAACCCTGTGTTATATTAAAACATTTTATTAATAAATCACTACGCTTCATTTTTGTTGAACGGCTAGCTCCATTATTCAAAAAATGGTTGATGAAATGAAAAAAATCAGTATCGACAGATTTGTTCTTTACTTGCTCGTAATCCGTAAATACCATGCAAACGATTTGCGATAACGAATTCACGTTCAATATTTACGAACTTGAATAATTCTTTTTTGGAATATCTCTCTTTAACACGTTTGCCGATGTGTTTTGGCGAATCATATAATTTTATTTTTTTGTTCCATTTTCAGAATTTAGTAAATTGTCTGGATCTCCATCGGAATAATTCTCTTCCAAATATTGCTTTCTGTTCGACTTTTGAGTCGATTGAAGAGCATTGGTATAACTTCTATAGAGTTGACTGTAGGAGGTCATTTTTTCGTTTTAATATTATATTTATATTTATTATTTATTTATTATTATTTTATTATTTATTTTATTTATTTATTTATTTTTTAATTAGAGTGAAAATAGTTTCGAATTCTTCTAAAGACACATTTAGATTACAAAAAAACAAAATATTTAACATTATACTGATCAGCTATCAAATACAATAAAAGATGATTACAAAATTTCATAAATAACGCTAATTATGTAATAACACTAAACAGATTTGTGACGTCAGGCGTTTCAAAGAGCCTATCTTTCATACTGGACAGAAACGACTTAGAATGAATTAGCCTCCTAATCCTATCTGGTAGTCTATTAAAGATGGTAGGTGATGCAACAAGAATTATGTAGCGGCGGAAATGATCAAAAATTAAACCTGGGAATACTATACAAAACTTGACGGTTAGCACGGAAGTTGTATCGAGCATCAACTCTTATTATATGCTGCCCACTACGCTTCAAAAATATTTTTAAGATCTTATAAACGTACAAATGTTGCAATAGCAGGATATTAGTTGACTTGAATAAAGGCCAAGATAAGTCTGTTCTTTTCTTCCTCAACATGACTCGCAAAATCATTTTCTGTTGTATATACAATGGTTTTAAAGTAGTTGGAAAACAACCACCCCAACATCATAAAGCGTATTCCATTTTAGCCATTACCAATGCATGATACGTCATTTTCAAAACAGAGATAGGACATACATCGCGAAGAAGGTAAAAAATTCTAGATGCGGATGTAAAATAATGTTTTAAATTAGTGACATGGGTTTTCCAATTGAGATTAGTATCCACATGCACTCCAAGATACTTAAATGAGTCGACTAATTCGATATTCAAACAATCAATATGACAATTTGTAGGAGTACATTTAGAAGCGCTATGATACGTAACATGGTAATCATTAGGTACAGTTATAATTCCAGAAATTTTAAACAACATAAACTTGGTTTTTTCACTAAGAATCAGACTATGCTTGTCAAACCATTTATGCACAACTTTCAGATCGGAATTAATCATGGAAATAACATCAGCGGAAGATCCAGCAGTATAAGCTAAAGCTAAATCATCAGCAAACCCAGTACTGCTGCCATTTAACCCAAGTTTAAAAATAGAATTGGAATAAATCAGGAACAATAAAGGACCCATCACTGACCCTTGCGGAACCCCAACACTCACGGATCTAGGATCACTCAAAATATCACCTACTCTAACTCTCACTTTTCTATTCTCCAAATAGGATGCAAACCAGCTGTTTACTATACCTCTAAAACCAATGTCCGACAGAATAGACAACAAAATTTTATGATCAACCATATCAAATGCCTTAGAGGCATCAACAAACAAACCTACACAAACATTACCACAGTTCAGCCCATTATGTATAGTATCCAGAAATTCCAATAAAGCTGACTCAGTACTCATACCTTGACGGAAGCCATGTTGATGTACACTCAGTACGTTAAAGTGATTTAAAAAAATACTCACTCTGTTTTTAACTGCTTTCTCCAGAACTTTCAAGATGACCGGCTGGAGTGAAATTGGCCTATAGTTTCCTTTAATAGTTCGATCGCCTTTTTTAAAAATAGGAATAATTGTTGCCGATTTAAGTCTAGTAGGTACAAGTCCCTGATCGAAAGACAGATTGAATATATGAGTCAGGACTGGGCTGACGAATTTAGAGATAGATTTCAAAATATGGCTACTGAGTCCTTCGCTATCAAGCGAATGTTTCGAATCTAACGACTCAATAATAGATATTATTTCGTTGTTAGACACTGCGGAGTCATAAAAAAAGTTTTCGAACAATAATCAGAAGGTAGATTGGAATTGTCTGCTAGGTTAGTTGGCAAAAATGTATCTCGTAGGTCACTGGCAATACTTGTAAAATAACAGTTAAGTTCATTTGCAATATCTATGTCACTTGTAAGAAGTCTACCGTGATCTGATAAAATATTTTTGATCGTAGATATTTTTGGCCTTTTAGTCAAAATTTCATTTACTAAGTGCCAATTTTTTTTAACATCGCCACTGTTACCTAAGAAACGATTAACATAATATGTTTCTTTTTCTCTTTTTATGTCTAGATTAATTTGATTACATGTAGTCTCGTAGATGCCACGAAAATTTGAATTATTAGGATGCCTTTTCAATTTTATTCTCATTTGGTTTCTTTTTTTAATTCGCCTAGCAAGTGAATATGAAATCCATGGTTGAAGAAGTTTGATGTTAGTTATCCGTGAGCAAATGTAACATTGCTCTAAAACGACCAAAATAGTATTTAGAAATTGATCAAGAGCTAAAGACGGATCATTAATGCTTAGGACAAAATTCCAATCTACATTCTCCAAAACCTCATTTAACTGTGGAAAATCGAGTTTCTTCTTATGGCCCATTCTCATGTTATGGGATGGTGGTAAAAGATTAGCACACTTGAATAAAATCTCGGTTAGATGATGATCCGAAATCATGAGATCGACCCCCGAAGGTGAAAAACATGAAAGGTCATTTGACCTGAGGCGAGCAAAGAAGTGATCGATACATGTAGATGTCGATGTAGTCACTCTTGTAGGAGTATTGATCAATGACTCAAGTCCAAAAGAAGACATAAGCATCATATAATCATCACAGTGGGATGGAAAATTAAGAATGTCAATATTAATGTCACCAACAATAAACAGATTTCTAGACTTAATTTTGCCAGTAAAAAAGAAAATTTCTTGGAGAAATACGTTTACTGGAGTATCATGTAACCTATAAATACATAAAATAACGTACAAATCATTGTCCAAACTCCAGTCAACCCTAACAATATCAGCCGAAGTTAAATTAAACGCATATAATGAACAACTCAAATTGGAATAAAAATAAACACACAATCCACCAGATCTATAAGTCTCATTGCAAGCACCAAACAAAGTATAACCATCCAGATTATAAGAAGGCAATTCATAACCGTTCACCCAGATTTCACTCAAAAATATAAATAAAGGTTTAACCTTATATGCATTAATATTAGCTACTAGAACGTCCAAGTTTCTTCGAAGGCTACGAATATTCTGATGCACAATCAAAATATCAGAATCCATAAAATGATCAATACCAATATTAATGCTCTAAGATAACTGACCAGCAGTGCCGGCTTTAGAACACTTTGCGCCCTTTGCAAGTTCTTCTTATGCGCCCTTTTTTTAAATTAAATGGTAAATTAAAATTACTTAAATTACCAGAGAGACTTTAAAGCATTAATGGTGGGAGAAAAGCTATTCAATTTAAAAGCAAAAACAAACAAACAAAAAAACTAAGCGAGTACCTAAATATTGTTCAACAATTCAATAATTTATTTATTTAATAATAAATAATATACTCGTATAATTCAGGTACAAACATTTAGCTTTTCTTGCCTTTGAAGTAGCAAATTCATCAATCATTTGACTTAAATCGATTTTGTCACCAATTCCTTTTTCAATTGCTATACTCGATAATCGAACCAACCTTTCCTGAGATATACTTGATCTCAAGTAGATTTTGATTATTTTCAGTTTTGAATATGATCGTTCACCATTTGCTACAGAAACTGAAAGACTTACAAGTATCCGTAAAGCAATCGTTACGCTCACAAATATATTTTCTAGTGCAGTGATTCTTAAACTGTGGGCCGCAGCCCCCTAGAGAGCCGTGTAGCTTTAAAACATTCAAGTTGGTCGTCTGCGAATATTTTGCTTAAAGTTAAAAATATTTTATCTTGGTGGGAGTTTCCATTCGATCAATTTGAGTTATTTGATTGGAGGAAAAGTATGAATCTAAAAATTCTCACAAAAAATCACAGTCGAAAACTCGGCTTGAATCTGCCTATTTTCAATGACCGCTACGGTTTTCTATGCTGTTAATGGTTTTTGTAAGACATGTGATGTGTATATGAATTCCACAATCACGGGGACTTTGATAGGTCAGTTCTTACTCTAAAATGAACATGAACAGAAATTTCAGATCGCAAGCCTTGATCTGCGTAAGTAACAACATTTTTAAATCAGAGGTCTATATCCGAAGTAAATTCTCGGACATTTTGGAGCTAACTTTAAACTAAACACTATAAGAACTTAGGTCTATGAAAATTTGAGAAATTGGATATCGAAAATGTACGAATTTAGTATGTAATATTAAAAAATTATTCGTAGTTTAATTTAATTTGAAATTTGGAATGGCAGCTTGTCAAATTTGGCTTCAACAATTTCAATTTGGTTAAATTGTACACCCTGCGCCATTGAAATGTTCGATTTCGATTATTTACTATTTCATGCAATTCTCTCCTAGATTCGCTATTTTTTTTTGTTTTTTTATTTTTCAGCATATTTCACGCCTTATTAGGTATTTAAAACCAAACTAAGGGTGAAATATTCATTCGGTTTCAATCAAGTAGTCAAAGAGTTAATTTTACAAAGTGTCGCTCTAAATTAAATGCTAACGAAAAAGCCAAAATTTTGCTAGCAAAGGCAAAAAGTACACACATTCACAAATTGCAAGAGTAATTTAGTGTAAGCAAACAGCACTTAGAAAGTTTTTAAGGCACTATTCCGAAAATCAAACGATAATTTGGCTCTGATGCAAAGAGGAGAACTTCTGTTTCAACAAATCGAATTTCAGATATTTAGATCTTAAGCAAAGGTTTGCTACGGCTTTGGAGCTGAGAAGTTAGCTTCTAATAGCAACAACCGACACTATTTCAGTTCATACTATTAAAAGGAACTTGGTTTATATGCTTGTCGACCTGCGAGAAAATCATTACTGACAGCAAAAATGGCAGCTGCAAGCCTCAAATTCGCAATAGAATGAAAAAACTGAATGCCCAGGGACTGGCGTTGGTTCATATTCTCGGATAAATCCAAATTCAATATCTTTGGACCCGATGTAAGGACAAGGGTTCGGCGACGAAAAGGCAAACGGTATTTAACAGAATGTATTTCGCCGACAGTGAAAAATTCACCATATGTTATGGCCTGGAGAGCCATAAAAGCCTTTGGAGTTTGATCACTAAGCCTTCTCGATAGTTCAGAAAGCGGAGGAAAATATAAAAAAAATTATCGAAACCTGAATCGTGACTATTGAGGACCTGACTCAATACATCGGTATTCCACTCTTCCAGGACGATCACTCTCCGTGAGTTATTGATGTTATTTGGGAAGTAAGAATGGTTAATTTTAATGTCTATTTTGTTTAGGTAGCCGAATTTAAAAATAGCTTGGTGATTGAGTCGTTACCCTGGACAGGAAATAGTCCTAACCTCAATATTGTTGAAAATATTTGGTCCTTCATGGGAAAGAAGATTACAAATTACAAGCTGAATAGTGCCAAAGGGCCGAAAAAACTTATAGAAAAAGTCTGGTTTGAAGAAATAACAATATATTGTTTAATAAAACTTTAGAATTCAATGCTGATCGGGTTTAAGGCCATCATAAAAGCCAAGGGCTGGGTTATTAATCATTGATTTTAAAAAGTTCAATTTTTCTCAAAATATTTTGGTTGAGATGAATTATTTTATTTCTGTTAATTCTTATTTTGAATAAAAATTACCATTGTCAACAAAAAACTAATTTTCAATTGAAAAAACTTTGTTAAAAACTCTGTAAAGACCTACCAAATTGTTACGAGGTAGGGCGGTAATATTCCTTATCCGACGTTATGTAGGTTTAAAATGTCGGATTACCGTTCTTTTTATTTGAATATATTCGGAATAGTATAAAAATTGTTTTGATAATCAGAATCTATCATTTTTGCCATCTACTTTTGAAGCAAACGGTGGTATTTCCAAAATTTACTTTAAAAATTCAAACCGAACATTTCAATGGCGCAGGGTGTATATCAGGCTAGTGTTGAGAACTCCAAATCGAAAATTCCAGGATTCTACTGCCGAGCTGTACTTTAGTTTTACACATAAAAATGTCATATTCGTCATTGGTGTCATTCTAATTTTCAAACCTACCAAATCTAAAGAGAATTCAATTAATCCGATCAATTTATCATGAAAGTTGACAAAAAGTAAGCACCAGGTATGGGTAATAAAACCCTTTAGTATTCAACGCAACATAGTTGATTAGAAATATAAAATGAGTAGCAGTTTTGTTTAAATAAACAATTACGAGGGAATCTTTTTAGTTAGCCTGGCAATACTTTTTAACTATAAAACTAACTTCCGTGGAATCGAAAGTGCCTTTTCGGCTGTAGGGCAGTTTTGCACAAAATGTAAATTTTTTCCTTGGAACAATTTGTAATCATAACTATTGATGAGCTTTATTTAAGACTCACAACGACCGTACAAAATTTAACCCTTTAATGCATAGTGTAGCATATCTGCATCATGTTATTCTAATTTGAACTGCATCTACATTTGAGCATATTTTTTGTGTTTTGTTTCGAATATCTGTTGTTCATTTGTTTTTCTATCTCGTTTCACACAATTTTTTGTTTTTTTCTGCGTTTTGAAAATAAAATCGCCATTTAGAATTAGTTAGTCGATGTTTTGCATATAGTTAGTAGTAAACATACATTTACATATGTAATATTTAAATATTATTGAGCACAATTTTATATAATTAAAATTATTTATTGGTTTAGGGCTCTCTATATTGTTTTTATTTTTTAAAAAATTAACTTGAGCTTTCGGACTCACTTCGAGTCCATTTTCAAAAGCGTTTATAAAAATATTTTCAATACAATTTTCCTTTTATAAATAAATCAAAAACAAAACTAAAAAATTGAAGGTTTTTTCGTAGAAACCAAAATTCGTGTGTCTAGACTAGAAAAATATTTTCCAACCGTGACAAAAAACTTGTGGTAAATTTTACGAAAAAAAACTTTTACAAAATATGAATAAAATTTGAAACATTTTACAAAAATATAATGAATCAATTATAAGTATAAGACAAACAACCAAATTTAGATAAATAAATCATAAGAATTACCAATATAAGCATAATCTCCAACAATGTTTATTGAGTTATCACTGGATTTTATGTGTAACATTTCCAAAAACGATCTTTTCCTAAAATTTTTTTGCTGTTCCAAAATTTTAACGTTATCTAAAGTTATTTGATGATTTGTGTTTTTTAAATGTTGAGTGAGAGCACTATTTTGGTTTAAATCTCGATAAACTGCACTTTTATGTTGATACAACCGTTTTTCGATAAATTGTTTCGTTTGTCCAGTATATGTTACGTTACATTCACATTGGATCTGATAGACAACATTGGACTTTTTCTTTAGAGGAACTGAATCTTTAAGTTTAGAAAACAAAGATGTATTCAAATTCGATGCCGGTCTTCCCACAATCTTAAAATTATAATTTTTAAACAGGTGTTTAGTTTTTTCAAAAAGATTTTTTATGTATGGGATAGATAAATAATTTTGGTTTCTATTATCGGCCAAACCTATAGAATTTCTATAAACATTTTTTTGTTTCCAAATAGTAACATCTACTAATTTATCAGGGTAATGATTTTGAGCTAAAATGTTTTTTAATAAAATAAAATTTTTATAATGAAATTTTGTATCTGAAAGTTTTATAATTTTTTGAGTAAGAATTTTGATTGTGTTAATTTTGTAAGAAAACGGGAGCCAAGAGTGAAAATTTAAGTATCTTCCAGACCATGTATCTTTATGATACCAATCCACAGAAATTTTGCCATTAGGTTCATGTATCAAAAGAGTATTGTATCAATTTCATTTTTGGATACTCTTTTGATACATGAACCTAATGGCAAAATTTCTGTGGATTGGTATCATAAAGATACATGGTCTGGAAGATACTTAAATTTTCACTCTTGGCTCCCGTTTTCTTACAAAATTAACACAATCAAAATTCTTACTCAAAAAATTATAAAACTTTCAGATACAAAATTTCATTATAAAAATTTTATTTTATTAAAAAACATTTTAGCTCAAAATCATTACCCTGATAAATTAGTAGATGTTACTATTTGGAAACAAAAAAATGTTTATAGAAATTCTATAGGTTTGGCCGATAATAGAAACCAAAATTATTTATCTATCCCATACATAAAAAATCTTTTTGAAAAAACTAAACACCTGTTTAAAAATTATAATTTTAAGATTGTGGGAAGACCGGCATCGAATTTGAATACATCTTTGTTTTCTAAACTTAAAGATTCAGTTCCTCTAAAGAAAAAGTCCAATGTTGTCTATCAGATCCAATGTGAATGTAACGTAACATATACTGGACAAACGAAACAATTTATCGAAAAACGGTTGTATCAACATAAAAGTGCAGTTTATCGAGATTTAAACCAAAATAGTGCTCTCACTCAACATTTAAAAAACACAAATCATCAAATAACTTTAGATAACGTTAAAATTTTGGAACAGCAAAAAAATTTTAGGAAAAGATCGTTTTTGGAAATGTTACACATAAAATCCAGTGATAACTCAATAAACATTGTTGGAGATTATGCTTATATTGGTAATTCTTATGATTTATTTATCTAAATTTGGTTGTTTGTCTTATACTTATAATTGATTCATTATATTTTTGTAAAATGTTTCAAATTTTATTCATATTTTGTAAAAGTTTTTTTCGTAAAATTTACCACAAGTTTTTTGTCACGGTTGGAAAATATTTTTCTAGTCTAGACACACGAATTTTGGTTTCTACGAAAAAACCTTCAATTTTTTAGTTTTGTTTTTGATTTATTTATAAAAGGAAAATTGTATTGAAAATATTTTTATAAACGCTTTTGAAAATGGACTCGAAGTGAGTCCGAAAGCTCAAGTTAATTTTTTAAAAAATAAAAACAATATAGAGAGCCCTAAACCAATAAATAATTTTAATTTACATATGTAATTTTTTTTAAATAAAATATTGTTTTTGAATATTTATTTTAATTTTGAATGAATTGCCTTATTATTAAGAAGCGGTATAAATGAAAAAATATTTAAATTTTTTACCACAAATCCATAATGATGCAAATAGGCATAATGTCATAAAATCAATTTTCCGGGAAAACTAGCTGCTTCCAACCATTTTTACTTTGAAATCCTTTTCAACCAAACACATCTTTATAAGAAAAAAAGCATTTCAATTAAAAAGAAAAAATCATGCATTAAAGGGTTAAATTAAACGATATATTCATTTCTAGCGTATATGCAGACCTCAATAAAATAATGGGGTCAGTCAGTTTTCTAAAAAATAAGAACCAAAGTTTATGCGGCAAATTACTAACATAAACAATGAAAAATTGAGCTTTCAATTTTGGAAAATTATGTGCTTACTTAGAATTTAAAAGAAAAGTAGGAATATTCTTTAATTTTGTTCTAGAAAAGCCAATTTTTCGGTAAACTGCGCAAGAACCTAATTATTGCCTCCCCCTCCCCCCACAATTCAAAAGTTAGGTCATTTTCTATTCCGTATGTATTTGGGACCAAAAAATCTGATTTACTCTCATCTATTGAGCTATCATTTTATATACTATGGCGCGTTCCGTTTTTTTTTTTAAAGAACTCGTCAAAAATAAAATTTCAAATTTTGGATATAAAATTGCTAAGAGGGCCAAAGCTTTCAAATTGGTTGATTGCGTTGAAAATTGGTAGTAGAAAAACCTAAAAAATCTTTGGATAACTCTGAATTTTTAGAAGAATATATTAAATCCAAATTTGATTTTAAACCTAAGTAAAAATAATTTGACACAAAAACTAAAAACGAACCAAATTCGGGTTGGGTTGCAGTCAAGCTCAAAAATGTTTAGCTTTAACTTTCTAATGAAAAATATTTGTTTAGTAGAAGAATTTGTTTAGAAAGAGTGAGAAGTATTGTGAGCGCCCGTAATTGGTCGGCGCCCCTATGCGAGGCATAATCTGCTTAGTGGGTAAAGCCGGCCCTGCTGACCAGTATAAAATTAAACACTAAAATATTTTTACTCATTTGTGAGCAACAAAATAAATAGTAATCCAAAATTAAAATAATAATGAAATGCATCAAACTAAAAATAAAATGGTATAATAGCACAGACATAACATTTCAAAATATGTATGTATATGTAGATGGTTTGTGTATGTGCTAAACCAAAAAAATGCAATGTATTAAAAATAAAATAGCAAAAAATAATAGCTGTATAAATGGTATACGTCCATCTTCTTCTGTGGCTTTTATCACGATTATATTATTAAATCAAATATTTTTTTTTTTTTTTTTTTTTTTTATAATTTTTATTAAATTTTCGATTAATATTTATTATGTAATATATTTAAAAAGAATAAATTAATACACGTTAAAATTTTTTTCTTGAAATACACAAAAATTATTTAAAAAATCAACCTTTCATTATTGTGATAATAAAATTAAATTTGGGAATACCGGTTTCGGACATTCGTCCTTCTTCAGTTCCTAATTGACTATTAACTTAATGTCTAAAATTCACGCGTTTTTATATGCGATCGTTAGCCTTTTTACAGTTTATTTACCTACTGTATAAAATCAAATCATAGATCTTGTGTGCTTTGGTGTTTGTTTTATCATTTAGTAGTAAATTATTGTTCCTTGTATTTGAAGTTCTTCTAATCTGTCCAACATGTCATTTTTACCCATTCGATGCATTATATGTAAGTTTGTGTTGATATCTGTGAATGTATGGTTCTCATTGTGTAGATGTTGAGCGTAATTTGATTTGAAAATTGTTTTGTTGTGTGGATGTTTTAGTTCCTGTGTGTGTTCCTTAAATCTTTGCCGTCTTACTTTGGTAAAAGTTATTCCTATCCGGATAGGAATGAAATTTTGCCCAAAGTAAGAGCAATTCCTCTTCAGAATAATTTTGTTTTTTTACTTTCATCAGTTGGTACCAAGCTCTAAAATATTATAATTTATTATTTAGAATTTTATCTATCGATCGATCGGCATCGATACGTGGATGACATTTTAATTTTATTCAGAGGCCCAAACAGGCAGCTCGTAAATTTGCATAAATACATCAACAGTATCCATAGAAACATTAACTTCACGCTAGAAATAGAAACTGAAAAATCCATTAATTTCCTCGATTTAACTATCAAAAACATCAACCAAGAACACAACTTCAAAGTATACCGGAAAGCCACACAAACTGATCACACCATTCACAACACCTCTAATCACCCTCCACAACATAAATACGCTGCATATAATCATATGTTAAATAGGCTTAACAAAATTCCGATGAATAACCAAGATTACGATGATGAACTCCACATTATTACACATATAGCTAAACAGAACGGATTCAATGAAAATGTCATTCAAAAACTCAACAGAAAAATCGTAAATAAAATAAAAACACAACATTTAACAACTATGTACAGCACAGAAGATGAAATCACAAAATTTATAACGCTAGAATATCACAAAACTACAAGTAACACAGTGAAAAAGGTATTTAAGAAATTTAAATACACCATAGCACACGTGACAAAACCAGTCATAAAGTCCAAAATAAATTAAAAGAAAAACAAAATAAAAATGTTGACAGCGGTGTGTATAAATTGACATGTAATGATTGTCCCAAATTTTACATCGGGCAATCCGGAAGAACGTTTGAAATAAGTGCCGTCTTACTTTGGTAAAAGTTATTCCTATCCGGATAGGAATGAAATTTTGCCCAAAGTAAGAACAATTCTTCTTCAGAATAATTTTTTGTTTTTGACTTTCAACAGTTGGTACCAAGCTCTAAAATATAATTTATTATTTAGAATTTTAACAAATATAAAATAGTGATATCAAATTATTGAATAAGGTATAATTATTCCAAATGATAATTAATAAAATTTAATATTCTGATTTATCGAAAAATTGAAAATTGTTATTTACTACCAGAACCATCTTGATGTGAATAGAGCCGGCATGTGAAAAATGAACTTAAAATAAGGGATATAGAAACACTAAAAATTCATTTATTTTCATAGTGTTTGTATGAAAAAACGCGATTTTGATTGACGATAAAATATGAATTAAAAGTTAAACCCAGTTAAATAATTTTTTATGAAATCGCTAACAAACAACTCAATGTCTTACTCATTTAAAACACAGATTCTCAAATTTCCCTATTTTCCAGCAATAATCAAAAGAAAATAAGGGAAATTAAATTAAAAAACATTCTACAACAACAACAATGTGTATTAAAAAGAGAAAATTCAGTTTAATGACGACATCATATCTCCACATCTAAACCCAATGGTAAGAAAAAAGACAACACGTCTCCGCTCAACAATCAAAATTTAAAAAAAATCAAAAAGAGCCAAACAGAATAAATTAAATCAATACAATGAGTGCGAAAAAAACAAAACATCAAAACAATCTAGCATGCTTTGCAAATTCAAAGTAACTATAGAAACATATTCGAATTCAAATTGGAATGGAGGCAATGAAAGAGATGATTATTGTATTTTTTATAAACGAGTTATGTTGATGACGTAGTATATTACAAAAACAACAATATTTCAAATTTCAAAAGTACCTTATTTTTCATGGCGATTTTCACTAAGAAATAAACATTTTCAAGACTTGATTTTTCAATCAAATAATATTACATGTTTCATGAACATTTTCATATAAAAACAAAACAAAAGCTCATATTTCTAATAAACTAAAACTGTAAATGAAAATAAGCGTTTTCCCATATAGTCTCATAGTAAAGAAAAAATTGTTTGTACCTTATTTTAAGCATAGTAGAAAATACAGTCGATTCTGGAGGCTCTTATTTATACAGTAGGCTCTGTTACTACCAACTCATAAAACTAAATACAGTCAAACCTGTTTTTGTGCGGTCTTTTTTTATGCGATTTTTTTTTTATGCGTTTTTTTTGTGCGATTTTTTTTTGTATGCGATTTTTTTTGTGCGATTTTTTTTTATGCGGTATATGAATAACGAGATTCTGTTCAGCCATTTTCATACCTAATGCATCAGCCAAGTTCATTAATCATTAGACATGCTCAATATTCTTATATATTCCATATTCCAGCAAATTTCAATATGTAATTACCTATTATCTTGCACACAAAGAATATAATTTAGTTCGAAGAAATGTTTATTTCACAACTAATGAAATGCGTAGTAATAGCCACACTGATTTTTAACCTTGAACATAAACTAAGAAAATATACAATATGTAAGAAAAAAGGAAATTTACCGTTTTATTTAAAAATGAGAAATTAAAATTTTTTAAAATGTTTCCACGTGTAATTTAATTATTTATTTTGTTTATAAAGCATTTTCTCGCTATTTCGTAAAACTTTGACATATGTATTTTCTAAGGGAAACTTTTTTTATGCGGTCCCTATCCACCGCATAAAAAATTTTTTTTTGTAATTTTTGTACAAAATTATTTATTATAGCGATTTATGGAGTTTGCGAATATTTTTTTTTTGTGCGATTTTTTTTGTACGGTCCCTATCTACCGCACAAAAACAGGTTTGACTGTATATCTAATTATGTACTATAGTGGTAAACACTACAACTACGAGAAAAAGAGAATTTTGCTATTCCTTCTTCTCAGCGGAATGAATCTCTTCATTCTGGAATGAAAATACACGGCATTGTTGTTGTAAAATTGCCAAAGTAAGACTACAAAGATTTAAGGAACACACACAGGAATTAAAACATCCACACAACAAAACAATTTTCAAATCAAATTACGCTCAACATCTACACAATGAGAAACATACATTCACAGATATCAACACAAACTTACATATAATGCATCGAATGGGTAAAAGTGACATGTTGGACAGATTAGAAGAACTTCAAATATATCGACATAGGAACAATAATTTACTACTAAATGATAAAACAAACACCAAAGCACACAAGATCTATGATTTGATTTTATACAGTAGGTAAATAAACTGTAAAAAGGCTAACGATCGCATATAAAAACGCGTGAATTTTAGACATTAAGTTAATAGTCAATTAGGAACTGAAGAAGGACGAATGTCCGAAACCGGTATTCCCAAATTTAATTTTACTATCACAATAATGAAAGGTTGATTTTTTAAATAATTTTTGTGTATTTCGAGAAAAAAATTTTAACGTGTATTAATTTATTCTTTTTAAATATATTACATAATAAATATTAATCGAAAATTTAATAAAAATTATAAAAAAAAAAAAAAAATATATTTGATTTGAAAAATAATAGGAAAAATAAATAAAAATGAACTAAAACTAATCACAAATAAAATGTAACAGTTGCAAATGCAAACAATAAATGTACATACTATATTTATGAAACTGTTAATATTACGGTATCCAAATTCGCTGTATTTTGTTGTCATCCATTGACATTCATTAAAAATTTGTGGATATTTTAATAATTTAAATAATTTGCTCAATGTTGAAATCATCCATAACCTTTTTGATATCATTCCGTTATGAAATCCTGTATAAATGAGAATTCGCCTCTTTCCGAAAAAAAAGCGCGGATCTGTTGACATATAAATATCCGAACCCCAACATTTTCTTCAGCTTTTGACTTTTTGAGCATCTCTGTAAAGGTTCATTTTAAAAGGTGTAAGCTGATCCCGTAAATATAATTGACGATCCACTTGCAATTCATACCCTACTTTATTAGCGAAAACAGATTTACCTTTTTTTATTTTGTGGAGTAAATATTTAGCCTCGACACTATTAAATTTCAGCAGTAGTTTAAATTCCTAAGCACTTTTGTTACCGTTTTTTTTATTAACAGAAGATGAGTTTGCTTTGGCTCGATTTGTTTGAACATATTTCATATCACATATCATTGACACAAATCGCCCAATTCTCAAGCATTTTCTATCAATATAATGATGCTTGACGTGACTGAACCATAACTCAACGTTGGAATTAGACAAACGACCTTCAATTTTCAAATATTTGGAAAAGCATGTACACCAAAGCGGCAGATAAGCAAAATAACGCTGAATACTAAAAATTAAAAACTCTGGGCAGTAGAAATCATTTTTTGGCGTATCGTTAAGCTTGCCATTATTTTTAATTTCAATTTTATCAAGCACATTAATGAATTTTTTATAGAACAAGCTTTGAGAATAGTGTGATTTCTCATTTTCCATATTCATTGTCGTGATCTTGTGGTTCATCTGATTCAACTTTGATAGAGTTGTGAGAATAAAGCAAATTCATAAATGACGAAAACTGACTGAAGGATTGGCACACTTCCTCGTTTTTCAATTTATTCATACATATAATACAGAATATTTTGAAAAGCATGTATATCTGTTTGAGTGTATCACAATTTAAAATCAAACAAAACATATCTAAAATAAAATTTTTCAAATTGGTGGAAGCTTTAGGAATTTTCTTTATAATTTGGGTGGCTATAATATTTATGAAATGAGTGTAGCAAATAAACACGGACACGGCAGTGTGTACAGGAGCACTATTAGCTTCCATACAGTTAAATATATAATTGATATAGCCCAACACATTCATATTTTTATTGAAAGTTTGAAGAATAGCTTGAATATAAGCCCATGTCCAATCTACCACGTAGACTAGTGGAAAATTTGATTTAGGAATTAGAGCGATTTCAGATTTAAATTTCATTAAAAATATTCCAATTGTCGTTGTATCGTGTTTGCATGAAATCATTTCAGCTACCGGCACAATTGTGGTTCCAATTTTTACGACACAAGCGTAATACAATATTTTTCTGCATTTGTGCTTCAAGTGGCACTTCGGCTTTTTTACCACACTTCCCGTTGCATCCAGATACAATATCAATGGACCATACTTGCTAACTAATTTCAATTGTGTTGCTGTGTATATACCTGTTTCCATTAAGCAATTGCTCTTTATCCCATCGGTACATCATATCATAAATATCACAATCCTGAATCAAATCATTCCTTTTCAATATTTCGGACCTAATTTTACGCAAAACGACGTTAGTAGTTAACTTCATTGTGTTGCCAGTTTTAATTAAATCAGTATCTACATTACTTCTCATTTCTAAATCGACGTTATGAGCAGTAGAAAGCTCCAATTTATTGTTAAAAAAAGAGCGCCGTTTTCCCCTTAGGCATAGTCAGATCTGCGTACCTATCTCTGCGATTACCTGTCAATGGCCATCAAACTCCAGCTACACATTTTAAACTTAAGCTACACATTTTTTTTATATAGGGAAATTTATTAAAATAAAAATCTCATCCCCTGAGAGTCGCGCAAAAATATCGTTTGGCACAAATATTCATGAAATCCTACTGAACACCAAGGCATAGTCAGATCTGCGTACCTATCTCTGCGATTACTTGTCAATGGCCATCAAACTCCAGCTGCACATTTTTTTTATATAGGGAAATTTGTTAAAATAAAAATCTCAGCCCCTGAGGGTCGCGCAAAAATATCGTTTGGCACAAATATTCATGAAAGCCTACTGAATACTTTAACATAGTCAGATCTGCGTACGTATCTCTATGAATACTTGTTAATGGCCATCAAACTTTACCTACACTTTTTAGTGTATATTCTCTTCTGTTGTCAGGTTTTGTTTTTTTTTTGTCATAAACTTCACTTTAGTAATATTCCAGCCTCCTTAACTGCTAATACATAAGTATATGAATACTGAAATGTGCACTAAATTTCTTTAAATATAATTTATTACTTTCAGTTAAAGTATGATAGTAAAATGTTTTTTATGATTTCTGAAAAAACATTTTAGGAATACTAACGTTTTTCCACTCAGCCGTTCAATTGTTTATTATTTTGACACTTTATTTCATTGATTGTAAACCTTTCTATTGTAACTCAATAAATTTAGATTAAATTTTACTAGAGTTACAATGTGTTATCACATCAGAGATGTCACCAGTGAATTTATTTTAACTTTGTTCAGTGACTTACAACCACAAAAACTGGTTTTGGAATGAGATGTTCCCGGGAAAAAATGGGCGGACAACAATGATATGCAAATTTTGGTTATTATTAAAAAGGCGATCATCCAAGCATTTACTATTTGATAAAATTCGAGATTTAATTATTGTACATTAAATACATTTGTTTTCCAACGGTTTTAAATTGCTCAAATAAATTTCGTACATTATTTTATGTTGCCGTGGTTTTATTATATTCTGAATCGGCATCTTACAAGCTGTGCAAATTACATCAAACGTATGGGCCGATGTAGTGGGCGATAGATTGTTAATTGAACCATTCATATTACCATCGAGATTAAATAGTGAACGTTATTTACAATTTTTACAAAACGATTTGCCAATCCTCTTCGATGATGTTCCCATTCCAAGTAGATGTTCGCACACATACCATATGATGGTGCACAACTTCAACACTTAATCTAAACAACCATATATAAAATGAATGCAATATTTTTGTAGATAGAATATCGAAAGATTAAACATAATAAAATCATAAGAAATGAATTTATATTTGATAAAACAATTTACAAAATATTCTTTAAAACAACAAATTTAAACAATTATATTTCTAAAAACAAAAGAAAAATCGGCCATTCGGCCCGTTCAGCCCTTCGACATTCGGCCCTTCGACACATTCGGCCCTTCGACACATTCGGCCCTTTGATATCATTCCTAATTAATTAACCCTGCGGAGCTATTTATGAATTCGATTCGAACGTTTTGCACAGATAATTTCTACAATGTAGTAATCGTATTATACAATCGTATATACATTTTATTATAAGCTTTAATTTTTCCTAATCAAGTAGAAATAAATAAAAACATATAAATATTAATGATAGTCTATAGATTAATATCAGTACTGCTAATATCAGTAAATATACATTTTACAATGTAAAACGAATAAATTCTTCAATGTGAAATTAAATTAAACTAACTATTACTAATTATAAATTCTACAATGTAATATAAACATAAAAATGTTAATAATTTATTTACACTAAATCAAAACACTTCCCTGCAAAATTTTGCCCCTGGATAATGAATAATTGTTTCCGAAGTAATTTTTCTCAATGAAACCGAATCCGGGCTCAGAAATGCTTTATCATCAGGTTTATAAGATATTCTAATCTAAAAGTGCAAAAAACACTGTTATTTTTACATATTTAAGATTATCTAGCACCGCGATTTTTTTTATTTTTTTCAAAAAGCCATAGTACAAATCTTCTTCAGTTCTGTTTTGATGTCTATTTTGGTTTGTTTTGTTTTTTCCTGTTTTTTTTCATATTTTGTCACCGTTAACTACTTTCTCTCTTTCTGTATATGTATATTGTATATAGTCTAGTCATTGACGGTAAAAATAGGCTATTACCTCAGAATTCTTACGGACAATACCGATTTTCGTGAAATTTGGACAGTAAGTAGGGAATGACTCAAGGAACAAAAGTTATATAGTGCCGATGTGTGCTTTTACCCTGGGGGTGGATGCCACATCTTCTAGGGAGTGGAAATTAGTACACTCAAAATAACTACGTATGAAGTTTTTTCAATAGATTAATATTTTTCGAGTTATTTGCGATTGAAAATGGGAGTTTTTCATCTAAAAATGCATGTTTCAGAGAGATTTTCACGAATAACTCAAAAACCTTGCGTTTCATCAAAAATTCTTTCAGGTCCAAAATAAAGCTTATAAAATAATAAATCGATTTATGTACTTTTATTTCTGTAGATGCAATATAAACCGGGTTATGGCTCGTTGAAAGTGACTCTTTGTTCGCTGAAAACTGAATTCAAGCCTTTCAACATTAAATAACGGAAAAACGACAAATTTTTGGAAAAAACATGTTAAATATTTTTTTAATTACTTGAAAAGACCTTTAAAATTAGCTATAGTAGAAGTCGTTAGCATTAAAACTTACAGAGTTATGATAAAAATAAAATGGTGATCTCGTTTTTTCGGAGGAAAAATCGGAAATGAAACAAATGACAACCGAAAGAATTGAAATTAAACGTAATCCATTTACAATGCACTTTATTTAGGTACTAACAATAGGTTCTAGAAGTTTGAATGGTTTAGAATGTCTAGATTTGAAAAAAATTTGAGTCAATTTTGAGAAATGATTTTTCAAATTTTTGAAAAAAAATTCTTTTTCTCGTTTCATTGGATTTCTTTTTTCTATTATTTTTTGTGAAATATTCGAAATCATAGAAGATTCTGGCTACACGAATTAAAACGGCTGTCTGAGAAAAGATATTTTTCTCAAATCGGATAAAATACGTCAGTTTTCTGGTTTGTTATCTGTCAGCAAAATGAAGTATTCCACGACACTACATCGTTGCTAGGCAACTTACTAAAAACAGTACTGGAAAGTATTCCTTGCCTAGGCAGAGAATACTTTCTAGTACTGATTATCATCTGTTTTTAAGAAATACATGATATAATGTATAATCGCACGCGATTGTTATAATTCTAAGGTAACTTTGATAGTGAAATCTATTGAAAATATAAATTGGAAAATTTTGCGTATTTTAAAGAATATAATGAATAAAATGGATAATCTGATATACTGCCGATTAGAGAAAAATCGTATGTGCAACTCGTGGAAAAACTATAATTCCCGGACTCTTATGGTTGCTGGAACTCGGCTGACGCCTCGTCCCAGCAACTTACATACTCGTCCGGGAATATATCGTTTTTCCTACACGTTACACAATATACTATTTTCTGAATTAGAAAAGGGCCTTTTTTAATTCATTTTATAAAATGAATTAAAATGCGTTAAAAAAAATTTAAATAAAAAAGTTAACTTAATTAGGTTTTTATGTTTTCATTAATGAAAGTAAACACTGATCATGAGCAATTTTAATTCGGTTTTGAAATATGTAAAAAATTAATTAATTTGTAAACTAATTAAAAGTTAATTAATTTTTAATTTTTTGCTTAATTTACATATTTTGGAAACGAATTGGAGTCGCTCATGATCAGTGCTTGTTTTCATTAAGGAATAATGAAACGTAAACCTGTACTTAAAAGCAAAAGTCGCTTAAGTGACTTTAAGCGGTTTTTCTGAATTTCACATAAATAATTAAATTTGTCTACTATTTAGATTGTATCAAATTTTGGTGAAAATCGGGTAAAAACTAAAAAAGTTATGAGGTAATACGTTTAATACTCTCAATGTATTTACATTTGATTTTAAAACTTTAACCTTCATTTTCTCAAAACTACTAAAATGCACATAAGCGACTTCTGCTTTTCAGTACAGAATTTATTTACTTTATTTCCTGATACTTGGTTATTCGCGTTTATAATATTATATGACTGTTATTCCCATTTTCCTTCTTTTTATTATCATCAGAGAATAAACCATATTCAACTCCGTTAGACATTTTACCCGAAAAAACACGCATACATAATGATAACATTTAATTTTTTAATTACTGGCTATTATAGACCGTTTATGTTCATTTACAGATTGCTAAAACTGCGATATCAGAAAGGTGGAATGAAATTTCAAATAATTGTAAATTAACAAATAATGAATTTATGAAACTTTTAGAGATATGTGTAAGTGATAACAATTATTTTAAATATCATAACATTTTTTACAAACAAAAATTCGGATTAGCTATGGGAAATCCATTATCCCCGATTTTAGCGGACATAGTATTGGAAAAATTGTTTAATGAGAAACTCCCTTTGTTAGAAAATCAACCGACTTTTATATATAAATATGTTGATGATATCATTTTAGCTACGGTTGAGTCCAATGTAGATAAGATACAAACCTCATTTAACTCTTTTCACAATAAACTAAATTTTATTATTGAAAAAGAAAATAATTGTTCACTTCCGTTTTTAGACACAAAATTACATAGAATCAATGGCAAAATTAAAACAGAATGGTATAAAAAGGATATAGCGTCTAATACATTATTAAATTTCTTACCAGTTCATCCGTACCAAATGAAAAGGAATGTAGCCTTTTCATTTATTAAAAGATCGATATATCTCACTGATAAAGAATTTAGAAATAACGTACTACAAAAAATAAAAACCATTCTGATAAATAATAATTATCCAGTAAAATTAATTAAAAATCTTATTACGAAAACTTTATATACATATTCGAAGAGACGAAGACAAAATAACGACCAAATTAAATATGGAATATTACCATACGTACCCCATTTAACGGAAAAAATTACCAAAACTTTAAAAAACGATTCGGGAAATCTATTGATCGCAAACAAAATTATAAGTAAAATGTCTGATACCTACACTAAATTAAAAGATAAAATACCGACGGACCAAAAAAATGCACTAATCTATAAAGTTATGTGTAAAAACTGTGACGCATGTTATGTTGGCGAAACGGGCAAAACAAAAAATGAGCGAATGATAAAAGAGATGTTGCACATATTAACAGGCAAAGAAATACTCAACCGTCCACGTATAGATCAGCTCTTGTAAAACATGTAAACGAAAGGAAACACGAGTTCGATATCGATAATGCAATCACCTTGGAGTATGAACCAAAGAAAAACAAAAGGTTATTTAAGGAAGCATGCCATATCTAGTTGGCGAAGAATCCAGTTAATTACAAAGTGGACACAAATAAATTACAATCTGTCTATATTGATATTATTAAAAACCACACATAATACAATCAAAATTTTCATTCAGAAATCTATGTAGTTTTTTAAATTATTACGTCACAATGTTTTTATTTTGAACTTTGGTCAGCTGTTTTTTGAACTTTCGTAAATAAATATTGGGTCAAGGATAACAAATAAATTATTAAATTGGTAGCCTTTGGGGAAAAATTTGAATCGCGGAAAATAAAAAATAAAATTTGTTAACTAAATATACCGCCTGGAAAATGATGTGAAACATCGAAATATCGGCGACAGCAATTTTTTAAATAAAAACATTTAAATTAAAAACTAAATGAACATCAACGGTCTATAATAGCCAGTAATTAAAAAATTAAAAATTAAATAAAGACCGGATATAATTTATATCAATAATAATGATAATAACATAAATATAATAGATGTTAGTACATTTTCACTTTTTGCTTCAATTTATAATTTACATCTTAATTCATTTCCAAAATGAATTAAAATCACTTATTTAAATTCAGAAAAATCGCATTTTTTAATTCAGCCTTTTTTAATTCATGTAGCCGCACCACTACGTGTTTATTCTTTCGATTTTAGAAATATACTAACTACGCAAAACCAACACAAATGTATATACAAGTCACGCTGTTCCAATACATTGGATATAAAAATGAATATTGAGTTGTATTCGTTTTTCAACTAATACAACTCAATATACATTTTTACAATCACTACAAAAAATAAATATTATTTAATTAAAACTCACTGACCTGACACAAGTCAATGAACATTTATTTCATGATACCTGTCATATAGATATCAAGGAACAAAACTTATATAGTGCCGTGTGTGTTTTTACCCCGGTGGTGGATGTCACCCCTTATCGGGAGCGGAAACTAGTACACTCAAAATAATCGCAGAAATCAATAGAGGAATGAATTCTAAGCAAAAAAATATCGTTTGAAGTTTTTTCGATAAATCAATATTTATCGAATTATTCGCTTTTGCAAATGTTGATTTTTCATCTAAAAAATGTCCGTTTGAGAGCAATCCGAAAATTTCACCGAAAAACGCGATTGGTTTTTTAACGATAGCTTCCTTAATTTTTAAGATATCTAAATGTTCTAAAAAACATTTTGTACAGAATTTCAAGGACTACAAGATCTGTAAGATTGAACTTCCTTGTACCGTTCGTTTTTGAGATTTTCAAGTTTAAAGGGTTCGGGGTAGGTGGTCCCCGCACTCAATTTTCATCATAAAAAAATAAAAAAATAGCAAAATTTTCTGCAAGAAAAACCTTAATTTTTGTACTTTAACATTTTGTGCGTGTCTTCTTTAGTTTTTGAGTTATTGTGAGAAAAAGAATTTTTTTTCAAAAACTTGAAAAATCATTTCTCTAAATTGAATCAATATTTTTTTCAAATCTAGACATTCTAAACCATTCAAACTTCTAGAACCTATTGTTAGTACCTAAATAAAGTGCATTGTAAATGGATTACGTTTAATTTCAATTCTTTCGGTTAAGTCATTTGTTTCATTTCCGATTTTTCCTCCGAAAAAACGAGATCACCATTTTATTTTTATCATAACTCTGTAAGTTTTAATGCTAACGACTTCTACTATAGCTAATTTTAAAGGTCTTTTCACGTACTTGAAAAAATATTAAACATTTTTTTTCCAAAAATTTGTCGTTTTTCCGTTATTTAATGTTGAAAGGCTTGCATTCAGTTTTCAGCGAACAAAGAGTCAATTTCAACGAGCCATAACTCGGTTTATATTGCATCTACAGAAATAAAAGTAAATAAATCGATTTATTATTTTATAAGCTTTATTTTGGACCTGAAAGAATTTTTGATGAAACGTAAGGTTTTTGAGTTATTCGTGAAAAATCGCTCTGAAACATGCATTTTTAGATGAAAAACTCCCATTTTCAATCGCAAATAACTCGAAAAATATTAATCTATTGAAAAAACTTCATACGATATTTTTTGCTTAGAATTCATCCCTCTATCGATTTCTGTAGTTATTTTGAGTGTACTAATTTCCACCCCCTACAAGGTGTGGTATCCAACCCCAGGGTAAAAGCACACATCGGCACTATATAACTTTTGTTCTTTGAGTCATTCCCTACTTACTGCCCAAATTTCACGAAAATCGGTATTGTCCGTAAGACTTCAGAGCGAAACCCCCGTCACTGACTGGACTAATATTTATATATCAATTTTATATGTTTAGCTTTGTATAAGTAATGTTGTTGCTTTTTTTAAAGCACTTCATGACTTCATACCAATAGTTTAACCAAATTGTTTGAACAATTTATTTTGGCAAAACGAATGGGATATTTAAATTAAAAACACATTAAACCCTTTTACATATTCTTAGTTTATAAGATACTACAAATTCAAAAGTGACCATAAAGTTTTCGTATACCGAGAAATTCACTAACATACAGATTCGAAAATGCGATATCTCGGCGAAACAAAAGATATTTAAGCAAATTCAACGCAGTGCAAAATTTCGCGATGCTAGATAACCTCAAATTTTTGACATAAACAGTGTTTTTTACACTTTTAGGATAGAATATCTCATAAACCTGACGTGATAGAGAAATTCATAGTCCAGATTCGGTTTCAGCGGGAAAAGTTACTGCGGAAACAACTATTTATTGTCAAGAGGTGCAAAATTTTGCAGGGTAGTGTAATTATTGATATAACAATTTAGATACATTTCATTCTAAATTACCAACCTTTATAAGCATTTTCTAATACATAAGCAAATAAAATATATAAATTCACATCATATCAATAAAAAGAAACATTAATACACATTTTATGTAACAAAAGATTTTCATAACAAGTAATTTTTTGTTTTTTTTCCAAAGTCGAGGGTACAAACATTTTATTATTTACATTTAGCTTTTTATCTAAGTAGAAAATAAAACAATGATGATCGTTTTGAATAAGAATTTTGGTCGTATACGGCATATAATAAAAACAGTAAGACACATTTTCTACTAGTACCAATAATTTACATAACAAGTGATTTTTTTTCTTCCATGGCAAGGGCATGATAATTTTATTATTTGCATCTATCGTCTTTATTATTATATACAAACGATGATTATCGTTATGGATTCAATAACTTTTTTAATTGTGGCAAAGACACAAACTCCTTAGTTCTAGATCACACTACAATTATCGACCATTAGCGAAGACACACTTAGGCCCGAATTTATAGTCGTTGCTACAACTATAACTACTGTTATAGTAACAGTTTTCGTATTTATAAACCTCACTATAAAATTTATTTATAATGTAACAATGGGCGCATCTAGCACACGTAGAGTCTACCGAAAATACGTAGACTCTACAAGTCTACATGTGCTGGATGCAAAAAATCTCAGTAAAAATATGTAGACTGTACGACTCAACAGTAAAAAGTTTTTCATTGGGCGTATCCAGCGGGCTTTGGCCTCACTAAGAAATGTAGACTAATCTTTCAAAAATGCAGCATAATAACCTTTGTAGACTGTCTACATCTGTTGGATGAAATGTAGATCTACATAATTTGGGTTCATAACTTGGACAATTTATCTCGTGATGAGTGTGAAGTATATGCTAAAAAAAAATAACAAAAAATTACACTGTTAAATTTAGAATTTTGAATAATATTGATGGTTTTATAAATTATTGTATCACCGATCACAGAGATGTCCACAATGTCTCACCTATATTTTCGGATAACTTGTCCATGTGCCAATATATGTGGCCAATCTGATCCAATTGTGACGAGCTTTACTATACTTCACAGAATTTAGAATTTTGAATAATTTTCATGGTTTTATAAATTATTGTATCTCCGATCACAGAGATGTCCAAAATGTCTCACCTATATTTTCGGATAACTAGTCCATGTGCCAATATATGTGGCCAACCTGATTCAATTGTGACGAGCTTTACTATATACTTCACAGAATTTAGAATTTTGAATAATTTTGATGGTTTTATAAATTATTGTATCTCCGATCACAGAGATGTCCACAATGTCTCACCTATATTTTCGGATAACTTGTCCATGTGCCAATATATGTGGCCAACCTGATCCAATTGTGACGAGCTTTACTATATACTTCACAGAATTTAGAATTTTGAATAATTTTGATGGTTTTATAAATTATTGTATCTCCGATCACAGAGATGTCCACAATGTCTCACCTATATTTTCGGATAACTTGTCCATGTGCCAATATATGTGGCCAACCTGATCCAATTGTGACGAGCTTTACTATAAACTTCACAGAATTTAGAATTTTGAATAATTTTGATGGTTTTATAAATTATTGTTTCTCCGATCACAGAGATGTCCACAATGTCTCACCTATATTTTCGGATAACTAGTCCATGTGCCAATATATGTGGCCAACCTAATCCAATTGTGACGAGCTTTACTATATACTTCACAGAATTTAGAATTTTGAATAATTTTGATGGTTTTATAAATTATTGTTTCTCCGATCACAGAGATGTCCACAATGTCTCACCTATATTTTCGGATAACTTGTCCATGTGCCAATATATGTGGCCAACCTGATCCAATTGTGACGAGCTTTACTATATACTTCACAGAATTTAGAATTTTGAATAATTTTGATGGTTTTATAGATTATTGTTTCTCCGATCACAGAGATGTCAACAATGTCTCACCTATATTTTCGGATAACTTGTCAATGTGCCAATATATGTGGCCAACCTGATCCAATTGTGACGAGCTTTACTATATACTTCACAGAATTTAGAATTTTGAATAATTTTGATGGTTTTATAAATTATTGTTTCTCCGATCACAGAGATGTCCACAATGTCTCACCTATATTTTCGGATAACTTGTCCATGTGCCAATATATGTGGCCAACCTGATCCAATTGTGACGAGCTTTACTATATACTTCACAGAATTTAGAATTTTGAATAATTTTGATGGTTTTATAAATTATTGTTTCTCCGATCACAGAGATGTCCACAATGTCTCACCTATATTTTCGGATAACTAGTCCATGTGCCAATATATGTGGCCAACCTGATTCAATTGTGACGTGCTTTACTATATACATCACAGAATTTAGAATTTTGAATAATTTTGATGGTTTTATAGATTATTGTATCTCCGATCACAGAGATGTCCACAATGTCTCACCTATATTTTCGGATAACTTGTCCATGTGCCAATATATGTGGCCAACCTGATCCAATTGTGACGAGCTTTACTATATACTTCACAGAATTTAGAATTTTGAATAATTTTGATGGTTTTATAAATTATTGTTTCTCCGATCACAGAGATGTCCACAATGTCTCACCTATATTTTCGGATAACTTGTCCATGTGCCAATATATGTGGCCAACCTGATCCAATTGTGACGAGCTTTACTATATACTTCACAGAATTTAGAATTTTGAATAATTTTGATGGTTTTATAAATTATTGTTTCTCCGATCACAGAGATGTCCACAATGTCTCACCTATATTTTCGGATAACTAGTCCATGTGCCAATATATGTGGCCAACCTGATTCAATTGTGACGAGCTTTACTATATACTTCACAGAATTTAGAATTTTGAATAATTTTGATGGTTTTATAGATTATTGTATCTCCGATCACAGAGATGTCCACAATGTCTCACCTATATTTTCGGATAACTTGTCCATGTGCCAATATATGTGGCCAACCTGATCCAATTGTGACGAGCTTTACTATATACTTCACAGAATTTAGAATTTTGAATAATTTTGATGGTTTTATAAATTATTGTTTCTCCGATCACAGAGATGTCCACAATGTCTCACCTATATTTTCGGATAACTAGTCCATGTGCCAATATATGTGGCCAACCTGATTCAATTGTGACGAGCTTTACTATATACTTCACAGAATTTAGAATTTTGAATAATTTTGATGGTTTTATAAATTATTGTTTCTCCGATCACAGAGATGTCCACAATGTCTCACCTATATTTTCGGATAACTTGTCCATGTGCCAATATATGTGGCCAACCTGATCCAATTGTGACGAGCTTTACTATATACTTCACAGAATTTAGAATTTTGAATAATTTTGATGGTTTTATAAATTATTGTTTCTCCGATCACAGAGATGTCCACAATGTCTCACCTATATTTTCGGATAACTTGTCCATGTGCCAATATATGTGGCCAACCTGATCCAATTGTGACGAGCTTTACTATATACTTCACAGAATTTAGAATTTTGAATAATTTTGATGGTTTTATAAATTATTGTTTCTCCGATCACAGAGATGTCCACAATGTCTCACCTATATTTTCGGATAACTAGTCCATGTGCCAATATATGTGGCCAACCTGATTCAATTGTGACGAGCTTTACTATATACATCACAGAATTTAGAATTTTGAATAATTTTGATGGTTTTATAGATTATTGTATCTCCGATCACAGAGATGTCCACAATGTCTCACCTATATTTTCGGATAACTTGTCCATGTGCCAATATATGTGGCCAACCTGATCCAATTGTGACGAGCTTTACTATATACTTCACAGAATTTAGAATTTTGAATAATTTTGATGGTTTTATAAATTATTGTATCTCCGATCACAGAGATGTCCACAATGTCTCACCTATATTTTCGGATAACTTGTCCATGTGCCAATATATGTGGCCAACCTGATCCAATTGTGACGAGCTTTACTATACTTCACAGAATTTAGAATTTTGAATAATTTTCATGGTTTTATAAATTATTGTATCTCCGATCACAGAGATGTCCAAAATGTCTCACCTATATTTTCGGATAACTAGTCCATGTGCCAATATATGTGGCCAACCTGATTCAATTGTGACGAGCTTTACTATATACTTCACAGAATTTAGAATTTTGAATAATTTTGATGGTTTTATAGATTATTGTATCTCCGATCACAGAGATGTCCACAATGTCTCACCTATATATTCGGATAACTTGTCCATGTGCCAATATATGTGGCCAACCTGATCCAATTGTGACGAGCTTTACTATATACTTCACAGAATTTAGAATTTTGAATAATTTTGATGGTTTTATAAATTATTGTATCTCCGATCACAGAGATGTCCACAATGTCTCACCTATATTTTCGGATAACTTGTCCATGTGCCAATATATGTGGCCAACCTGATCCAATTGTGACGAGCTTTACTATATACTTCACAGAATTTAGAATTTTGAATAATTTTGATGGTTTTATAAATTATTGTTTCTCCGATCATAGAGATGTCCACAATGTCTCACCTATATTTTCGGATAACTAGTCCATGTGCCAATATATGTGGCCAACCTAATCCAATTGTGACGAGCTTTACTATATACTTCACAGAATTTAGAATTTTGAATAATTTTGATGGTTTTATAGATTATTGTATCTCCGATCACAGAGATGTCCACAATGTCTCACCTATATTTTCGGATAACTAGTCCATGTGCCAATATATGTGGCCAACCTAATCCAATTGTGACGAGCTTTACTATATACTTCACAGAATTTAGAATTTTGAATAATTTTGATAGTTTTATAAATTATTGTTTCTCCGATCACAGAGATGTCCACAATGTCTCACCTATATTTTCGGATAACTTGTCCATGTGCCAATATATGTGGCCAACCTGATCCAATTGTGACGAGCTTTACTATATACTTCACAGAATTTAGAATTTTGAATAATTTTGATGGTTTTATAAATTATTGTTTCTCCGATCATAGAGATGTCCACAATGTCTCACCTATATTTTCGGATAACTAGTCCATGTGCCAATATATGTGGCCAACCTAATCCAATTGTGACGAGCTTTACTATATACTTCACAGAATTTAGAATTTTGAATAATTTTGATGGTTTTATAGATTATTGTATCTCCGATCACAGAGATGTCCACAATGTCTCACCTATATTTTCGGATAACTAGTCCATGTGCCAATATATGTGGCCAACCTAATCCAATTGTGACGAGCTTTACTATATACTTCACAGAATTTAGAATTTTGAATAATTTTGATAGTTTTATAAATTATTGTTTCTCCGATCACAGAGATGTCCACAATGTCTCACCTATATTTTCGGATAACTTGTCCATGTGCCAATATATGTGGCCAACCTGATCCAATTGTGACGAGCTTTACTATATACTTCACAGAATTTAGAATTTTGAATAATTTTGATGGTTTTATAAATTATTGTTACAAATTCTTAATTATGATTTCTGAAATATTTTCATAAATGCTTGAATTTCAACATAAATAAATGACGTTTAAGTAATTTGTTTTCATTTTCTTGTAATAATTGATTTGATTTATTTAAACCAAAATTTAAAAAAAGTTTCGTAACGGCATTCTGGTCATATTGAAATAAAAACTTTCTACAAATTGTGTGGTTATTAAGTCAATAAGCGTCTTCCATTGGCGAAAGCAAACTACTTGCAAGTACTTGTATCTACTCACAACTACCCATGCTCATACGATGGTGTAAAAAACAGAAGTAGCTACGCATAAAATTTGCGCTAGTGGATTTTAGTTGCGAAAATTCCAATTGATGGCTTTTAGACCTTTTTCGATATTTTTCGAGAGTTTCTTATTACGTTCGAGTTTTTTTATTTTTTGATGATGTAAAATGTCAAAATTAATACAAAATTATTTTGTTGTTGATGATACATTTTTAAGAAAAATGTGTTTAAATAGCAATGGGGTAAATATCAATGCTTTCCTTTTATTACATGGCCATTTTTTTTTTTTGTCATATTTTGAATCTCATTTTAAATATCGCCATTACTATAATAAACAACTTTACAAAAGACAAAAAAAACAACTAAACAGAAGGCTGTGTTTTACTTGTGTTGCTGGAAACACATGAGCAGAATTCTGCAAGCAGCAAAATTAGAATACAAAAGTTTAAATGAATTGAAATACATGCATTCTGCTTGTCATGTAGAATTCTGCTTCATGTCTCTATTTCTAATTTTGCTGCGAATCAGTAGGCTATATTACGTAAAAGAAAGCAAATCTAGTACAATTTGTATATTTTTTATTTTTTTCAATCAATTTTTTTAATTTGTTGACAGAAAATAAGTTTTGTGTGGCAAGTGCCAAATTGGAGGATAAAAATTAAATAATTTGTGACAAAATAATGCATCATTCATTTAAAAAAATTGTACATTAAAATTAAATATGTATCAGATAAACGCCACAAAAAAAAATTCTGCTTATCAAAAACGACGCTCATGTAATCGGCAGCGATGCTAGCAGAAATTCTGCTCATGTGTTTCCAGCAACTACTCAATTTCTCGTTCCATTGGGTATCTACTCGCAAGTACTTCGAAGTAGCAAATTTTGCCCATTGGAAGACGGCTAGTAATATAGATTACATAGATTGCAGTAAACATTTTGTAAAATCGTAACAAAAATTGCCACATGGGGAAATTTCAAGTTCAAAAATTGTAGGAAAAGCAAAAAAAAAAATTTCACAAAATATTAAGAACGTGTCATAATTTTGTGATTATAGTTATTTATGGTACTAGTGAGCAAATCGAGATATTATCCATGAGGGATAAGTTTGTCCCACGAGGCGAGAAAGGTAATCGCGTTAATGCATCACGATAATGCAAATGACAGCTGCTGTCATTTGTTTTCGCTCGGGGTCTTTTTTTCTATCAACTGGAAAACCACATTAGAATAATAAAAGAACAAAAAATATAGGTCAAACACACGTAACGGGAAATAAAAACTAACGAAGCGTGATGAGCAGATTTGAATATTGTATATAAATAAATCAGCAGTAGGCCGCAGTAACAATAAATAAAATGTAATTGATTTTTACTTCAACGGGAAACTTCACTCCGAGAGAAAAAAAAATCTGTAATAAAATAACACTACTCCAAACACGGTTCAACCACGTTCCAAGATCACAAGAGGTCGGCCTTATCAATCCACATTATCTTTCTTGTTTTGTTTTTTTTCCCGTTATCCGCACTGTCTGGAAATTTCCACCAACTAAACTCACTTCCCCTAACAAGAAAAAAACAAAAAAATCTTCTAGAACAAAGTGCGTGACAACAAAAAAATGTACTTTATTTTGTTTTACACGTGGAAAAAAAATATGGCGTTTTTTTCTGGGTTTTTCTGTTTTCTCGCTTAACGTTTTTATACCCTCACTGTCTACCGATATACTTTAATACTACACTAAGAATTCTAATACCTTTCGGTATTTTCACCGCAACTTTTATTTTTTTTTTCATTTATTATTCCTTCGAGAACGGGAAAAAAACCGACGAGCTTGCATCCGAGACACGACCTATTAACGTAGGACTACGTTCAATTGAGAAAACTTTATTTGTACAGTTTAAGTGAAATCAAAATTTAAATATTAACGATTCAAATGACGTATTAAATCAAATAGCTTCCGGTCACTAGGAAACTTTGAAGTCCCATAACTCGCTGTTCTGACCGAAAGAAATAAAACCACTCGTTAAGACTTTTGGTTGAAATTAAAATGTAACTTGTTCCCCATTTTATTTAAATATTTGATTGTATAATTTTTTTGATTTTCCGTATCTCTCAATACGCTAATTGTTGTATGTGTACGATTGAGAGATGCTATAAGTTTCTAATTACATATTACCTCTCTTGTATGTATCATTTTGGGCCCCTTTATTGAATCTTTTTTAATTGTATAATTTATTGATTTTCCGTGTCTCTCATTCAATACACTGATTGTTGTGCGCGCAGTGGCGGATTAAGGTCGGTTGGGGCTCCGGGCGCAGAAGAAAAAATTAGGCCCCTTAAAAAAATAGAGAGAGGCAGGAAAATAAAAATATATACATGTTAACGTATTTAAGCATCCTGGGTGTTGATTCCCTAAAAAATAAGGTCGCACGTAACAAAGAATAGTGGCACAACTCAAAATTTCAAATTTTTCAGGAGAGCAAAAGAAAAAATGCTAATTTCGATTTTACCTACTATCATAGGATATTGCCCATGGGCGTCAAAACAAGGAGATCAGAAAATCAAGCTGTCGCTCGCTTTGTAAAATAAATATGAAAACGCCACTATGTCAGGTTATGAAATCGATCAGTGCGCATCTTTCTGACGAATTATCTCAAAAACTCAATTTTTCAGTTGTGTCACTTTTCTAAGTCATGTGCGATGTGTAAACGTGAAAACTTGTAAATGGCAAAGCTTACTTTTATGAGTTTGAAATTTTTCGAGAGGATTACCATTAAAATAATATCGAAAAATTGCAACTCATAAAAGAAAGCTTTGCTTTTAACAAGTTTTCACATTTACACATTATCTTTAGAGAATCAGGGCACAGTTAGGAAATTCCTCATTTTGTGTAACAAGTGGGATAGTTGAGAACGAGTGAAGCGAAGCGCCTCCGTACAGCTAGTTTTATTATAAACAGTAAATTATTGAATTTTGAGAAAGTCTTTGGATGGTTAAATTCCAAATGAATTTTAAAATGTTTTGGAAATCAAGTAGGCACAAACTGGTATTGAAATGAATATTTCCTCACTAGCTAGTTATGAAATATTCCCCATTTCCTAACTAGTTATGAAAAACATGCCGTTTCACAACCTACTACGATTTTGAAAAGGCATAATTTGGTAACAAAACTGAAAAATAGTAGCAATTAAGTGCTTTTCATACCGGCTGCGTTGACTTCGGACTTCAAAAAATTTACGTTTCATTTTTAATAATTATCACTTAAAAATAATTTATTTTATAACAGTTTGAAAACATTTCTATAAAAAGTGACACTGTTAATCAAATAAAATAATACAAAATTACAAAACTTTAAAGTTACAAAACGACTTTACATTTTTACAGTCCAAAGTCAACGCAGCCGGTATGAAAAGCACTTTATGTTTGCATGCGGGGCAAAGCGCAGCGTAGCCGAGCAAGTGTAAAGAATGTGAATCAAAAACAAAGCCACTTTTAATCCGAATAACGCACGTACTATTTTTTCTCCACCGAAGAAAATACATTGCGTACCCTAATTATAAGTACAAATTACACGCATTTAAAATTTCTAGATTGAAAATTTGATGAAATATCTAGCTAAGAAGGAGGTCTTAACTTTTTTTCGTTTGGGCATTTTACCAAGTTATGACGTGTCAAATACTTTTAATATTGAAAACAGTATTAAAAGAACATATGTACATCTTTAAACATTTATGTATTAAATTATTAACCCATTTTTCTTTTCTTCTACACACGAAACACGAAAATTACTTTAGATATTTAGCCATTAGAAAAACTGGAAAGTTGGAGTTTTGCTGGGCCCCCCAGAAGTCGGGGCCCCGGGCGCGCGCCCGGTGTGCCCGCCGTTAAATCCGCCATTGTGTGCGCGTGCGATTGAGAGATGCAATCATTTTCTATCATTTAACTCTCTTGTTAATATAAACTCCCCCACCTAGTATTACGTATCTTTTATTTTTCAGATAAATTGTAAAATTAAAATAATTTAAAAAATATATTCAGTACGCTTTATAACGTTTCAAGAAGAGGTTGCGTTTCATTTTTAATTATTGGCGTTTTACACAATTAAATTCTAATAAATTAATTAAATAAGAAAAACAAATTTAAAGCTTTCAAAGACATACAGTCCATTATTTTTACCAATTTTTATTCGGAGAATACACTCGCAAACCTTGACATTTTTCGGCCTGATCTTTGTGATATACATTTTTCTAGAATTGCATAGGTTATACAGCATATAAATTCAAAAAATGTACGCAATATTTTACATAATGGAAATAAAACATTTTTGAACTTTTTTATTTTTATTTTATAGCTTTAATTCAATATGGCGTACGGCATGTTTAATCAAGTTGATCACTATTTAATTAAAATTGAAATTAAAATACTTATAAATAATTGGTTGTTTTAATTTTTTTTCAATCCACAAATTTTTATTTAACTTGGTTTGATTTTTAAAGTTTTTAAAACATTACATTTATTTTATCCGAAGACATTGCTTTAATCAAATAAATTTCATCACATTGAAATTTTGGTTTACCCCCATATAGGTATAATGAAAACAAAGACGTAGTCCTACGTCGAAAAACTGGCTTAACCAATGTTGGCTTTATTTTACTCAAAAAAAAAAAAAAATCTAATATATAAAAATCTCGTGTCACGGTGTTTGTGGTCGCACTACTCCGAAACAGCTCGACCGATTTTTATGAAATTTTTTATGTATATTTGGTAGGTATGAGAATAGGTCGTAAAGTATATTTCATACCGCTAGGTGATTAGGGTGTCCCCCGTATCCCCAAAATTTTTTTATATATCTAACAAAATTTTTTTTTCGTATTTTTTTTTATTTGGCATCAAAAAATACCTATAACCCCAAATTTTCACCCTCCTACCCCACTCTCTCATTTTTTAATCGCGATTTTAGTATTTTTGTATGAACAATATCCAAATAATTTAACTGTAGTTCGTATTTCAAACATAACGAAATAATTTATGTTGTTGTATGGCAGTAGGCGCAATTCATTCACGACATTACATTATCGATATACCGTTTTTCATCAGTAAGTACAACAATTTTGTCTATTTGTGTGTGTGTATTATAGTGAACAATGCCAGCAAGACGCAAAGAGGCCCATTTGGGTCGTCGAACGAATAAAGTAACAAACATGCGAAATAATAGAGCAGAAAGAACAAACGAACAAATCCAACAAGATAACGAAAATGTGCGTGTGAGCATGTCGCAATTGCGTGGATCTCAATCACAAGAGGCAGAAGCTGAACGAAATGAACAACGACAATTGGAACGGAGACAAGCGCGCCGGTTCGTAGTTAACACACGCAGAGCAAATGACCGACAACGCCAACAAGTACATCGAGCATTTACATCCGCTTCATTCCTTCGTCTCGCATTCGAGTACGAGCCAGATATTCAATATTCCACTCATCCGAAAGTGCTGATTGGTGCTATGGACAAAGAATGTCCCCAATGTCATGCGCTCAAATTCAAACATGCGTCAGCCGGGATGTGTTGCGCATCAGGAAAAGTGCAACTACCAGAAATAGAGACACAACCAGAACCATTGAACGGCTTGCTCATCGGCACGGATCCAGATTAAAACCTGTTCCTTAAGTCCATTCGCACATTAAATTCCTGCTTTCAAATGAATTCGTTCGGAGCAACAGAAATATTTCACAATACTGCGGCAAATGATGAAAAATTCAATTCAAAGTTCAACATGAAAGGCCAAGTGTACCACAAAGTAGGCTCATTGCTGCAAATGCCAAACGAACCACATAAATTTTTACAAATCTACTTCATGGGCGGTGAGGACATCAATCGTGTGGATGCACGTTACGGCTACAATAACCTCAATTCGCCTAATGCCAGGCGCATCGTCGGCGAACTGGACGCCCTATTGAATGAGCACAATGAACTATTGAAAATGTTCAAATCACACATGCACGAATTGCAAAGTGACAATTAGCGTATTTTGTTGACCAAAATTGAATCCAAACTATTTTGGGTTTATTTGTTTCCCAAGAAAATAGCCAATTTGATTTAATTGGCAAAAGCCAACTTTTCCAAATAAAATATAAATTTAATATGTAATATGACCTGGTGGCAGGTATCATAACCAAAAATTAGAATTGGGTTTAATTTAACCCAATATTTTTTTGGGTTAATGATATTCTTGCGAGAGTTTATCCTATGTAATTGTTATTGTAAATTTTTCAAGGAAATACGCTTAATAACGCTATTGTCATAAATCCTGATAAAACACCAGCTGGAGAGCACGTGCGTAGATTCAATGCGCCTGTTGTTGACGACGTTGCTGGAATCATGATTGGCGACCGCACATCGACACGAGAAATCGTGATTCGAAGAAGAACCAATAATCTGGAGTTCATCGCCGACACACACCGTTCATACGACGCTCTCCAATATCCGCTAATTTTCTGGAAGGGACAAGACGGATATTGCATAAACATTAAACAACGGGATCCCGCCACAAGTAATTCATTCATTAGGAATATCATTACTCATTTGGAATTAATATTTATGAATATGTTGTTACAGGAGCCGAAACAAACAAGAAAGTGAGCTCGATGGATTTTTACGCGTATCGTATGATGATTCGACGCGGTCAAGACAACGTCATTCTGCGATGTCATGAGCTGTGCCAACAATTCATGGTCGATATGTACGCGAAGGTAGAGAGCGAACGGCTGCGATTCCTACGACATAATCAACAGAAGCTGCGTGCGGAAGAATACATTCACTTGCGAGACGCTATCATGAGTGACGCCGAAATTGGTAACTCTATCATTCTACCATCATCGTACGTAGGCAGTCCACGTCATATGCAAGAATACATACAGGATGCTATGACTTCTCGTGCACGACTACGGACGACCGTGTTTATTTATCACGTTTACATGTTAGCCAAAGTGGCAGGAGATTACATCTTTACTATTGCCAGGCCAAAATGCAATACATCGTCATGACATTACATCACGTGTATTCAAACAAAAATTGAAGTCTTTAATGAGCTTCATTACCAAATTACACGTATTCGGTCCCACACGTTGCTGGATGTATTCGGTTGAATGGCAAAAGCGAGGATTACCTCATGCACACTTTTTGATTTGGTTAGTCGACAAAATACGCCCTGAGGAAATCGATAGTGTAATTTCCGAGGAAATTCCAGATCCATCTACTGATCAACTACTGTTCGATATTGTTACCACAAACATGATTCATGGCCCATGCGGTGATCTGAATCGTTTATCGCCTTGCATGGCAGATGGAAAATGTACAAAGCGTTTTCCTAAAGATTTCACCAACGACGCAATCACAAATGTCGACGGATATCCAATATTCGTCGAAGAAATACTGATAATGGCGGACAGTCATTTACGCCAAATATCAACAACGCAGACATTGACATTGACAATCGTTGGGTGGTACCATATTCGCCTCTGCTAAGCAAAACATTCAATGCTCATATTAATGTTGAGTTCTGCAGTTCGGTGAAGAGCATCAAATACATTTGCAAGTATGTGGATAAAGGCAGTTATATGGCCGTGTTTCAAATTCAAAATACCGATGTGAATGCTCCTCGATTGAATGACAACGACGAAATAATGCGCTACCAAATTGGCCGATACATCAGCAGCTCCAATGAAGCTGTCTGGCGTATCTTTGGTTTTCAAATTCATGAACGGGACCCAGCAGTTATACATTTACACGATTACGCTTACATTCAGCGACGCTATGTACAATGAAGCATTGATTGCTATCGAGGATCTTTGCGTTTTCATTGCCAATTTACCACTCAGTCATTTCGGTATGAGTTCGCCAAATCGAAGTGCATCTAATTTAATGTACACCGAAATGAATTGTGAACTACAGTACGATACTGCAGAAATGGCAGCGATTGTTACTCGCAATGTCCCACCACTGACTCATGAACAAAAAATCATTTACGATCGCATTATGCTGGCTGTTTCGGCGGGACAAGGTGGATTCTTTTTTTTGGATGCACCCGGTGGAACTGGCAAAACATTTCTCATTTCGCTAATTCTCGCCGAAATACGATCAAATAATGGCATCGCATTGGCCGTTGCATCATCTGGCATTGCGGCAACTTTATTGGATCTAGGCAAAACAGCTCATTCAGCATTTAAAGCTGCCACTGAATATTCAAAATAACCCAGACGCAGTGTGCAACATAAAAAAACAATCGTCCAAGGCCACAGTGCTGAAACAATGCAAAATTATCATCTGGGATGAATGCACTATGGCACACAAACATTCTCTGGAGGCGTTGAACAGAACACTCAAAGATATAAAGCACAACGACAAACTATTCGGCGGCACTCTGTTATTCCTTTCAGGTGATTTCAGACAAACACTTCCCGTCATTCCACGTTCAACGTACGCTGATGAGATCAACGCTTCCTTGAAATCATCGCCACTTTAGCGTAATGTTGGAAAAGCTCAGCTATAAATAAACATGCGCGTCCAAATGTTACAAGATCCATCCGCTGACACATTCTCGAACCAATTGTTAGATATCGGCGATGGAAAAGTTG
Source organism: Tipula helvola (assembly GCA_963556165.1). NCBI lineage: Eukaryota > Metazoa > Arthropoda > Insecta > Diptera > Tipulidae > Tipula > Tipula helvola. The sequence goes on along the minus strand of OY744483.1, from coordinate 190,396,304 downwards.
CTATTTATGAAAATACTGGATGCATAAAATTGCCCACTAATTTCTGCACAATCGTTGATTCGCAAAATGCTCTCATTGCTCGCATATTTCCCGATGTACGCACACAATACATAAATCATGCGTGGCTGGCAGAAAGAGCCATTTTGACAGCAAAAAATGTGAACGTCCACGATTTAAACTGCAAGATACAGCAGTCGTTGCCAGTGGTATCATACAAATCGATCGATACAGTTTGCGATGCCAACGAAGCTGTAAATTATCCAACAGAGTTTTTGAACTCATTGGATTTGTCAGGCATGCCACCACACCTTCTACGACTGAAAGTTGGATCTCCGGTTATTTTACTTCGGAATTTGAATCCACCACGGCTATGCAATGGCACGCGATTGATCATTAAAAAATTGTTGAGAAACATTATCGAAGCCACCATTTTGAATGGCAAATTCCGAGCCGAAAATGTTTTGCTCCCACGAATTCCAATGATTCCCACAGACCTGCCAATTGAATTCAAACGCGTTCAATTTCCTATTAGATTGGCATTCGCAATGCCAATCAATAAGTCGCAAGGCCAAACGATGTCTGTTTGCGGCTTAGATTTGGGCACACCATGTTTTTCACACGGACAATTATACGTGGCATGTTCTCGCGTGGGCAAACCATCGAGCTTATTTTTGTTGGCTAAAGACGGACTGACAAAAAATATCGTACAGTACACTCAATTGCTCTTCGAAATTAATATTGATTTTCTTTATTTCATTTTCCTACTTTAGAATAAAAAATATATTACTTTTTTTCACTTTACATTTAACTTTTAAGAGATCAAACAATGAATATGTCCGTTACGTTAATGAAATACATTGAATTGAGAAAATGAATGATTGGTGTTTTTTTGTTTTTATCGGCGTTCATCGTCTATGCGTTCCATTCCTCTACTTTCTATCATAGATCCTATCCCCACACACTTACAATAAATTCGTTATTTTTTATTTAACAACCAAAATATTCACTAGAAATAATTTATATCGCATAACAACGTTTGCCGGGTCAGCTAGTATTCTATAAAAATCAAAAATACTAAATTCAATAGTCTGCGCACTTTTCTATTCAAAAATTAAACTCCTCACCATGAAGATTAAAACTTGACTCCCAAAAAAAAAAAAAATTACATCACTCACCAAGAACGTCGCTGTACATCCGAGCACACAACCGAGCGCTTTACATCACAGATTCACAGAAAAGATAAACTCCAATCGCACATGAGGAAAACGAAAAGAGACAACCATATGCGATGAGAAGAAACATACATTATTGGAAATATTTTACTTGATCAAATCGATGCACCATCCATACTGGAATCAATTAAAATAAAGGCACCGAGTAGGAATTTAAGAGATTGTGAGTTCCTTCATCTGAATAAACACACAACAAACTATAGTGAGAATGAACCGGTAAACATGATGTCGAAGAGTTTTAATAAAATCGACCATTTGTTCGACTTTTACTTAAGTAAAGACAGCTTTAAACGTAGGTTGAAGCAACATTTGCAACAATAAAGCAAGGTAATAATTATTATAAAACAAAAAATAAACCAGTTTGCAATATAGATCATGTTTAGCACTTGTACTAAACATCAACTTCGCCATCATTTACGCTAGGTGCGTTAGTGTAAATTATCTCATTTGTTATGGAAAAGATAATTTACACTAGCGACAATTGCGGTACTAAAATGAACAAATATCACGATCTATAACAGCAGAATAAGTTCAAAATATACAGTAAGTTGTATTATTTATAGAATATTATGAATGAGTTAGTTTGTAGTGGTGTAGGGTGCATCCGAAATGCGAATTTAAATACACATTTTTTAAAATGCGCATTTTTGAATTAAATAAAATTTCATTAAAATCATTAAATTAAATTAAATTGTACAAAACCACTTTAATAAATCGATAAATATGGTTAATTAAAGTATGAATTGACATTAAACTGATGTATTAAAAATGCACATACAAACTACATCGCATGTAGTTTTTTTAATGGGTCTCCGCTAAATGCACATTTTCCATTTCGGACGCACCTCATGATTATTTATACACACAACTAAAATACATCTATTTTACAGCGGAAAAACAACCATGTCCTGATTTTCCAGCTCCATACAAAATAATTTTTTATCAATTTCCTCGAAATACCAGGCTCTTGAACAACTTTCTTTTTTATTCACGAGAAATATGTCGAGCTTACCGGATTTTACTGGAGTGGAAAAGAAATCGTTTCTCCTTTTTAGTTCGCAACATTGCACAAAAGTAACTCCCAATTTTTTTTTTGGCGTATTCAAACCGTACCATTTCTTTGCCTCTTGTCATGAGCCATTGATTTCTTAAATTATTATTTATTTTAAAATTATGTATATTTATTTCAAAAAATATGAAACTTTCTACACCCGTTAAAAATATATTTTTTTTAATCTTTATCAATACTGGTTCAGTTTTCATTCCATAGTTTTGCTTTCTCATATTGAATTGATTATTTATTTCTGCCAATCTGTTAGAAATTTGGGATAATTGTTGATTATGTTTTCTTAACAGTTATTTGATTATAGACATATAACTTTGAAATGGAAAAACGCTGAATTTATCAAGATCTCCTTATGTTTTAACATCTGCAGGTAAGTGTAACAAAGAATCCATCTATATTCTCTTCGCCATATAGGTTGCCAAAGCCATTGATGAAGTGCTTTCATGTGTGATACACAGTTTAGGATGACAAAGAATAACTGTTGCTACATGTAAGAGCAAAAAATGTTCGTATTTTTCGGGTGATAATATATTTTTCAATACAACAGGTCCAGTAAATTTAAGAAACGTTCTAAATTCAGTTCCTTTATAGTGGCTATCTTCAGATAATGCTCTTGCTTTTCTTTGGAACTCACAAGGCTGAGTAGCAGATATTTGTTTTAGTTTGTTGTTTATAATTGTAATATTGCGATGGGAAAGAAGAGCCCTGGTAGCTGGTACTTCCGCTGAGCCACATATTAAATAATCGTTTCATTACTCCCAAAAGTAACACAGAAAGATAGTCCAAAGGAAATTGCTTTATCATATCTATTTCAAGTTCTTCCAAAATTGATTCTGGTTTATAGTAATTCTCATCTACTTTGTTCCGAAAAGAGTCATCCATTCTAAGTGGAGCATTTGTTCCAAAAACACCATTCTGTTTTTGAAGAAACTTCCTTCTTGGATACATCTTGTGCACCTAAAATAAGCATTATGAGATTTTGTTCCTAAGCATGAGGCTCTAGCGTGTGCATCTACATTGAATGCACTTATTTTCACACTAATGGGTTGATCTTGAAACATGAAAGAATTGGTGAGTATTTTTAATTCATTTACAGAAGGCCTTAATATTTCATTAAAATTTTTAGGGTTTTGATATCCATGATATACTGCAACAACAAAAATTGTAGATTCTGTGATATTGTATATAAATAATATTTCTTGAGGACATACTTCTACTTGTTGAAGAATACGGTTTAAAGACTCAGTTATTCCGAAATATGCGTATTGTCCTGGTTCAACAGCAATAATATCACTTGATGTTAGGGTTTCTAATAATATGCGAGAGTCATTGGGCAAGCATGGAAAGCCATTCAATTTTAAATATTCAAGAAGTTTGCTTAAGGCAGTAAACGGAATTTCGAATTCAGTAGCACAACTTCTCAAAAACTTTTGAATTTCAACGGCGTTGTTATCCTGATCGATGTTTATTTCATTATCACTACAATTTTCGCCTACATTTTCCTCTATCACGTTTAATGTGTTAATTTGATGTAAATCCCTTTGGTTTGTTGCATCATCGTTATTATTTTCATTCGATCTGAGTTCTCCTGATAAAGCTGGCATTCGATGAAAAGGTGTAGACCTATGGGGTGGGTGTGTGAATATGTAGAGCAGCGCCGGGGCTGGCGTGATATCTCTACTTATCGTATATCCCCAATGTTTTTATTTTAGCGCTCCGCGTCTCCGAACGAAATTATGGGTCGATGTGATGGCGGACAGAAATAAAATAATTTTATGTTTTCAACTTTTATTTAATTCACTTGATATGCTATTCACTACATTAGTTGAATTTATTTATAATGTAAGTATTCCACTGGGATGTTTTTTATTGCCACCAAATTTATATAAAAACTACTTTTAAATTGCTTGTACAAAATTACAAATTATTTTTTTTACTTTACGTTTTTATTACGACTTGTCGATCATGACGCTGGCTAAAAACTGTACTGTAGTATATGTGTATTGAAAAAACGTTTTTTTCCTTTGTTACTTTGTGGAAAAATTTTCGAGTGGCGATTGCTATTCGCGATTTCCAACAAAGTAGCTGACATCTGGTGAAAATAATATGAACAAAATTTAACCATAGAACAAGGGTGATCAGAACTGTCAAACAGTTGAATTTGACAATACTCGTCCGCTTTACTTACATAGAAACCAACGCTAACTACATTTGATGAACATCGCCAATAAGTTATTCCAAAATGACACGAGAGCCGTGCACCGGTTTTAGTTTACGTGAATTTTTAGAGCTGTGAACCGGTTTTAATTTCATTGCTCGTGCATGCTATGTTTTGTGTTTATTTATGCCGCCACATTACTCCCCTACCAGTGAGCGTTTAGCAAACGTTACTCATTAAACCTGCTAGGACGTTTTATCTGACGCCCTGATTTTGATTTAGACGTAACAGGGGGCAATTGACTAAATGTTACTGTTTTGTTCGGAAGTGACCGTTGCTCGGCTTCATCCTGGATAACTACTTGTGGAGTAACTGAAGGAACGTCAATTGGATTGTGGGCGTAATCGTTCGAAAAACAAGGCTTAAGGCGATTTATAGAAATGTTTACTTCCCTATTCCTCATTTTTATTGTGAAATATTTAGGATTCCGTTGAATTACCTCGAATGGTCCTTCATATGGCAATTGTAGAGCTCCTCTAAGTGAGTCTACTCTTACAAATACGTGTGAACACACATTGAGTTCTTTGAAAACGAATATATCATTGTTACTGTGCCTTGTTGCAGGAGTAGGCTGAATGCTATTAAAGTGTTTACGAAGTTCTTCTATGAAATCGGACCCATTTGCGTTTGATTTGGATTTCACGAAAGAATCTCCCGGCAATCTCAAACATTCACCGTGTACTAATTGTGCGGCGAACACCTTTAATTCCTCTTTCAATGCTGTCCGAAGGCCTAGAGAAATTATCGGTAAGACCCTACTCCAGTGTGGGTTGTTATGACACATTATAGCTGCTTTTAAGCTGCGATGCCACCTCTCTATCGTGCTATTACATGCCGGGTTATATGCAGTTGTTCGCTTGTGTTTAAAGCCCAAAAACATGGCTAATTCTGTAAACAGCGCTGATTCGAACTGTGAACCTCGGTCAGTCGTGATGCTGGATGGCACTCCAAACGGCAGATCCATTCTTTGAAAAGTTGCCTCTGTGGTTGCTTTTATGTCTGCGACTGGAATTACTTCCGGCCATTTCGTATATCTATCGATTAAGGTTACGCAAAACCTGTTTCCCTCAGATGGCGGGAGTGGACCATTGATGTCTAAGTGGATCTCGTCGAAACGCTTAGATGTGATCAAATATTCTCCTATCGGCGATTTGACGTGTCTAGATACTTTTGCCTTTTGGCATGCTACACACGCTTTGGACATGTTTCTGACGTCTTTGTTGACTTCAGGCCAAACAAACTTTTTAGTCACCATTTTAGTTGTTGTCCGAATACTCGGGTGTGATAATTTATGCACGCTATCAAAAATTACCCGTCGAAAACTTTCTGTGACGTATGGCCTTGGAGAACCGGTGGACGTATCGCAATAAATTTCGCTTTCCGTGCCAAATATCGGGAATTTTTGAAATATTAGGGATTTATTTGTTTCCCTCAAATTTGCCAACGTGGTGTCTGTGAACTGATCTTTTGCTAGTCTCACAAAATCGATTGAGCTGTCAAGTGTTATGCTTTCGATTCTTGACAATGCATCTGCGACAAGATTATCTTTACCGGAGATGTGCCTTATATCCGTTGTATATTGAGATATGAAATCTAAATGACGACGCTGACGGGGAGATGCCTTATCCAAATTTTGCTGTAAAGCAAATATCAAGGGCTTATGATCCGTAAATAATATAAACGATCGGGCTTCGAGTAAATGTTTGAAATGCTTTATTGAACTATAAGCTGCCAATAATTCGCGATCATACGCACTATACTTGTGTTGCGTGTCGTTTAACTTGACTGAAAAAAAAACCAAGTGGCGCCCACATGTCCGATATGCGTTGTTGTACTACAGCGCCAATGGCTGTATTGGACGCATCAACCATGACTGATAACTCGACTTCCGACGAAGGATGTGCGAGAGTAACAGCGTTTTTCAACTTAGTTTTGCAGAGTTCGAATGCGTTACTACTTTCGGTAGACCAATCAACTTCTCTTTTATCGTTTTTGCGACTACCCTTTAGAAGATTGTTTAATTGCCTGATCTTCCGCGGCGTTCGGAATAAACTTGCGATAGAAGTTAATCATACCTAGGAAACTTCTCAAAGCTTTAATCGTCTGAGGTTTAGGAATGCTATTAATAGCTTCCACTTTCGCTTCAGATGGTTTGATGCCTTCGCTTGAAATTTCGTGTCCTAAGAAAGTAACCTTAGGAGAAGCAAAAACGCATTTGCTAACGTTAATGATTAAACCGGCGTTCTTTAAACGCTCGAATACGATTTTGAGGTGATCTAAATGCTCTTCCATAGAATGGGACGCGATCAACAGATCATCTATGTATGGAAAACAAAACTCTAGGTTTCTTAAAACTTAATGAATACACCTTTGGAATGACTGCGCGGCGTTGCGAAGTCCGAAAGTCATCTGCGTAAATTCGAACAGTCCAAAGGGTGTACAAATTGCGGTTTTCGGGATATCCTCCTCGTTAATCGGAATCTGGTGGTAAGCCTTGACTAGGTATATCGTTGAAAATACCGTCGTTCCGTGTAGTTGATAAGCGAAATCCGTTAAAAATGGAATGGGATACCGATCAGGTTTGGTTTGCGCATTCAGCATGCGATAATCGCCGCACGGACGCCATGATCCGTCTTTTTTGCGAACGAGCTGTAATGGGCTGGACCACCTGAGTCAGAAGGACGATAAATTCCTTGCTCGAGTAGTATATTGAACTCTTTCTTTGCGATTTCCAATTTTTCGGGAGATAATCTGCGAACTTTTGATGCGCATGGATGTCCCGTGGTAGCGAAAACGTGAGGTACTTTCAATATGTTAGTATTAACATCTAATTTATCCACTGTTATTGCTTTGAATTGGCTTAATAATTTAAAAATAACCGGGTTTAGCGATTCTGAGGAGATTGTCTTCAACTCGGAAGGTGGACCTGTTATTGTTCCCTTTGATCGAACGTACATTGATTTCAATGGATCTAGTAATTGTTTGCTTCTAATATCCACCAATAAACCAAAGTGTTTTAAAAAATCAGCACCAATAATTGCTTTATCGACGTCTGCCATAATAAATTTCCAAACGAAGTCTCTACGGAGCCTACTGGTTTTTTGGTTCATTGCTATTCAATGCTTGCGACTTAAAATTGCAAGGTGTCGTACACCTATGAGCCTTATCACCGAATTTGAAGTGGTACCAGCACATTGGGTACTTCTGTTTTCCGTTATTATCTTGCCCTACTTGCGCGTTATTGCTATGACAAGGATTCGATGGTCGCCCTGACGAACGACTTCTACTTCTATGCTGAACCTTCATGAGGTTATTTAGCTGGTTAGAAAGTAAATTAACTTGCTTTGTTAGGTTATCCAATGCGGAAGAATTGTTTGGGGAAATTGAACAAACTTCCGTTCAGGATTGAACTTTGGCAATTTTATCTGCAGTGGACGCTAATTTGTCCAAGCTACCTTCTTCTAAGCTAGTTAATATGGATTGAGCGTGGGACGGCAAACGTTGAAGCCACAGATTTTTTAAGACTTCGTCCTGCATCTGTGCTCCTGCCAAATTCTGCTTTTCCCTTAACAATTGCGATAGTTTTCGGTCACCTAATTGAAGTCCCTTAAGTAACCTATCCAATTTAATTTTCGCCGAGTCGCTTAATCTATCTATGATAGTTTGTTTAAGGTCGTTGTATCTGTCTTTTGCCGGAGGTTGCTTGATTTTTTCCCTGACGCATTTTACTGAATCGGCGTCGAGTGCTGCTACTAGATAGCTGTATTTCGTTTGGTCCGTGGTTACATTTGAAATATTAAACTGTGCCTCTAGTTGATGAAACCATATTTCAGGATCATCCCTATTGAATGGAGGAGCTTTAACTGCAACTCTAAACGTTGATTTTGAATTTTGTTCGTCGTCGGACATTTTATTACAAAATAAACAATGCATGCAACAATTTCCACCTTAAACTACACTAAAACTTGTAAACCACTCTCGCGAATTTGGAATATTTTAATTTAGTGTGCGCGTACGCGTATAAATTACGACGGAATACTTAAATGCGGTCTGGTACAGTTTTGCCAAGATCACGTTACAATATATATATATATATATATGTGTTTGAGTATAATTTTATAAAAATATTAAGAGCTACTTTAAAATTTATTTCCAAGATAAAACAAAAAAAAAATTAATTTTAATCGTGACAATAAAAAATGTGGACACTTACGAATGATCTCTGCTTTTGTCGCCCTGGATGAATTTATGCTTCTTAATATTTAAATGCGTGTTGAAATTGCGGCAATATTATTGTAATACCACTGAAATATCGTTGCAAACCAATAATGATAACAGCCGTTGAATTATGTTGCAAATTGCAATATATATTACCGTTGGTTTTGCCTCGTTGAAATACGTATTACGTGTACCGTTTCGTATTGTTGATTTTGTACGTTGATTTTTAACCGTTGATTTTGTATCGTTGTACTGTGTACTTGCGTATACCGTTGTACTATATATTTATTCCCACGTGCTTTGAGTAGTCGAATTGGAAGTATAAATTTTTCAAACTTTTTATTTCGAATATATCCGTTTAATTTATATCAGAAGTACTGCATATTCTTTTTGTCGTGGTCACCAATTATGGGGTGGGTGTGTGAATATGTAGAGCAGCGCCGGGGCTGGCGTGATATCTCTACTTATCGTATATCCCCAATGTTTTTATTTTAGCGCTCCGCGTCTCCGAACGAAATTATGGGTCGATGTGATGGCGGACAGAAATAAAATGCGTGGAAATAAGTTTATGTTTTCAACTTTTATTTAATTCACTTGATATGCTATTCATTACATTAGTTGAATTTATTTATAATGTAAGTATTCCACTGGGATGTTTTTTATTGCCACCAAATTTATATAAAAACTACTTTTAAATTGCTTGTACAAAATTACAAATTATTTTTTTTACTTTACGTTTTTATTACGACTTGTCGGTCATGACGCTGGCTAAAAACTGTACTGTAGTATATGTGTATTGAAAAAACGTTTTTTTCCTTTGTTACTTTGTGGAAAAATTTTCGAGTGGCGATTGCTATAAGTTATTCCAAAATGACACGAGAGCCGTGCACCGGTTTTAGTTTACGTGAATTTTTAGAGCTGTGAACCGGTTTTAATTTCATTGCTCGTGCATGCTATGTTTTGTGTTTATTTATGCCGCCACAGACCTTCTAATGCGATTGCGCAATGCTCGTTTCGTTAAATACAAAATATTTTTATATTTTGGCATGCTGTATCGGAACCTGAGAAGCTAAAACAAAAAATTATTGCAGAAAAAAAATTAGTTGAATATAAGGCGGAGTGCTTGGATTTAACCGTTTTACATACACAAGCATAATATTTTCCTGAAAATTCAAGATTAGTGTGCGCCCATGTGAATTGTATTTCATTTCATTTATAATGTTCCTCTTCCTCTATTTTTAATTATGTACACATGCAATGTGCATATTGTAATAAAAATATCCTAAAAAAAGTTTTTTTTATTTTGACTCTAATGAATTAATATTAATATGTATGATAGTATTCCGCCTCGCTTTAATATCGAAACTGTGTCTAAAAATTAATTCATCTTTTAGAATTTAAAATGAGATAAAAAAAAATATCAAATTAGAATTACAATTGTATGTCAAAACTATTTCTCTTTTGCGAAGTAAAATGGTATAAAAGTTCTTGCTTTTATTTGGCTTTGTCACAAAATCCAAGAAAAAAAATCCAAAACGGAAAAAATCCAAACTTTTCGAAAAATCCAAATACCGAAATCCAAAAAAAAAAGATCCAATTTTAAAAAAGCCAACTCTGATGAATTGCATAATTGTTTATGTTTATTGATGTCTCTTTTTGATTAATGTACATAGATGTTTGCACATTATAAGTGTATTGCTTTGGTAAATTTACAAAAAAATACAACAACAATTGCATTAAATAAATCCAAAAAAGATTCAGCTAAATCCAATTATTTTTTGAATTTACTTAAATCAAATTCGATTTTTAGTTTCAATACCTACCACTAGAATTTGCTTCATATGAAACACATCAAACAAAAATTAAATTCAAAAATAAATCTTTGCGGGTTGCTTTCTGAAATTTTAAATCCAAACCTAAATCTAATCCTTTTTTACCAAAGCAATACACTTAATATTTTAGATATTCAATTTTAAAAAAGCCAACTCTGATGAATTGCATAATTGTTTATGTTTATTGTTGTCTCTTTTTGATTAATGTACATAGAAATGTTCACATAATATTCTAGATATTCAGTTAATAATAAATGAAATTTCATTGTTTTAGATTTTCTTTACACATTCATGTGTTTCATTTTATCTTCATTGGTTTTATTTAATATAATACCAATCATAGTGCGATATCTTAAAATGAGTTCCATTTCCATTGTCAGGTTAAATAAAGGGAATCATAAATTATTTATCGACGGTCTCGATTATTATCTGGATAATAAAACCAAAAATATTTTTAGATGGAGTTGTTCTCAACGCAAATCGAAAAATTGCAAATGTCGTGTAGACATAATTATACTGGATGGAAATCACGTAGTGCAAAGAAATGCCAATCAACATTTCCATGATCCACAAGCGTTTAAAAAATCAATTTGCGAGAAAAATGTTAAAATTAAAGTTACGGCGAAAAATTCGACATTGTGCCCATCAAAAATTATTTCCGACTCCGTTGTTGAAACACAGGCGAATTGCAGACGTTATCTGCCGTCAAACGAAGCACAAAGGCAAAAAATCCTTCGTATCCGAAAGAAATCAATCAAAGAGCCAACAAATTTGAACGATATCAAAATCCCGGATAGTTTAAAATTTATAGAAAGTGAATTATTCGTTCTCAGTGAGAAAGAATTTGTCGGGGAACGTATAATTTTGCTAGGCACGAAAAAATCTATTAAGTTGCTTGGTGAGTGCAAATATTGGATAATGGATGGCACATTTTACGTTGCACCATCCATTATGAGGCAGCTATTTAGTATTCATGGCACAATTGGAGGACAAGTTGTACCTCTTGTATTTTGCTTAATGAGCAAAAAATCGAAAATGGCGTACGAGGAGTTATTTTACGAACTCTGTTTTCTGGCATGTGAAAGTGGTGTTCCGTTAAAACCAGAAAGAATCATAACAGACTTCGAAACAGCAATTTCTTCGGCAGCAAAATTATTTTTTCCAACCACTGAATTTTAAGGTTGTATTTTTCACTTTGGCGAGATATTATGGCGCCAACTACAAAAGCAAGGTATGGCTCAAAAATATGGGAACGACGATTACTTCAATTTGCAAGTTCGAATGTTGAAAAGTTTGGCCTTCGTACCATCATCAGAAATTATTTCATACTTTAATAATTTAAACAAATATGTAAAAGATCCCGAATGGCAAAAACTGGCAAGATGGTTCAAGAAGAATTATATAGTTGGCACAAAAAACGTGGGACCAAGATATTCTCCAGAGTTCTGGTGTATTGGTGATAGAATTTCACGACACTTTCCGCGAACACAAAATTCGGTAGAGGGGTGGCACAATCGTCTGAAAATTTTAATAGGATGGAAAAATTGTGGATTATATGCTATAATCAAAGAGCTGCAAAACGAAATGCTGGTAATTCTGAACAATGTTGAGAAAATTAAATCCGGCGAGGTCCCGAAAAAGAAGAAAAAGGTTTTACTGCAATTTAAACACATTAAAAATATTATTAAAAAGCGGGAAAATACGGGCATGTGTGAATTTTTTAAATTAATTTCTTACAATATTTCATTATGCTAATTTCATTTAGTTTATTTTTACTGTATTATTGTAATATTTGATAATAAAGTTAATGAAATGTTCTTCCCATGCTACTATGTATTAATGTTTAATTTATAAACATACACACACACACACACTCACCATAGTCGATTGAAACTTATTTACATAAATGAAGTTCATTCATTGATATAGCAAAATTCAGAAAAATCCAAACTTTATCAAAATATTTGCCGCGCGGAAAATATGTACATGTCGTATTAAATTTGGCTTTGATTTAACTTAACTTTCAACGACGCGGACACACGCAACATATGCAACAGACACACACACACACACACACACCCGCCCACACACACCCGCCCACACACACCCGCCCACACACACACACACACACACACACACCCGCCCACACACACACACACACACACACACACACACCCACTCACACACACCCACCCACCCACACACACACATACACACACACACACACACGCACGCACGCACATACACACACACACAATCTCATATCTGTTCTAAACTAAAGAAAATCCAAAAAAAAATCCAAACTTTATCAAAACATTTTCCGCGCGGAAAATGTTTTGATAAAGTTTGGATTTTTTTTTGGATTTTTTTTGGATTTTATACATTTGGATTTTGCCCATTTGGATTTTGTCCTATTTGGATTTTAATAGTTTGGCTTTTGGCATTTGGATTTTATTTTTTGGATTTAATTTTTTGGATTATGACACAGATCCCTTTTATTTAAGATATACCGACTAAATCCAAAAAAAAAAAATCCAAAAGGTACAAAATCCAAATAACAAAAATCCAAATGAGACAAAATCCAAATGTTACATTATTCTCGGATCTGTGTCATAATCCAAAAAATTAAATCCAAACTGTAAAATCCAAATGCCAAAAGCCAAACTGTTAAAATCCAAATAGGACAAAATCCAAATGGGCATAATCCAAATGTCTAAAATCCAAAAAAAATCCAAAAAAAAAATCCAAACTTTATCAAAACATTTTCCGCGCGGAAAATGTTTTGATAAAGTTTGGATTTTTTTTTTGATTTTCTTTAATTTAAAACAAATATCAGATTGTGTGTGTATTTTTTTTTTTGGTGGCGGGAGGAGATCTTCTAAGAGTTTTACCTGTAAACCATATACTGACAAGTATGGCTGTTGGATTTTTACCAACTAAAACCTCCCTCCAATACCAGTGCCATACAGCCCCACGGAACTATCGCTAGACATTACGTCGCGGGGCAGGCACCCAGCAAAAGCTGCACTTCTACTCATTGACGGTCATAGCACGGATGAACTACCGAATCTTTCCCTTTCGAGCCTCCTAAGCTGTTGTATCACGTCACAGTTACTTCCACTCACAGCGATCCAAGTCTCCTCACAATATAACATCCGCGCGGAATCCTCTGCAATAAGTTTTCAGGAGTAACATGCTCTCCGATACTTCTCTCAATCACATGTCTTGCTCCTGCAAACCGTGGACATTCGAAAAATATATGCTCCACATTCTCCACTGCTTCAGTGCATGTTGGACAATAAGGACTATTGTCGTGTTTGTACCTGAACAAATACTCTCGGAAACAGCCATGTCCCGTTAAGAATTGAGAAAGATAGTAGTCAGCTTCCCCATATCTCCGTTCCATCCAAACTCCAATTTGAGGAATCAAGCGATGAGTACATTGGCCTTTGCTTGATTGGCTCCGTCTAGTTTGCCACTCGGTCGTAGTTTCCTCTCGGGAAATCTTCCTCCTTTCTGCAACATTCACATCGCTGCCACGTTCTTCATACAACCTTTTATGCTCTTTAGCTAAGAGGTCCAGCGGAGGCATTCCTGCGATTACACACACTGCATCGTCTGAAACTGTTCGAAACGCGCAGATCACCCTTAGAGCGCTAAGTCGATAAACGGAGTTTAACCTACGCCTATACGAGATTTTCATTTCGTCAGCCCAAATTGGAGCTCCATACAGCATTATTGATGAAACCACATTGGCTAATAGCACTCTCCGTTTTTGTCTTGCTCCGTTTGTATTCGGCATTATTATTCATATGCAAATATATATACATATGTTTGGGTTGAGTACTAAATCTTGGTTTCCAAAATCTTGGTTTTACACAATCTTGGTTTTTATAAATTCTAGAAAATGGAGGTTTCATTAACGAAGCGAAAAAACCAAAAATATAAATTCTGAACATACAATAGATTTTTAAATAAATATAGTATTGTACATAAAAAGAGAGATTACAAGCGACATTTTGTAAACGCAAATGTTGAAAATCAAAATTTCGGGGCGCTCCCAAATAATTTTTAAATTCACCCCAGTTGGCTTTTCGATATTTAGATTATTTCCTATTTGGATTTCGACATTTGGATTCTTTCAAAAGTTTGGATTTTGTCCCTTTTGGATTTTTATTTTTGGATTACGATACATATCCATTATTCTCTTTGTCTCCTCTAAATATTTTTTTTTTACTTTTCTAATTTTTTCTTTCGGAAAAAAAATTCGTTTTATAAAGAATATCCAGAATGGTAAATTTTTACGATTTCTTTTGTTTTATTTCGGCAATAAATGTTTTAAAAATTGATAATTAATATGAATTATGAATGAATGTATGTGTTTGACGAATATATAAATAAAACACACACACACTTAACTTTAACAATTTTATTAAAAAATAATCAATTATTATTGATGCTCTCTGTATGTCTGAAATAAACAAAAAAAACAATTTATTGTGTATAGCATCATACTTACATTAATATAAATTTAATTACGTAAATTCAGTTGTAACCTAAAACTATGTAAAACATTAATTATTAAGTTCATTATTACTATACCTATATTATTATACTTAGCTTTTATGAATTTAAGTCACTATAACTTTAAAAACTAGAAATTATCCGCAAACATTGTAATGTAAACACAAATTGTCAACATCGATCAAATGTCAATCTTGCTCTTACTTTAAAATTAATTTGTAATAGATTATAGTCAATTAAGAAGAGTTCGTTCGATGCGATTTTAGTACTAATGCCATAATTGCGCAAATTTTGAATATTGCTATAAATTAACTTAATATAAATTTAAGCAAAAAAGGTGTCTTAAATTAGAAGAAAGCTAAAATCATTCTCTTCTTTTTTTGGCGTTTGATCGAGGAACATCAAATTAAAATAACATTTTTTGGAAACGTAAAAATAAAAACAAAATTGTATTTCATCTTGGATTGAGAGTTTTATTTCACTTCCTGCATTATCCAGCCGCTGATTACAACAGTTTACAAGGGATAAATTTTACTTGAGCGAATCCAGCGTTATTTCATCAACAACATTTCGCTGCATTCACATACTGTATGAGTTGATTGTTATTTCAGGTAATTTCAACAGTTTATCTTTCTTGAAATTAATATTTAAGCAAACTACCCTAGAGCCAATTTACACATGCTTTCTTGCAATACGTTTCTCTGCTTTCAAAAAACCAATTTGCATTTACACGCGTTTTCTTGAAACGTGATTCTTTTGAATTATTCGTCTATGTGTGTATGTGTAAAAACATTTCTCGTCGCGTACTTGGTATAGAAATAAAAATATGACCTTCGGAAATTTTATATAACTTTTTGTTTGTGTTGGTGCAGAGAAACACAAGAATCACAAAAAAAATTTGTTGAAAAAAGAATCAGAAAAATATGACCTTCGAAATCAGTTTATAGAAAGAGGGGTAAAGAAACGAGGAAAGAAACTGATGCAAGAAAACACGTCTAAATCGGCTCATTTAAGGATCAACGTAATAAAGTCATTTGCCTTGTCTTGACGGTATAATTAATTGGAGCATAATTTGATTTAGCAGTGTAATATTACAAAGCAATTGTAAAGTACGAACATAATTTAACCATTTTTAGTGCAGTTTAGTACTATAATTAATTATCTTAAATACCCATAATTAATTGGAACATACTTCTACTTTTCGGAAAATACAGGTGGACGGCTTCAATCAGTTTGTCAAAATATTATAAAAAATGAATGTTTTCTGTTTTCTATTGTGTATGTGCGCGTTTGTTTTATTTTGCAGGCTTAAACATTCACTAATTAGAAATAAATAAAACACTTTGGCTTCATCTTTTCTTAATTTTTTGGTTTGTTAATCCTTTTCAAATAAAAATTAAAAAGCTTTACAAATTTGGTAGAGTGCTAAAAGTAAATAACATTCATTGACACCTAATTCAAAATTTGACGTCCAAAGGAGGAAGAAGAGTAATTTACTTGTACCGTCAAGACGAAAACTCCAAATTATGATCATAAAATTAATTTTTAGAACTATAACTAATTTTACCGTAAAGACAAGGCTATTAGGGATTTCCATAAATTTTTCCTATATGTACTAATATCATATAATTTTGATACTTCCCTTTTTGATAAATTGTAATCGGTGCCTAAGTAGGGGGAACCGCCAATAAAAAAAAATTTGAATGAAATGTTTTCTTTGTTTGTGCGTTAATGGTCGTATCCAGCACACAGATATCTACTTTTGAGATATTCTCAAATGTAGAATAGTCTCAATTGTAGACTGCCAAATGGGCTGGACGTAAAATCTACATATTAGTTTTGGTTTGTGTCTTAGATTATCTGTATAATTACCTTCATTGTTGTAATGAACCATTATTGTTTATTTTCTAATTTCAATTTAATGAAATTGATTCGAAAGATTTCAAATGTGCATAATGTGCCGTTGTCTTTCTAATGCGGCCCATACACGCTACGACTAGTTGTACAACTGAATCGTACAACTCAGTTGGACTATTGACACATACGCTCTAACTGATTTCATAGATTCGACTCTATGACAGATGACATAACCTCTGTTTCGTTGGTTGACGCTTTTCACAAATTAAAGCGTAAATAAAGCGTAATTTAATTCAAAATTAAAATGGGCATAAAAAAAATACTTGCAGGTAATATTATAAAGATAGCTGGAAAGTAGCCAACGAAATTTTGAACAATGAAAGTAAGAAAGATATAATTGCGGAAATAATGATTGATGATAACTTGTCACATCAGTAACGGATCAACTTGAAATAGCCACGTTATTTAACAATCATTTCATTTACTCGGTTCTTATTTTGAAAGAAACTAGTAAACCTGATGACCAATTAGGTTCTGATCTTATTTATAATAATTCGGAATTAAAGTCTTGCGTTTTCTGGGAAACTGATTCGTTTGAAATTCTAAACATCATATCTCATCTCAAACCGACTTGCACATCGTAGATAGGTCTATAGCCCACAAATTCAGAGCTTTAAAAATCGAAAATCTGCAATTGTGCTCCGATTTCGATGATTGATACATCTATCAATAGGTGCTGAGACCTGTAATTCTGACGCCAATGGGTATTTAGATCGCTCGAATATTTCTACACATTTTGTGGAAAATTTAATTTTATTGAAAATCAACTGAACTATAAGATAGCACTAGTTCATCGTGAGCACTAGTTTTTTACATAATAACCAGTACGGTTTTAGAAAATTTAGAAGTGCTGAAAAGGCTTTATTAGAATTTACAAATTTTGTATACAAAGGTCTGGATCAGAGAGAATCGGTTGGCTCAATTTTTGTAGATTTGACAAAAGCATTTTATATGGTAAATCATAATGTCTTACTAAAAAAATTTCCTGTGCTGGTTTCCGTGGTGTTGGTTTGCAGTGGTTTCGTTCCTATTTATCTGATCGGTCTCAGGTTGTTAAAATTAATGATGCTTGGAGTCAAGGTATAACCATTAATGATTGCGTTCCGCAAAAATTTTGATTGAATTCGTTCAATCTTTCAAATATCTCGGTCTAACCATTGATAATTCGATGCATTGGAAAACCCATATTGATTTTCTTCATATTTATCTGGCATAAGTGATAAGGAAAATGTATATATTACGACAAGTATGTCCGGTAGCCGTTTTAAGAACTATTTATTTTGCCCTTGTGGAGTCGAAGTTGTCGTACGGACTAGTGTGTTGGGGTGGGACTTACTATGCCAGAGTTTATCCTCTTATTATAATGCAAAAAGATATTAAAAGGATTATTCTTAATGCTCCACGTTTATCTGCTTCGTGGCCTTTATTTCAGTCTTTGGAGATTCTTCCTTTTAAGCTATTATTTGTGTTCAATATTATGAAACTTTTTCCATTATTAATGTCAATCAATCAAATGTCTCTACTAGTTACAATTTGAGAAATGTTCAGTTTATTCGTCTTCAGAGATTTACAACGACCAATTTTCATAATTCATTTTTAATTCTTGCTCCGAAAGTGTTTAATAGCCTTCTGGTTGAATTGAGAGATTGTCGGAAACTTATTAAATTTTTACCTGGGGTGACATGTTCTACCATCACTTTCGATTCGTTTTCGATTGTGTTTTGTCTCTTGAAACAAGAACAAAATTGTACGCTATTTTCTTCTTTCATTACAATTTTCCTATTGTGATCTCAGCCTTCTGTATACTTTTCCTTTTCTTTACATCGATAAAATATCCCAAACAAAATTTTTTGTGATAAAGAGTGATGAATGAAAGTAGAAATAGAATGTTGTTTTATTTGAGCAAGCTGAGATAGCTTTAGAAAAATCATAATTAGAAAAGCGAAATAGAGTACAATTTTGTTCTTGTTACAAGAGACAAAACACAATCGAAAACGAATCGAAAGTGATGGTAGAACATGTCACCCCTGGCTTGAAAAGTATTTTTATTTAGTGACTCAAGTGTGAATGGTTTGATGCATTTTCAAGTGTAGTTTAATTTTAATGTATTATTGTATTATTGTTTTGTATATTGACTGTCCAAAGATTGTATTTTTATATAAATAAATAATAATAATAATAATATATGAAAAGGATTTAATTTCCTATTATTTATTGTAGCGCACGTAACAGAAATGAGAATTTATGAAACAACAAGCCTACTATATTAACAAAAGTCTGACAAACAGCTCCACACACACAGCGACTAGTTTGTGTGATTATTGACTCCGCCTCTAAAAATCAAATTTTTTGGATTTTTTGCGACTGCGAATCCAGACTGTCAAATAAGTCTGCAGACTGCTCCACACACGGTACGATTTTATTACGACTCAACTCAGTTGTACAACTAGTCGTAGCGTGTATGGGCCGCATAATATGTACTCGTATAACAAAATTTTCCATTAAAACTGTCAAAAAAAAAGCGAAGATACAAACCAAGAAATATCTACTCAAATGTAGATTACATTTTTTTGCCTCACTAAATAGTGAGAATATCTACATTTTCTAGTGAGATATTTTGCATCCAGCACATCAGATGTGAGATATCTACTTTTTGATGTGAAAACATCTTTAGCGGCAGGAGTAAGTAAAAAACTGTATAGACATCGGGTTACGGAAATAAAAATGCCGAACAAAAAATATTGCAGGTATGTGTGAATATCGACAAGAACAAAAAATAAATAAAACGTAAGATCAAAGCAAAATCTACGCATACACATGCAATATAAACATCATCCGGCATTTCAAAAACATCGTGAGCCGATTACAAAAAAAAATCGCCTACTTTAATTAATTTTGTTGTGAAAATATCTATTATACATGGCCGCAGCAGCAAGTTTTTTAAATATTTGTATTCTTCATACAAACGAACGAATAATAATGCATCTAGTGTGTGTGAATATCGACTATAAAAATAAAAAATAAAACCCAAAATCAAAATAAATTTTACGCATACATATGCAACATACAACACATCCGGCATTTCAAAATTCCAGCCGATTTAAGAAAAACTGAAAAAAAAAATTTAATAAATACTAAAGTGCGCGTTACTACTAATCTATATATATAAAAATGAATTCCTGTTTGTTTGTTCCGAATGGGCGTCTCAGCCGCTCAACCGATCGCCATGAAATTTTTATCATGTACAAGTTGCATATCCAGAACCAACCTTACGATATTTTGGAAGGGGCTGGACCCCGGGGTCTAGGGGCTGCGGTACAAATTTTTTCGAAAATTTTAATTTTCTTTAAATTTTTCCACGAAAATGAGTTTATGGGGCTGGTTATATGAAATTACTGACATGTTCGAATCCGAGGGGCCCAGCCCTGGATCAAAAATTAATTTTAATATTTGATTATTTCAAAATTACTTCTCAGTCGCTCAACCGATCGCCATGAAATGTTTACCATGCAAATGTTGCATGTTCAGGACCAATCTTACGATATTGTGAAAGGGGCTGGACCCCAGGGTCTAGGGGCCATGGTACAAATTTATTCAAAAATTTAAATTTTTTTACGAGAATGAGCTTTGGAAAGGGGTTATATGAAATAAGAGACATGTTCGAATTCAGGGGGTCCGCCCCTGGATCAAAAATTCATTTTTACATGTAAAGATACAATTATTTGATTGTTCTAAAATAACGCCTTAGCCGTTTTACCCATCGCCATGAAATTTTTACCATATATATGTTGCATGTTCAGGACCAAGCCCACGATACTTTTGAAGGGGCTGGACCCCGGGGTCTAGGGGCTGTGGTACAAATTTTTTCTCAAATTTCAATTTTTTTAAGATTTTTTGACGGGAATGACTTTAGGAAAGGGGTTATATGAAATTAGTGACATGCTCCAATCCGGAAGTCTGCCATGGATCACAATTATTTAAATGTTCCGAAATAGCGCCTTAGCCGCAAATTTATAGACCAAAAAGGATATCTAGCGTGCGATTGTTATACACAAATCATACCTCTACTATAATTGATTTAATTATTCAAATTAATTTTATTAATTTAAATTTAAGACAATCTTTCATCTCTTTATTTGAAGACAAATCTCTGAACACTTATATTATCCATACTAATAATCCATTTTTACTGGTTTGACATGTACTGTTTAGTGATATCCTATTTATCATATCCTGTTTTGAAATGTACCATAGTCAGCGAGTGCTAATTTCCACATAACTTCAGAAATAATTAACATTCTATTTTAATCCACTATTGCAACCGGCGGCTTTTAATGAAAATAGTAGTTTTATACTAAACGCCAATAGTTTATTACTTTATTTAGTTTATTACTTAAATAATCAATGATTGTTTCCTAAAATCAATTCTAGGAAAGGTACTAAAAAATATTGTACGTATAAACTGATTTACTTTGAAAAGTACTAGCGCTTTATATTTGAAAATAGCATCTTCTACAAGAAACATCCTTGGATTCAAATTATTGTACGTGTAAAATTGCCTTAGTTTGAAAAAACTTCTTTTGTTTTTCGAAATGTCATTTTCAACCACAATTCGCGGTAAAACGTATCGAAGTGGACGTAGTTTTAATCGTTTTGAATAAATTAATATTAATTTGTGTTTCGGATGCCGTTGTTCTCGATTAGTTAGCTATATTGCAATAAAATAATTGTTGGTGATTATTTTCCAGGTATTAAATATTATTTCAAGTGAATATACATACATTCTTATTAGATTTAAGTTTTCAGTTTATAAACGTGTTAATCTATGATTACTTTTTGATTGTAGATAACATTTGATT
This sequence comes from Tipula helvola, assembly GCA_963556165.1. Lineage (NCBI taxonomy): Eukaryota > Metazoa > Arthropoda > Insecta > Diptera > Tipulidae > Tipula > Tipula helvola. The sequence continues at coordinate 190,374,438 of OY744483.1, read as the reverse complement.
TTGCTTAAAAAAAAATTCCGTAAAGACATTTTCAAACACAGTTCGCGGTGAAACGTATCGAACGGAACATTAAAATCGTTTTGATAAATTAATACTAATTTCTGTTTTGAATGCCCATCATTCCTGATTAATTAGCTACACGTTTCATTTTTGCTTAAAAATGCCACCGAAAAAAAGATCAATTGGGCAGGTAACTGCAAAGTCGAAGAAGATTAGAGCCGCAAGGGTGGCTGAATCATGCGAACAGCGTGAAGCACGACTTGAAAATGATCGAAGCAGTACGTCTTCTTCTAGATCTAATGAAACAACTGAACAGTGTGAAACAAGACTTGCAAACGTTCGAAGCAGGATATCTTCTTCAAGAGCCGATGAAACAACTGAACAGCGTGAAACACGACTTGAAAATGTTCGAAGCAGGATGTCTTCTTCTAGAGCTACTGGAACCATTGAACATCGTGAGGCCCGGCTGGAAGTCGATCGGTTACGATATGGACGATTAATAGAAACTTTTAGAGGTGATTTAAAGTTAGCAGCATTCAATTACGAGAAAGACTATGATTACAATGTTTCAATTGGGCAAATGGAAAACATTTGTTTGTATTGTCATGCTTTAAAGTTTCACAATGAATCGCCTGGAATGTGTTGTTCAAATGGAAAAGTGAATTTGCCTCCTCTGGATGATCCACCTGAACCTCTTCTAGCTTACGTCTCCGGAACTACTGAGTTATCCAGACATTTTCTACAAAATATTAGAAAATACAACTCATTCTTTCAAATACAGCGATGTAAAGAGAGAATTCTTGCATAACAATCAAGGTATTTGAATTATATACCTCCCGTGCAACGCCGGGTAACTCAGCTAGTATTAAATAAAATTCAAAATAAATTGAAGAAAATATCTGGAAGTGTACATGGTTTTGTGTTGATTTTTGGTGGTTATTGTTGTTTTAATTATTCTTGTCAAATTTGTGTTGTAATATTTGGTGAAATTTCAACATTTTTTGATAACGATTTAAATATTTCAGATAGTGCGTAAGAAAAAATGAAATGCAAGACTGAAACAATGAGTATTGCCGGACGTGATTTTCGATCATCGATACCTTAAACTGCTACGACAATTATTACAACAGAATAATAAAAATACCGCGATAATACGACAAAATGAAAACATCGGCGGGCCCTCACGTGTCACAAACACGACAATGCATTCTATCGAGCTTGGCCGAGAAACACCAAACGATTATCTGGGTGCTCGCAAATACTTTGAAACTAACTTTGTAAAAAATGAATTTGGCTCAGTTTGCTTCGTATGTGACCGTGTTTGGTATGCTTTGGATTTAAAGACGCCACCGGTATCATGTCACGAACTGTTTAAAAGTGAAATTGGAGATGTAACTAATGCACGAGTCTGTGCTAGTTGTTTCACACGTCTAAAGGCTGGCACCGTACCTGCCCTTGCAAAATCAAATGGCTTTTGTTATCCTCCGCTGCCTGATAATCTTCCTAAGCTTGATCTAGTGACTGAACGTTTAATTTCTCCGCGCTTGCCGTTCATGCAAATCCGCCATCTTCGCCACGGGCTTGGTTAGTATGGAATACTTGGCCAAATAATAAACGTTCCCGTATCTGTGAATACCATGGTTAACACGTTACGGCGCGAGCTAGATGATGAGTTTTGTATAAACGTTCACATTAAACGCAAAAAAATACATAAACCAAGCTACCTCATCGGTTATGTTAAAAAGCGTGTTGTAAAAGCATGGCTGGCATATCTAGTCGAGACGCCACTTTATAAACTTTATAACATTGAAGTGAATTTACGTAATTTAACGTTGAACGCCACAGCTCCGCTAGAGCGCGATAATATAAGCGAGGAGGTTTCAATAGACGATAGTCCACACGCGCAGCAGCAGACATTGCTTTGGAGCGAGGAGAATTTTCTGCGAATAACGCCAAGTGAAGGTTGCTTGCCTTAGAGTATTCTTTTTGACGAGCATAGTGAAGAACTATCATTTCCAGAGATCTATCTCGGCCAGTTTCGAGAATTTAAAGACGGAGTAAAAGTCACCCCATTCATGATGGCTACCAGTGAACTGAGGTGGGCCGACAGACGCGGCGTTACTCCTCAACATTTATTGTATATGGCGATGAAGATAATGCGACTTCGTGTACGCGATTCGCTCACTATAGCTTTTAAATGCCTCACTTACGCGGAAGCAAGTTGAATCGAAAGATTTCATTAGCGGTTGCATTGAAAATAACCTTGCGTTTCTTCGCTCCATTCCAAACTCTACTACTACTAGCAACAACGCAAACGAGACCTTTTTGCTATGATCCGTCAACTTGATAGGCCCACCATTTTTCTAACAATGAGCGCCAATGAGATCGGCTGGCCGAAGTTGATGAAGCTTCTGTATTATCTACAGAATCTAAATGAGAGCATGCTAAGTGATCAGGCATTGGCAGAGATGCACTTCAATACCAAAGCTTCCTTAGTGAACGAAGACCCTGTGACTTGTGCACTGCATTTCAACAAGCTGGTAGATACTCTAATGACGATCTTGCAGTCTAAGCAGCATTGCCCATTTGGAGTTAATCGGTTCCGGCATCCAATCGGCCATCGGTTCCGGCATCCAATCGGCCTGTGATATGATTGATCGCCTCATTAGTGTTTCAGAAAGTCGAGCATCTGCCTATTCTAAATTGCAGCGACATAAACACACGTTTATGTTATAAGAAGATCGGGGGCAAAGACCCACAGCTCTGTCGCTTTGGAGCTCCTTTTATGCCGATACGTCGCACAGCCATTCTGCTTCCTATGCCTAAGAGTGACAATCGAAGAGTCGGTTATGCGAAGAATTACCAGAAATACTGGCAGAACTTAAAAGACAACGATCATGCTGATATTAACGCTTTTTTCAAGGCAAACGCAATTCAATCGGTTGTTTACTATGAAAATGTCCTCAGAGCCAGTATAACTAGACCGAAGGCCTTCATACAGCGAACACCGAAGAACAGAGAAATGGATGAATCAATTTAATCCGTTTATCCTCAGCTTGCTTGGCTCTAATATGGACATTCAGTTCATAATTGAAGAGTATTCCTGTGCTGCTTATGTAGTGGAATATGTAAATAAATCTGATAGAGATATCAGTAATTTACAGCGTAGAATAATTCAGACTACGAACGAGCATCCGGAGTTTGATATAGTCGAAATTAAAAGAAAATTGAGTATTGATCTTTTAAATTCGGTCGAGATCACCAGCCAGGAAGCGGCATGGTACTTGCTTCGCTTACCCATGTCGGAAAGCTCGGTTGTTATACAGTACCTGCCCACGTGATGGCCAATAGAGCGGCAGAGGGTCCGAAAATCAAAGGAACAACTGAACGAGGAGGAGGCCGTTGATAATTCTACCGATATATATTGAAGGATAGTTGGTTCGAAAAGTACGAGAAGCGCCCTCCTGAATTTGCAGAGCTAACGTTGGCTGAAGCCGCTGAGTACTACAATATTCCATGTAATGCCTCTAAGCCATGGAAAAAAGATTGAAAAAACGCGTTCTTCGCTACAGAAACTACGATATGACGTCTCAGTTCGACGAATATAGGCGCGAAATGGTGACGTTGCATATCCCGTTCAGGAACGAGGAGACTAACTGCTCGCTGAAGCAAAATATATGCAGATATACGATAAGAATGAGAATATTATTCTACAACGCCGACGAGAATTTGATTCCGATCTAGACATCCGAAAAACGATAGAGATTTGCCGACAACTGTGCGCGGATGCAGGCGATGGAGAGGAAACCGCCAACCTCGATCTTACTAAGATAGTTACTCGGTTCAACAATGAGACTACTGATCCTTTTACAGATTTCGACGGAAATCCGAATTCCGTTATGAATGCCGATTTGCTTCTGGCTACGCTGAATAAACAACAAAACTGAACCCATTCAAATTTTCTTTACTGGGCCTGCTGGTTGTGGCAAAACATTTGTGATCCGTTTACTGATGAACATTTATAATAGGTTCACAAATACCGATGGCTACTGCAATGCTTACATTTGCTGTGCTTCCACGGGTAAAGCAGCCGTTGCGATCGAGGGTTCTACTGTGCATACTGCTCTGAAAATATCAATATCAAAAAATTAACCACTGTCATATGAAATCGCTCAGCAATATCGCACACTATTTAAGTATGTATGCGGTCACATCGTGGACGAAGTTAGTATGATTGGGGCTGAGTTACTGCAGCAAGTCGATGCCAGGTTGAAACAAATTACATGTACGTGTAAAGATATTTTTTTAGTAGGCGACCTCCGCCAACTGCCGCCAGTGCGTGCTACTCCGATTTATCGTCAACTCAAGAACTCCTTGGCCGGCCCGACTTTGTGGCGCAGTTTAAAATTTTACGAGCTGACGGAAGTAATGCGACAAGCCAATCAACAATTTTCAGACGTTTTAACGCGCATCGGAAACGGCGATGTGCTGGATGAACCTGGGCAACGATTAATCGAATCCCGCTTTGTGTGTTGTGTCCGAAGAGTTTGCTCAAAGAGAGTGCCCAAATGCTATCAGGCTCTTTCTTCGAAACGCATCAGTGAACCATTACGACATGTCTGTACTCAACGCATCCCTGCTTATAATTTCAATTGCTGTCGATGTTTTTGTAGGCTGTAGCAGCGTCGTACAAATTGCTCAAGCGCGGCAGTTACTACACAAGATGTCTGTGCTCGACACAGGTGGGCTACCTTTTGAGTTGCCACTTTTGATTAACAAGCCGTATATTATCACCACCAACATTGATGTAGCAGACGGTTTGGCTAACGGCGCTCTCGGTTACGTGGGACACATTGAATATGAAGAAGATATGAATACCATTAAGCGAATTTGGATGAGGTTCCCCAATACTAAGCGCACGGGGCATGCGGCCAGGAAGCTCGTCATTAATTTTACCAGGCGCAATCAAATTGGAGCCGACCTTGTACCTATTGCCAAAAGAAACGTATCTGTACCCTTAAATCCAAACAGAACAATGGTGGCAAAGCGCGGCCAATTTCCTTTAGTCCCTGCTTGTGCGGTGACCATACACAAGGCTCAGGGTGCAACTTTCGATGCAGTCGTCTACGAGTATGAGAAGAATCATGAACAGGCTCTCGTCTACGTTGCCCTATCCAGAGTGACTTCAATTGAAGGGCTTTATTTAGTTTCAAAGAATAGAGATGGTATTTTCACCACGGATTGAGAACACCACTTTCCACGAATGCCTTGCTTAATGAACTGAGTATACTAGCGGTCAACCAACTTGTTACAGTGCAAGGCAATATTGTGGAACTTATGCGCAATAAAGATATGACATTCCTGACCTTTAATTGCCAAAGTTTGAGGTCACATTGGGAAGACTTGGGAGATATAGTTACACGGGGCTGCACTCTACTAATGCTTGTCGAGACGTGGCTCAATAATGACGAGCAGATATCCATACCACTTTTTAATTGTTGTGTCCCATTCAAACGGTCTGATTAACTAGCTGGTGGGGTCGCCGTGTTCCAAAAATCTGGAATATCTCACATAATTACGCCACATGTGGAAATCCTTTCGCGACAAACCACTGGTCTCGTAGCTGCAATTAGAAAGGTTGGAGATATTTGCTCGGTCAAATGCTTAATGCCAAACGGCCAAAACGTATTGTTTGTCGTCGTATATATTTCTCCAAACCAGAAAATAATTGACATAATCAAATTTATTCACTTCACTTTGCTGCCATATACAGAAAGTGATTCTGTTCATCTCGGCGAATTTTATGATCGTGTGCCACTCAACACGGCACAACCACCGACGCGGTCTTCCAACGGCAGCTAGATTCTCTTGAGTCTCAAGTTTACGTCTCATATTTTAGTGGTCACAAACCCATTGTGTCTTGGATATCTACTGACCACCCGGATTCAGCAAAAAGACCTAGGTTAGATTGAATTTAAAAACTAAATAGACTGTGATATCGCCTTAGACTTAACTAACAATAAGTTCGAATTGTTAAAATTAATATTGCTGTTTGTTGTTAAATCACAAGGCTGGGTTACCACTAGTGAGACCCAATCCAAACTTGTGAACAGAAAGTAAGGCAATTATCGTTGTAAACTGAATTAAATTTTCTTCATTCTTTCTCTTTTCATACATAAATTCAATTATACTTAATCAATAAAAATTACAAAATATACAAAATAAAAAATAAATTGTGAAAACTTATTTTTACTGCCCGCGTTATTAAACAAATAATTATTATATTAACCTTTATTGTGCAACGGCAGTAGGAGATACCCCAGTGACATGACAAGTTTATGTATTATACATACAAGTTTTCACATAAATATTTTGCGAGTTGTGGGTGAACTCGCTCATTGTTTTTTTTTTAGTGAGAAATCTATGTGCTGGATGCGCCCAATATAATATGAAGTTTGTGCTCTATACTACTATAAAAAAAAGAGTTATTCGGGGGATGAAAGAAAGGAATCTGGAATTTTTCAAGATCAATATATCATTATTCTTTGATAAACCTTAAATTTTTTCTTAAACAAAGGGTCAAAAAATACGCTAGTTTACCCCAGTTTTACCTTCTGTTTCTGATTGTAATTTTTTAAAAAATTATGGTATAAAATGTGAAACATGTCCTTCTATTATTTAGTTTAAAAAAAAGTGAACAATTTATCAAATGTGTGCTAAGTCGTTTTATTTAAAATTTTTAAGCTTTATAAAAATGAATGTTTCGATATTGAAATCCAATAAAGGGAAAGAGAAACTGTTTGTTGACGGTTTTGATTACCATCTAGATATCAAAACGGGAGATATTTATAGATGGAGTTGTTCCCAACGGAAACAAAAAAATTGCAAATGTCGAGTAGATACGGCCTTATTATATGGTGAGCATGCAGTAAAAAGGCAAACAAGTCAACATCAACACGATCCCCCGGCATCTAAAAAAATAATAGATGAAACAAACAACAAATTAAAAAGTACAGCAAGAACGAGTTCCTTGTGTCCTGCCAGAATAATTACCAATTCCATCGTCGAGACTAAACCAAATTGTCGCAGATACTTGCCTTCCAGTCAGGCACAAAGAAGAAAAATCCAGCGTATCAGGATGAATTATATAAAGGAGCCTCGAAGTTTAGACGAAATATGTATCCCCCCAATCATTTAAAATATTTGGAAGGTGAATTATTTGTACTAAGCTACAAACAATTCCAAGGACAGCGAAACATTATGTTAGGCACGAAGAGGTCTCTTAGTTTATTGGGTGAGTCGAATTGTTGGCTCATGGATGGGACCTTTTACGTTGTTCCGTCCATAATGCGGCAACTATTTAGTGTCCACGGCAGAATTGATGGTCAGATTGTTCCTCTAATATTATGCTTGATGAGCCAAAAATCAAAATTGGCTTATGAAGAGTTTTTTTACGAGCTGTGCCTGTTAGCATGTGAAAGAGGAATTTCATTGAATCCGGAAAGAATAATTTCGGATTTCGAAATATCTATTCCCTCAGCAGCAAAAATGTTCTTCCCAGCGGCAAACTTTAAAGGCTGCTTTTTCCATTTTGGGAAAATTATTTGGCGGCAGGTACAAAAACAAGGACTTGCTACAAAATACGGAAATAATGAGGAGTTTAACTTAAAAGTACGAATGCTGAAAAGTCTGGCTTTTGTACCCACAAACGAAGTAGGAAACTACTTCAGTTTATTAAACAATTATGTGGAAGATCCAGATTGGAAAACTATAGCGCGTTGGTTTAACAAAACCTATGTTAATGGAATTAAAAATATGAAACCGCGCTACTCACCAGAATTTTGGAGTGTTGGAGACAAAGTATCGCAAAATTTTCCGGGTACCCAAAATTCTGTTGAAGGGTGGCACAATAGAATAAAAATAATAATTGGAAAAAAAAATTGTGGGTTGTACGCCATTATAAATGGAATTAAAGATGAAATGGTTGTAATTTTCAATAAAATTGAAAAAATCAAATCCGGCGAAGTTGTAAACAAACGTAAAAAAATAATTCAACAGAGCGAACATATTAGAGAATTGCTTCAAAAAAGGCAAAACATGGACATCATTGAATACTTGAAAGCAATTTCATATAACATTTCACTGTGTTAATAAATTAAGTTTATATTTTTCACCATTAATTATACTTTAGTCATCAATTTAAAATTTATTATTAATTAAGTAAGATAAACTAGCGCATAAGACATAATATAAAAAAACAAAACAAAAAAATAAAAATTATATTAAAAATATTTAAAATTCTGATATTTTTATTTCTTGAACTATTCCCCACCCCATTAAGAAAGGTCCCAAACAATAAATCCAAAAAAAAACTTGGATTTTTTTTTTTGGTTTTATTGTTTGGATTTTATCACATTTGGATTTTCTCACTTTTGGTTTTTGGTAGTTTGGATTTTGGTTTTGGATTTTGTCGTTTGGATTTTGTTTTTTTGGATTATGATGCACAACCTTTATTTAATTATAAATGTTCAGTACAAATATGTATTTAGGTGTTGTTTTATTTATTTAATTTATTGTTTCACAATTTTGTTTTGTTAGGTGTAAATTAATTTATTTATTACAATTTATTTTTCTTATTGTCCAGTCCACCATCATTTTAATGTGTAAAAACAAACATGTTAAGGCAAACAACACAGAAGCAACGGTGCCATGTTGTCGCGCTGAAATCCGAATCCGAGACAAGACTGCTTTGATTAATTTTTATTTTGTTTTTGTGTACGTGTTCGTTTTACTTTTTTCGTTTATTTTATTGGTATACCTGAGTGAGTAGGTGCATTGTTTTGATTTTCGCGTATACGCGTTGAAATTTATTTTGTGATGGCGAATGCATAATTTTAGGCGCTAGATAAAATGCATGAACCGCCACAATAGAAACAACATTTTGTTTCGGAAATTTTTCTAATATTCTCACACCAGTTGTTCTAAAACGAATAAAAACTTACACACAAACTTGATTCAAATTTGAACTCGCCATACATATATTAGATACTTCTTTTTAGAGTCAATTTTGTTTCATCTTATTTAGAGGGTGACCTCTTTAATACGTCAAATAAACACACTTTGTATTACTCGTATACAATCTTACACATGAGCCCAGATCGTGGGCTAATTTGTCAACGCCATTTCGCAAAATATGTATTCTATATATGATTATATAATCTTACCTTCACTTAAATATTCTTAATAAATCCAATTATCCTATTATAGTTGGTAATTTTTTATATAATAAAAAACTAATGATAAATGGAGAGTCACCACACACACATAATGGGTAATTTACCACGTGATAGAGGTGGTGTTACGTAACTTTATGTTCAAAATATGTCAGATGGAAGTTGTTGGTTCTTTTATATTATTATTCCTGGATATAAAAGTGGCGTAATCTTTTTTCGTGTATTATTTTTTTGTGTACTATAGCAGGCACATAGGTACATTCATAATTCGAAATAAAGAGAAAAAAGTATCTCACACAAGTAGATTTTATTCCTCTATATCAACGATTAACAATATTTACAATAATTAATTAGCATTAAAAACAGTTTGAAGAATACCTAAGTACAAACGAGTACATGCATTTTAAAACGTGATCAATGTTAGTTTTACACGGTCATAAAAAGGCACAGTACATCTTAACACTATTAATAAAGTTTATATCTTATAAAATAATCTAAACAAGTATATGTTACCTGAGTATATGTTACCTGAGTATATGTTACATATCTGACAGTTCATTGTCTGTTGTTTGTTTTTAACAACCTTCGGTGATAATTGATTTTAATATTTCTTAAGCGGAACACTTTATATTGGTCAAGCGATGTATAGGTATGCAGTTAAGTACAAGCGGTCAATGACATTCTGAATGGTTAATTATGAAATCTAATTTATAACGAGACATATAGGAACAAATTTATTTATAACAGTTTATTCTACAAATTATTTCTTTTTCTCAATAAAAGTTCTTATTAGCATGTTACACGGCATCTCGTAAACCACCATCATTACGTATGATACAACGAAACAGAGTGCAATAAACCCAACTGATTCAACGATCTATAAATAATAAGCATGAAATCAAATTTTGTCTAAATGACTGCAGCAAAACTTACATAAAGCCAAAAATTAACGTGATATGCCGTTTCCGACAGCATAAATATCGTTGTAATAGCAATTGGATTAATTATGTAACACGCAAATGACATACGACTAAATGGTATCCAAATTTTTGAAGCAAAGATTTTGGTTAGGAAACCGCCATTGTCAGAGCCGCAGGCAATTAAAACCCAACAGGTTCCAATACTCCATAAAATTCGTCCAAATCCGGAATATAAAACGGCCATTATTGGATTGTAATCTTTGTAAAGGTGAAGGAATATTGAACCGAAAAAAATTATTTCGGCTATAATCCAACCCATAATGATGTAAAACTATAAATAAAAATAATAAATTAAAAGTAGGTACATTAACAACTTCAGTACGTAAAATTACCTTTGACAAACGCAATTGACCTTTCTCTTTACTAAAATACCAACCACCAACAACAGCAACGAAATATGCCGCAAGTCTGTTCCATGTCGGTATGTACATCACATCTCCGGTATTAAAGTAATTATCTATTCTAAATTGAAGAACAAATATTACAAAAAGCAATAAATATAAATACATTAACCTTACGCAAATGAAAATTTTACTTCTACGGCAAAGTACATACTAATCGCCATACTGACAAGTGATATCCCAAATCCAAGCCTTATACCCAATTTTTGATTCCTTTAAGTAAAATAAGATAAAAATAGCCATTTAGTATTTATATAGAAGAAAGCACGTTAAAACAAACCTTGTAAATACAACCAAGGCAATGAGAGCTATTACAAAACTTTGAAAATCATTTGCCATATACCAAGCCCAATTCAAACAAGAATCCTTTGCCGGAACTAAATTATTTATGTACATCAAATTAAGCCAAAAATGTTCATTACAATTTTTTTCATAATCTTCGAGCATCTCGAACGGTGTTGTATCACCCAAATAAATTGTGATCGTGTATGTCAGTAGAATAACAACAAAATGTAGTGGCGTGAATTTTAGGTACCGAAAAATAATAGCTTTTGTTATAAGCGCCACACCATTTTCTTTTTTTATCTTTTCAAGCCGTTGAAAATACAAAAATGAGAGTAAAAATGCGCCAAGCACAATAAATGTATCAACACCGAGAAAATCAGTTGTTGGCGGCTGATAATACCAGATATCCCCATATTTCATACTAATCTCCAAATTATCTACAGACTTTGCCGAAAAATATATAACGTGTCCCATAATCAGCCAAAACATGCCAAGAGCTCGTATCCCGTGCACAATCTCGATAGAATTATCACCAATTTTGAGATTAAAAATCGTTTTTGTATTTTGAATTAGTGAAAAACTGGAGAACCAACGTTCCACTAGTCCAGCGTTTACTGGTTTATCATCATCTGTCTTTTTCACCATTTTCAGTCGATTTTGTTGCACATTGTGAATGTATATTGTGCCTATGATAATATTGATCACACTAAAAATTGTAATCCATCTGAAAAATTAAACAAATATTATTGTTTGGTTCTGATTTGGCATAAAAATCCATAAAACACTTACGTCAACATTTTAACAAATTTATCATTCCAAAAATCTGGTCGCAATTGTAATGTTTTAGTCCGCAGAACCGTTATATTATTCCCAATCAATTCACGACCAATGTACTCATATTTATAAAAATAATGTTGTGCCAATATCATGGTGTCCGCGTCTCGGCATGATTGAGGAAAACACAATCCTAAATGTAAGATTTTCTATAAAAAAAAAAAAAAATTTGAATTCAAAAATTATTTAGGTACGGCACGAACTCATTAGTATTCACCCGATCGTAAATAACGAAATCCATTTGTAATTGTGATGTGTGTCGAATATAAACCATACGGTATTCGACGGGGAATGGGCTTCGTTCGGTTATTAAGTTTGTTGGATTAAGGGGATTTAAATGTCGCGTTTGCGTTATATGGATGGGTTTGTTCACTATAGTACAGCCACTTTGGTCACCCAATAAATAGTTATTGCCCCAGATAAATCCGGAACCAAATTTACCAGATGCATCGAGTACTGATATTAAAAAAAAAATCATTATAAAAAAGAGCTTTTATATGACGCCTGAATGATCCAATCACAAAATAGTTAAATTTTTACCGCCTGAATGTTTTTTTTACAAATTACGTTTCTAATTCCGCTGAATTAGCAAATTATAAATTTAAAAACTAACAACTACAATAAATAAAAACTGTCGTTATGTATTGTAACAAACGAATTATTTGCAAGAATCATCTTCTTAAGGTTAGTTAACTTTAAGACGTTTTATAACCTTAGAGTTTCTTCTGCATTAAATGAGGTCAAGCAGCTCGGTGCACATACAAAATTTTGTACGCTTTCACCAAGAGATCGATAAAATGTTGCGATTACTAAAATGCTAATACATCCCTCATTACCGGTGTATTAACGAAAAGTGTAAGTTTACTGAAAAAGTGTACATGATTAGATAATCATAAAGAAGTGCAACTATCATCTAGAGTTTTACGAAACGGTTTTTATTATTAAACCTCAACGAACGAGAGCTTTTTTGTAATACTCGCTTATAGGTCGACAGAAAATTAGATGAAAGATTGGATTAGATGAAGTTTTTGAATATGGCCAACTAAAATGGAACTTGGCCATTTCTCAACCCATCTTAGTGAAATTTGATATACGCGATTGAAATGGGATTCTAAATGATTTTTGGGCAAAGTTCTGGAATATGGCCAACTTCGAGTGGAACTTACATATTCTTCAACCGATTTAGTATGAAACTTGGCTATTTCATAACGATTGTAATGCAATTCGACATGTGCGTGGAAATGGGATTCTACAATTATTGTTATCTGAGGTTCTGGAATTTGGCCCACTAGAATGAAACTTGGCTATTATTCAACCGATTTTGGTGAAATTGCGCATGTGAGATGGAAATGGGATTCTAAAACGACTTTTGTATAAAATTCTGGAATTTGGCCAACTAGGATGGAACTAAACTATTCCTCAACCGATTTTAGTGAAAGTTTGCATAGGTGATGAAAATGGGGTTCTAAAATGAGGTTTGGATGAAGTTCTGGAATTTGGCTAACTAGGATGGAACTTGGCTATTCGTATTCCTCAACCGATTTTAGTAAAATGGGGCATGCGAGATGTAAATGGGATATGGGATTATAAAATTATGTTTGGATGGAATTTGGCCACCTAGGAGGCAACTTGGCTAAACCGATTTTAGCAAAATATTGCGTGAGTGATGGAAATGGTATTATAAAATTAGTTTTAGATGAAATTCTGGAAAATAGCCGACTACGATGGAACTTAGCTATTCCTCAACCGATTTTGGTGAAATTTGATATGCGAGATGGAAATGGGATAATAAAATATATTTTGGACAAAGCTCTGGAATATGGCCAATTAAATTGGAACTTGCCTAATCCTCAAGTGAGATGGAACTTGGCTATTTCTTAACCGATTTTAGTATGTGTCCGAAATTTGTGATAATTATTTCAGCTGTAATAATTATGACAGAATTTTGTATGCAACCAAATTATCACAGCGACTACTTGTTATAATTTTGATGTTTTCGAAATAATTTTTGTTGATTTTAGTAAAAAGATTTTTGCATCGATGAAATTAAATTTACGACCAATAAATTTATAATCGTTCGTAAAAGTGATCATGCGTGGCATTATTCTGTTCTTTTTAATCATTTTGTGAGCAGTTTATTCGTTTTTGTGCTGCACCAAAAATTGTGTAATATTGTATCAATAATATTATCAGCAAGCCCTAATTTACGTTACTGCGTGTTGTTATTTTGATATTTCTGTAATACTCTGTAATACATAATTTCATAAATACAGCGCAGTAGAAATTTTAGCCGTAACCTAATAATTGTTTTGTAAAAAGAAAATCTGATTTAATTTATTAAATTAAAATGACGGAATATAGACCAAGCCTTGTTCCGGTCTCTTTGCAATAAATTCCTAAAATTAAAATATTTACAACAATATTTGGATCAAACTCCGCTTCAACCATTATTTTCTATTAATTTTAATAAAACCTCGCACAAAACCATTACGTTTCTTTATTTTGAAATGTCAAAATTATATCAGTATTCGGACACAAATGAAGTTATTACATTCACAAATGAAGTTAGCATTTATGTTAGAATTAAGGTACGGTTTATTTCTTCTTTCTTTGCCAATGGTATAATCTCCTGCGTGCATGTCCGCTCCTTTATCAATTTGATATTTGATCATTTTGGTTCTTCCATTACTATCCCATATATGTACTGCAGAATATGAACATGTACCATTCGAGCATTTGTAGCGCAAAATCTGTATGTATCATGGTAAGATCTTCGGTTCTTTCTACAAGAAATTGGTTTACGAATCAATTACTGTTACTATTACCGCAAATAATTCCGGTTACTCTATAGCTTCGTAAAGTTGTTACCTTTTGGTGTTGAAAATCTCGATCGCCATTGCACATGTTTAGGGTTGTAATCGCCATCCACAAGGAAATTATTGCCCAGCGATAGTTAAAATAATCGATAAATTGCTGTTTTTACTTGCATTTTTGGAGGGCAGCTAATTGCAATGCCATCGTGCGCTTTTCTGTCCGGATGTCGGTTTTCGTATACATAGTCTGTTAATTTAAAAAAAAAAGTTTTTATTTGTGAAGCATATTACTAATGTTAGCATGATATCTATATTGTGCTCGATGAGAAAGGCTTGTAACTCAGCTTTGTGCTGTGGAAGACCATTCGCATTCCCTATTGCTATTCTTAGGACAGCCATTTTTGGTTTGTGAGCTTTGAGAATGTGTGTCTAGGAGAGCCCAGGTTGCACAAAAACGCTGACATTTGTCCCCAAATTTCCTGTTTGCTGAACAATTGAAGGTCTTGGCATCATAGTTCCTTGGACGTTATTTGTCTTGAGTATTCTTTTCTCATATCGTAATTTTGGATTGATTTTACGCTTTAAATCCAAGTACACTGCGGGCAACCTCCATACTTTGCGGTGTGATTTTCGCCACTGTTACTACAGTGTTTTAAGATATGTTCATTTCTCACCTTGTGGCACTGCTTCTTACCGTGAAGTTCACCATATATGTATGGTAACACAAACTTCGTGTAAGGTGCAGTAAGCTTTGGTGTGGTCGTATTCTTTGCACTTGACGCACTGAACTGGTCTTGTGTTCCTCGACCGTGATATTAACCTAAAATATTTCAGGTTATATAAACAGTTGCCTTTCCCTTCTCCCGTGTGTGGCTCCAATTTTAGGCGGAACATATTATAGGTTGAGATTTCTTTCCGCGGTTTAGGATATCCGTAATAGATTTGGCATGAAACCCTTTTTCACTAACAATGAAGGTACCCCAGGAGTAACTCATCGATTGTTTTGAAGTTTTACAATGGTCAGCTTCCTAAACACTTTTTTATAAATATTTTGAATAATATTCAAAATATTTTGTAGGGAGTGCAAATATATATTTTCGAGGTTGCTTTTACCCTTTATATTAGCGAGTTAGAAGTAAAAAAATACGTGACTCATACTTGTTTGGGTTCTTTAACATTACAAAACTTAGAAACAATCGCTGAGGTACACCCGGATACCTTGCTTGCAAAAGCAGAGGGTGACCCATTAATTTTGAATGGCTGTTTCTTCACTTCGTTTAACTTACCCCTCTTGAGTGAGGTAATATAAAACTTTGAATCGGTTAAGGACTTGATTCTTTCCACTAGTTCATTATTTGTTGCCTGTTTTAAGTAAATTAGCGGTGGCTTCTCGTTCTTAACATGAAATACCTGTTACTGAGAGGTTTTAGTTCGCACCTGTACATTTGTTTCTTGGGGTTGTGTTGCACTTTTCCCATTTAAGTTTCCTGTTTACCCATCAGTTCTCTAGATTAGTCCCGTCTAATATAGTTCGCAAGCTTTGTTGCGGTGCTGATGGTTTGGGGTTACTCGTAGTTTGGTTCATCACTTACACATTATTCACTTAATTGTTTCTATTCAATTTAAAGACACACGCACACAACACTTCAAAGAAAATTCCCTTACCGACAGAGAAAACGGGCCACCCTAAAAAATGTATATGATGCGACAATCATCCGAACCGTACAAGCTGGAAACATGAGACAAAAGCCAAATTCTAAGTTATTTAAAACAATCTTAGAAAATGTGGGTATGACCTATTCTTTCTAAACATGCGGTTGAGATTTTTCAAATTTTCAAACAAAAATCAAATAAATAAACTTTTGTTACTCTTTATGTGCTCGATTGCCGCTAGACTTTCTGACTTTAGAGCGACATAACAAAAAAGTAACACACTGAAACATCAAAATATCAACTCGATTGAATATCGCAAAATCAATTTCACAAATGTTCGATTATTAATTTGCCGATACAACCAATTTTTGTTGGGAACCATGTGGCATTAAAGATTAAACGAATTTGTAAGCCGTAAAAATAACGTAGGTATAGTTTTTAATGCTTTAATACCTTCTAGTTACTTCATCATTTGTATGACCAATTGTCATTGGTAAAATTTCTAAACACAAATTCAGCACTTTTACTAATACACATACAGTATAGGAATTCGAAACACGGTTGTCGAAGGGTAAAACAATTACCGGACAACATTTTTGCACATGAATCGTTTAAACACTGAAATTAAGGAATACCAAAGACATTTGGCGATGAAAACTCCCCTTTCGTCATGATCATATGCGCCATCTCACACATCTAGTATCACCATGGCTAAATTACATCAACTGCTTTACGAATTGCTAATGAATCCGCAAATGAACAAATATCTGGCCGGAAAAAGTTTTTCGACGAATGAAGAGGTCATCATAGCCTATAGCTATGCAATTCGACGCTATTTTTTGTTTTATGTTAGAATGTATAGAGAAGAAAACGTGGTCGGTCGAAGAGGAATGACGTGTTTTTGTCGTCCTCTTTAAAAATTTAATTTAATTTTAATTGTTTTAGTCGTAAATAAAGTGTTTTTCATTTTGTGTCTATTAATTGATTAATTACTGTGGTGCTGTTTGTGAAATCAGTGAAAGTTTATGTGAATATGGAAAATGCAATCCACCGGGATGCATTTGTCAGGTTATGTTTTGGATTTATAGCGAAAGAAGTCAAATTTTTGATCTCTCGCTTTATAATGCATGATTTATTGTTTCTGTGGTCCGTGCATAAAATTTAAATTTCAAAATGTCGAATAATTATGTATATCTAATTAAAATTAAAATCGGGAAAATTGTATAAAAGCAGTTGAATTTCTGTTCATTTCATGCACGGCACGGACGCGTCTTATTTTTATTTTTTTATTGTTACCAATACTTGCACGTATTTGCATTTTATTTTGTGTATAGTATAATCACAAATTAAATAGTAACCAGATGCGCAAACACCATGTAGTAACCATTTTCACCACATTTGATATTCTTGAATATGTCACCTCTCGGAAATAATTATAAACATTAGTTAAAACTCCAACCAATAGAGATCGAGCATCTCTACAAAATACAATCTGAACTATTAAAATCGTAAAGTAGTATGTACACATACATTCAACAGCAAAATGTAAATAGAAAGAAATTTTTTATTGATGCGTATGCACCGCAGTAGAATTTATTTATTGTTTTTGCTCGGGAAGATACTTTAAACTGGAGTACGTAACGATCGAGAATTGTTTTATTCATTTTCGTAATGAAATATTATTCATTTTAGAATGATGATGATGAGACTGATTTTTTCATTTAATTACGAGATTTCTTAATTAGGGCTGTAAAATCATTAGAAACCAATTTTATTTTTTGTCGTAGTTGATTGAAATTTCAATTTTACGATGCAATCCCTTTTTTTTTTGTTGTTGTCCTTATTGTATCGGGAAGAATAGAGAAATAGACAACAATCGAAAATTGACAATTTCGAAAAGTTTTTATATAAAGCCAACTCAAGATAATTACTATCTAAACAGTTTAATTTTAATTTTAGCTGGATAGTGCAATACTTTTGGATTTAAAACGTGAAAAGAGGCATGTTTTAGTAGGTATTCGTGCCTGCTCTAGCAACACGCGGTAGCAATTATTCGAATTTAGTTAATTTAAAATCAAACAGTGTCAAATTTTTGAATTACACAAAGTTGACCAAAATTTCTAAATATTTAACAAAAAAATCCATACAAAATACTCGAAAACCTCAATTCAACGGTCCATCATTCTGTCCCTTAAATACTTAAAGGGACAGAATGTTTCCAATCTTTTGTTATTTATAGTTTTTTAGACTATTTGAGAAAATTAGATAATTTTATATCGCTTTTGGATTTTGTTTGTAATGATTAAAATAAACGGTTTTATCTTATACGGTTCAATTTAAGTCCCATTCATCATAATATGTTTTTTTAAGAGAAACTCTACATTTTCCATTACCATCTATCCGAACAATTAATAATTGGTGTGTTTTAAAACAATTAAAATCAGGTTTTATTACCAAATTATTAGAGCAACTTTCATCGAAAATTAAAAATATGCCAGATATATCAAAACAGTATATTTTGTTATTTGATGAAATAAAAATAAGAACTGATTTAAAATATAACCAAACTCTTGATGAAGTCGTTGGTTTAGTAGGTTTAGTAGATTTTGGAAATAATGATAGACAGCCAATACCAGCAAAACATATTTGCCTGTTTATGTCTAGGGACTATTTTCAAAAGACCAATTTATTGTAAGTTATGTTGCTTCCGAAAATCCTATACCAGGAAAAAAATCAAACGAATTACACTTAATATTCAGAAACTTCAAGAAATTGGTGTCTCAGTCTGGGCTGTAGTTACTGACCAAGCTGCAAATAATCGGAATGCAATTAAAGAATTAGGAATTGACTCACAACAAGTTTTTTTTTAAATAAATAATGAACCTATATATGCGTTATTGATATCAGTATATAATCAATACGGATGTTTTGGAAGAATTATATAGTCTAGAATCTAGATTGTCAATCAGTCACATTGTCCTAAATTAACCGAAACACATATTCATCTAAACACGTTTCAACGTATGCGAGTAAGTTTAGCCACCGAAATTTTAAGTAAAGAGGGAATTTGAACTTTTCACATATTAAATCCAAAGGATAAACAATGTGCTATATCAACAGCAGCGTTTTTGGAAAAAATAAATGATGTGTTTGATGTTCTAAATAGCAAAATCCAATTTTGCAAAAATCATGCATAATCATGATATAAATTAATTTACTTTCATGTTTTATATGATTTACTATTTAAACAGACTAAAGCGATTTAATTGTTCGTACACACAAGTAATTTGAGAAAATATGGTAAAAAAATTGGTTTAATATTTGGTGTCATTCAATTACACATTGCATACTTCTTTCCATTGTAAAATGAAACTTCCAAGATATTTTAGTGCTATTTTTGGCCCATTCACCCACAATGGCCCATTCACGAAACTTTCGCTCCAAATAATGCCATAAATTATCAATGGGGTTGAGATCTGGTGGCTGGGGAGGATGAGGGAGTGTTGATTTTATATTGTATAATAACCATTCCTTCACCAGCTTTGAGGAATGCTTCAGGTTATTGTCATGTACGGAGCGAAAATCTGGCCCATGTTCCATTTCCTCAATACTGGTTAACAAATTATCCTTCAAAATATCCAAATTATCAAATCGGCTCATTATGGTTTCAGTGAAGGTCAAATGTGCTTCACCTCTTCAGCTAGAAGTTCCCCAAACCATTATACTTCTGCCACCATGCTTTAATCAAGTTCAGCGTTGGGTTTGCCGCTTGCGCCACACCATAACTCGTTCATTTGAACCGAAAAGGTTAAATTTACTTTCGTCCGAGGCAATAATATTTTCCCAGAACTCTTCGGGCACACCCACAACATATCCCAATTAGAGGGTTGCTTTCTCGACCGTTTTTAAAATCCCGGGAGCCGGGAGCGACAAAACCCAATTTGCCGGGATCCCGGGAAATTAACTAAAAATTCTGGAAATCAATAAAATGTACGAAACACATAATTTTGTCTGCAATTTTACCTTTTTAACAAAACTGAAATTTACTCGGTTAAAAAACGTGGTTTGAACGGTTTTAAACCAACAAAAATAAACCCGAATAAACCACCCGATTTCAGACCAGAAAATTTTAAACCATATCCATATTATTCACTATGCTTTTCTGGTTTAAATCTGTTTGGTTTATTTTTGTCTATTTCGCTATTGGTTTATTTTGTAAACCAGTTTAACGGCCATGAAATGTCAGATTTGCTCGATTTGACAACCCAATTTGACAGCCATCTGTTATTTCACTTTCTATATTAATTTTACGTCATTCGTGTAAAGTAAGGTAGAAACATTTTTTCTGCATTTTTATTTAATAAATTGAAACACCGAAAAAATGAATGAAACATGAGGGCATGCCATACCGACGCGGACCCGCCATCTGTGCTGTTGCGAACCATAACCACAACCAAAATCGTTCTTGTTTCGCAGTTGTCGACCTTGGAGCGCTTGTAGGTGCGGTAAGGACTTTGCACCGAGTGTCGCACTTGTCGTGCATCTATTTCTCCCTCTGATGATGACGTGGAAGACATGAAAATGTCGTCAATTTCACGTAATATATCCATTTCTGAATTATGACAGAATCGATTGATAGATTTATTTTCTCTCATTGTGTCCATGCACAGCTAAAGGGCACGAATATGACGAAATCAAACGGTGAACTTACCTTCAATCAAAAATGAATTTAACTTGACAAAATTCACAACACGATTGCACTGGTTGGATTAAAATAGGAGTGAATAATATGAAAACATGGATTAAACCAACAAAAATGTGCATAAACCGGCCGTCGGAGTGCGGTTTAAAATCGGCGTGGTTCATCGTGGTTTATCTGCCAATTGGTTTGTTTAAACATTTTGGTGTAAATTTTTTAAACCAAGTGAATAATAAATTTCAGAAAAAATTTGGTTTAAAAGGATTCAAACCATGGCCTAAAATAAATAAAATTTAAAAAGAGTGAATAATATGACCGTTATTGTTTAATAATTCTGTATCATTGTAGGAACAAATGGTCACTGGAAGACATTGCTCAATGGCGCTGAAAATTTCAGGCAACTCAGTAAACGCTCAATTCAGTAAACTTTTGACTTGCCAATCCATAGAAAAATTAAGAACGCAAGAAATGTATTTTCAGGAGGAATCAAAACGGACTTAAAATTAAACTAACGCTCGAAAATTTACCTATTCCGCTAACCAGCGAGATATTTCACTAAATGCAATGAAAGAAAACTCAATGAAAATGCTTTGTTATGTTCAGGGATCTTTGTACACCAAGCTCTTAATTAGTAAGTGTATTTAGCAGCTGAAACCACATCTACAGATTAACAGTTAAGAAATTAATAGTACTGTAAACAATGAGAACCATTCAGCACAGTCTTACGCCGGAATGGCCCGGTCTTTAGCGCCTACTTCAGTTTTTCCCATATTATCATGAACCATCCTTTACCAGTCAATACCATCATTAATTTAGAGACAAACCAAACCGAATTCTAAATAAGTTATTGCGCTTTTGATACATACACGTTTCGATCGTAAGTAGCTTTTCATTTGGCAAAGATGAATTTTGAGATTAAAGCTCATCAAAAAGAAATTTTAAAATCATGAAATCATTAAATCAAATAGAATAAAACAATTTTGACATACATATTTAGAGATTATTCAGCAAAACACCCAATTTTGAGAAAAAACAAAGGAGATTATAAATTAAAAATTCCCGGGATTTATGATGAAGTCTCGGGAGTCGGTTTAAGAAATTTACCTATTTTCCCGGGAAATTTGCCCCGGGAACAACCCTCTAATCCCAATGCATGTTCCAAGCACTTTAATATTTTTTTTTCGACCAATACAATTCTTACATGCGCCCGCACATCCACGATACACTTGTTTATGCCAAATATTGCGTATTGTCTGAGGTTTTATCGCTATTTTTTCGCGTTGATAAACTTTGGCAGCGATCGTTGGAGCACTAAGCTTTCGACTTTGTTTTATTTTACTCTCTATCAGACCTAATTGACGTTCGTTCAGCTTTTGGTTGAAAGCACGCCCAGTAACCTTCTCAACGGATTTGGTTTTTTGGAAGATCTAGATAGCGTATTAACGTATTGAATCAATAATTGTGAGCGTTTGGTTATTTTGGAAATTTCCGATAAACTTTTACCTTCATTCTCCAATTTGATCAATTTTTAATTTCTACACTAATTTTGGCTTGAGAAATCACACATTTTTAATTAATTGGACAATATTTCATTCACCATGTAAGAAATACGTCTAATAAACTTTTACCAAAGGACAATTTCGTAATTTACCGATAGTTCAAAATAGGATTACAACAAATAATAAATTATTAATGTAATTAATTAATATTTTGACAAAAATGCAAGTGTACGGTCAATTATTTGACATCGTTTTAGTCTGTTTAAATAGTAAATCATATCAAACATTAAAGTAAGATTATTTATATCATGATTATTACTATTTTCAAGATGTAATTTAAGTTGAAAAATATAATACTGAGTTTTTGTTTGATTTGTAATTGTTTTTTATTAACGTTTCCTCCAATTTAAAAAAATCTTCCCGAACAGAAACAAAGGAAAATTAAAAATATTCTACCAAAATAGCTTCTACTGCGGTACACACTGCGGGCATACACACCAATAAAAAATTTCATTCTGTTTACGTTTTTTTGTGGTTTTGCTTTTTATATGTATGAATGCATATGTCTACTACTACTTAATATAATTTAGTTCAAATTATTATTTGTAGAGACGCTCGATCTTTATTGGTTTGCGTTTTAACTAAGCTTTATTTTTTTTAATAACAGATGCGCTAAAGTCTAGTTCACTATAATCGAAAATTGGAGCGAGCATAGAAATTTGTTCGGGTTTGCGCATCTGATTATGTTTTAATTTGTGGTATAATCGACTATATTCTTGATTAATTCTTGATACTAATGTATATAGAATGGGAATATTTGTGTGATTTTTGTAGAGTTTTCTTTTAATAGTATGTACGTACATATATCTATATATGTACAATTGTAGTGTTCCATTGGAAACAATTTGCTACTTGCAAGTACTTGTGAGTAGATGTCCAATGGAACGCGAATTTTCGTGATAGTAGTAAAACATAACCTCAATTTAAATAAAACTGGTAGATTTTGATAAAAAACACGTTGTTCCATTAATAATAATTAATAATTATAAGTAATAAAGCATTAAACAACAAAATAATTAAAATATCTTTGCTATTTAAAAATTGCCGTGACGTATCACAAACATAAACAAAATTTTTTTTTTTAACCCTAATCCAACCAGCATATTTTTGTTGTCAGTAAATTCAAATTTTAATCAAATAGCTTAATAAATTTTTGCAAAGAATGCCAAGTAAGTTGTATGCAAATGTTTCAAAATAAAATACATACAAGTTTATAACTAAATTAACATTATTTTGAAAATCGATGCATTTAACAAATGAGCCAAAAGGCACACCTTGGTTGGATTAGGGTTAAAAAAATGACATTCCACGCAAACAAAATGGGTATAGAGTCATCTATTAGAATTTTTTAAACTAAAATCACTCTGCCGTAAATTTTGTGCGTAACTACTTCGCAACTACACCATCGTTTGAGCATGAGTAGTTGCGAGTAGATACAAGTACTTGTGAGTAGTTTACTCAGGCCAATGGAACACAGCAAATATAGTAATTTAATGTGTATAATTTCACATTGTCTGTATTCTATATATTCATGAACGAGACAACTGTGGTGATTTTATTTGCCGACATGAGGCATACGGCATACCCATCTCCTTCTCGATCGTGTTTGTGTTTGTTATGTGTGAATGGGAAAGTTATATAAGTATGAGCGCGAGGCAAAGAATGCAGGAGATATAGTATAGTTGGTCTTTCTCTTATCGTAAGAACGTGAACATCAAACATGTCATTTGGTTCTTATGTTTTTTATATGCAAGGTGGATGAGCGTGTGTAGCTAAAGGGGAAATTTCGTTTGGAATTGAGTGACCTATGGGCTATCTCATTTACGCAATACCTATTGGAATTTGGTATAGAGTAAAGAAGGAGAAAACCAGAATGGAAAGTACATAGTGAATTAGTGACGTTGGACGATCGTTTTTTTTGTCATGACAGTGTCGCGATAGTAATATACGATTTATGAATATTTTGTGTTGTCAAAATGTACATAAATTGTAAATATTTATAGAAAATCACATAATTTAATAATTAAAATAAATGTGAATTAAATTCATTTTAAAATGATCCATAAATTGATTTTAAATCGAAGACCTCGAGTTATATTTAGAAATTGTCCATATATACCAGCGGCGTTCTCTGGTAGTGTTTGATCGTGCGTCGAACGACAAAACAATTTTTGCTAAAACTTTATTATGATATGCTTATAAAAAGTTTTTCATAATTATTATTAAAAATGTATTTGTATTGAATTTGTAATATGTAATTACAATAAAGTGAAATAATTTTGATGATCAGGGTCCGAAGCAGAACACTCAAAGCACACAACCAGGAAATGCCACTTCAAGATTCGTTTTCGAATCGGACGTTTTCTACAATAGTGTTTACTTACATTTCGAATCGAAATGAGATATAACTTTGGGTGAACTGGTAAATTGGATTATGACTTAGTTATTTAACAGGAGCTGAACCAGCACTAGATTTCCGGAAGTAGGAACCCCGACCCTAAAATCAGCTGTGGAGGATACTTAACTGATTTGTTTCACCGAGATATTAATTTATACTTTATTTCAGTGCCTAAACATGAATTTAAATTTTCTAGTTCGGTTTATTGGGGGTTGCTTGGGAACAACTGCTAATCTGATTTTAATTTTCAGAGAAATTGAATTGGGAATAGATCTGAAGTAAATTTGTTAACCTATTAACCTACAGATTGGTTCAAAGTTTTAAACATTTCATTTTGAATTTTAAGTTGATAGTTCTGTAGTGCGGTAATTGGGGGGAGGGGAGGCGGAGGGTAATAATTCTCGATTTGATTTTCAGTAATGTCTCAAACTTCTAGAACCCTCAAATATGGATGAGTGGAGCGAAAATTCAAAGAATCGCTACCATAAAATCGTCATTTGGTTATAATTGCTGGTGTGTGTGGGGGGATGATTTCATCGTGCACAGTTTTGAGAGGATGTGTTGGCTAAGCTGCTGTGGAGTGATCTCAGTTGAGGTTTTTTCAAAACCAAATTGGATTATTTTAATTAGTATATCAGAAATAAATGAATAATTGATTGGTTGATTAGAATTTTCAGTGATATTAATAAACATGATGATGCATTTAATTAATTATTTATACTCTAGCAATTCTAGCTGTTAATTGGCACCATAATGTGCGTTATCTATATCTTAATTTTTATTTAATTATTATTGATTTTATTGTATTTGTTTTATCACATTCTATTACACTGCCATCACGAGGTGGAGTTACGTAGCATTTGGAGATCATTAAAGTAGATGGCCGATACTAACGGAATTTATTAAATTAGATCGTCTCTGCTCTGAACTACTGTAGGTACTATAAGTTTTGAAGGGAATTTTGAACTTGAATAAATGATTATTATTTTCTAAGAAATAGCTTTAAATCCTATTAATGGAGTAGCAAATATTTAATGAGAAGGGGTTAATTTTGATGTTGTTTTAGAATTTCCCGCGGAATTTGATTCGGCTGCCAGAAATTTCAAGCATCCAACGAATATGTAGTTTAAATTGTGTTGTCTAGATTTGGGTCTTTTAATTTATAGAACTTCTACGCGGACTTCATACCTTAGGAGCTAATTAGCGTCTTATAATTTTAATTTTGGTTACTGGTAATATTAACAATAATTCATTACAGGACAGCGCCCATTACAGATCAAACTCCCAGAATTTTAGAGGCAGATTTTGCTGAAGCTTTACATCTATTATAGGTTGAACAAAATTGAAGTTATAAGTAACGACAGGGACCAGTATGGAAGAAATCATGTGAATAAACAGCTGATTTCGGTGATAGGTATTAGCTTTAAGTCAATTTTAAATTCATTATGATCATGATTTTCAGAAGGGCCCAAGAATCTGAAACAGTAAACTAATAAATGTATTTCAGAGTGTAGTTTTAATGTTAATTTAATTTTAATAAAACATAAAAGAGATCAATAATAATATTTATGAAGGAAAGATTTGCAATGTTATTAATTTTCTTCTTCCGGATATGTGGAAACTGCCGATTAGTTTAGTTCTTGGGAGAAGTTACGTTTTAATTTTAATTTTATATCTAGTACTGGGTATATGACTATTATTAATAAAAATGTGTGGAGTGACTAAAGCGGATTCTTTAATTTTAGTGATTAATAACTTAATCTTAGTTCATAGATTAGTTCCAGAATTAATTTCAGAATTAAACGATTTATTAATATAAATGTATAAATAGTTAATGGTGTTTCACCCTTGTTTGCTGAAAATAATGTAATTTATTTCAGAATATTATGCAGTTCCAGAATTAATCATGTTTATTAAATATTTAATTTAACCCTGACTTTCAGAATAAGGTCATATTTTGACACATCTCTACAAGATCAACAAGAAGCTAAAACTAGTAGTTTAGAAATTGTGATGTCCTGTGCTAACTAATTTAATATATTTATTACTAACAAGTTTACTAACTATCGACTGCATAGGCTGAAACCGGGTCGAGTCTCTAATACTAACATTCCTTTCCTATCCCTCGGTTTTGTTTTATGTAAAGGGTGTACGGTGGATCCGGCGTATCCGGGAATCTTGCTGAGGCTTGGTCGTACATCCGTATCAATCAATCAAAAAAGAATGTATAGAGAAGAAAACGTATCATAAACTTGGAATGCCATTGGGAAAAGTCGATCAAACTAAAAAGGAATGTATTGAAAAATAAATCGTAATTTTCCCGAAAAAATTGCGTTTTCTTTATGTGACTTTTCAGATGATACTTAGAATAATGCAGTACCATACATACGTCCTCTTTTCTATACCAAACTGCAATCAATAGCAAATTATCAATTTTACAAGGTTAAAAACAAATATAAATTTTATAAGAAAGAAAACTGAATATTTACAATTAAATAACAGGAAAATATTTTATAAAAAATAAACAAAATAAAGTATGAGTGCACAATGTTTCTTCTCTGGAATATCTCTCTATCTCTATTTACTTATTCAATCTAACTTTGCTTTTTTTGTTCTGGAATAACCTTCAGATTGTATTTGGAGATCACTTTACAAAATAAATTGAAGTGAACTAATCATTTGTGTCGTAGTGCTCAGTGTGTTAATTTAAAAATTAAAAATTGAGAGAAGAAACGTCTTTAGAAACTAGAAAAATTATAGTAGGACTAAGAAACGAAGGAAAAACGTTTCGAGAAATATTGAGAATTGTTGAAAGAAGTGTTAATTTGTAGCGTGCCAAAATTAATAATTTTATTTAATACGCAGAAGAAAAAAATTAATAAAAATAAATTTCGGGAAATTCAGTTTAACAAAAGTTTATTAATAATATTAAATATAGTTAATGTAAATAACAAAAAAAAATAAATTGATACCCAAAAAAAATCAAATAATTTTGTTTCTTAAAAATACAATGAAATAAATGTAAAGGAACAACTATAATTACAAAAGAGAACTTAATTACTACAAATAGCTAGTACATTATACATAAATAGCTCAAAACTAAAAAAATTGAAAAGAAATAATAATTAAATGTTCTCCCAGAAAATTTAGTTTAACAGTGGTTTTCTGGTCACCCCCGAATGTCCACTAAATGCAAAACTAGTAACAGAGAAGAAAAAAAAACAAAAGAAGATTTAGTAATCATAAATATTGAGCAAAATTAAACCAATATTTAAAAAAAAAAAATTTGTTATAAATATTGAACATTCATCCAAATAATATACCTCGGAAACAATTGTTCCAAATTCCATTTATGGTAGATATCGATATGTGATGATAGGTTATGTTGGGCGCCAGATATCTCGCACGCTTTCCTGTGTAAGCTCAGTCCGCATTCCACTCCTGCGTGAGTTCGCGAATTGAAATTGGAACTAATTTCATTACCGAGGTCCAAAAATATTCAACAAAATATCCTAATATAGGAACAATATAATATGTATACAAGTATACATTTATTAAAATTTAAACGTTACGAAAAATTTAGAAAAGAAAAAAATAAATCCCGAATGCACCAAAAGATAAAAAAAATTAAACCTCAACTCACCAAAAAAAATTACTACATCCGTGGCCATCCCTCAATTCATGTGGTTTGCGTACATTATCATCGCTAATAATGGTGGACGAGACAGCCGAAATTTATAAAAATCCACTCAATTAGTCCTCTTGTTTTGATGGCACTCTATGTATCACTTCTTATATTAATTATTTTTAAAGATTTTACGTATTATTAACTATTATTATTAATTATTCAACATTAATTTTTTTTTTTTTATTTAATCTTATTATTAATTTTTATTATTACAACAAAATGGCCAACCAAATCCCATACAACACAAAATTTGGCCATTCACAAAATTACACTTAAAGTTTAGAACTTGATTAATTCACTCCATTTTTTTTTTTTATTATTTAATTATATAACTAATTATTGTTTTTTTTTTTGTAAATTTTATTTACTTATATAAAAAAAAAATCGATTAAAAAAACTATTCTTAATTATTACAAAAAAAAATTGAACTCTCCGTCAAGCACTGGTTTCGACGTTTCCTCCAACAATTTGGATAGAAAATGATCAACTCGTTTTATTATTTTTCAAAACAACGATCATAAAAATTTAAATTGATGCGATACTTATTGCTCAACTCCATAAAACACTATGACCACCAATATCCTCTTATCGTTCTTATAAAAACCTTACACCACATCAATTCGTCAGTAAAAAAAAATTAATTAATAAAAAAAATTAATTAATTTTTTTTTTCTTTAATACTAAACTAATACATCCCATTGGAAAAATGAACATTTTGTCAGTAGACAAATAAAAAAAATTATTAATAAAAATTACCGAATCAAAAAAAATCAGATTAAAAAAAACTATGTTGTTTTTCCTCATCCCAATGAACTTCCTAAGATCTAATCCTAGATAAAACCCTTCACCAAAATACTGATTTACTAACTAAATCCTAATACACTCCCAGCTCTTCTAAATTTTAAATTCTCCTCAAAACAATGTTCCAAAGTTCTCAACGGAGATGTTACTATTTAACGATTACTTCTATCGGCTCTTCATAAAAGAGTCCAAAACAAATTAAAATAAAAAAAAATTGGCCATATGTTTACTCCTTATATATCTGGTATTGATACCAACTCAGAACTATTATTTGGAATAAACAAATGGATCCACATAAAAAAAATATAAACCAAATAAGCGAGAATGATCCTCTCATTCTCAAAGCTAGGGTTCTGGTATTGATAAAAACTCAGAGACCCAACTTATATAATAAATGTAATAAAAATAAAATCGTAAAGACGTATCTTTCGTTACCGCCTCCTCGTACTGCACTCTGGTATTAAAAAAACTCAAAGTATTCATACGGAATTAAAAAAAATTATTGAACTCTCCACTTTCTCTACAGTATGTCTACCTTAGAGATTTACTGAATTGCCGATATAATCGTAGAACAAAAAAAAATTACGAACAATATTTTGAAACAAGCGAATTTAAAATTTAGTCACCGGATCCAACTTTGGGTGATATATCTGTTTATTAAGATCAACGAGTGAACTTTCCTGTAGTAGATTCTATCAATACCTACTCATAGCTATACAAATTAACTTACTCGAATATTTAAATATCTACAAAAAAAATTATATTCAAAACATTAAACGTAAAAAAAATAAAACCAAATTAAATTAAATATATTGTTTGATCCAAACAAATAACTATGAATTAAGTTCAATCAGGTGCAAAGTCTTTAGTATGGAAAACACCTAATTCTTTTCCATTCATATCTTCCAGTAGATAAATATTGCAACCGATTTGTCGTTTAATTTTACATTTTACTCGCTTTGCTAACTTTGACGAAAAATTCTTGGATGCATCGGACAACTGAAAGTTCTTCTTCCAAACCACATCCCCTATTGAAAATTTATGTGACCGTGTTCTCAGATTATAATAATGAGCGGCTCTCTGATGAGCCTTATCTAGATTTTTCTTTACGGTTGCTTTTAACCTTGCAAAATCTTCTAATTTCTTTACTCGAGCCGGTATATCTATTTCATCTTCATTTATGTAATCTGGACTTTCGGATGCTGCAATATCATATCCATAGTGGTACATCTCACGACCAAAATTTAAAAAATATGGAGTAAAACCTGTCGACTCATGCTTTGCAGTTCGGAGAGCGCAACCAATTTTGTGAAGTTCTTTGTCCCAATCTTTGTGATTATTTTTAAGATAGGCACGAATAGAGGCGATTATAACGCGGTTTACCCTTTCTGCTGGATTATTTTGAGGATGATATCGTGCATTGCGATAATGCCGCACTCCGTTTTCTTGTAGAAAGGATTGAAATTGATGTGAAATGAACTGTGGTCCATTATCTGAAATAAGTGTTTTGGGGGTACCAAACAACAAAAATACATTTTGTTCTAAGATTTTAATTGTCTTTGATGTTTCAGAATTTCTTAGTGGGAACAGTAATACAAACTTTGTAAAGATATCTACTACCACAAATATATATGCATTTCCCTGCTTGGATCTCGTAAGGGGCCCAAGAAAATCGACTGCAATAACTGACCAGGGTTCGTGGGGAATCTTTGCTGCACCCATAGGAGATCTCACCGTTGGAAATTCTTTTGAGGCTTTGCATACTTCGCATTTACGCACGTACTCTTTAACTGTACTTGCCAATTTTGGCCAGTAATATTGGCCTTTAATTCGGGCTATAGTCTTTTTAACGCCAAGATGAGCCGAAATTGCACTATCGTGACATGCTTCCAGAACCTTGATTCTATCTCCCAATGGAACAACTAGTTTTACAACATCATTTTGGTAGCTTTTGTAAATATTTCCGTTAATTAGTTTAAACGATGGATAATCCTGTGGCGAATTTTTGATTCCTGATTGTAAATTTTCATACCACAAGTCCGTTCCGGGCGATAACACTTCAACCGCCATACTACGCGATAACGCATCCGGTACAACGTGAAATTTACCTTTTCTATGCCTAAGCTCAAACTGGTACTGTTGAAGTTTAAGTGACCACCTACCTAATCTACCACTAGGATCCCGTATGTTATTTAGCCAGATTAATGACGCATGATCGGTGATTACGGTAAATTTTGTACCCTCTATGTATGGGCGGAATTTATCAATTGCCATAATTACAGCAAGACACTCCTTCTCTGTGGTATGATACTTCTGTTGTTGAGCCGTCAATTTTTGAGAAAAAAATGAAATAACGCGTTCATCGGATCCTTCTCCTTGTGTTAATACTGCACCAATGCCTACGTCGGAAGCGTCGGTATGGAGGAAGAATGGCATTGAAAAATTTGGGTTTGAAAGAATTGGTGGAGATATTAATCGAGATTGAAGCTCTAAAAATGCTGAATTAGCCGCTTCCGTCCAACAAAATCGCTTATGTTTCTGTAATATATCAGAAATTGGGGCAGTTAGGGTAGCAAAATCTGGGATGAACCTTCGGTACCAACCCGCCATGCCCAAGAGTCTTCGAACACCCTTAATGGAATTTGGAATAGGGTAATCCAAGATTCCTTGAACCTTCTCAGGATCAGTTCGCAATCCTTCCTCAGATATAATATATCCCAGATACTTCATGCTTTTTTGCAGAAATTTCGATTTTTCTAAATTAATTGTTAAACCCGATTTACTTAATCTTTCGGCCACAATTTTTAATAATTCCAAATGATGTTCTATTGTTTCGGTTGACACAATTATATCGTCGAGATAGACAAACACGTAAGGTTCTAAGTCTACGCCCAATACAATATCCATTAGTCTAGCTTGTGTTTGTGGAGCGTTATGGAGACCAAAAGGCATTACTACAAATTGAAAATGTCCTCGTGAAGAAATAGAAAATGCCGTTTTTTCCTTAGAAGTTTCTTCCAGGGGGACCTGCCAAAAGGCATCCGACAAATCTACACTGGATAAAAATTTGGTTGTTTTAAACCTGCCCAAAATTCGCCCAATATGAGGAATGGGGTAAGCATCTTGCTTGGTAACCGCATTCAGTTTTCTGGAATCCAGACACAAACGCGTTTTACCATTGGGCTTGTTCACACATACTATCGGATTACTCCAAGGACTATTTGATTTCTCGATAACTCCAAGCTTGATCATACGATCAAGTTCCATGTCAAGTTTTTCCTGGATATATGGTGATACCGGATAATTCCGTTGTTTTATTGGCCTCGAATCACCAGTGTCAATAAAATGCGACAAAACCTCTGTTCTGCCAATTTGACCATCTTCGGAAGTCAAGAACAGTTGTAAAACTGAATATAACGCTCTAGAGTCCTTAACTGAAATTGCATGTTGACATTCCGTAAGTTTCGCCGAAATTACATCAGAGCAAGTATGTATAACTGGTGAGATATTAAAACCCCTCCAAAAATCAACACCAAGTATTAAAGTGTTGGTTAAGGTGGGTATAATTAATGTCGGAATGACCACTGTCTTTTCATTATAAGTGTAAGGAACGTTTAGGTACCCTTTAGTCTCGTGGCAAGTGCCATCCGCGGTAGCTATAGAAGATTTTATATTGTGGATAGTAAGACCTAAGTGATCTATAATTTTTTTACTGCCAATACCAAAAATTGTGCATGAGGCCCCTGAATCTAAAAGACCAGTAACTGGCATATCTAAGATCTTAACCTCTAACATAGGTCTACCGTCTATAGCATAATTTATTGGCGAACTTAAGTTTATACTTTTGGGAAAATATGAAAAATGTATAACAGTTTGGGGAGTCGTGGTATTTGAAAGATTGGCCTGGCTCCCAAGACCAGTCTGATTTATAAGTTTTTTGACTTATTACTTTTTGTTTTGCAGTTCGGACAGTACCTATTAATAGACCCATCCGTTCCACATTTATAGCAAAATATGCGCGTTTTTGGTTTTTTACATTCATAAAACGAATGTCCCATTTCTAGGCAGTTCCAGCATTTAGATGAATATTTTGGTTTAGATTCAGCTAACGTGAGTGTTTTCACAGCGGATACTTCACTTTCATCGGTATTTATAACAGTTGACTCCTGCTCCACAGAAACAACCGATTGTGAACAGCTATGAACTCGGTCGGACATTTTACTTTTTATTGATGTACTTCTTGGATTTGTGTTGTCAATGAAATTTTGGGTTTGTTTAGAGGAGCGACGATCTAAATTGAATTTTAGATCTTCAATTTTCTTGCAATATCGACTTAATTGGTCAATTGTCTTAATATCAACAATTGGCAGCTTTTCAATATAGAATGGTTTTAAATTTCTTATTATGGTCTTCAGCTTCTCGCGCTCAGAAATTGGTTCTATTAAATTTTGAAAAGCGCTTTTCATGTGCGCTAGGTACAGACCAAAGTTTTCATCTCGACCTTGTACACGTTGATAAATCTCTTGCATGAGCCAATAATCGTGATCCTCAGGTACAAACGTCTTTCTCAAAGATTGAATGAGGCTGGCCCAACTACTAAATGGTTTGGTTTTCACAGTAGACCTGTACCATAATCGAGCTGGACCATCGAATAAGTAAATGGCTCTTTCAAGCAATTCTGTGTCATGGACGCCTTCCGTCGCAGCGAACATTTCGACATCGGCAATAAAATCATTTACTTTATTGGTTTTTTCATCACCTCGAAACACGACACCCCACTTGTGAATAGGAATATACCCTTTTCTATATCTCGCCTTACGCGTGTCTCCTGGTTTTGACGATTTCGTTTGGCGGCGCGATACGTCACGTTCACCTTCATCCGATTCGGTAGATTCAAAACCCCCCGCATCTGACGATTTATTTGAGGAGCATGCAATATTTTTTCTCCGATCCTCTGAATTATGAGGGTGATTTTTTTTATTAACGTGATCCTGAAGGATGCTAAGTGCATGTTCTAAAGTATCTCCAAATAACTCATCATGTTTGTTTTCTTGAGAGTGTATTCCGGATATACCAGGTTGAGAATGGTCTGAGCAAGCGGATGATTCCCTACGTTCATCCATCCCTGTTAGAGTGCCAGCAATGAAGCGCAATTTTTCCAACATATTAAGTGCTCTGGCCCGTGTGTCTGTATCTTCAGATAAAATATTCAACAATCTTTGCAATCGATATAGTAAATGTAGGACCTGACTCCGAGTGGTTAATTTGGAGATAGAGTTTTTTTTTTTTTTTTTGAAGTGGATGCCGAATAAGTTAATTTGGAAAATTAACTTGCATTTCGTGATAGAATTTATTTTTTTGATGTGTTTTGGATATCCAATTATTTTTTTTTTGTGTTAATCGAAATAAGAATTAATTTATAAAAAAAAATAAAATAAAATAAATTAATGCGTGGCATTAAAATTAGTAGTGTAATCAAAGTTTAATTATTTAGTATGAATAGTTATAGAAACTTTGAATATTTTATTTATTTATAAAAACAAAAAAAAAAAAAAAATATCAACCACAAAAAAAAATCGTCAAAATACGACTTAATAAAATATCTGATACACGACTTGTCTTCTTCCGTGCCAAAAAAAAACTCCCCTCATCTTCACATTGTTTCAGTTTATATAACCAACCAAAACCAACATGCCGGATGTTGTCCTCCAATTCGACATGCCGGATGTATCCATGTTCGTCTCAATTACTCGGCCATTGCATTGTCCCATCCATTGAAGCTTAATTTTTGTTTATTAACTACTGATACATTTCAGTGCAATTACCGATTTAATTATTAAAAAAAAAAATATCCAACTTTATTCTCTCCGGTAGTAAATTCGTACTGAGCTTTTACTATTTACTACGAACGACATCTATTCAAAAACAAAATCACCAAATTTAACAAATTACCGGGAAATCTTCATGAATGGAATTTAATTTTGATTCAAATGTTCCCCATTATTTGGATAGAAAATGATCAACTCGTTTTATTATTTTTCAAAACAACGATCATAAAAATTTAAATTGATGCGATACTTATTGCTCAACTCCATAAAACACTATGACCACCAATATCCTCTTATCGTTCTTATAAAAACCTTACAAATTGTGTAAAAAAAATTGTGGATAAATTTAAATAAAAATTTGCATCGTTCGGGTCGGCCAAAGCGCTTAAATGAAAGAGAAGCCAGAGATATTGTAAGAGAAGTTAAGCAAAATCCGAGATCTAGTACTGTCAAAATTTCAGAAAGGATTACTCGGCAAAACGGAAAATCAATTAGTGCGTCGACAATACGAAGAACATTATATAATTATGGATTAAATGGCCGAGTTCCACGTAAAAAACCTTTAATATCCAAAACAAACAAGGAGAAACGCTTACAGTATGCTAAAAAGTATAAAAATTATGACGATTCCTTTTGGAAAGTGTCCTTTTTAGTGATGAAAGTAAGTTTGAAATTTTCTAAAAGATGCAGAAAATTATGGAGGATGAAAAATAAGGAACTCGATCCACAGAATCTTTCTACAAGAGTGAAACATGGTGGAGGATCTGTGATGGTTTGGGGATGCATGGCAGCTTCTGGGATAGGAAACCTTCAGTTCATTAATTCTACAATGAACAAACAACAATATTTAAAAATTCTGCAAGAGTACTTAAAACCTAGTGTGAGGAAATTGGAATTACCAACCACATGGATCTTTCAACATGACAATGATCCTAAGCATACGGCTAAATTAGTGAAAGAATGGCTGTTACATAACACACCAAAACAATTGGATCATCCTCCCCAACCCCCCGACTTAAATCAGATCGAGCATTTATGGGATTATTTAGATCGGAAAATTCGCAGTAGAACCTTCACAAACCAGGAATCTCTTAAACAAGCTCTTCTTCAGGAACGGTAGAATTTTCCGGTAAATTTTACAGAACATTTAGTACTTTCAATGCCAAGGAGACTAAATGCTGTTCTAGTATCGAAGGGGGTTCAGACAAAATATTAATTATATCGAAGTTACAATATTGTTTGTTCATTTTATTAGAATATTGTTAAGTGTACCCTTACTGTTGACTTGTTATTAATTGAATATTTTGCTTTATTTTGATGAAAATATTTTTTTGCTCGTTTTTTTTAGTCAATAGTTTTATATTTTGTTATAAACAAATAAAAGTTTAATTTACATCAATCACTGTTAGTTTTGTTATTATTATTATTTTTTTATTCAAGCTTGAAAAAAATTGCTTGTGGTGTACCCTCATTTTTGACGCTCACTGTATATAGATAAGTAAATCACACTTGATAGCGTATCATACTGCGTTAGTATTTATTAGCGCTTTTGAGTAAAGTTCATGCGACACCGAGATTATTGTTTAAACATATGCATACATAATTAAGCACTCATACACTTATATTTAAATATTGAATATTTTCTACTCACGTTTCATAGCCCAAATTTCTCGTTTATTTATTGAATTCACAACATGTTCCAAATCATTACGACAATTTGCCGAAATTTTCTCATTCGCACTTCCAATTTTGGCTAAATTATATACAATTTCGGTTTGTTGTGCCATAACAACAAAAACGTTTAGTACTAAAAATACAATAACGACACAAAAATTTGATAACATTGTGGTTTTGCCGTATATTGATGTTTAACATTGCGCTCATGAATCCAAACTGAAAAATTTAAATAGATTCAATTAAAATCAAACAAATATTAATTTTTTTTTTTGATAATTAAGCAATCAAATTTAAAATGCATGGTTGTTTTGTGGTGTTACTGTGGTCGGTGTAATAATGGTAACAATGTTTGATTGTTCGTGTGTATGTGTAATCAGTAATCAATTATTCACTGAACGATAAGAACTGAAATGCATAATAATAAATAAATACACCAATACCTCGCTTAAGGGAATATATTGATTTATCAAGAAAAGTGATCGTTTGAATTTCATACAAATGTATGGTCTTCGATTACTTTTGGGATCTGGGGGGGAGGGGGGGGGGGGGCTTGGAGGGAATTCTGATTAGTATCTTTGAGATGGATTGTATCAATAAATGTATAACTAAGTTCAAATGAAAATGTACTCTAGAATTGAAAAATTATTGTGCAAATTGCTTTATCAGATTAGATTAAAAGGTTTACACTTTACAGTATTTATGTTTAAAATAGACTTTAAACCTCATATAAAACATAAGTCATGCACAAAAAATTTGATAATTTGATTAAGTTAAGGCGGCAAGACACTATATCAAGTTATGGCTTTAACTGCACTTAAACAAATTAAATTCATGATATGACAAATTTTTAAAAGATTCTTCGCGTCGATTATCGTAGGATCGGATTTTGCTCGGTAGTGCAATCCCACCCCAAAATTAATAGAATGTTTGCAAATGACAGCCTTAATGAGAATCGAGCTTCTGGATGGGGAAGACAAAGTAAATAGAGGAAAACTTATTTTGTTTTTTGTTTTTTTCTGCACATGAGAAATGAAAAAATAAACCGGTCGGTTAACGATTGGAAATTAAAGATAATTGGATGATGGAACAAAAAAATAAAAATAAAAACAAACCGAAAAGTTATTTGAAATTATTCAAATTAGGACAAAAATAAAATAATTTTTTTTCCGGAAAAGTGGAAGAAAAAATTAAAAATGACGCACCTGATAAACTGACACTTCCCTCAAAGTGACGAAAGATAATTTAGCCTACATGTAATTAAGTGTAGTCTTTCTAATTAGAATCTAATTAAAATTGGTATTATTAAAGTAGAAATGTCTCCAAAGCACGTTTTTAGTAGTGAAAAATGGTTTTAATTAACAATCTTAAACTTCAAATTATCAGCAAACTCAGTTTATAAATTTACCGCTAGGTGGACTCCATGGTTCCCCAATCGTCATTAGTTAAAGACAGTTAAAAAAATTAAGTTATAAAAGCTTTCTTATAAACTATTACATAAGTTAGGATAAGTGATTAGTTTGAGTGTAATTAATAAAGTTGTGGTTATTTTTAATTTAAAAAAAACACGCGAGCAAATAGCGTTTTTCCGACAAGTTAGTGTAACGTCGATAAAAATAAACGGTGAATAAGCTTGTAATTTAGCGGATACTAATTAAACCATATACAAAAAAAATTAATTCGATTTCTTTAATTAAATTTTAATTCTTTATAATAAAATTATTACTTAATTCATATTGAACAATTATGACATAAAGTCGAACTCGACTTTCTGAATAAATTCATGCTGAATTACTAGTGGGAGCTATTATCAGAACTATTTATTCGTATGAAAGTTGATTGTTGGTAGTTCTATTTAAGCACGATTTGTTGGTTCTATGGAGTACACAATTCATTAGCTATAATATTATATTTTTATTTATTTTAATTTATTAAAAACAATGTTTATTTAATTATAACATTTATAATTTATTATTTAGCACCACCACTTGTGTTTTTAGATAACACCGCGTGAGTTGGGCGGCATGCCGCCGCATTGACGATCGAGAGCAGACTGGTATTGATTTTTTAATAATTTTATTTTGTTTGTTTTTGTGTCGTATGGAAGAGACAGTTCTATGATTTTTGTGTTTTTTAATAGGTGATTTGTTTGCGTAGTGGATCTGTTCGCGTTGGAATTGGATTGTGGTGGCGAACGCATAAATTAGCCGCAGGAAAACATGCGTGAACCGCCACAGTTCTTAGACGGATACCTCCAGAGGACAAAAGTCGCTGGGAAAGCATATGATTACTCACGTATTTGTTTCCCCCTCCATTTTTCCTTACGGAGTTTCGGCGCTTCAATGTCTTGTGGCCTTAATTGTGTTTGTTAGTAGGTGTAATTGATGAATACTTACATTAATTTATTTCGGCTTACGTACGAGATGCTCCGCGACAACAGCAATTGCTCCATACAATTTGTTTTTAATTAAACGAAGTCGTTGCTTAAGATTTCACTGATTACTTCTATTTATTTGATTCTTGCATGTATGTACATTATGTTTATAAATTCGTTTACTTTCTATATTTTAAGATAATTATTAAAAATGATTTTCCTTGAAGTTTATTTTTATTGTTGTTTAAATTAAGTACGGCACGTCAGACCAGCGAATAAATGTTAAAATTTACTAAACAAAAAGTACGTTAGTCACCACCTCTGAACGATGGTCTGATCTTGATTAACTTAAAACTGCTTAAAACTTTAAGTTTATATACAATTTGATTTTTATAAAAGCTACCACTGGTTCCGTATTCGTGTAAATATTGAAAGAGTGTGTTGGGTTGTTCAATGTGTTGTCTTTGTTATGGCTTGCCACTGGGATATTATCTGTATCCACGAGATGTTGAGGCATCTGTGTGGCGTTTCTCAACCCGTGTGGCGTTCTCACGAGCTCGAATGGTCCAACTGTAATGGCGAGCCTTGGAGATTATTTTCTGAAAGCCGCTGGAGTCTGATGGAGGGCTCTTATCGGATCAATTTTTGAATGTGTTGCAATTTCGTGGTGCCTGGGAGTGTTGTGGATGTGAGGCGGTGGGTGGTGCTCTGGCAATGTTGTTGCATTTGGCAGCCTATAACCACCACAGGCCCTCTATTCGTTGCTGCCTTTTTTCGGTGTCTGGTGTGGAGAGGAGGAGTCGCTGAGACTGGATGGTTGACACGGGACGGTTTTGTGTGGTTCTGGTGCACGTTGCATTAACGCTGAATGAGTCTGGCTCTCGGAATCATTATCATTACTTTTATTTTTCGAAGAGAGATACTTGTAGATTGTTGCTTGTCGTAGCCGCAATTGGGTGCTTTTCTAGTTTTGGTACTGAGCTTTTGTGATACCAGAGGAGATTGTTGGGCGAGTGATGTGAGGAGTTGCTTTTGGGATGATGGTAGTTGTTACTGTTACATCGGTTTCTTAGTCTACTGCGGTTGAAGTGTTCCTGTTTGCAGTCTTAGTTTCATTGGTGCTACGCTTCAATTCCTCTATTCAAGTTGAGAGATCCATTTTCTACTTTTGGGGATCCGGCAAGGTACCCTAGGTTTCGATAAAATTCGGATGGCAATTAGATTGTCTGTGTTGGTTGTAGTGGAAGGTTGTTTCAGCGGTTTCTGTTTCTGATAGGGGTTTTCATTTGATTATCTCGGGTTTGGGTTTATCGTATCTACCTATTTCGGCAGCATTGTTGTAGCATGGTGCGTTATGGCACGATAGGATGTTGAGCGATGGGTGTGTTGCTTACCGATTTGTCAATTTTGCATGTACAATAACTGATTAATAATAGTTGTAACGTGTCATTTGAGTAGTGGATGACACTATCAACATTCTATTCCAGCCTGGGTAAATTATCGGCAGACGAGCCGGAGTTCTCCTCAAACCACCACTAGAACACTTTCACTTTACACTTCCGGCCTTAATTCCCCCACCATTCCCAAATTTTAAATATTTAAACACACATAGCTAAGTTTCAAAAATTCACAATAAACATATAAATGGTTTATATTTTCAATTAATTAATAATAATGAATATAATTGTAATAACTATTTATAATTTGAATATAATATTGCTTAAATAATCGCTTACCATTTATGTTTACTATTTATATACGTCGACCGCTCGATGACCTTAAAACTAGCAGCTTAAAATTAATTTGTTAGTTTGAGTTTCTTTTTTTCATTTTTTTTTATCTTTAACACTGCACTATTACTAAATCACTATTGATTTAGAACAAGTAAAAACTAATAACAATAAAAATTAAAAACTAAAAATTAAAATCGGAAATTACAAGAAGTTTTTGTATACTTCTTACACTTTCTGCCGTAGGCACTTGGCGAAACACACTTAATAAACACATTTTTAATTATTTGTAAAAACACTTGTTAAATATTTCACAAAATTACAAAAGGTTTGAAAAATCACTCGATCGATTTCGGCTTGTTAGGCCATCATCAGGAGTATCTACTAAGCTGTAAACATAAAAATGTAGTTACTACTCCAAAAACTTAAAGGAACATCAATTTTTTTCAATAATGTTTTTTGAAGAGCGTACAGAGATGAAAAGAAAAGCATTTTAAAGCTTCAAATCTCTAGTTTTTAGACTTTTGAGCGGAAAGTTTTTGTGAGATACCGTTATCACGCAATCATAAGAAAGAGCGCGAAATGAAAAAATTCGATTTTTTTTTTTTTTGTAAGGATCCATGGGCGCGGAAATTTTTTTTTAAGTTAAACCAATGCATAGGTCGGTTAGCCTGTTAATTAGGCGTAAATTTAATTTCATTTTGGTCTCTCTATGTCAATTTTTTGCTGAGATATCTAACTTTGAATCAAAAATGATCCTTTTGCCTTTGATTATCGATATCTCAGAAACCAATGATTGCACAGTAAACTTTAGGGCAGCCTTAAAAACTTGAGTAAATTTGCTATAAGACCCTTTAATGATTAGTGGAGAACACATTTTTTTTTCATCCTCATAACTGATTTGGAAAAGTACAAAAAAACGACTTTTTAGGTTGGCTTAGTAAATCTACCGTTACTTTACAAATATTGATGAAAAGACTAATGTTGCCAGGTCATTTTACAGTTTAATGTACTCCTAATAGCCCTGTATTATTTTCAAAT
Organism: Tipula helvola; assembly: GCA_963556165.1. Taxonomy (NCBI): domain Eukaryota; kingdom Metazoa; phylum Arthropoda; class Insecta; order Diptera; family Tipulidae; genus Tipula; species Tipula helvola. The sequence continues at coordinate 190,332,447 of OY744483.1, read as the reverse complement.
TGATTCATCCAACCGTTTTTCCGGACAGATTGATCAAAGTTTTACAAAACAATTAAAGGAACAAGTGATCATCAAAATAAAAAAACGAACCCTTAATGATCGTAAGATTTTTTTGCAATACTCGCCCATAAGAGACGACAGAAAATTAAATAAAGTTCTGCAATATGACCAATTATTATGGAACTTGGCAATTTCCCATCCGATTTTAGTGAAATTTGGTATGCGTTATTGAAATCGGATTCTAAAACGATTCGTGGATGAAGTTCTGGAAAATGGCCAACTAGGAAAGAACTTGGCCATTTCTTATCCGATTTTGATGTAATTCAGCATGTACGATGGAAATGGGATTCTAAAGTGATTTTTGGATAAAGTTCTGGAATATGGCCAACTAGGATGGAACTTGGCCATTTCTTAACCGATTTTGATGAAATTTGGTATGCGCGATGAAAATGGGATTCTATAATGATTATTGGATAAAGTTCTGGAATATCGCCAACAAGGAAGGAACTTGGCCATTTCTTAGCCATTTTTGATAAAATTTGGTATCCGCGATGGAAATGGGAGTCAAAAATGATTTTTGGATGAAGTTCTGGAAAATGGCCAACTAGGAAGGAACTTGGCCATTTCCTATCCGATTTTGATGAAATTCAGCATGTACGATAGAAATGGGATTCTAAAATGATTTTTGGATAAAGTTCTGGAATATGGCCAACTAGGATGGTAATTGGCCATTTCTTACCCGATTTTGATGAAATTCAGCATGTGCGACGGAAATGGCCCCAGCAAATCAGAAATCGTATAATGAGCCTTTAAATCGAGTATATATCCTCTTCTATGGTTTCATTTTATGACATAGTCATAAATAAAAATCATAAAAACATCATTTGCCAATTTTTGATGTTTGTATGATCGAAAATGACCGATTTTTACGACTTTAATTCATTCATATATAATTTTGTAAGATTTTCTATTATGACCAGGTCATAAATGTAAATCGTAGAAACAACTGTATGATCAAATGGATTCAATAATACGACTAAAAATGGATCGTTAAATGACTTATAATGGCCGATAAAAGACCGATCACACAATAACTCTTCTTTGGTGTTTAAATGATTAGGTCATAATGCTTCACTTAATGACTAATATAAAACCGATTTATGATGTTGGAAAATACTCATAAAAATAACATAAGATTTATTTCCATTCTTCCTCACTTTCATTATTTTTTTTAATCTATACTACGATATTATTATTTTTATTTTTCATCTAATACTTTTAATTATTTTTTAATTATATTTTGACATTGGAATTATTATTAATTATATTATTATTTTTCACTTACCTATTGTTTATTGAATCCGGGCTGGAATTCGAACCCTTATACCATACATGCAATAACCTCATCAGAACGTGTTCCGCCTTAACCATCAAAGCTACCGGTGGTTGCTACGATTCTATTCTACTTTCTGGTATACATTTTTAAACTTATTTAAATATTTTTGATTTTTTGGTCAAATCTATGTTGTCTCCATTTTAGTATATGAATTTTATTTAGTATTAGTTAGAAATTTTTTGGAAATAAAAGGCTGAATTTAAGACTTTTAAGATACATTTGTTTTATTCATGAATACATTTACAATTATTTGAACGGTGTGTCTTATTTGATTATTTTGACTTCATATATTTTTTAGTTCAGAGTGTGCTGCAGCGGTATAAATACAACACGCCCATTTCCATTATTTATTGGTACTAACTTGCATAATATTTCCTCTATTTGAATATGACTCACTAGCACCAAATTCGCTAGAGTTTGAGGTATAATATACATTAATATTAGACGATTCTATAGGGTCTTTGATTGATTGATTGATTGATACGGGTGTACGACCAAGCCTCAGCAAGATTCCCGGATACGCCGGATCCACCGTACACCCTTTACATAAAACAAAACCGAGGGATAGGAAAGGAATGTTAGTATTAGAGACTCGACCCGGTTTCAACCACCTATGCAGTCGATAGTTAGTAAATTGTTAGTAATAAATATAATAAAATAGTTAACACAAGACAGCACAATTTCTAAACTACAAGCTTATTAACTTTTTGTTGACACTGGAGAGTTAAATTAGGGTGTAAATGTATTCTGAAAAACGGGATTAAATTTAATCCTTTTAAAATGATTAATTCTGGAACTATGTTAAATTCTGAAAATTAAGTTATTAATCAGTAAATTAAGAAATAGATCCCTTTATATATATACTCTTCACAATTATATTAATTAATAAATAATAACTGATGAATAAAATGAATAGGGTGCCGCAACTGGGTTGTTCATCCTGGAATCCCAATGTATCCAATCCGATCCGAAAACTACAGTTTAATTCAAAACTACTTATAAATTAAGCATTTTCCTGAACCTACCACTTAAACTATAGCAGTTTGATCTGTGATAACTATTCTGTAATGAATTAAATTTAATATCACCAGCACCCAAAATTAAAATTATAAGACACAAATTAGTATCTAAAGTATAAATTCAGAACTAAAGTTCTGTAATATAGGAGGATATAAACCAAAACAACAGAATTTCTAAAACTACCTGTCCGCTAGATGCTTTAAATTTCTGGGAATCTGCGTTGAATTTCCACGAATATTTCTGAAAATTAAGACCGAAATTATCATTTAAAACTCCTTTTAGAATTTAAATTAACATTATTAAATCTGCGCTTAAAACCCCACTATTTAATTGTTAAATCTACTATAGAACAAGTAACTAATTAATTAAATTCATCACCATGGTCACCAATATTTCTGAAAATTCAAATCCAATATTAATTCATGTAGTTGCAGCTCGTGAACCTAAGCATAATTATATAAAGAATTAATGTAATTTGATAATTATTATAAAACATAATTATAATGGATGAACCTGACATGATCCAAGGGGTTCCAGAAATATTAAAATAATTGGCTATCCCGACTACCAAATCTCATCACCTGCACATTTTAACAGTTTTCATCATTCGCCAGCTGCAAAATCAACTCATCTCATCCCATAATAGCAAAAACAAATTTTTACCCAACCTCAGTTAATGATTTAAATTTCAAATTAATTCGGCACAAAGTTTCTGGAAATCTATATTGTGTTTCTCTGCATATTTCTGAAAATCAAGATTTAAATTAGTTAATTGTCACCCACTACTGTTTTTTAAAACTAAAAATTATTGAAATCCTCATGGTTTAGTTGATAAAATGGCTATATTAAAAGTAATTAATAAACATATCATTAAGGCCATTAATCCTTCTAAAATTCAAAGCGCTTAATTAGATATTCGTTATTTCTAAGCAATTTATAATCATTTATTTAAACTACATTCAAAAACTTATAGAGCGGTATCTCAAAATCCGACCTAGTGTAATAAATCCAATTAGTGTCTTCCCATTCAAAAAATCCCCGTCATACTAGTCATCTTCTGAATTTAAAAATATATCCACCAACCTTCTTCTAAGACAACATAAGCCGCCCCTGATGAAGGTGGGATAAAATGTAATAAAATAAAATAAACACAATTAAATAAGGATAAATATAACACAACTTATATTGTTGCTGCAGCCGTTTCATGATTTAACTGCAGCTATGTATTTCCATGCCCCTCACAATTTAAACTGTGAAACTATAAACCATAACCAATATACTTGCCGTCATACCTTGATAACCAAATAGTAATTTGTGCAAAAACAAACATTAAATAAGCTAATAAAATTTCCAAAATTATTGGCAGTTCTCTGCGATCAAGACTTGGCTTAAAACTATTCCAAACGGAATGAAAAATACACCGCGTTGTTGTTGCAAAAATTAACAAGTTAAGACTGCAGTATATTATCAAGTATCAGAATATCGACTAATTGATACTTTCTCGCACAACAACAAACCATTCCATTCACCTCCCATTTGTACTCCTACACTCATCCCTTAAAAGGAATGTACACGGCAAAATATGCAAAGCTCAGGACAGCACCACTCCACCATCAAAATAGCTGTAGTATAAGCAATTAACAACTAAACAATTCATTATCACGATCACTAATATCTCGAAATACAAGTATTCAAAATTAAATTGATTGTAATTATTAAAATTTCAAATCAGAAGCAATCTCACGGTTAACAAAAAATTTGTTTTTAATATTCAATTCCCACCAATCATTTCATAGGCCAACGAGGATGCCGCAATGTTCTGAAACCCTATTTAAACTAAAACTTAATAATAAGACAACCATATTTTGTTGTTGCAGCTCACGTCATCCAATCGCATCCCCTTCTATTCTTGCATCAAGACCAAACCTATAAAACAACATGGTGACTCGTTCTACCTTGATCCCAAAAATACCGTTCAAGTTAGATAATTTAAAATAATTAATAAGTTAAATAGAAAAAAATTAAAATTTAAACTATACATACATGTATTGGATAATTACGCATAACACTCTATTTAAATTAATTTAATAATTAAAATAATTCTACATTGTTTCTACTACCCCGCATTAAAACCAAAATACCCAAAACAAATCGTGTCATATGAAATACCTATTCATATAACGATTTAATATGAATTATATGACCCATTCGATTTAATTTATTCGATTATACGAATAATTATTCATATAAGAATTAAGAATCCCATTTGGATCAAAACATAATATTTGTGTTGCGTATGTGTCGCTCTTGGTATATAAAGAGCACTTTAAATGAACACAACGAATGAAAACAACATCAGGAAAAATATTAGAATCCTGCTGCAATATTAAACCCCTCACACACATACAGAAAATAAATAGTTTCATATACTCTTTCATATGTCAATATGAAAATGCATTCATATAAAAACATTCTCATTTCATTTAATGCTTTATATGTATGCATTATTTATAGCCGGGACGTAACATACATACATATAAGTTTTCATTTATACCCTAGTAACATAGTATTGATGAATTCATTGATTAATTCATTAGGAAATTCTTGCTTACCAAATTAATGAACGATACATGGGCTTGTGATGTAAATTCACTTATTTACTTTCCTATATAATCCTCTCTTATAATGAATGCATTGATGAACAACGTGTGAATTTCATTTGGAATTTCTCTATTACCAAACCAATGAACTCATTAAGGAATACATATATAAAGGAATTTCATGAGTGATTAAACCAGTGAATTTATACATAACTTCATCAGAAATTTCAATAGGAATTTCATTAATGATCGAACCACTGCCATAATAGGTGGTTTCATTATGAATTTTACCATTTAAAGTTTTTATTTTTACTGGGAAAGCAAAATGCATTTATATGTACGTAAATAGATTTAATTTTTAAATTTATTTCATATTTCACTTAATATTAATTGGTTTATTTTAATTTTCTTTCTTATGATTTTGATCCTGCTGCTTTATCCTAAAGATTCAAAAATTATTTTTAAAATAAAATTTTTAACCAATTGGTAACTAATAAACATGCGTACCTTATTTTTAGCTAAGCTATTTGATTTATTATACCGATTTTTACACGATATTGGAAATGAACTGATCAATTTCAAAAATGCAGTTTTTTTGTGTGGAATAATAACAGAAAAACAAAACAATTGTGTTTTTTGATTATCATCATTAAAATCATCATGAGGATCACCGAAAGGCTCATCATATGTTTCCTTTATATTTTGTGTTACATAAAATTTTTGTTTTATAATTATTATAATGAAACTGATCAAAAGAATCATCAGAAGTATCATCATAATATTTACTTTTTTATTATTTTATAAAAACACAATCAAAGCAATCGTGGTTAATTGCATGCGTGTAGATTTTTTGTAAAATAGTATTTGTGAACTGGTGAACTTTTGTTACCAGGGTAATATCACACTACACACACAACACTTCAATGGCGGACAAAATCTAATTATATTTATATATACATTACATATTATATATAAAGATTTATGTATATATTAAATTATTAAAACTATATTTACAAAATTATATAAAGATTTTAAAATTTATATAAAAATTAATCCAACATAATTGTTCTATGAATTAATCTTCCATATAATCCATTGTATATAAAACGAAATACTAAAATACGTATAAGTATTAGAAAATGAAACACGAACAAACATGAATATTAACTGCGTATCAAAATGGATTATTTTAATTTTTAAATTAATTTGATCAAAAAAATGAGACATGCACCCAAATTTTATGCACAACTACAAAAATATTACAGCCAAAATCATGCAATTTATCAAGAAATCAATCAATTTGATTTCTATCATTAAAAATTAAAAAATTGCCTGGTAAATGCATCCCGGTGGATTACATTTTCCAAATTCACATTAAAACTTTATTATCACTATTTACTATTATTAATAATAATTAATTATTGCACTTATTACACTTAATATTATTTTACATTTATTAATACACTAAACAACACAATCCTGTACACACCTGTACACACTCGGTCACCGTGTCTGGCGTTCTCTTGTGGCGGATCGGATTATTTGGAGGAGCATCGTTGAGGCGGCCAAATCCCTTCATGGGATGTAGCGCCAGCGGAAGAAGAAGAAGAAACAACACAATCCAAAAACTAAAAAATCACTTTATAACAAAAATAAAAATTAAATTAAATTAAATTAAATTTACGAAGAGGACGACAAAAAAACACGTCCGTCTTCTTCGAATGTCAACGACCGACCATTAGACGATTCTATATGGTCTAAGAAAAAATCATCCCGATATTTTATCTTACGTCCATAAATAAAAGGATTTTCGTTTATTTCAACGCCATATTCCATCGCAATATTATCTTTGTTCAAATTTAGCAGCCACTATCTTCAAAATTATTTCTTATAATGAAATTATCCTTTAATTTTAGACACAAAATTTTTTTAGTATTTGTGTTATCAATTTTTAAAGGATATTTTAAAACTGGGTAATTTTCTGTCGAAATTCGATTACCCACTCGTTTAGTTATTTCGGATAGCCTATTGGCCAATTGAGTCAATGGCAAACTGCCATACTTTATTTTTTTTTAATATGATACAAAGTATTTTCAAACGGATATGTAGATATTGTTGGCATTGACCCAAAACGCTCAACCTCATCTGCTACATGACAGAAGTTGTGTCGATTTGATGTTACGTGATCGGGATACAATGTAGTATACTTGTCAACAAAATGCTCTGATGAAGACCTGGCCAATGGCCAATACTTTTTATAATGGTTAGAGGTGAAAATAGTTATTGCACAGAATAACACACAGGTAAGTGATCTTTTAGGATGACTATGAAAGCAAATTCGCGGGGAGCGAATCCCTTTCAAAAAGCAAGAACATCTATACCTCTAACTCCGCGATGTATTTCTTGAGGTAATTTAATTTTTAATAACTTCTCATTAATAAGATGTGTTGTTTTCAAGTCCCACTTTGAACCGTATCCTAAACTGCCGTCTTTAAATCCCACTAAATATCGTTTTACAATCCCCAGATGTAAAACGTGTAAAGGATCTCCAACGATTATATCTTTAATCATATCTAACGACTTTATTCGTAATAATGGTGATGTGATTGGTTCCATTTTTGTGCGATAAATCGGACCTTCAGGTAATTTGGTTTTATAGTTGTTGTGGTGTAAGCCATACATTCTTGCTCTTAATCCTTCATTTGTTCTAGAAGGAGCATTTTGATTATGGAAGACTGTCGTATTTGAGGTATGTGAATATTCTCCTACAGTTGTACATTTTATACATCCATGTTTAGCGTTAAAATAAGCTGTGCCTTTTATAAAAGACCGCGCCGGTGTATCGCATATAAAACATCGGATTTTCACAGTTAGTAGATTGTAGTTTATATTTATTGTTTGTTTGTTTCTATCTCTGCAATTTTTTCTGGGGCTCAAGGCACTCCCAACTCTTTCGCAGTTCCCTTTTAACGTCCTACCTTACGCCGTTGCCAGCCAACTCGAGGACGTACGGCTATAGACCCGCTTTCGTTTAAACCACCTGCACATTGCATTGCTTCATGCCAGGCTATAGTACTGACATGAAAGGTGGGTCGGCCCATGGATTCCGCACTCTCAACAGGGGGTCATAGATGTGTTCATCGTCATCACCGATCGTAATCAGATGATGAAAAATCCCTTTTGCATCCCGCCCCTATAGGGATTCGAACCCGGTACCTCCCGATCCAACCGCCGTAGCTTTAACCACTGCGCCGTTTGCTCGGTCGTTTATATTTATTTCGTTGTCGAGAATTAGAATCATTTCACCATAGGCTTAAATTCTGGTATTTCAAATATGTTAAATAATATTGGCCAAAATTCTGATTTAGAACTTCTAAAAATAGGTAAACCGTCAATATTAATATTTAATGAAATCGACATTGATTCCTTTAAATCTGAGAAAAATGTTCTTAAACATACTTCAAGCCCCTGATGCCAATATTCACCACCTTCTATTTGTAAGAAACTGGCCCTGTTTGACGGGGAGTTTGCATTAATGATCTGGGATCATTTTGTAAATTGGCGTTAAAATTTTCATTTAGTTTTTTGATTAGTGGTTTTAAAGCAGCTTGTGGTATATTATACTGGTGTGTCCAGGATTTCAAAAATTCTTTGAATGGCAATCGTTCTCCGTTAGTGCCAGAGCATGTAGGGGATTCATTCACATTATCAATAGTATCATCATTATTTGAAAAAATACGTAAGTATATACATTTCTTAAAGTCTAAATATTCGTACAATATTTAATAATCATTCAATTTACTTTAATTTTAGGCATATTGCTGGACTGATGTTTTTATAGGGAAACTGCTTCTAATCATTCCGGCGCGCTTGAACCATCCGGTTCAACTGGGAGTTTAACAATTTTAGTTATGGGTCGCTTTAATTCACCTGTTTTAGTTTTGAGTGTGACAACTCTAGTCAGACCGTCCGAACCTGGATGTAGAGATATTATTTTTCCAAGAAGCCATTTGTTCACTGGTAGGTTGTCTTCTTTGATAATAACAATGTCATTCAATTGTAGGGATTGTGTTGCTTTTACCCATTTCGGCCTTTGTTGTAATGAGGTAATGTACTCCAGTTGCCACCGCTTCCAAAAATGTTGGCTCTTTGATTGAATTATTTGCCATCGTGATAAATGCGACTGTTTCACACTAGTTAAATCGTATTCTGGCAGTTTTGCTGCAGGTTGCCCGATTAAAAAATGGGAAGGAGTTAGAGCATCGATGTCTTCTGCTGACAGTACGCACAAAGGACGTGAATTTAGCATACTTTCAATTTCTGTTAGTAACGTCATCATTTCTTCTATAGTGAGTGTTGAGTCTCCAATGACTCTCTTCAGATGAAATTTGGTTGATTTGATTGCCGATTCCCAAATACCTCCAAAATGTGGCGCATGTGGAGGAATAAAATGCCAAGTGATAGCATGACTGGAAAGAAAATGTGAAATATTATTAGCAGAATCAATGCAATTTTTGAATGTTCTATTTAATTGGTTATTCGCACCGATGAAGTTGGATCCATTGTCACTAAATATCTCTTGACAACATCCTCGACGTGCCACGAATCGTTTAAGCGAAGCAAGAAAGGCATCGCTGCTCAGATCAGTGACCAATTCTATGTGTACAGCCTTTGTGATGACGCATATGAATAAGCAGATGTACATTTTGTGCTTCCTTTGTCCTCTTCCCTTTGTCAAGTAAACAAATATTGGACCGGCAAAATCAACGCCTATTTTCAAAAACGGTCGACTGGATTCTAAGCGGTAAGTCGGCAAATTTCCCATTAGTTGCGTTTGACATTTAGCTCGTTGACGTACACAAGGAACATATCGATGTATGATTTTTCTTATTAAATTTTTAGCACTAGGTATCCAGTACTGTTGTCTAGAAATTGCCAATAACAAGGATGGACCCGCATGCTTGTGCTCTTTATGCATATCCTGAAGAATCAATGTAGTAATGGGTGACTTTGGTGATAAGATAATCGGATGTTTTGTAGAAAACGGCGCGTCGCATTTTTCTAGTCGGCCACCTACTCGAAGAACTCCAAAATTGTCGATGAATGGGCTGAGCGATTTTATTGTACTGGTGTGTTTGACTGATTTATTCTTACGTAATTCTTTAATATCTTCCAAAAAATATTTATTTTGATCATGTGTGCAGATTTGGAAAAGAGCTTCATACATTTCCTTCCCGCTTAAAAATATTCCAGTGCTCCGGGATGTCTTTGGTTGCCTCGAATGACGAATAAATCGTAGAATGTATGCGAAAATTCTTTGTAACTTATGAAATGATGAGTATTTAGACATTATTTTTTCGAATTTATCAGTTTCTTCCACTAACATGGTTGCAGCATGAGTTGTAGTTTCGGGAGCATCATCAATAGTGTATAGCCGCTGTTGTTGTGGCCACAATGTCTTAGGTTTATACAGCCACTCAGGTCCATTCCACCATAATGAGTTAGATTTCAGATCGTGCGGGTAAAGGCCCCTTGAAGCGATATCGGCCGGATTCTCTGGCGAAGGCACGTGTCCCCAATGAGCTCGACTAAACGAAGATAATATTTGTGACGTACGATTTGCCACGAAAGTAGGCCAACGACGAGGATGAGCAGTAAGCCAATCCAACACGATAGTTGAATCCGTCCACAAGAAGATTTGATCGATACTTAAATTAGTTTCCTTCTTCACTACATTCATCAAATTACTTAACAAGACCGCCCCACACAGCTCCAAGCGTGGCAATGTTTGCTGCTTTATCGGTGCAACCTTTGTTTTTGATGTTATTAAGCTTACATAAATTTCGTTGGCGTTAGTAACACGATAGTAAATTGCAGCTGCATAAGCTGCTTGACTGGCGTCACAGAACCCGTGTAACTCAATCTTCAATCTGGTTGATGTTTGCACAAACCTTGGAATTGAGATATCTTCTAAGGCTGGTAACATGGTTCGAATTTGTATCCATTGGTTAGCGTCTTTATCTGGCAATGGATCATCCCAGTCTAAATTGAGAAGCCACAGCTGTTGAATAAAAATTTTAATTTTAATATTTACTGGAGCAATCCAACCCAATGGATCGAAAATTTTGCCCGCTTCGGATAGTATTCTTCGTTTTGTGATTGGTGCGTTATCTGGTAGCCTTACTCGAAATTTAAATACATCTTCTCCAGGTTCGTATTGCAATCCAAGGATCTTCACTGTAGTATCGGCATTGTCTTCTATTGATTTCATCTCCTGCTCCTTGTCACATAGTGGCACATCATCTAACATGTCATTCGAATTCGATATCCACTTTCGCAATTTGAATCCATATGTAGATAAAATTGTTGTGATCGATGATTTTAAGGCTTTTGCTTCAGTTAATGTATTTCCACCAGTCATGATGTCATCTATATAAACGTTGTGCTCGATATTTCTTGCTGCCACCGGATCAAGTTTTAGTGTGTCTTGAGCGATTTGATATAGTGCCCGTGTTGCCAAGAATGGGGCTGATGCTAATCCATAGGTGACCGTACGTATCAGTATATATCACACACCTCTTAAATTAGATATAATTTTTTGTAATTGTTTTAGCGATTCTTTTACCTCTAATAGTTTTAATATAATGTCTTCTTATTTAGATTTTAGAAATGGAGATTATGTTAATCTGAGGAACTTTCTCGATGGGATGGATTGGGACAATTTGCTGTTACCAAACAACGTCGATTGTTGTGCGGATATTTTTTATCGTATCTTAAATGTCGCAATTGATCAATTCATTCCACGTAAATCGGCCGGGAAAATTAAATGTGAACCGTGGTATAATAGATCACTCACAAATTTAAAAAATCGAAAGAATAAATTGCATAAAATATTTAAATCGAATCCGTCTGAGTTAAACTACCAGTTATATAGCGATCTACGAACGGAATTTAATATATTGAACAAGTTTTTATACAATTGCTATGTCATGCAGATCGAAAATGACATAACAAACGACCCTAGGCGGTTCTGGTGTTATATGGAGCACAAAAAGAAATCTAGTGGATATCCTGTTCAAATGCATCTAAATGGTATAGTTTCAAATGACAACCAAGCGACATGCAATCTATTTGCCGACTTTTTTGAAGAAGTATACACTAGAAATTACACAAGTTGCTCCTCGGTTTGTCGTGATAAGACAAGCATTAGCTCGAACTTAACTTTAACATATCAGGAAGTTTTAATAGCTTTAAACCAGCTAGATTGTAAAAAGGGGGCCGGGCCTGACGGTATTCCTCCTTGTTTCATGGTGAGTTGCGCTGATGTCCTTGCGGCTCCATTGGCAAAGATTTTCAATCTTAGTCTTAGGTCTGGAGTTTTCCCCAAAATATGGAAAATATCATCGATTATTCCAATTTTTAAGTCTGGTTTACGTAGTGATGTTCGAAATTATCGTGGAATTTCTTTACTTTCAAGCATCCCGAAGCTCTTTGAAAGTCTAGTTAATGCCCGATTATTTTTTATAATTAAAAATGTTATAACGACAAAACAACATGGTTTCTATAAAGGTCGATCTACGGTTACAAATCTCGCAATTTTTAATAATTATGTGTCAGGGGCGCTTGAGTTAGGTTTCCAAACGGATGTATTGTATACAGATTTCAGTAAGGCATTTGATAAGGTAGATCACGATTTGTTAATTAATAAACTCTATCAATTAGATTCAAATCAAATACCGGTGCAATGGATACGATCATATTTGACTGGTAGAAAGCAGTATGTTAGAATCAACAATTCCATTTCCAGATCGTTTTTAGCATCCTCTGGAGTACCCCAAGGTAGTCATCTGGGACCACTCCTTTTTAATATTTTTGTGAATGACGTGATTGGTTGCCTGTCTAACTCAGAAGTTCTTTTGTACGCAGACGATTTAAAAATCTATAAAACCATTAGGGGCATTTCTGATGCATTATCATTTCAAATTGATATCAATAATTTCGTTGAATGGTGTAGTACAAACTCGTTATGTCTTAACATTTCCAAATGTAAAACTATGACATTTAGTAGAGGTCGGAATATTGTCTTAACCGATTATTTAATCGACGGAGCACTGATCGAACGAGTTTCTGTAATTCGAGACTTAGGTGTTCTTTACACACCTAACTTGTCTTTTAATTTTCATATTGACAGCGTCATTGCAAAGGCTAACAGTATGTTAGGCTTTTTGAAAAGACAATGCCGGGAATTTAGAGATCCATACACATTGCGCACTTTATATATGGCATTTGTTAGATCCCATTTGGAGTACGCTGCTGTTATTTGGTCGCCCTTTTATCATAACTATTCAGATAGGATCGAAAGCATTCAAAAGCGTTTTCTTAAATATGCGCTTCGCTTCTTGCCTCGTGACGGCCGTGGCCCGGATTATATTTTGCCACCTTACAAAGGGAGATGCCAGTTATTAGCTCTGGAACCGCTTAGTGCTCGTAGGGACGCGGCGATTGCTATGTTTGCGCGTGACATGATTCTGGGACACATTGACTGCTCTGAGCTTTTAGAGCTATATTCGTTTTATGTACCGTCTCATAATTTGAGAAGACGTGCATTTTTGCAGTTACCTAATAGAAATACAAATTACGGGAAGAATGAATTGATCTACAAATCGACACTTCTGTTGAACTCGGTTGAAAATTTGTTCGATTTTGACATATCGAGGAACGTTTTTCAGAGAAACATTCTCCATTATTTTAAATTTTAATTTTTGTTTTTTTTTCTGTTCTTTTTATAATGACTTTGATTGTATTTTATGTTGACGTGTGTCGATCAGATGTATTTTGTACTGTTGATCTAAATAAATAAATAAATAAATAAATAAATAAATAAATAAATAAATAAAATATTTAATAGGATCCGATGGATTCTCGCGCCATACAATTTTTTGAAAGTTCGTGTCTTCATCATGAATGCCAATCTGCCTATACATTTTTTCTATATCTGCGGAAAAAATAAAACGGTGTTCTCTAAATCGCAGAATGATTGAATACAAAGAGGATTGCACAGTCGGACCAACAGCTAAACAGTCATTTAAAGATAAACCCGTGCTACTTTTAGCAGAACCATCGAAAACCACCCTAAGTTTGGTGGTTGTACTTCCCTGTTTAATGACTCCGTGATGGGGCAGAAAGAAGCCATCATCCTTGACCTGTGTTAATGGAATTTCTTGCATGTGACCAAGCGACAGATATTCGTTCATAAAATTCTTGTATAGGTCGTAAAAGTTTGTATCTCGGCTAAAACGGCGTTCCATCGCAGTCAACCGTTGAATTGCTTTATTGAGTGATTTTCCTAACTTGGCTGGTGAGTCTTTAAATGGTAATCTGACTTGAAAATTGCCCTCCGGAGTTCTTCGTAGATTTTCTGTGAAGCTCTGTTCACACAAGTCTTCTTCAGGTGATAAATATGATCCTTCATTAGGGATTGACTCGATTTCCCAAAATCGTCTTAGGGTTTCGTCGATATTAAACTCACATATGCTGCTTGTGAGTCCAGTTGCGAAGGCCTCGTTGTATGTTTCACTACTATTGAAATTACCTGCAACCACCCAACCGAAAATTGTATTTTGGAGAACAAGCGTATTTTGAGCTTTTAGAATTTGGCCACTGATTAAAATATTGAAGAAATGTTCAACGCCGATAAGAACGTCTATCTCGTTTGATTTATGGAAGTCTGGATCGGCTAAATGTACTCCTTTAAACTCATCTAAATTCAAAATATTTTTACTGAATTCTGGTAACTTTGATGTGATTCGATTAAGAATAAATGCGTTCACTGCTATGTCTGATCCAACCTCTGGATGAATGTTGATGGTTGCCATTCCCCTGGTAGTTCCTGCGTCAACGTGCCCTAAGCCTCGTACCGATACTCTACCGTTTTTTCGACGTACTCCAATGCGTTGAATACAAGACTCAGTGATAAAACTGGCTTGGGAGCCTGAATCTAAAAGTGCGCGACAATGCAATATTTTACCCGATGTGCACATTATTTTTATTATTGCCGTTGGTAAAATAGATTGAACAGTAGGAGCATGACCATAACTCGATGACATTGTGCCTGTTGACTCTCGCGAATCCGTTGTTTGATCTTCGTTGCTAGGTTGACTATCTGTTTCAACTTCCGATGAATGAAGAAGGGTGTGGTGCTTTCTCTTACACGTCGCACATCGCCGTTTGGATAAACATTTGAATACTACATGTCTATCACCCAAACAATTGAAACACCGTTTGTATGACCTTGTCCACTCTCGGCGCGTTTGAATATCCATTTCATTAAAGTTCGTACACTGATAGATGGGATGATCAGAAGTCTTACATATTGGACATTCATTCTGATTATTAACAACAGCATGACCCTGAATTGATGGCTGCTTTTGGATTTGGCTGCGTTTTGTTGAACTGCGAATCGAATCTAAGGCGTCGCTTCTCTGTAATAAAAATTCAAAGAGATCTTGGATTGAAGGAAAATCTTTATTTGCTGTATATTGAGCCCATAAACTTTTGGATTCATCATCTAGCTTTGATACCAATATATAAATTAACCAGGGATCCCTTTCTTCGCCTTTATCCCCCATGGCTTTTAAACCTCTAAGTGTTTCATCAGAAACATCAAGCAATCGTTTGACATTCATGTTATTAGCTGTACTTATTGATGGCTGTTCTAAAAAAGTCTTAATGAAGGCATTGATCGTATGACGTTTTCTATCATAACGTTGTCTCAACTTATTTAGAGCTTCGATATAATTGCTGTCGGTGATACTGAAATGTCTAAGTAAGCTTGCTGCTTCGCCACGAAGTAACCCCTTCAGATATTGAAATTTTTGAACCGCTGTAAGCGAAACGGAATCATGAATAGAGGCTACGTACAAATCATAAAATGATTGCCACTCAGTGTAGTTGCCAGAAAATGGCGGTATGTTCAGCTTGGGCAATCTTACATCTGCCACTGTTTGTGTATTATTTAATGGTTGATCCAAACTAACATTTGCAATATTAGTGATTCCTAATTGACGAATGATTTGGTTGAGTTCTGTTATTGCCTTATAATAATTCTCCTCGTATTCCATATCTGTATCTTGTTCTGGATCTTTCTCAAAAATATTGTTCTCGATTTCTGTAAATTCCTCCATCAGCTTTTCCGCTCGATTAAGTTTCGCCCTGCATTCGTCTATCGACATTTCACTCGATTTCTTAAGCGAATTTAAAATATAAGTAAGTTTTCCTTTGTTGACTGACCTTTGTTTCTTTAATGCCTGTAGCTCGGCCATTTTGTTATTTGTGTTCACTAATGTTGTTTAGATTATCTTTCACTCAATATTTGTAGTTACAACAATCGTATTAACTAATTGGTTTATTGTCCAATAAATAAAGTTAACAATAATCGGATTAACGAATTGTTTATTGTCTTATTTAGGAAGCAAAACCACGTGATGCCCCAAGCGAAGATCACTATTGATTTCCCGTTAACGGAGAACGTACACTACGGATTTTAATTTCATTAAAGGAATTTTCACAAAGTTATTTAATCCAAAACAAAATATCACTTAATTTATCGACTTAATACACTGAACACTAGAGCACTATTTTCCATTTTTATCTTTCGAATGTTGAATTTTATTCAATGATTAATTGCCTTGAATTTGCGTACAATTAAGAATTCGAAAGAGATAAATTCGTAATATCAAATTTAAAAATAGGACACACGTTTTCAATTGATAATAAATAAAAGTTTTTCATGCGAATTTATTAGTGAATCAAATAAATCATGAGTTTTATTAATGTGATTAAATCTTTAGGTTAAAATTATTTTAATGTAACAAAATGGCTACTTAGCTTGTTCTCGTTCCTTCTCGAAATGTGTTTTCAAATTTCCAAAATCGTCTCGTATATAGATGTTACTCGAACAAAATCCAAAAATTTGCCAGATAGAATCCGGCTCGAAGGACCAGAAAATGGGGAGCACTCCAAAATGATAAAGGTAGATTTCCACGGTGTATCCGTGGCCCGAAAAATTGGCTGCTGATTATCCCACGATGTAATTGCAAAAATAAGAATGAACTGTATCTTCTGATATTTATTCGGCTGAATTTCTACGACTGCTGTTTATTTGCATATAAAACACTTATGTATATGATTTCAATCACTAACACCACTTGATTAATATAAAAAACGAGGTTTTCAAAACGTTATAAAACGTACAATATAAATTTATTCAATAAAGATTTATTTTTTATTTAATATTTTCTAATTAGCAGCTTGTTCTATGTTGTCGCAAAAACAAAAATGAAGAGTGCGATACAATAATTTTCTTTGCTTTATATACTAATACATAGATGCTATAAAACTATGAAGTTATCCAAATTTATTTTCTGCTATTTTCGAACACTATTGTTTGTGGAAGATTCGAAAGATGTCGCATCGATCTAGTTCGAAAATAGCAAAAATGAATATTACAATCTAACTACTATTGACATTTCTAAACGTCAAAACAAATTTAATGAAAAAATACGTAAGTATATACATTTCTTAAAGTCTAAATATTCGTACAATATTTAATAATCATTCAATTTACTTTAATTTTAGGCATATTGCTGGACTGATGTTTTTATAGGGAAACTGCTTCTAATCAAGTTGCGCTACCATGCATACTATCATCTTGAGCATAAGAGCAATGCACAACATTAGTTTGATTTTCTGTGAATTCTATGTGACTAATAAGTTGTGAACTCGTAGATGGCTGAATTGATAAATTATTCAATCCTGATGGGGATGGATGTGCAAACGATGAGTTTTCATTTTCCAAAATATCTTCATGTTCACTGAATTTAACACTCAATCTGTTGTTTACCTCATTGTTAAATGTTGAAAATCTTGACAAAGCTATTTTTCGAAAACGCCTTTGGAGTTTTCTATTATTTTTTAATTTTTTCCAACTTGATGGTTTTTTTAGTTTGTCGTCCATGTTTGGTGAAAATTAAATTGTGTTAGATTTGTATCGTATTTTGACAGCATCTTGTACCATTGGGAATATTAGTCACACTCATTCTAAATTATAGACACTTTAATGACTTTAAAGTGAATTATCCTATTGAGTTTTATTTTGATCATATTGAATTCCATAACATAATACATGTGATCGAAATAAAGCACAAGCTGGTTACAAATCACAAAAAAGTCATTAAGTGTCTTATCTAGCACCAGTATACTCGATAAATGACCAGTCGAAATTATGATTGAAAATGACTTCTTATTATTTCTAAGTCATAGAAATGGTCAACGTATAACTTTTTATAACTTCATGTCATACAGAAAACCAATATATGATTTCTTATGCTTTAGTGGTCAACAGACCGACCAATATATGATACCCTATGGCTAAGTAACCAGCATAATGATCACAATAAGACCCACTAACGAGTAGTGGTCAACACAATGACCAATATTAAATGTGCATGTCACTAAATGACTAATGTAGGACCGATATGAGACGAAACAAAAAAATTAATATGACTTCAGGTTTGCTGGGGGGATTCTAAAATGATTTTTTGATAAAGTTCTGGAATATGGCCAACTGGGATGGAACTTGGCCATTTCTTAACCGATTTTAGTGAAATTTGGTAATCGCGATGGAAATGGGATACTAAAGTGATTTTTGGATAAAGTTATGGAATATGGCCAACTAGAATGGAACTTGGCTATTGCTGAACCGATTTTAGCTAAATTTGGTATGGGCGATGGAAATGGGATTCTAAAATGAATTTTAGCTAAAGTTCTGGAATATGGCGAATTAGGTAGGATCTTGGCCATTTTTTATAAGATTTTGATGAAATTCAGCATGTGTAATAAAAATTGGAGTTTAAAATTATGTTTAGATGAAATTCTGAAATAAGCCGCATTAGGATGGAAATTGGCCATTTTTTATCCGATTTTAAACAAATTCAGCATGTACTATAGAAACAAAACTCTAAAATTATTTTTGGTTAAATTTATATGGTTAATTTGGAAGGCGCTTGCCTATTCCTTAAACGAATAAAAGAAATTCGACATGTGCTTTAAAAGTGAAAAACTAAAATGGTTATTCCATGTATTTAATGATTTATTTTATCAATAATTTAAGAATCTCATTTTCATCGTGAATGCTGAAATTCATAAAAATAGGATACAAAATTTCCAAGTTCCATAACAAATGGCCAAATTCTGGAACTTTATCCAAAAATCAGTTTAGAATCCCATTTCTAAGGCACGTGCTGAATTTCATCAAAATCGGATTAGAAATGGCCAAGTTCCTACCTAGTTGGCCATTTTCCAGAACTTCATTCACGAATCATTTTAGAATCCCATTTTCATCGTACATGCCGAATTTCATCAAAATCAGATGAGAAATGGCTAAGTTCCATCCTAGTTGGCCATATTCCAGGCGTTGAAAATATAATTATAAAAAATTTGATGGAATTTAAAAAAACAATTTCTTTCTTCAGTAAGGCATAATCCTACATTGCAAGTTTTGCAATGCCATCTTGACTGATGAGGTTTGGCTTTCGTGCTACAATTGGCACATCTCACTTTAGTGCCATGTTCAGGTAGATGCGCCGCCCTGTCTGTTATTTTTTCTAATGGAACATACAATTTAAATCTATTGACTGGCTTGTCATTGCTAATCCTTCTTCTCTTTTGTGGTACTGTAGGTTCTGCTCCTAACAACCCATCTATGACAGCTAATCTAAATTGTTTCAATGACAATCCTGCACCGTCGGTTCTGGTTTTATATAAAATGAACGAATTTACCGCTGTCAAATCTAAAAAATTAAAAATATTCGATGCCACCATTTTTTCGATTTCCTATCTAGTTCGTAAAACGATTTTAGCATATCAGAAAAGTCTACGTAACCCATGTGTTTATTGTAATCCTTTACAAGCTTTAGGCATTTCACATCTGTCTTGCTTCCATCCTTTTGTTTTCGCTGAACAGTTTCCTCGTCTGCCGGGCTGTGAAAATTTCTCAAAAACAATATAGGTTTTTTATCCATCCACTTTACTGTCAATATACCGTCTTTGCTTAACCTCCAGTCATATTCGCCTCTCTGACTTTTTTTATCAACCTTAAAATCAATTGGAATATCTTTTCGGCCTTGCTGTGCAGTTCCGTATGCATATATTCCTTCACCTAACAAATCGCGTTATAATTGAAGCGAGTTAAAATAGTTATCGAAGTATATTTCATGGTACTTCCCAACTAAATCACGAGTTAAATCTTTTATAACTCTTGCTTCTAAATTTTTTTCTTTGATGTCTTTTGTTTTTCCTGTGTAAATCTGGAACTGTGACACAAATCCGTTCTCATCCGCTCGCACCCAAACTTTGTAACCTCGTTTGATAGGTTTCATGGGCATATATTGTCGTATTCTACTCCTTCCTTTGAATTTAATCATTGACTCGTCGATTGATTGGCATTTAGTTGGTTGGTAAAATGTTTTATAGGTTCTAGATAATTCGTCCAAGAAGGGTCTTAGTTTATACAATTTGTCATACGCAGATTCTCCCTTTTTAGGTTGACGTAAAGTATCGTTTATATGGAGATGGCTGAGGAACCATCCGAAACGATCACATGCCATAATAGAAGATATGAAATGATCTCTAATTGACATTCTTGAAGACCAAGAATCCCGGTAGCTTGGTAATTTTTTTGTGCCCATAAGTAAATTTATGGCTAAAAAAGACTTTAATTCATCTACTGTAGTTGGCAATGTAATGGTGCCATGCTTCTGCATTGCGTATAAGTTAGTTTAAAATACTATTTTTTCAAATAAACTTTGAGGGAATAACAGAAGAAACATATCCACCGGATACTCTAAGTTATTATATAATTCTAAATTGTCTGGAATATTTAATCCAACTTGTTGTTCGAAAGGATGTTTAACAGTTCTGTATTTAGTATCTTTTGTCCATTCGATCTTTTTATGTAAAAATATTGATAACGGAAGATCATCATCACTATCCCATTCCCAATCACTATTGTTGTCTGCGTCCAAATTGGTATTCATCTCCAACTCGTCATCACTCAACGAGAACGAGGTTTCTGATTCATCTGACGGGATTTCCTCTAAAAGACAATAAGCGTCTTCACTAGTAAAACATTCCCGATTAACTGTTTTATTCATTTTTGATCTAAGATACAAAAAAACGAATACTCGTATATAACAACGATAAATAATCGACAAAACACGAAACACATATTGAACACAATGTAACACATGAAACACACGAGACACAGCTTGGTGGTAACATTATGGAACCACCAAGCAAAAACGTAAAAAAATCACAAAACTAAAGATTTATTGAATAATCTACATCAAAAATAGAATAATTAACAACATACTAAATAATATAATATATTACTTACCCAAGAATAGAACAATTATAAAACTTTTGAATAATTATTAAAATCGGTAGTTCTAAACACGTCAAATGCAAAAAACTAACTGCATCAAAATCAGGAATGATGAGAGAATACACACAAAAAATTTACCGGTTTAAAATTGTTTCATTCTTTACTCATTTCGTTTACTGTTTACAGTTTAGAACAATTGCGTCGCTGAGAAAAAAATAATTTATTGGTGGTTCCATGTTGGGACCACTGAGCTTGAACGGGTTAACAAAAACTAACGCAAAATGTGAAAAAAGTCGTTTTTTTATTTTGATGATCACTTGTTCCTTTAATTGTTTTGTAAAACTTTGATCAATCTATCCGGAAAAACGGTTGGATGAATCAATTTGAAAATAATACAGGGCTATTAGGAGTACATTAAACTGTAAAATGACCTGGCAACATTAGTCTTTTCATCAATATTTGTAAAGTAACGGTAGATTTACTAAGCCAACCTAAAAAGTCGTTTTTTTGTACTTTTCCAAATCAGTTATGAGGGTGAAAAAAAAATTTGTTCTCCACTAATCATTAAAGGGTCTTATAGCAAATTTACTCAAGTTTTTAAGGCTGCCCTAAAGTTTACTGTGCAATCATTGGTTTCTGAGATATCGATAATCAAAGGCAAAAGGATCATTTTTGATTCAAAGTTAGATATTTCAGCAAAAAATTGACATAGAGAGACCAAAATGAAATTAAATTTACGCCTAATTAACAGGCTAACCGACCTATGCATTGGTTTAACTTAAAAAAAATTTCCCGCGCCCATGGATCTTTAGAAAAAAAAATATTGAATTTTTTTATTTCGCGCTCTTTCTTATGATTGCGTGATAACGGTATCTCACAAAAATTTTCCGCTCAAAAGTCTCAAAACTAGAGATTTGAAGCTTTAAAATGCTTTTCTTTTCATCTCTGTACGACCGTATTTTACAAAGATACAGCTCTTCAAAAAACACTAAAAAAATTGAAAAAAATTAGTGTTCCTTTAATTTTTTGGAGTAGTGTATAATTGCCCTCACATCCACTCAGAATGCCACCCCAATCACCGGACATGAATCCGATAGAAGATCTATAGAACGAATTAGAGCGCCAGATTCGGATTCACAACATTAGCAGCAAATCTGAGTTTATAAATGCCTTGCAAACCGAATGAAGCAAAATAAGACCTGTAGTTACCGTTAAATCGGTTATAGACATCACCAAATGGATTTAAGAGGATATCAAATAAAAAAACTTACTACTGATTCCTACGATAATCTCACAGATTTCATTTTATTGTTTTGTAATACTGTACCGTATGTTGATTTATGCAACAAAGAATTTGACCAAACTTTTCTTTTTTGGTTTTTATTTTAAAAACTAGTTGTAATCATTAAATAAAACTGATTTTTATTTGAAGGTCAAAATAGACTGAAATTAAAAAAAAACTAAGAAAATTGTTTTTTATTTGGATTTATGAGAAAACCATTTATTTATAAATTCAATTAAAGAGTATGTAGACCTCTGCACGCAAATCTATATAACCAAATAGGTTAAATTTAGCAGTAGTAGTGCAACACAAAAAAAATGTTATATACGATTGCACAATATACATACATATAAATATATAATATGTGTATGCATTCCTGTGCCCAAAAGATAAAACAGCTTAAGTCGACTTAAGCTGTTGCACCTTTTTTAATATTCAACGTTTTCTACTCTCCTTATCGATTATCGTTATCAGAATTTATCTATTTCATTCCAATAATCAAATCTTGTCTCTATCAGCTCGCCGTGTTGTCGCCTTGAACTATTCTTCACAATCTTGCTCTTCCTGTGTGATGTTATCGATTTGAGGAAGCTAGTCGATTGCCCAAAATTGCTAAGCGTAGCATTAATTTCACAACGATTGTGAATGACTGCTTAGTTTCTGTTGGATCAGTTTCGTGTCTACTTATTTTCTTGATGTCATCCTGAAGCAATTCGAAGACGATATCTGCACCAAGTAATATTTCGATTGATCCGGGCTTGTGGAAATCTGGGTCAGCTAAAATGATTTTAGATAATGTCGTCATGCAGCTGATGCCAAATTCAAAGGCGAATAATGACGAAGTAATCGTTTCGTAATATCTCTACCATTTAAAAATTCAACATTCAAATTGGGATTTTCAAAAAATCAAGCTTTAAACGATTTCAGTTCTTAGAACAGAAACTTGAACGTAACCCAAAATTGAAATCTCAATACATGCAATTCATAAATTAATATTTGATAAGTTCTGACCAAATGAACTGGTAACAAAGCGAACTGTATTATCCAACATGAGTGTAAAATGTACGATCCCATCGGATTTATATCGCCAATTCTAATGATCCCTAAATTGTTTGTGTAAAAGCTCTGGTGCCACAAGCTAGGCTGAGATACTCCTTTATCAAAGGATGATCAGATGTTGTTGGAAGGATATTGTTAAGATTTAGACAGTTTAAGTAAAGCGAGGTTAGAGCACCATGCAAGAATCCCTGGTGCAACAGATATGGAACTACACGGATTCGCAGACGCGTCTCAAAGGGCATACGGTGCATGCATTCATATTTGGTTAGTTACCAAAACAGGCGAAAGTCATAGTGGAGTGATTCACAAATCGTTTTAGCGTAGCTGAAGTTAGAAGCCAGTACGCTTAAAATTTTTGTTGTAAACAGAGTGCAACAAATTTAAGAGCTCACGAATAAGCATTCTTGAAGGCATATTTCAACCAGTTTAAATCCAGCGGATTTAATTTCCAGTATGATGCCAACATAAATTCAATCAAATGATTTGTGGTGGCATGGACCTTCTTTTCTAAATAAGCCAATGTCAGAATGGCCTACTAGCAGCCGAAACAACGTTCCGGAGTGTAAGATTCCAGAAGTAAAAACGAAAAGCTTAGTTCTCACCAATGAACAATGTGATTGTAAGAAGTTTGATCTGTTCGAAAGATAAAATAATTTTAATCGACTTTTCGACGAATCGGTTGACTTGATATTGCCAGAGCGCTACTTAAGGCGGTGCAAGCTAATGAAAATTAAGTTGTTTGAAAGCCCAGAGGAAACTAGCGTCATCTAGCAGGATTCGCTGATTGAACCCGTTTCTGGACGAATCTGGATTAATTAGGCTTGGCAGAAGGCTTATTCATTTTGATTTAGATTACGACAGCAAACACCAATTTTTATTGCCTCACCATTACCAATTCGTAGAGTTGTTGTTTATGTATGACCGCACAATCGAAATCTACATGCCGGGCCACAACTCCTCTCAATCAGAAGAAAATGTTGGCCATTAAACGGAAAATCCATTACAAAGAGAATCGTATGTCATTGCATAACATGTTTTAGATTCAAATCGAGAATCACCAAACAAATAATGGATAATTTACTACGTAATAGAGTAGTACAATGTCACCCCTTCCCAGTTACAGGTGTAGATTTTTGTGGGCCGTTTATTGTCAAGTGCAAACATCAACGCAAGGCTAGGTATATGTTGAGTCACTTTGAGCTCGTGGCAGATCAGACATGAAGATGCATTTCTTTCATATTTGAAAATATTTATAACAAGACCGGGTAAGTGTTAAGTCATTTGGTCTGACAACGCTAAGAATTTCATAGGAGCCCGAAACTAGTTTAATAAAATGTATCAACTTTTTAGCAATTCCAGTAATTTCGAACAAATTAATCTTGGAATAAATGCAATGGAAGTTTATCCCAAGAATATTCTCGAATTTCGGAGGATTATGGGAACCTTCGATCAAGTAAATTAAAAATCATTTTAAAAGGGTCGCTTCCAACATAAACTTATCTTACGAGAAACTTTTGACCATCATAGTTCAAATAAAGGGTATATTAAATTCCCGGACATAAAAGCAAAAAAATTGAGTGGGAAATTGCAAAGTTTACTCGCGTATATGAGTTAACTTTTTGTTCAAAATATGTCAGCTGGAAGTTGTTGCTTCTTTTATTTTATTAGTTCCTGGATATAAAAGTGGCGTAACTTGCTTTCGTGTATTAATTTTTTGTGTACTATAGCAGGCACATACATTCATAATTCGAATTAAAAAGAAAAATCTAACACAAGGAGAATTTACTTCTCTACATCAACGATTAACAATATTTACAAACGAAGAAATATTTTGAAGAATACCTATAAGTACAAACGAGTACATGCATTTTAAAACGTGATCAATGTTAGTTTTACACGGTCATAAAAAGGCACAGTACATCTTAACACTATTACTAAAGTTTATATCTTATAAAATAATATAAACAAGTATATGTTACCTGAGTATATGTTACATATCTGACAGTTCATTGTCTGTTAGTTTGTTTTTAACAACCTTCGGTGATAATTGATTTTAATATTTCTTAAGCGGAACACTTTATATTGGTCAAGAGATGTAGGTATGCAGTTAAGTACAAGCGTTCAATGACATTCTGAATGGTTAATTATAAAATCTAATTTATAACGAGACATATAGGAACAAATTTATTTATAACACTTTATTCTACAAATTATTTCTTTTTCTCAATAAAAGTTCTTATTAGCATGTTACACGGCATCTCGTAAACCACCATCATTACATATGATGCAGAGAAACAGAGAGCAATAAACCCAACCGATTCAACGATCTATAAATAATAAGCATGAAATCAAATTTTGTCTAAATGACTGCAGCAAAACTTACATAAAGCCAAATATTATAGTGATAAGCCGTTTCCGACAGCATAAATACCGTTGTAATAACAATTGGATTAATTATGTAACACGCAAATGACATACGACTAAATGGTATCCAAATTTTCGATGCAAAGATTTTTGTTAGAAAACCGCCATTGTTAGAGGCACAGGCAATTAAAACCCAACAGGTTCCAACACTCCATAAAATTCGTCCAAATCCGGAATATAAAATGGCCATTATTGGATTGTACTCTTTGTAAAGGTGAAGGAATATTGTACCGAAAAAAATTATTTCGGCTATAATCCAGCCCATTGCGATGTAAAACTATAAATAAAAATAATAAATCAAAAGTAGGTGCAGTAATAATTTCAGTAGGTAACATTACCTTTGACAAACGCAATTGACCTTTCTCTTTACTAAAATACCAACCACCAATAACAGCAACGAAATATGCCGCAAGTCGGTTCCATGTCGGTGTGTACATCACATCTACGGTACTAATGCAATTATCTATTCTAAATTGAAGAACAAATATTACGAAAAATCAATAAACATAAATGAATTAACCTTACGCAAATGAAAACTTTACTTTTACGGCAAAGTACATACTAACCGCCATACTGACAAGTGATATCCCAAATCCAAGACTTATACCCAATTTTTGGTTCCTTTAAGTAAAATTAGATAAAAATAGTAGTTTATTATTTATATATACGTAAGGACGTTTAAACACACCTTGTAAATACAACCAACACAATGAAAGCTAGAACATAACTTTGAAAATCATTTGCCATATACCAAGCCCAAATCAAACAAGAATCCTTTACCGGAAATAAATTATTTATGTACAACAAATTAGGCCAAAATCGTTCATGACAATTTTTTTCATAATCTTCGAGCATCTCGAACGGTGTTGTATCACCCAAATAAACTGTTATCGTGTATGTCAGTAGAATAACAACAATATGTGGTGGCGTTAATTTTAGGTACCGAAAAATAATAGCTCTTGTTATAAGCGCCACATCATTTTCTTTTTTCATCTTTTCAAGCCGTTGAAAATGCAAAAATGAGAGTAAAAATGCGCTAAGCACAATAAATGTATCAACACCGAGAAAATTGGTTATGAGAGGTTGATAATACCAGATATCACCAAATTTCATGCTAATCTCGAAATTATCAACAGACTTTGCCGAAAAATATATAACGTGTCCCACAATCAGCCAAAACATGCCAAGAGCTCGTATCCCGTGCACAATATCGATAGAATCATCACCAATTTTGAGATTAAAAATCGTTTTTGTATTTTGAATTAGTGAAAAACTGGAGAACCAACGTTCCACTATCCCAGCTTTTACTGGTTTATCATCATCCGTCTTTTTCAACATTTTCAGTCGATTTTGTTGCACATTGTGAATGTATATTGTGCCTATGATAATATTGATCACACTAAAAATTGTAATCCATCTGAAAAATTAAACAAATATTATTGTTTGGTTCTGATTTGACATAAAAATCCATAACACACTTACGTCAACATTTTAACAAATTTATCATTCCAAAAGTCTGGCCGCAATTGTAATGTTTTAGTCCGCAGAACCGTTATATTATTTCCTATCAATTCACGACCAATGTACTCATATTTATAAAAATAATGTTGTGCCAATATCATGGTGTCCGCGTCTCGGCACGATTGAGGAAAACACAATCCTAAATGTAAGATTTTCTATAAAAAAACAAAAAAAATTTGAATCCAAAAATTATTTAGGTACGGCACGAACTCATTAGTATTCACCCGATCGTAAATAACGAAATCCATTTGTAATTGTGATGTGTGTCGAATATAAACCATACGGTATTTAACGGGGAATGGGCTTCGTTCGGTTATTAAGTTTGTTGGATTAAGCGGATTTAAATGTCGCGTTTGCGTTATATGGATAGGTTTGTTTACTAAGGTACAGCCACTCTGGTCACCCAATAAATAGTTATTGCCCCAGATAAATCCGGAACCAAATTTACCCGATGCATCGAGTACTAAAATAAAAAACAAAAAAAATCACAAAATAATAAAAGAAAGAGCTTTTAACTGACGCCTGAATGAACCAATCGGAAATTATATAAAGTATTGTAACGCCTGAATGTTAACTTGTTTACGAATTAAGTTTTTAATTCCGCTGAATTAGCAAATTATAAATTTAAAAACTAACAACTACAATAAATAAAAACTGTCGTTATGTATTGTAACAAACGAATTATTTGCAAGAATCATCTTCTTAAGGTTAGTTAACTTTAAGACGCTTTATAACCTTAAAGTTTCTTCTGCATTAAATGAGGTCAAGCTTCTCGGTGCACATACAAAATTTTGTACGCTTTAACCAAAATGTACCGATTAATAAAATGCTAATACATTCCTCATTACCGGTGTATTATCGAAAAGTGTAAGTTTACTGAAAAAGTGTACGTAATTAGACAATCATAAAGTGCAAGCGTAATTAGACAATCATAAAGTGCATAACGTAGTAAAATCGGAACATTAAAGTGAAATACAGTGCAGTGCTGTGCTTTGTAAAGCTCTGTAATTCGAGAACATTCGATTCCATCCGCGTAGCATGTGTAATTCATATATACACGCATGCATCGTTTCTAACAAACAGCGTATTATTCGAAACCATTGCAACCGCCTTACTTACTGGTTATTTATTTGCATTTTATTGTAAAATTTAATGTTCGAAAACAAAAGTAAGATATGTCAGAGAATGAAACAGACTCGAGGAAGGAGGATCACAATGAAACTGCCAATTCTGAAAATGATAACGGTGCGAATGCGAATCACGTAAAGACAATTTCATCTAGAGTACCGATTCCAGTCGTCGCTTCGTTAGATGCACATATAGTCAACCAAGTTCATGACGCAGTTAGTAAACCGAGAGAATTTAAAAAAAGCGGTACTCACAGCATGACTCTTCAGAACAACGATTCCAAAAGCTTGTGTTCGGAATCCAGTTAGGGGATCATCATCCAAGCCATCTTTTAAATGATCTTCATCACGGGAGTGACATAACGGATGAAAAATTGCTAAAAAATGTTTGGTTAAGTCGTTTACCGGTACAAGCGAAAACAATAGTGAGTGATTGCAAGGGTGATTTAACAGACCTGGCATCAGTGGCAGATGCAGTCATGGACTCCATGAATTTATCAGTAAATCTGGTAAACCAAGCATCATTTAGTCTACCATCTCAAGAAATACAGAGTAAACCTCCGTTCGACCAGTGCCAAATTCAATGTAAATTAGAACAGTTAACCCGTTAAGTGCAACAGCTTTCTGTTTCGCATTCTTTGCCATACCGAAATCGTTCAAAATTAAAATCACAGGACCGCAATCAATTTTATAAGCGAGACAGAACCCCCTCAAATCAACCAACTACATGCTGGTAACATCAGGAATTTGGGATGTCAGTTAAAAAATGCGTTAAACCATGTAATTTTGGTTGAAATCATTAGGTATTAACAACAGTGACGATATAATTCAATCAGCATCACCAACACAATTGCGGGGCATAGTTAATGTCAATCAACTTTGCGTTCACAACAATGCGAGCAAAATTAATTGTTTGATTGACACCAGGGCAGATATTTCGGTTATAAAATATATGCTACGTGTATTTATGAAATTACGTATTACAGAAATATCAAAATTACAATATGTAGTCACGTAAATTAGGGCTTGCTGATCATATTATTGATATAATAGGCATTTTCGGAAATAGACCAAAGTAACTTCATATACCAAGTTTCCATCGTTAATAGTATAATATCAAAATAGTATATTAATATTATACTTTCATTCCTTATCGGGTTTCCATCATTTGGTGTGAAGTTAAAAGCGTTTTAAATTTTTGTGTTTGAACTTGGATGCAATTCATTATTTTGTTGGCGAAAAATGATCAAAACCTATATATTTTACTCATATTTATAATTACTTGAAGAAATCTTAAACACACACTACGACCTCAGCCTAAAAAAATTAATTTGAATAAGAATTGTAACGACCCTTGGTGTGGATCGTTCCGGGGAAGGCGCTCATGACGCTTAATAAGAAACACCGAGCAGTAATACACTGTATAGTACGGAGTAGGGGCTAACCAAACCGAGTGTGCTTGTAAATAGAAAAGAAGA
Organism: Tipula helvola; assembly: GCA_963556165.1. Lineage (NCBI taxonomy): Eukaryota > Metazoa > Arthropoda > Insecta > Diptera > Tipulidae > Tipula > Tipula helvola. The sequence continues at coordinate 190,302,099 of OY744483.1, read as the reverse complement.
AAAATGAGGAGTAGCCTTGGAACGGTTCACGTCAAGGGTGAAAAAAAGAAAAAAGGGAGTTGTGATTGTGAACCGAATGAAAACGGTTGGTGAACGTGATAATTAGAAAAAAAAAAAAATATAAATATTAAGTTAGTGAGTTTAATGTTAATTTAAAACGGTTCATCGGTAATCAAAGAAAAAAAAAAGGAAATATAAAAAAAAATCTAATACGTGTGCCGATAATAAAGTTGCCCAGCTCTAGAAAAAAAAAACCAGGCGTTAATTTGGTTCCGGAGCTGGTCTAGTGAATAATTCTTCGGCTTTCTTACGATTGAGGTATCGGTCCATAAACTTGAGACCAGTTTAAAACGTTTAATCAGTAAGAACATTGGGTTAGTGATTTGTACTCATACCACTGATAGTGTGTACGCATTATTAGAAAAAGGAATACCGATCACATTTGGGTTGATACACGGATCAGAGACCCGTATCGCGTCCGTTTGGACCCCGAGTTCGGATCATCTGGGGAAAAATTAGGCCGATCATTGAAGGTCTTGATCCCCAAGCTTCCAGATAGTCCCAGCGACATATTTCAAACCAGGGGATTGCAGGCCGGAGTGCCCCTAGAAAAAAAAAAAAAAAAAAACATTCGTGTCGAAACAAAAGGAAAAAAAAAAACAAAAAGGGAAAAGCAGCTGTATTTGGATTGGTTGGAGGCTATAGAAGAAGTTTGTGGTTTTTGTGGGTTTTTGTTTCAATTTTTTTGTGTTCATTTGTTTTTTTTTTGTTGATTTATATAATTTCATTGATCTTGGGCAGTGTGTGTGCTTAATACCCAGAAAAAAACAAAAGAGGATATACATCCGCAGATATTCGTAAATAAAAATTTATATAATTTATTCGCAGTGATCAACATTTTCGGGATTAAGGTGGAGTGGACTCACAAAGCGCTTTGGGGAGGATCATTCTATCCGTAAGTAAAAAAAAAAATTTTTTTAAATTCAAAATTGTATTCTTATATAAGTTTCTGTATATATATATATGTGAATGTGCCATATCCACTCGATCTCTGGTGTATTGGTAAACACTTGTTCGGTGTAATCAATATTTTAAATTAATTCACGGGATGAATAAATGTTATAGTTATCTTTAATAAATATTGTTAGTAGTTACAACCCATAAAGATTTGTGTCAGATTATTTTGAATTTGGTCGAGATTGGATTTGGGTTCACCCTTCAGCCAGGGTATTGGGTATCGTTTCTCAGATCGTTCGTGGCAAAATTGTTATAAATCCAAAAAAAATTTTTTGTGAAAGTGAAAATTGTGTTTGTTCCGGTCACACATCCGTGTTATTGAAAAGTTCGTAAAATTAATGTGTGTGCATAAGATGTATTAAGATCGTGAAGAGTGGAGGTGCGGTGCTGAACGTGAGTGGGAATTAGCGTCATTCCAGAGCAATCCTGGTTGAAGAGAATGGTGATCCTTTATTGGTAAGGGAAAATTTTTTTTGATTTTTTTTATATTTATTAATATATTTATTAATTCAGTTATTTACTTCCCCCCCCCCCCCCCTAGCGGTCTACTCAAGCATCGGCCAAGTCTGACATTCTTTGTCCCCCACGACCCCTCACTGAAGCCTAGCCGGCTATCACGACCGCGTCAGACCGCTGGCCCATGATCTGTTAACCGACGGGATCATTATCCAGTAATCTCTCCTGTCGGTTGCACTGTTAAAATTACAATTTGCTACCTATTATATTTTTGATAGCTAGTACATAATAAAATATTATAATAAACTATTATACTATCAACTTCGAGTTTCCATCGTCATAGTATAATAGTATAATACTATTATGCTATTATACTACGACGATGGAAACCCGGTAATAGTAAGTTTCAAACTTTAAAGTTATCCATCTATTTACGAACGATCAAAGTAACTTCATGAAACAAACGCATTCAAAATTCTATCTTACTTTTTTGTATGTGAAAGGTAACTTGAGTAAAAACTGTATTTTGTTGAGTAAAATTTAATTCGAATTATTTTGGAATTATTTTTTTTTTAAGAAAATAAGCCACGATTTATTTTCTCGATTTAATTGTTGTATTCTATTTTGGTACTTCTCCTGTTTTTCATTCAAATGGTTACGTATTTTTTTTTGTTCCGAGCTCGAAAATAACTCAAATTTTTAATTCGAATTATTTAACTCCTGTCACGTGCAATTGTTATTGTAAATTTCTCAACAAAATGCACTATTTGTTACCAACATAATAAAAATTAAAACTTACTCTGAAGTTACTTTGGTCTATTTCCGAAAATGCCTAATATTACACAATTTTTGGTCGGAGCACAAAAACGAATATATTGCTCACAAAATGATTATAACGGGCAGAATAAAGCGACGCATAAATACTGTAGTGCCTTGCCTACATGATTTTCGTTCACTTTATTAAAAATAAATATTACCAATTGTCAATATAAAATAAGCCCTCGTATTTGCGTATTTCGTAACTTCGTAAATTTGACGTTCCTTCTGATTGGTTGAAATTGTTTCCCCTAAATAAGCAAGAAACGTCAAAAATAAACACGCTCACAGGCTACTTTTCTTCTGCGTATTGTGACAACTGTGATTATTTGTTATTTTGTTCCATATTATTTATTTTTATTTATTAAAAATCACAAGTAAAAGTAATCACAGTTGTCACAATACGCAGAAGAAAAGTAGCCTGTGAGCGTGTTTATTTTTGACGTTTCTTGCTTATTTAGGGGAAACAATTTCAACCAATCAGAAGAAACGTCAAATTTACGAAGTTACGAAATACGCAAATACGCAAGCTCGTGACGAGGGCTATAGTAAACATAAACAACATTGTCAAATATTGTCTGCGTTTATGTACGGAAATGATTCAAATTTTTCTCTGCGTTTATGTAAGAAAAACTAATTGTTCAATTATATTTACGATAGATGGTGTTACTGATTTAACGTAGCAACATAGAAATTATTAATTGATTTATATTTACAGTAGATGGCATTAATAGTTACACATGCTATATTATCTATTATATTTTATTTGTATTATGTAAGTGTATTGGTGGATTTTGATTTTTTGGTTGAAATATAAAACGAAGAATCGGTCTCTTTTGCTGCTGACCATCGAAGACAACACATCGAACTCAACACTCAACGTTATATTGGGCGTATTAATTATTTAAATAAAATAATTATAATAATAATAAATAAAATCATAAAATTTATACGTGTTTTAAATTGTATTTAAGTGAGAATTTACACATGAACACAACAAAATGGTGACCTCGACGCTGAAAAAATTCAATTCATTAATAATACAAAGTGAATAATTTAGTGTAAATCATACAATAACACGTAAATTAATATACACAAAATTAATATAATTTACTATTTACAAATAATAATATATAAATATTTAAAAGTGGTGCGCTTCAATAAAATATAACGTTTACCAATAAAATATAACGTTTAAACCAGTTACATAATAACGTATGTTGAGTTTCGTTAAAATCGTATAATAAAAAACGACACTACATTACATAATAAAATTGGCTTGGTCAATATACATCTAAAAATTCACGTCGCATTGTCGTAAACCGTGTTTCATCGCCATCTTGACTCAGCACAAAATTAATTAAAAGAAAATTTTGTTGCTGGTGTAGCAGAAATCAATTCCGGATGATTTTCGGTACAATCAAAATTATTATTACATATATAATTTCATCGATAATAACATTCGATTAATTCAAATTAAACCGAGAAGTTCAACTTCGATGGTGGCACATATAAAGTAATGTCACATTTATTCATGTACATAGTACAATACAGATGTACAACAAATTTATCAAAAAACTAAAGCCGTTACCTATTTGGATTCAACACATCACAGCATTAAAGCAGTTAAGAGTGACCGATCAACTTTCCTGATAAATATTTATTTATTGTAAGGTATGTGTAATTTATTTTTGCCATTTAGAAACATTTTTTTGAATTTGTTGCGTAGTTGCGTAATTGTTGCGTAGTTAAAATAGTGACGTCATATACACGAGTATTTTTATTTTTTTTTTCGGGAGTGATTTTTCTTACATATAAAATGTCAGACAACGAAAAAGATAGTACAATTGGTGATACTAAAAATAATATCAACGAAGAAAGTGCTTCTGTTACCGTTGAATTACCATAATTTTGGTCAGAAATGCCAGAACTTTGGTTTGCCCAATTCGACCGATTTATGAGCCGGAAAGGGAAAGCTAAAGTCAATGATGTTATCAAATTTGATAAGGCTATTTCAAAATTGCCATCTGACATAATTCAGATAGTTGCAGATATAATTTATAGTCCGCCGAAAACCAAAGATTGGAAAAACTCTTAGCTCCACATCAGCTGGGTGATCAAACACTTTCTGATTTTTATCGAAAATTGGAAGCATAGACTTGATTAAATCAATTTGGCTTCAACGATTACCAAACAATGTTTCATCCGTTTTGGCTATTCATTTAGACAAAAATACTGGAGACAGCCGATAAAATTTGGGAAATAGGTGGCTCAAATATTTCAACTATGACGAATCATAGTGCGTCTCAATCAAATAATTCTCATTCTAGTAATTCAGCTGGTTCAACAGAAAATTCATTATTGTATTCTATTAATGAACTACAAAAAGCTGTTGCCGAAATTCAAAATGGTATGAGTGAATACCAAGAGTGCCGAAGTCGAATAAAAAATTTAATCACATATAGCTCCAACAAATACTCATTTCTTAATTTCCCAAGCAGTTACATCGAAAAAAAATTTAATCAATCGTTTCTGCCTTAAATGACCTATTCGTCCATTGTTTTATTTCTAAAATCGGATAAACATAACTCGAGTTAAACGGTTGTATAACCCATTGCATGACCCATTTTTTGTATGAAAATTTTCCTTCAGTTTCGTTGCTCTTGATATTACATTCTCTTTGGTAAAAGTAATGCTTCAAATCAAAATTACAATAGTAATCAAAGTCGAGAACAAAGCCAAACAGTGAATTATAGTCGAAATAAGTTCAGGACCAGATCATCATCTCGCCGAAGAACACAATCGTTTTTTATTACAAGAGATAATAAGTTGTACTGTTGGTACCATTTCAACTTCGGTGATAAAGCTGTAAAATGTTCATCAACAAGATGTGAATTTATTACGGATCTAAAAAATAATAAATTGAATAATAATAATTCCGACCAGGGAAACTAATAAAACCCGATATAATGACGACGAATGTTGGGTTCTTTCCGAGTCGTCTCATCATTAATTGTAGGAAAACCAATTTACGATTTTTAATTGACACTGGGGCTGATGTTTCTGTTGTTCCGCATTCCGATTTTGGTATTTTCTCAAAAACCCCTTCTTCATTCTTAACAGCTGCTAATGGTTCTAACATTTCGACATATGGTACAAAATTGTTAAATATAGATTTATGACTACGTCGCGAGTTTGAACATTTGTTTACAATTGCTGATGTTACACGTCCAATAACAGGCGCAGATTTTTTAATCAAATTCGAATTGTCGGTAGACCTTAAAAACCAAAGATTAATAGATAATCGTACGTTACTTCAAGTAACCGCGATTCAAGTAAGAGAAGATGTTCCAACACCGTTAAAATTTAATATAAAAGGCGTTTATGGTTCATTACTGGACGAATTTCCGACACTTACATAAGAACCGAGATATGATATACCAGTTAAGCATAGTGTAAAACATAAAATTGAAACAAGTGGTGCAAACAAGTGGTATTCCATTAGAGTTTAGAAAACAAATTTTTTGTGACTTTCATAATTTATCCCATAGTGGATCGAAGTCAACAAAGAAAATATTACAAACTAAATATTTCTGGCCGCGAATGGCAAGTAACATTAACGAATGGGTTAAGAACTGTATGGGTTGCCAACTTTCGAAAATAACACGCCACACTAAATCAGAATTTCAACAAATTGCTCCAGTAAATGAAAGATTTAAACACATTCATATATAGACTTAGTTTGCCCTTTACCACCTTCGAAAGGTTATACATACATCTTAACAACCGTAGATCGTTTTACTAGATGGCCTGAAGCTATTCCAATATCAGATTTGAAAACAACCACTGTAATTAAAGCATTTATTGATCATTACATTTCTAGATTCGGCGTTCCTTCCGAGATTACAACCGACCAAGGTCGGCAATTTGAAAGTGATTTATTTTCAGAATTCAATAACTTAATGGGAACATTTCGCATACGTACCACTGCGTATCATCCACAATCTAATGGAATGGTGGAGCGATTCCATCGGACGCTGAAAGCGGCTTTGCTCGCACGTCAAAATGCTACAAATTGGGTTGATGAGCTTCCATTTATATTATTAGGAATTCGCACAGCAATCAAGTCTGATCTTGTCTGTTCATCTGCAGAATTGGTTTATGGACAGAATTTACGTATCCCTAAAGAATTAGTTGTCGAAGAGTCTCAGTCAAAAACTGACATAGATCCTCTCTCATTTGTAAATAAATTACGTAATGCTATGTCGAATGTTAAACCGGTCCAACCAAGGTTTAGAATTCAAAAAGATATATTTGTCCCAAATGATTTAGATACTTGTAAATTTCTGTTAGTACGTAAGGATGCAGTAAGAGTGGGTCTCACACCACCATATGAAGGCCCATATGAGGTTATTAAAAGGTTGAGAAAACAAATTGTAATAAATAAAAATGGAAAAAATATATCCGTTTCAATCGATCGTGTTAAGCCATCATTCGTTTCAAACGAATAATTTTTTTTTGTTGAAGGGGAATGATGTAGTGCCTTGCCTACATGATTTTCGTTCACTTTATTAAAAATAAATATTACCAATTGTCAATAAAAAATAGTAAACATAAACAACATTTATATTGTATATGCTGCGAGTCGAGTCGAGTTTAATCCTAGTTTAACTCTCACTATATACGGAGTCGAGTTAAACTCTACTCTAAAAATGCACTATATACGCAGAGTAGAGTAGAGTTAAAAAAACAGCAACAAAATTAATGCAAAGTTCATACACACAATTTTATTTATTTATTTCAGATTATGTTATTGAAGAATGAAAGCAATATACAAAAAATATATTTAAATATCATAAACAATTTTCTTTTTAATTTTTTCAATCAAATTCGATGTTTTATTTTAAATCCCTTGTTTATTAAGATTTTAATTAATTAATTTGCATAAATATTTTTTTTTATCAGGATTTGGAAATTACAATTTTTTAGACAAAATATCGCTGGAAAAATTAAAACAACACATATGGTGATCAACAAAAGGAATAATTAATCTGAAATGATTTTTTGTAAAAATATTGTTTCGTTTATTTTAACTCGGTTTTAATCCTATTTGAACTCTGCATATTTTAACCTCTGCAGGATATACACCAAGAGTTGGTTAGAAAATAACTCGACTCTGTATATAGTGAGAGTTAAACTAGGATTAAACTCGACTCGACTCGCAGCATATACAATATAATTGTCAAATATTGCCTGCGTTTATGTACGGAAATGATTCAAATTTTTCTCTGCGTTTATGTAAGAAAAACTAATTGTTCAATTATATTTACGATAGATGGTGTTACTGATTTAACATAGCAACATAGAAATTATTAATTGATTTATATTTACAGTAGATGGCATTAATAGTTACACATGCTATATTATTTGACCATCGAAGACAACACATCGAACTCAACACTCAACATTATATTGGGCGTATTAATTATTTAAATAAAATATTTATAATAATAATAATTAAAATAATAAATGTTATATTAAAATCATAAAATTTATACGTATTTTAAATTGTATTTAAGTGAGAATTTACACATGAACACAACAATACTTTTACAAACGATTATAAATTTATTGGATGTAAATTTAATTTCATCAATGCAAAAATCTTGCTACTAAAATCAACAATAATTATTTCGGGAACGTCAAAATGATTATAAATGTAGTCGCTGTAATAATTTTGTTACATACAAAATTCTGTCATAATTATTACGGCTGAAATAATTATCACAAACTTCGGACACGTACTTAGAATCCCATTTCCATCGCGCATGCCACATTTCATTAAAATCTGTTAAGGAAGAGCCAAGTTCCACCCTAGTTGTCCATATTCCAGATCTTTGCCTACAAATCAATTAAGAATCCCATTTCCAGCGCGCTTTTCAAATTTCACTAAAATCGGTTAAGAAATGGCCCATAATAATTGGTCATATTTTAGAATCCCCATTTTAAACTCACAGGTCAAATTTCATCACAACCGGTTAAGAAATAGCCAAGTTCCATCCAAATTGGCCATACTCTCGTTAGTTAGTTCTCGTTATTTACACTTTTTTTGTATATCCACATATGAGTTTCTGTACCCTTACACTTCCCGTTAATCTATGTACTACACTTTACATGCACAACTTCACACCGGCTCACGCATTTAAATTAAACAAGCCATTAGAGTGTAAGTCAGATGTCATCAGTCTGGTAACATTATTATGTCGAACCAAAATTGTCTGCCGTTGGCTTCCAAGAAGTATCGAAACGAATCAACTGATTGTCAGAATTACGATTACTTTATCCCAAAACATGGAACGGGTCTGGTTGTGGTGTATCTTGTTCTGAACTGCGTTTTGAAACTATTTTTTAACAAGTTCAATTCGCTTCGAATAGGTCATAAAAAAACAGTTGAGTTCATCAATTGGGAGTTGAGTTATGTAGCCATGGAGGAATTCATTATATTATCTTTATTCGATCCTTCCTCCCTTTGATATGAGTATGATTTTCAAGCAACGTATCGATAAATCACATTTTTCAGCCAATACATTCATATGTTGAGTAACACTCTCATTACTGAGGGGACATTACTGCATAATCGAATCCAGGAAATCCGTTTAAGTTGCTACACAACTTAATATGGAGGTTTGTGTTATGTGACCAAAGTTAAACGCATACAGCAATGAGTTTTCCGTATAACGCAGAATCTCTTAAGGTTATGTTATAGTTAATGTACGGTTTACTTCTTCTTGTTTTGCCAATGGTAAACTCCTTTATCAATTTGATTTTTGATCATTTTGGTTCTTCCATTATTATCCGATATATGTGCTGCAGAATATGAACATGAACCATTCGAGCATTTGTTGTGAACAATTTTTCTGTATGATGCTAAGATTTTCGGTTCTTTCTCCATGAAATTGGTTTCCGAATCAAGTCATTTTTGGTTTGTGAGCGGGACGTTTCAAAATGTGTGTCTAGGAGAGCCCAAGTTGAACAAAAACGCTGACATTAATTGTCCACAAATTTCCTGTTTGCTGAATAATTGAAGGTCTTGGCATCAAAGTTCCTTGGATGTTATTTGTTTTGAGTACTTTCTTCTCATATCGTAATTTTGGATTGATTTTACGCTTTAAATCCAAGTACACTACGGGCAACCTCCTCCATACTTTGAGGTGTGATTTTCGCCACAGTTACTACAGCGTTTTAATGTATGATCGTTTCTCACCTTGTGGCACTGCTTCTTATCGGAAGTTCACCACACATAACACAAACTTCGTGTAAGGTGCGGTAAGCTTTGGTGTGGTCGTATTCTTGGCACTTGACGCACTGAACTGGTCCGATCCTCTTCTTGGGTTAGGTTAAAAATTGATTGAGGTTTCTTTCCGCGGTTTAGGATATCCGTAATAGATTTGAAACGAAACCCTTTTTCACTAACAATGAAGATACTACAGGGGCGTTATATTAGCGAGATAGCACTCAAAAAATACGTGACTCATACTTGTTTGAGTTGTTTAGCAATACAAAACTTAGAAACAATCGATGAGGTATACCCGGGATACCTTGCTTGTAAGAGCAGAGTGTAACCCATTAATTTCGAATGGCTGTTTCTTCACTTCATTTAACTTACCCCTCTGGAGTGAGGTAATATAAAATTTTGAATCGGTTAAGGACTTGATTTTTGCCACAAGTTCATTATTTGATGCCTGTTTTAAGTAAATTAGCGGTGGCTTCTCGTTCTTAACATGAAATACCTGTTACTGAGAGTTACTGTTGTTGCGGTGCTGATGGTTTGGGGTTACTCGTAGTTTGGCTCATCTCTTACACAATTCACTTAATTGTTTTTATTCAATTTAAAGACACACGCACACATAACACTTGAAAGAAAATACCCTTATCGACAGACAAAACGGGCCACCCTAAAAAATGTATATGATGCGGTTAACATACGAACCGTACAAGCTGGAAACTGGCAACAACCAATTTTTGTTGGGAACCATGTGGCATTAAACGAATTTGTAAGCCGTAAAAATAACGTAGGTGGTTTTAAATGATAGAATACCTTCTAATTACTTCATTATTTGTATGACCAATTGTCATTGGTAAAATTTCTAAACGCAAATTCAAGTTAGTTTTCCGCCTAATGCAGCACTTTTACTAATACACAGACAGTATAGGAATTTGAAACACGGTTATCGAAGGGTAAAACGATTACCGGACAACATTTTTGCACATGAATCGTTTAAACACTGAAATTAAGGAATACCAAAGACATGTGGCGATGAAAACTCCCCTTTCGTCATGATCATATGCGCCATCTCACACATCAAGTATCACTATATGGCCAAATTACATCAACTGCGGAAAAAGTTTTTCGACGAATGAAGAGGTCATCATAGCCTATAGCTATGCAGTATAGAGAAGAAAAGGTATCATAAAGTTGGAATACCATTGGGAAAAGTCGATCAAGTTAAAAATGATTGTATTGAAAAATAAATCGAAATTTTCCTGAAAAAATTGTGTTTTCTTTGTGATTTTTCAGATGATACTTAGCATAATGCAGTACAAACGTTCTCTTTACTATACCAAACTGCAACCAATAGCAAATTATCAATTTTGCAAGGTTAAAAATATATGTATATATGTAGATAAGTATGTAAGTCACGCTTGATTGCGCGTCATACTGCGTTAGTATTTATTAGCGCTTTTGAGTAAAGTTCATGCGACACCGAGACTATTGTTTAAACATGTACATAATTAGGCACTCATATACTTATATTTAAATATTGAATATTTTCTACTCACGTTTCATAGCCCAAATTTCTCGTTTATTTATTGAATTCACAACATGTTCCAAATCATTACGACAATTTGCCGAAATTTTCTCATTCGCACTTCCAATTTTGGCTAAATTATATACAATTTCGGTTTGTTGTGCCATAACAACAAAAACATTTAGTACTAAAAATACAATAACGGCACAAAAATTTGATAACATTGTGGTTTTGCCGTTTATTGATGTTTAACATTGCGTTCATGAATCCAAACTGAAAAATTTAAATAGTTTGAATTAAAATCAAACAAATATTGATTTTTTTTTTTTTTTATAATTAAGCAATCAAATTTAAAATGCATGGTTGTTTTGTGGTGTTACTGTGGTCGCTGTAATAATGGTAACAATATTTGATTGTTCTGGTGTATGTGTAATCAGTAATCAATTTTTCACTGAACGATAAGAACTGAAATGCATAATAAAAAATAAATATGTACATCAATACCTCGCTTAAGGGAATATATTGGTTTCCAGAAAATTGTTCGTTTGAATTTCATACAAATTTATGGTCTTGGCTTACTATTTGATAATTTGATTAAGTTAAGACGGCAAGACACTATATCAAGTTATGGCTTTAACTGCACTTAAAAAAATTGGGTCTATCGGACTCTCGGACGATACTTTTCCCGGAAAGCATCCGTTAAAGATCACTAAACCAACCATTTATATTTTACAAACATTTTTTCGATATTTTGGGCAGGCAGAATATGTCTTGGCTTTTCTTAAATTTGGAGACCTCTTCCCCAATACCGCTAAATCACAGACTCACAAATAATATTAGATTATTCAGAACTGACATGTGTTGAGCAGCAATCAAAGTCGCATTCGCCATTTTTCATCTTCAACCTTTCAACAATTAGATCCAGTTTGAAAGTCCTTAAGAATTTAATTTACTCCATCCAGAGAGCATTCAAAATGTTAAAAAAATTATTTTCTGAAAATTTGTGTCGTTTGTTCAGTTCACAATATTATGTGAGCAACGTCAGAATTTGCCGATATAATTCTTTACTCAGCACTTCAGTCTGGACAGTGCATCGCTGTGGACCATTCGAAAATACAAACAAATAAAACACAAGCAATACAAAATCAGAATTAACGTTATCATTTGTTGCAGAATCCCACCTCCTTGTCATATCGCATTCCATTTTATAAATCTCCTAGCTCTCTTAAACCTGTGCTACCCTACGGGCGTGATATTATTTTAAAGCCTCTCATAGTAATTTTCTATTAGAAGTTATATACAACTTTGAATACCAAGAGAATTTATTACTCAGAAATAATACCTTTAAAGGTGTTGACGCATAGTCTTATTTCATCGCATGCGCGCACGTTTAGTATAAGCGCGTTGAATTACTTTTTTTTATAATAATTATCGATCGAATCTATTACTTTTTTTATATTGTAAAACGAATTTTGTTGTGTCATCACAATTTTGTTACTTGCTTTGTTTTTTTTTATTATTTTTGAGTCTCTTTTTTGATTTGGTGAAAATAACAAATGAGCAATCCGGTGGCATAAAACTAATAAAACCAAAAATAAATTGAAGTTTTTGATGTAGTGTTTTGGAAACCACCGTTTTTCATTCACCCACATTTTTTCCTAAGTTTGTAAACTTACATCAGCACAAAAAAGCTTGTGCTCCAACATTTGGTGTCAGAAGTGGGATCGTTTTACATTTATTGGTTTTGTGCTGCTATTGCTCCATTTTTTTTTTGTTTGTTGTTAAAATAACAAAGTGCGTATTTGTTTTGTTGTGTATAGTGATTAATCTACTCCGAAGAGTCGACCTGGTAGTTTATCACATTAACACGGGCGTATCAAAGAATTGTCACATCGTATCGTAGTCATTTAAATAACGGTAAACATCACGTGTTGCTGATAGCGCATTAACCTAGCGGTACATCATCGGTTTCTGCGCATTTACATAGCGGTACACATTGCGGTGAATGCTCTTATATCTCTAAACATTATAAGCGGATTTTCAAGTGGGTATTTATTTGCATCGTAATTACGTAAGTTAAACACTTTTATTATATTTTTGGTGAGATGCCTCAGGCTATAGATCCTCGTCGCTCTAAACAGTTCGTCGAAAATTTCCAAGAAAAATTGGAGCGATATGAGAAGTACGTGGCGGACAGTCTTGCAATGGCAAAAGCCAAACATATTCAACAGCGATTGACTGATTTGGGTGAAGCTTGGATAGTATATAAACGAATGTTACCCACATTGAAATTATCGATACTGAGCTGCTGACTGAGCATGTTCGCACATCAATCGAAAATTCATATTTTTTCATTGTATCCTAGTTTGAGGAAAAATTAGAAGAATTGAAGGAGGCACGACGCAAGGCTCTTGTAGGAGATGAAAAGCCAGATCATGCGAAGGTAATTCCGCCTACGGTTAGTGCAAAGCTTCCCATCGTGGAGCTTCCGATGTTTAGTGGCGATTACTTCTAAGTGGAATAGTTTTATTGGTACATTTGATGCCCTCATTCATGACAATCAATCGATGAGTGACCAGACTAAATTTCAGTATTTGAAATTATCACTGAATGGTGTCGCTGCTAGTGCTATAGCTACAGTGGAATTATCCGATGAGAACTACAAAATCGCCAGAAAAATTCTCAAGGATCGTTTCGACAAACCGAACTTTATTTGTGAGCAGCATATCCATCAGCTATTCGCTTTTAAATCACTCGATCGGCCTGACCCAAATAGATTGGTGGAATTACATGACCACTTTCGATCGCATCTTCGTTCACTCGAAGCTTTGAAGAGACCTGTGAATCACTGGGACGATCTAATGGTGTACACAATGGTTTCAAAATTGGATACGGAAACAAAGGCCAAATGGAATGATGCGCTCCATCGACTCATCTTCCAACGTTAGATGATCTGTGCCATTTCCTCAGTTCTCGTGCTCATCGCTTGGAAAGTCAGCCAAAAACCACTACACACGCATCCAATCAGTCAAAACAATCAAAGTCCGTTTCCCGCTACAATCGCCCGATCACGAACTCACTCACTACAACGAAATCATCGACATATTTCCGTGTACATTGCAAATTAAATGGGCAGATTTCTGCATTTGCCAACTGACCAACGTCATAAATTCGCCATAGAAGCCAAATTATGTTTCAACTGCCTTCGTTCAGATCACGTTGTTGCTGCCTGTCCAGTTACAATCCGCTGCCGATATTGTAGTTCAGCGCACCATTCTCTTCTTCATAAGGCAGCCGATAAAACCAATCCGACACTTTCGAGAACTGAGCCATCGCCAACAGATTCGAAAGCTGGAAGCTCGTTAGATCCTATTAAGTGCAAGCAGATTACAACCACTAGTGCCTTAACAACAGAATCGGCACTTGCGACATCCAAACCCCAAGAGAGCACAGCGTCCTTCGTATATTTGGCTACTGCATAGGTCAAAGTTCTTGATGACTTTGGACATTCTATCGTTGGAAGAGCCCTGCTGGACTCCGGTTCGCAGTTGAATTTCATGACCGAATCATTTTCTACACGCCTAAAAATTAGTAACAGTGTCACTAGAATTGAAGGAATCGTCTCAAACGTAGTTTCATCTTTACACTGCTACAATTAACGATATCAAATCGTGGAAAATTCCGTCAAATATTCAACTTGCCGATCCTGAATTTTTCAAATCACAGAATATTGATTTGCTACTTGGCGCAGAGATTTACCATGATTTACCCTCTGTTGGTCAAATTAAATTGGCTGATCAATTACCTACACTTCAGAACACCGTGTTGGGATGGATAGTTGTTGGAAAAGCCTCGCCACATCCGGCTTCTGAACAATTTTGTCATTTGGCCATCGGTGATCCGATTACTTTAAGCGATCAAATCGAAAGATTCTGGACCATAGAGAATCTCCCACATTCCGTAAGGCCGCTATCCTTCGAAGAAGCTGAGTGTGAAAATCACTTTACAAAGTTCACCACCCGGGACAACGAGGGACGATTTATTGTCAAACTCCCATTTTTGTCGGATCCATCAATACTTGGAGATTCGAAAACTTAAAACGACGGCTTCATAAAACACCAGAATTATTCGCTACTTATTCCAACTTCTTGGACGAATACAAAATGCTAGGACATATGGAAAATGCCGACCTATAGCAGCTGTTACACCACCGAATTTCTATTTTCCGCATCATTGCATTCTAAAGTAGGACAGCTCGTCCACGAAATTGCGTGTAGTGTTCGATGGCTCTGCCAAGTCTTCTAGTGGGAAATCGCTCAACTCAGTTTTGATGGTTGGGTCTGTCGTTCAGACTGACCTGTTTTCAATTTTAATTCGTTTTTGAGCCCATGCTTATGCATTTAGCGCCGACATTGCTAAAATATATCGGCAAGTACGGGTCCACGAGGATGATCAAAGAACCGCTTTCAACTTTTAAATTGAAGACCATCACATATGGTACGGCGTGCGCCCCGTTTCTCGCCACAAGATGCCTCAAGCAATTGGATCTCGATCACAAGGCTACTTTACCTGTGGCTGCCGAAGCAATTGAGAAAGACATTTACGTTGACGACCTACTTACCGGCACCAACTCAATAGTTGCTGCAAAAGAGCTGAAAAATCAAATAATAAATATAAAGCGTTCTGCTGGCTTGGATTTGAGAAAGTGGTGTTCCAACAAATTTGAAGTCATCGAAGACATTCCCACAGAGTTTATTGAGACATCGTTCAAAATCGACGATCATGAATGGGTAAAAACCCTTGGAATTTTATGGCATCCGTCCACTGACAGCTTCAACGTTTTTGTTAATATCAACCCAGATACAACCATTACAAAGCGAACCATATTTTCACAAATCGCTCGGATTTACGATCCACTTGGCCTCTTGGCTCCGGTGGTCACATTAGGAAAGCTGCTAACTCAATAACTTTGGCAACTGAAATTTGACTGAGACCAATCACTTCTCCAGAGCCTGCACACTTATTGGCAGATGTTCCAAAGGAGTCTTAGTTGGCTCAACAAATTCACAATCGATCGCCATCTGTTCAACAGTAATGAACCACGTAGCATCCAAATTCATGGATTTGCCGATGCTAGCGAACGTGCATATGGTGCTGTGCTGTATGTTCGCTGTATAAATGATGATGGTCGTACTTCCGTTAAGCTACTTTGCGCAAATTCTCGTGTCGCGCCGCTCCAGAAAACTACATTACCTTGTCTAGAATTGTGTGCCGCGGTATTACTTGCTCAGCTAGCGCACAAAATACCTCAGAATCTAAATTTCAACGTAGATCAAACATACTATTGGTCGGACTCAACAATTACTCTCCATTGGATTAAGTCGTGCCCATCCAGATGGAAAACGTTCGTTTCGAATCGAGTCACAACCATACAAGAAGTTTCAAAAATAGAAAATTGGCTACACGTACCGACAGAATGCAATCCAGCTGATTTGATTTCGCGAGGCTTGACAGCTGAGAAGTTCATTCAATCAGATTTATGGCTGCACGGACCGGCATTCCTGTTAAAAGAAAATTTGTTCTGACCAAAGCTTCGCGACTAGTTTCCAGTACCTGACGATATGTCAGAATTAAAAAATTCAATCAGTTGTCGCTGTTGCAAGTGATTCACCAGATGTGTTGAACCAAATCAAGTTTCATCATAACTTCAAAAAACTTAGAAGAGTGGTTGCGTGTATGCTGCGCTTCAAACTTAAACCGCAATTCAAATTTAGTGGCCCGGTAAAACTAGAAGAACTAGATCGAGCCCTCAACACTATTATCCGAGTCGTGCAGAAACAATGTTTTCCAACAATGCTTCGCTCGTTATCATTATTTCTAGACGAAAACCACATAACCGCGTTGGTGGCCGCCTTCAACATACCACTTTGCCCTACACCTCAAAACATCCCATTCTCTTGCCCAATAATCATAATTTTACATTAATTTTATTAAATTTCTATCATAGGAAACTGCTACATGCTGGTCCACGAGCTCTATTGGCCGCCGTTCGACAATATTATTGGCATTTGTACGGCACAACAGTATGTAAGATGATCTACCTAGAATGCAAAGTGTGTTTTCGGGCTCGGCCGATTCCAATGATGCAACAGATGAGACACCTACCATCGGAACGAGTAACGCCGCACCACCGTTTTATTTAGTCGGTATAGACTTCGACGGCCCATTTTTCATCCATTACCGTATCCGAGGCAAACCACCAACGAAGACATATCTATGTCTGTTTATTTGTTTTGTCACAAAGGCAGTCCACCTCAAGTTGACCTCCGACCTCAACTCAAATGCATTTCTGGGGTGTTTCAAGCGCTTTGTGGCCACCCGAGGACTTTGTAAATATGTTTTCTCCGACAACGGCACCAATTTTATCGGTGCTAATTCCGAGTTACGTGAGCTTTATGCACTGCTGTCTTCAACCCAATTAAAAAATGAGCTGCAATCCATATGCGATGAGGATCATATTGAATGGAAATTTACGCCACCGGCCACTCCCAATTTGGGCGGCTTACATGAAGCTGGAGTGAAACTTGCCAAATTTCATCTGTACCGTACGATGGGTCTAGCGAAGTTTACATACGAACAACTGCTGACGTTAGTCAAACAAGTTGAAGCATTCACGGCCGCTCGGCCCATTACCAACAGCCCTGATGATTTTGATTGTCTTACGCCGGGGCACTTCTTGATCGGACGACCCCTCAACACTTTACCGATGTCTGATGTAACTAACCGGCCGCCGCTTGAAACCTGGAAGCAGATTGACGTTCAACACCGCATATTTTGGAATCGTTGGTCACAAGAATATCTGCGAGCCACAAATGGGCCAAGCTAACACGCAATCTCACTATTGGTGATTTGGTTGTCCTCATCGATGATAATCAACCTCCACTTAAATGGAAATTAGGACGGGTTGTTGAAATATATACTGGGGAAGACGGGCTGGTTCGAGAGGCTAACGTGAAAACCATGCACGGTACCTACAAACGCGGGATCTCAAAAATGTGTCTGCTGCCTCAAGATAATATTGAAACAGTTGGGATGTTTCAAGGCGGGGAGAATGTTGACGCATAGTCTTATTTCATCGCATGCGCGCACGTTTAGTATAAGCGCGTTAAATTACTTTTTTTTATAATAAGTATCGATCGAATCTATTACTTTTTTTATATTGTAAAACGAATTTTGTTGTGGCATCACAATTTTGTTACTTGTTTTGTTTTTTTTTATTATTTTTGAGTCTCTTTTTTGATTTGGTAAAAATAACAAATGAGCAATCCTGTGGCATAAAACTAATAAAACCAAAAATAAATTGAAGTTTTTGATGTAGTGTTTTGGAAACTACCGTTTTTCATTCACCCACATTTTTTCCTAAGTTTGTAAACTTACATCAGCACAAAAAAGCTTGTGCTCCAACAAAAGGCGATTTTATTCACAAATTCACATTATAATGTATCAATCAACATGTCGTTGATATTTCAATCATTAAAATGTCATAAAATATCAATAAAACGTCACATAAATATCAATGTCAGAAATGTCAGTGCCACAGAAACGGGAATATCTATCTTTAAAAGGTCACTAGATATAATTATTTTTAAATGTTGACGATATTTGCGCCTCAAAATCTGACTACTCGATTGATTTTACCATGAGTTTTTCAATTTTTTTTTTTTGTATTTTATTTGCTTTTGCGACTGAGTAGTAAAAAAATTATAGAAAAGTTACCACCGAATTTTTGACGATGCAAATAAAATCAAGTAAGTCAAGACAATTAATACTACTCAGTCGCAAAAGCAAATAAAATTCAAAAAAAAAATTGAAAAATTGAATCTTGAACAAGATTACTGTGTATGAGTAATGGTATATTTTAAAGCGTAAATGGCAGGTTTAGGTGATTAACTTAACAGAACTGTTCTTTGCTCATGATCACTTAATGTCATTAAGGTTCGTCCAGCAAATTCAAAATAGAATAACTTATTGACTTTTTAAAGCAAAAATGTAACTTTCTTTAAATACTGTTCAGTCACGTGAACATACCAACTCACCATGCTGCACAAGCATGGCCTCAGTCGTATAAATACAAGTCATTCTTGTTATTATTATTGTTTTAATGTGCAATTTTTTTATTATTATTTTCTTTTTTTTTTGTAATTCTTTTATTAAGTATTTCTTGTGAAGTCGCTTGCTTTACGACTCTTCTCATTAGTTATAGTAACAGCCATGTTTTTCTAACTATGAATAATTTAATGTTGGGTGTTCATTTTCAGTTTATTATCCGAAGTCTGATATTTCTAAGGTACTATGTGACGACGATGTATAAAGATGGTTAGTCTAGATGTCACGAACTTGGACTTGATTGGGCAGGCAGCAGAAAGAAGTGACAATTTTTATTCAAATATCGTGATGAAGGTTTTTTTAAAAAGTAAAACTGGATTGAAGTTGTGCCATGTAAACATACATAGTTTGGTTCCTAATTTTGGTGAGTTATTGGCGTGTTTAGATGGTGTGGATATGGATATAATTTGTATTAGTGAGACCTGGCTACATCAAGGTATCCCTGATTCTTTTGTATAAGGGGCGGTGGAATCTGTATGTTTGTGAAATCCACGATAACCGCAACTGTGGTGCATAAATTCTACAGCCCTAGGTTAGAAATGTTGCTAGTAGAGTGTAGAGTAAATTCCATTAAAATATTGGTTGGTGTTGTGTACAGTTCACCTAACAAAAATTGCTGTATTGAATTAGAAGAATTATTAAACAATTAAGGCGATGATTCATGTACAAATTTTGTCTGCCAGACATAAATAATAATCGCTCTGATTGGTTAATATTTTTTTGTCTTATACGATAAAAACGAAATTCATACTTAGGCGATACATGTATAAAATATTGTCGTATGGATATTTTTTGACATTTTAATAAAACATAACCTAAAAACTGTTTTTATTTTTGTTCATTTTGAAATTTGAACCATATTGATTTAAAAAGACATAACATCCATTTTAGTGGAAGTGTATTATGTTTAATTCGAAAATTAACAGAAAGCATATATCTAATAGGTACTAATAAATATCAGTCTTTTATATTATTTTGTTCTCATTGCTGTCAAAGTTTCTAAGGTTATGTATTTATCTTATACAAAATTGAGCAATGTTCAATTTTTAATTTGTGTCGTAAGATAAAACAATATGGCCGACCTTCAACCAATCAGAGCGATTATTATTTATGTCTGGCAGACGAAATTTGTACATGAATCATCGCCTTTACTGTGACACTTATTTAGATATTATTATATGTGGTGATTTTAACTATAATTTGCTAATTTTAAATTCCTCCACTAGAAATTTTAAATTGTTATTGAATAGTTTTTGACTGAACGTTATTAACAAAGAACCCAAATATTACTCGAAGGCCACAGCATCTTCCTCTTTGTTAGACTTGGTAATTCTAATTACTAACACAAGTAACATACATTTCGTCAATCAAATTTCGGTTGGGTCGGATCATGATATGTTATTTTGGGTTTATGACCTTCCTGAGAATTCTATGCCTGTTATTACTGAATTCAGAGATTACAGTAAGTGTAATATAGGTAGAACTATGATGGACAATGGACTGGGATCCAATTTATGCGAAAAGTGACATTGATGATAAAATTGAGTATTTTAATCAACAAATTATAAATTGTTTTCAGCGGTGTATTCCTTTGAAAAAACTTTAAATTAAAATCCAGAAGCCATCTTGGATCAATAACGATATCAAAACACGCATAGCCTTACGGGAATATGCCTTAAAGCAGTGGAAAAAATATAAGACGATTTTTTTTCACAACGGATACAAAAGGGCTAAGAATTTGGTTACCAGAATGATTAGCAAGGCGAAAACAAATTATTTAAATGCAGTGTTTCCCCAGAACCTCCCGAGTAAAACATTTTGGGCTAATGTTCAAAACTTAGGGCTGAGTAACAGAAAAGCACCAAATATTATTACTTTATAAGCAGATACTCTAAATAACCATTTTTGTCATAATATGAACACAAATAATAGCGATGATTGTGTATCCTTATCGAAAACCTATTAAATCTAACTCCGTTGGTCTTGACAATGTACCTTTAAGGTTTATTAAAGTAATCTTCCCAGTCATTGCCCCTTATCTCTGAAATATTGTTAACACAATAATCACGTCTTCTAAATTTCCGGCGTGTTGGAAAATTGCTAAAATAATTCCTGTTCCTACAAGCAGTAACCCTAAAGAAGTCACGGATTACCGCCCTATAAACATATTACCGGGTTTATCAAAAGTTTTTGAACGGATATTGCAGAGACAAATTATTTCACATTTTGATCAAAATAAGTTATTACATAAATTTCAATCTGCGTATAGGCCTCACCACAGCACTGAGTCCGCCATGCTGCATGTTGTCGATGGCATTAAAAGGGAAATGGATCTGGGCAAAGTATCTGTGCTTGTTTTACTGGATTTTAGTAAAGCCTTTGACTGCCTAAACCACCATCGCCTAATCAGAAAACTTAAAGCATATTTTAATTCTGATTCAACCTCGTGTCGGTTGATTTTTTCGTACCTTCCTGAAAGATCGCAAGAGGTACACACTTGGTACAAACATTTCCAAACGTCTTAGTATAGGTATTGGGGTGCCACAAGGCTCTGTTCTCGGCCCGGTTCTATTTTCAGTATTTATCAACGATTTACCTAGAGTTATTTCTAAGTCAAAGTATCACTTATACGCTGATGATGTACAGCTGTACTGGAGTGACTATTATGAAAATAGAATCTCTTGTGTTGAAACCTTAAATAAAGATATTAGCTCTGTTCTGAAGTGGTCTAGGGAACATGGTCTATTGTTGAATGAAAGGAAGACTCAGTCCATTATCATTTCTAATAAATTCCTCGAAGTAGCTGCTTTCCCCAATATAGTTGTAAATGGTATAAACATTGAGTATTCTAATACAGTAAGAGACTTAGGTCTTTATATTGATCGGACTTTGTCGTGGGAAATGCATATTAATATGATGCGCACTAAAGTATTTAATATTTTGCGTTTACTGTGGTCGGTAACTAAATTTGGTTCTTTTGAGCTAAAGCGACGACTGGTTCGCTCCTATATTTTACCCCATACTACTTATTGTGGTACTGCATTATTTGGAATGAAAAAGACACAATTCCGGAAAGTTGAACTAATGTTTAACGCTTGTGTAAGATATGTGCTTGGATTACGTAAATATGATCATATATCACCGTTTGTTAAATCAATAGTGGGATGCAGTATTTCTGATTACCTTGATTATCGTGTTTGTTTATTTATTTTCAATGTGCTAAATTTTATAGAGCCAACCTATCTATCGAAGAAAATGGTACAACTTCGATCATCCAGACAGAATAATTTAAGCATACCTAGAAATAAGACAAGGATTTTCAATTCTTCGTTGTTTGTCCGGGGAGTCCATATTTGGAATATGCTGCCATCTGATTTGAAAAATGCTGCGTCGTCGAATAGTTTTAAAATTAAATATTATCGGATGTATAATTTTGTATGCTGAAAAGGATCTTTTGTGAATGGACCTGCATTGGTTTTATTCGAGTTTTAGGATATGGCTGTCTATTTGTAAATTTGTAGTTGTTTTAGTTTATATTGTATAATTTTTCTTCAATTTCTTTTTAATTATTTTGAGGGAGGGGAATACGGGATTGTTTTTGTAATTGTAGCCCAAAATTTGTATCTATACGCTCTAAAAATATATAATTGTAAAAGTTATGATTAACTTAAATATGTTAATTTTGATTAAATAAATAAATAAATAATTTAACTATAGAATAAAAATGTATATTATGCATTTATCCTTTTATGATGAAAAGACATAATTTTGCACTTCTTCTCTCACTAAGTCTATTGAGGTCATCCTGCAGTTTGTCAGCATCACGTCATCAGCAAATACTAGAAAATTTGAGTTTTTTATGATCTTGGTTATTCGATCAATGAAAACAATAAAAATCCATGGTCCAATATGTGATCCTTGAGGAACACCCGATGTCACTTTGATAACGTTACACGACTAAAAGCCACTTATAGCTGTGTGACCCGTGAGTAAATACTGGTTTAGGTAGCTCCTAATTTTTTTGTTTATAGTGATAGCAAATGCGAGTCTCAATGGAAATTGCAATCTTGATATTGTAAATGACATATTTGGATCAGTTGTAGTTATCAGCTTTATTCTTAGTATAAAAACAATATTACCTTTTCCAACACCTGTAATAACTCCTTTATAGATTTTTTAAATAATTCAGTCACCACTGTAACAACCGCTTGTGGTTGTTCTGTTTTAATTAATTCAAATCTGTAATTACTAATGAAAACTCAAGCGACGCTACACGTGTATTACTTGCCTTAAATTCTCTTCCACTATACGTCATCCATTCATTCAAATTGATTTATAATAGAAAATATTTTTTTTACTGTGTACCATTATACCAAAAACATCTATAATTCCAAGACGAACTATACCAAATTTAACCCCTTAACGCATATTATTTTTGAAAAAAAATCTGCAAAAAAATATATTTTTTTTTATTATTGAAAATGTTTATTTGCACCTATTTTAACACAATAGGTACATTTATATAAACAAAAAATAACGATTTTGTTTTATTTTCCTTCTTTTAAATTGAAATTGTTTGCAACAGAAAAGAAAAATAACTAAAGAACAAGATAACGACTTTCCTTTGTTCTTCTTATACCGTTACTACCTCGGTGCATTGCATCATTTGCACGTTATACTGTATAAAATGTTGCGAGAAAATGTGCAATCGACATTATAACGCGGTTAAAGATAATGTCATTCACAAATACATACACGCGTAGAACACTAGTTGTGGGGTGGCGCAGTAAAACTATAAAATTATTTGATATTTTATTTTGCCTAAAGAAAAAACAAAATCTGCGAGAATTGTCTTTTGACTATAGAGAGAATTTTCGAAGGTTTTGGAAAAAACCAAAATCATTGTTGTCCGCCTCGGTGGCATAGTGGTTAGTATGCTTGCTTTAAGCTCCGGAGGTCCCGGGTTCGATCCCCGGCGGGTGATGAAAAAATCACGGCTGGTTAATGTTGGATCAATGAATTAATCACTCATTATCCGTTAAAAAAAAATGATTACGAAACTTCAAATGAAGCGGCCAAATCCCTCTATGGGATGTAGCGCCAGCGAAAAAAAAAAAAAAAAAAAAATCATTGTTGAGTGAGATGCCGGTAATGAAATTACATCCTGCAGTCACTTTTCTCCTTTTTCATATTATCGTTTATGATGAAACATGCAGCCATAAATATGTATCTTATCGATATCATACACCACTGGGAAATTGGTGCCATAAACCATAAAAATCGAAATTGATCAGATAAAAAGCCATAAACTATAGCCGTAAAGTACAATTGATCACATTATTTTAATTACAAAAAACAATCGTAATTTAAACTATTTTTAGTTTAAAATTTAATTGGACGAGTTAACTCGTTCCTATGCATTTCTGCAAGTAACATATGAACGAGTTAACTCGTTCCTATGCGTTAAGTGGTTAAAGGTACAAAGTGACTACTGGTCATGGTGTTGGTTGCGTACATATGCCTTCTGTTTAAATTCATTTTTTCGTTCCCTTCTTTTATCTTTTTTTCTCTCTTTGTGAAAGAAAACAAAAAATATTTTTGTTTGTTTCTTTACCCGGGAACAAAATCGACAAAAGTAAAATATCTCTCCTCATATAAAACACAAAAGATAAGAGAGGAGAAATATTTTATTTTGTTAGATTTCGTTCCGGAGGAAAGGAACAAAACAAAATATTTTTTCTCTTCTTTCGCTAAAAGAGAATAAATAAAGGAACGAAATTTAAATTTAAACACTGGCCTTCACTAAAAAAATTTCCCAACACTAATATAATTTGTTTTGGTTTTAAAAAACAAAAAATACATTAGAAACAACAACAATTTACATGACGGCAACGCCGTATAATAATATCAAATAAAAGAAGACCTATTTATGTGTATGTTTCTTGGAACAACAAAATAAATAACAACACAATCAGCATATTTTGTTGAGAAAAATTTGTAATGTATGGATGAACATTTGAATATTTTTTTTTTCTCTAGAATATAAGTTGAGAATAATTTTTTCGATTTAATTTATAGGTTTTATGTTGTTAATTTTCCTGTTTTTCTGTTAACATAAATAGTATTTTATTTATTCGAGCTTGAATTAAATAATTCAAATTATGTTTTAAATTACTTAATTTTTCTGCCTACCTAGTAGCTAGTGCAATTTCTGTTGTAAATTTTTCAACAAAATACGCTAAATATTTGTTCGTCTTTCGTTAGTCGAGATAAATATTTCGAGATTCGAGATAAATGTTTGATGAAAATGATTCGCTTGGCGTTTACCTAAGCATGTCAGTGTAATAAATAATTAAATTTATTTAGTTTTAATGGAATAATTTAATTAACACGTTAATCGCCATGTCAGTCGTATGTGTCTGACACTAAGAATTTCTCCATGGGCCATGTCAGTCATATATGTCTGACATACGGGATTTAGTACATAAGAAGGCCACGTCGGTAACTGATATCCGACGCAAACGATAAATTTGCTTTATCTTTCAAAAGCTTAGCCTTCTTTGAGCAAAACCTGAAAATTGCTAGGCTTACTACAGAAAAATAAATAAAATAGACTTAGTTATATAATGCTAAATATGTAATAAAATTACCATGGCGCAGAGGAAAACTTTGTTGAAATTATTGTGGCGATTAACGTGTTAATTGTACACCAGAAAACAAGATGTCATATGTTTTTCGTACAGATGTTTTCGATAATGTACTGTACTGTGTTTGTAGTTTGTTTAGGAAATAGATTTATAACCTATCTTTATTACACTCGTAAACCTTAACAATATTTTTGTCAAGAGTGTAAAAATAAAAAGTAAATATGTGTTTGTATGAAAATAAATGTCAAATAATATGAAACGTTGCCGTCGTCATTTAGTTACCAATACAACCTTCAGTGGTCGTTTTCATTCAATAACAAATTATAATTCGTCTTGGAATTATAGATGTTTTTGATTATACACTTCTCCTCGATTATGTCGTGTTCGTTTTTTTTTGAATGTATGGAGCGGCGGTATAGTGTGTTGGTATCCAGCGCTGTCGAAAGTGGAGCTTCGGCTCCAAAATGGAGTAGCCGTTTTTTGTTCCTTCTGGAGCTACAAAATAGGGACGCAAAGTCGGTATATATTGAAATTACAACATTTTTTGATCTTCATAAAATTCCAATAACTAATTGCGTGAGGTTTGTGGCGAACAATGCCAGCGTAATGATAGGTACAAAATGTGGAGTTCAAGCTTTATTAAAATAAATTAATCCTTATTTGTATTCCCTGGAATGTACATGCCATTCCCTCCATATACACCTCAGCAGCAGCGAAAAAACTTCTACAAGAATACGAAAGATTGGTGAGAAACATATGTTTACCTACTTCTTTTTGGCACATAGTTCTAAAAGGCAAAATGAATTTCGTATATTCAGTTTGTAAAATAATTTGAATAGAAGGACTTTCAAATAAATGAACCAGTCCTTCTTTTCGAAGTTAAGAATCGACGTTTTAAATTAAAACTTATAAATAAGAACAAAATAACGTTTTTTTTAAATTGGCCTTGAATAGAGCGACCTGTCTTTTTTTTCGAGGGAAGACAGTAGATGGCTGTCTCTTGAAGGAATTGCCAATCGTATTTTAGAGTAATGGTATAGCCTCTTCAACATTTTTGTTTATTAAATACATTTCAGGCCGATTCCGATTTGGCTTCATAAATTTCTGAAAATTTAAATAACATTAATTTGGCTTATTTGCTTTTTTTATCATACATTCTTAAAATTACAAATAATTTAAGTAAAGAATTCCAAAGTGAGCCTCTAAAAATGTATAGGTTGCTTCCTTCTATTAAAACATATTTATTGACAATCTTACCCAATTTTGATAAATTGGAATTTATCGAAGAATCCAATTATTTAAATGAATTAAATAAAAATTTCCTACCTGAAGAATATGTATTACAAATAAAGAAGCGATGTAAGAAGTTTTATATCAAGTCGTGTACTCAAATTTTGATGTGTGTCGATTTTAAAGATGAAGTACTACCTAGTTCAATTACAAGATTTAAATCCTCAAAAATTGGGTGAAAGTGTAATACCTTTGCTAAACATCTTTCTGCAAATTATTGAAAATTTTGAAGAGACCGAAGAAGAGTTTCGAACTCTACGTTATCAAAAATTAGTGGATAATTCAACCAACTTGGAGTATTTTTGGGCAAGGATATTCGATTTAAAAGACGGGTTAAACAAACCAATGTTTCCGAATTTAAAAATATTTATAGGCGGTTTATAAAGTTTGCCACATAGCAGCGCAACCACCGAAAGACCATTTTCAGAATTAAACAACATAAAAGCTAAAAGCAGAAAGTCGCTAAAAACTTCTACAATGAATTCATTGCCAATTACCAAACAATTAACCAAAAACTGTTCGCTTATTGAATCGAAAGCGTCAAGAAATGTATTATCAATATATAAATTTGCAAACTCCTAAGATTTCGGATCAGATTTTATTGATTTATGTTGTTTAATTCCTCTAGTTTGTAATTAATGAATTGATTTTAGCCTAAATGTGAAACAGAAACAAAAAAGCTGAAACTTAATATTAAAGTTAATTTAATGTGATATTTTACTAATAACTTGGTGTTTTATTAATACATATTTGAGTTTTTACAAAATTAAAATTTATAATTAGTTATACAAATGAATTGTATTTTTTTATATTTATTGTAATTTGTGCGTCTACGAATGTACCGCGACTGTACTGAACGGAAATAATAATTTTTCGTCGTAAAAGAAAGAGTTTTATTTTTAAGACTGTAAACCCGAAGGTAGCATAAAATAAGGAAATAATAAAAACTTGAACTGTTTAATTAATTTTTTTTTTTTATATTTAGAAGCTCTGTTACTTGTGGAGCCGATTGGAGCCGAATAGAAATTTAATTGGAACTGCCTGTTTTTTTTAAACGGCAGCGCTGTGGTATCTTGTTTCATTTGTTTTATTTTTATGCGCGCGTGGGTTTTATATTAAAATGGAATGTTTGAGAAATTTGATTGTTTGGTATGGGTGTGATGTGAATGTGAATCGATTTTGGGTGACGTTGTATGTGTACGTCATCCGAAATCTATCGGTCGGTTTTTTTTTTTATGAATAATTATTTTGGGAGGGGGAATTTTTTTTGATGATACGTCATACGTGTCGCGTTTGATTTTGAAAGCAGTCTAGTTTTGAATTGGTAAAAAATGAGAAGTCTCGTTTTAATTTTGGAGGACGATGAGTTTTTTTTTTTGAATATAAAAAGTACAAGTCAAGTGTGGAAAGTGAAAATTATGCTTTCTTAGTTTATGGTTATTAATAATGATATTTAAAATAATTAATAGCATATAGTTTTGAAAATTTTTTTGTTCTTTTTGTTTTAAGTGCCTAATAGTTAAACATTTCTAATATTGTTTGTAAAAAAAAAAAAGGAAATTAATGGCTTTCAACCATAAAGTAGAACAATAATTTTTGTTTTTTTTTTGTAAAGCCAAGCGGCTTTGAAAATTTTTTTTTGTTGTTAATTGAAAAAAAATTTGGATATATTTTTTTTGGAAAAGTTTATTGAATAATTAAACAAAACTTGTTGAATAATAATAAAAAAAAAATAATAATAAAAATTGAAAATAAATCTTAATTAATGTGTCTGGGGTTTTTTTTTTATAAAACTTGTCTTGATTTGAAGAACTATTGTGTGGGCTGATAAAATTCATCGGTTGAGTTTTTGATAAAGAATATCCGTTTGGAAGTTAATATCTAAACCAAACATTGTGTGTTTTTGTGCAATCGGAAAAAAAAACATCCGAATTTCATTGATCGCATGATAAATATTTTTGCGAGTGAAGCAGCCGTACTGTTTTGCGCTTACATCAGTGTGTTAAGGTGTAGCGAAACTTAAGGTCCAAACAGAATGTATCCGTTCCGTTCCGCCCGGTTGTGATCCGCTTCGCTTCGTCCGTTTTGTAAAACACAATGTATCCGCCCGCTTCTCAAACTACAATACTTTAATAAAAAATATTTGTGAGTAAAATAATTTTGTGAATTTCTTTTTATTGGTATATTATTTCTATTACCAATATTTAAATATTACATAAAAGAGTGATAAATATGGACTACCAGGAAGCAATTAAAGCTCTTGATGAATTGATAGATTTGTACCTGTTGTACTTAATTTATAAAAAATATATCCCTAAATCGAAGCGAAGAAGATGGTGGGTGAGACCTCTAAATTTAGATAGGAATATCAGTGGATATTATGCCAATTCATTTCAACAAATGAAACGTCTAGATTCCGAAGAATTTTTTAATAATACTAGAATGACTCGAAATCTTTATGACATGCTATTAAGCTTAGTTGAAGACGATCTAACTAAACATTCATTGCGGCGACCAATCGATGCCGAATACCGCTTGGCCTTAACCCTATCGTAAGTAAAATACACAGGCTATTTTCTAATAATTTGATGTACAGTATACATTTTATTTTTATTTTTTAGCTATTTATCGCAAGGTGTTTCAATTAAATTTTTAGCCTGGTCATTTAAAATGGGAAAATCGACAGTCAGAGAAATCATCATTGAGACTTGCTCAATATTGTGGAAAATTCTTTCACCTTTATATGTGTCAACCCCAAACACAGCAGACTTCTTAGAAATTTCTAAACAGTTTTGGGAAAAGTGGAATATGCCTAATTGCATCGGTGCTATTGATGGCAAGCACATTATAATTCAATGCCCTCCACGTACAGGTTCAGACTTCTACAATTACAAAAAAAACTTCAGTATTGTATTGTTGGCAACGTGTGATGCCAATTACACCTTTACTCACATCGCGGTAGGGGCTCGCGGTAGTCAAAGTGATGGAGGTAATATACATCTGTCTAGAATAAATTTTAGTTATTTATAATTATGTATTGTAATATATTTTTAGGAATTCTAAAATTATCAATATTCGGTAAGCAGCTCCACAGAAATGAACTTCCAATCCCACCAAATAGCAATCTACCAAACAGTTTAAAAAT
Source organism: Tipula helvola (assembly GCA_963556165.1). Classification (NCBI taxonomy): domain Eukaryota; kingdom Metazoa; phylum Arthropoda; class Insecta; order Diptera; family Tipulidae; genus Tipula; species Tipula helvola. The sequence continues at coordinate 190,271,752 of OY744483.1, read as the reverse complement.
GTTCCCACACTATTTTATCGGAGACGCCGCATTTCCACTCCAAAAACACTTAATGCGGCCGTATTCATCGAGAAATTCCGATGAATCGAAAGACATTTTCAATTACAGACTTTCGAGAGCTCGTAGGGTAATTGAAAATGCTTTTGGCATATTGGTGAACCGGTGGAGGGTTCTTCGAAATCCGATCAATATGCTGCCTAAAAATACGGAGACAGTGGTTTTGGCAACTGTAGCATTACACAATTTCGTGAAACTAAATGACACCTCGCAAAAATATGTGCCCCAAAATTTCATCGACTGGGAAGATCAAGAATTTAACGTACATAGTGGAGATTGGCGTAGAAACACGCAACCACTTACATCCATTAGTGATCGCTCAACCAATTCAACGAGGTTCGCCTTTAATTTGAGGGATGATCTAAAACAGTATTTGTGTAATGATGGGGCAGTTCCGTTTCAATCTAAAAACTAAATAATTTAAATTCCGTCAAGTTTTTATATCACATTTCAATTATTACATTGTATCACATGATAGAACACATTGTATTACATGATAGAAAATAAAATAAAATAAAAATTAATAAAATATAATTAACTAAAATTTTAGTTTTGAATACTGTTCGGCTAGAGGATGAATGGAGGAGATTGGAGTTCGAATGAAGGAGATTGGCGCCGGAACACTACTCCGCTTCAATCAATCAGAGAACGAACAACAAATTCAACAAGAGTTGCATTCGAGTTGAGAAACCACCTCAAAGAATATATGTGTACTGAGGGAGCTGTACGGTTCCAATACAGGAATGTTTAGAATAAAACATAATTTCATTTAAGTTCACGGGTACCACAGTTTTTATTGTCACAAACCAATTCATTTAGTACAAAATACAAATAAAAGTTTAACTAAAATTAAATTAGCCTGTTCACAACATGAATACAGCGCATCGCAACACTTCCTCGTTTCATACTTATTTACCTACAAACTTTGACAAATAAACCAAAGTTTTAGGTAAAGAAGTATGAAACGAGGAAGTGTTGCGATGCGCTATATACATGGTGTGAACAGGCTATGTGTTTCTTTTTAAAGGCTATTTAAAACGGCCTGCTGAGACTTCAATATTATGTCAATTTTGAATTGAGCCTTTTCTTCAACGCTCATTTTTTTCATGTCGCAATTGATCGAGTTGAGAAACACTCTGTCTTCATCATCTTTGCCTGCCATAAATTTTGCTTGAATCGATTTTAAAGTTTCCAGAAACATTTCGGGAATTTCATCTTCCTTACTTCGCCTTTTGCTTCTGGATATTGATGTAGAAGCAACAGATGACTTGTCACTTTCGTTCTCTAATTCCTCATCAGAACAATTAATTTGTGTAACCGAATTATCCAAGCAGGGTGTATTTTCCACCATTCTTAAAAAAAACAATAAAAAACGATATACATATTACAAATTGCTTGCCTTTGCCGATAAAGATATATATTGATAGGATAAAGGCTAATATCTATATATGTACTTTTGTGGCTTGATGCTGCCGTCTAAAAACCCTAAATTACTATATAATTCCCACTGGGTTTTGTAACCTGTTCCTGGCGCTCCTGAGGGTTGCTCCATTTTTCCCGCACGTATTTATCCCGAATGTAGTTCCATTTTTTTTTTGCTGTAGGTACAAATATGTAATAAAACCAATAAATATTATGTTATTAAGCAAATCACGAGTGTACATACCATCAATGTTAAATTTTATACTCAGTTGTTTCCAAACGTAAGTTTCTTTATTTGTGTCCATATAAGCCTTGTGTTTCTTGTCATACAGTTCGCAATGTAATTTTACAGTTTCAACAAATTCCTCATCCATTAAAACAATATATGTATTAATTTATTTATGTTAAACAGTAGAATCTTTTGTATAATTAAGCAATTAATTTTATTTTGGTATAAAAACTTTTGAACAGATGATTCTAATCAACGTCAAATAATAGATTGAGGTTATGTCATCCGAATAAATTTAAATTTGTGTTTAGTGTCCGTTCCGTTTTCTTCCCCTCCGTTCGTTGTGTTCACATTTCCGTTTTTAATGCAAATTGACAGTTCTAATAAAACGGACGGAGCGGAACGGATACATTCTGTTTGAGCCTTTATACTCGATTGTTTGGGTTTGTGGCAGCAACTCTGTCTAACAAAGTGGGGTTCGTGCGTGAGGGGGCTGCTGCGACTGGTTCCTGCGTCGGCGCTGTTGGTAGCTGTTTTTTGGTCGGACGGGCCAAATGGTGTTCAGGTAAGGTGGCTAGCGGTAAAAATAAACAATAAAGTGATTTTTTTTATATTTTCTTCCCGAAATTGTCATCCTATTAAATTTATAAATTTTTACGGTTTACAGATTTCGGGTGGCGTCACGTACGACACACCCCAAAATTCGATTCACATCACGTGTTTTTTTTGGGTTAACGGTTTTTTTGTTAGTTTTCAGTTTTTCTCAGTTTCATAATTTTCCTTCATTAATTAGTTTTGTTTTGCTTTCATCATTAATTATAGTTTGGATAGCAAGATTTTTTTTGTGGTTAAATTTTCCAAGTGCAGTGTATGAATAGTGTAATGGCCTATTAATTCTTTTCGTTGTGATGACGTGGTGGGTCGAGGCGGTCTCATGTTGGGTTAGTGCGCGACGTTATCTTGTATCGGAGGTGTTTTAACTCCGGGGACGGCGGTGTCACTCTAGAGGGTTTCGACCGGGTCTGGAGGAAGGGTGTCCTTCCTTCTTTCTATGGCGTCAGTGACCGCCGCGACCGGGAAACTGCATCCCGGTTGGCGGCCCGACGAATAAGAAGACCCTTCCTGCAGACAGAGGTGAAGACTGGGTGGAGGTCGCCGGAGTGACATCGGCATCCTTGGTAGGAACACACACTTTATGATTATCTACCAGGATAATTTTTCTTGACTCGTTCGTTTTATCTCTATGCGGTTTTCTAACATAGAAATATGTCTGGTAAACCCCACGCCTAGCGACGAGTGTAGCCAGCACCATACCGCAACCAGACCGCTATTTCTATGTTCTGTTAACACAATCCCTCTTGTGGGGGATTGTGTTACACCACCATACGGACATCATTGAACGAATCCGATTGTAAATTCATATTCCTGATAAGCATTACTATTGCACCAACTTCCAGGATTAGTTTGTGTGGTGACATTCTAGAAGGTGCAATAGATGGTATGTGTAATTGTGAAGGATCCGTTGTGGTGATTGAATCGACACTGCAATACACCTTGGAATCCCCGTCAATATTAAGCACCTCTTTGTTGATGGTAGCAATTCTCATTTAACGGGCAAACAATTGCTCTTACTGAATTCTGATCTATATGCACGGAGATCCAAAGAATCACCAAAAGTATGGTGAACAATTGAGTTTGGTGGGAATCTCAGTGTTGGATTTCCCAATTGCAAAATTCTCGTACCAAAGTATAAGAAAATATGGCTTCTTTTAACATAATAATAAGCCGGTTTCATTTTAAAAATTGAAAATGTAAGGTATATTGTAAATTAATATAATATGAACAAATTTTAGAATTCATAAATCAAAAATTTCTTTATAAACAACATTTTTAGTAAAAATGCAACTACTTCTATGAATCAGATTTCCCTGCTGCGGCGTTGGCAAAATCTTAACTTTGACGTCATAGGAAGTACGAATCTTTGAGAATGCAACATAAAGTTGTCCGTGTCCAAATACAGGTTCCGACAGGTATATCCCAACTTTGTTCAATGTTTAACCTTGAGACTTGTTTATGGTCATAGCAAATGCTGCCTTAATAGGAAATTGTCGTCGTTTAAGTTTAAAAGGTAACTCCAGGTCGGAACTTGAAATATCTATCCTTGGAATTAAAACGATGTTACCCTTATGAGATCCAGTGTGCGCTTCTGCCTCAATAACGTTATCTTTCATGCTTTTCACAACTAATCGTGTACCGTTGCATAATCCTTGTTTAGTGGTGAGGTTCCGAAGTAACATGACTATAGTTCCAACTTTAAGATTCAGAGTACACGGTAAATAAAAATTCACTAGATGTGAGCATACTAGACAATCTAGTTGAATCAAGTAAAATTAAAATTACTAGATTTCTGGTTGTAATAAAATATGGCGATTTTACTTGAAATACAATTCTGTAGTACTGGAAATCAAGTAAATAGTTCTACTTGATTTTACCAATGGAATTCAGGTAAAATTATGAGAAATACGGTTTTTTAATTAGATTTCAAGTAAAATCGAATAATAGATTTTCTTGCAAAACTATAAGATTTCCTGCATTTATTCTACTACAGTTCTACTAAAATAACCGGAAAAAACTATATTCTTTAGCAGAATTCTAGTTAATCCTACGTCATCATTTTTTACTAATTTATCCGTTGATTTACTAGATTGCCATCTAAATAAATTTCAAATAATATAAAAACGTTTTTGAATTTTATTTTAATTATATGTAGATATTTTTTATTCAGAGATTCAAATACAAAAAAGTAACAAAGCTTAAAGTAATTCTTGTGCATATTCTACACATAATTTATGTAGTATATAGTTTCGACGCGCGAGGTGTCGGAATCACACTTTTAATTTTAAAAAATTATACTTCTATAAAATTGTATACATACAAACAATTTCTAGGAAACTTTAAGCCAAAAACATAAAAAATTTTAAATAGAATGCCGAAGGTGCATAAAAAAGTTGTATAGCCCAACGAAATTGACTGATCGTCGATTATCACGTAGAATAATCCTTCGTAGAATAATCCCAATTCATTTTTCTATGGATATATCAGGTACGGCTGCGACTGCTTAATTTTTTGAGTGATAACTTCTATAGATTCATCTACCTGCAAATATAAAATTTTTTGGTTTAATAATAAGAGTAATCAAATGAACTATACATCAAAATGCCAACGTTCAACTAACTCAATAATTATTCAACTAAATTAAATTAAATCATGTAGAAAAGTCGAAAGTTGCGAGAACATGATGAATACAATCTACATGGCTAAATTTAACTTAGTTATGATAAATATTCTATAAGAAAGCCAAAGTTGAAACTTTTAAACGTAACAAGACTAATAAAAAGCATATAATAATTAAAACAATATCAATAAATAATTAAGTACCTTAGCCCAAATACACACACTGGACATGCGGTTAAAATAAATTGAATGTTATCCGATGAAACAGCAGTGGTTTTAAGCGTGGTGTTAGTGGATGTCTCGTATTTAATTGTCAGAAGGGCCCGTAGATAATCTAAAGCGTAATAAATTCATGGATTATTACACTATCCATTCAAAATAAATCTAAGTCAAAAAATATCTTGTTACGGGAGATATCTTTGTAGTTGGAAAATTTTAACAAAATGGGGTAAATTGTTCTGACCAAAGTAAAATGACTCGTTTTCGAGGCCATTCCTCCAAAAATTTCAAATTTCCAAACTTCTCCTGAAAATGACGATTGTGACCTTTCGGGTTTTGCATGCAACGAGCAAATAAATATATACATATATACAGCGATTCCATACCAAAACGATCACCAGTTGTCCTGACCCCTTTAGATTTTTATGAAACTTCCCAGAAATGATCTAAATATCAAATTACTCGATACGTATTTTTTTATTTTCGTGAGAACCACTTAACCGATTTTAACAATTTATATCTCAAATGAAAGGGAATGAATGGATCTTATAAATAGTGGTACAATTTTAATTTAAAAAAAAATCGATTTTAAAGAAAAAACGTGTTTTTTTGGAAAATGTGATTCACCGTTATGTTAGACTTAAACGAGTTATCGATTTTTTAATATTTTTTTAAAGCCTATTCATTTTGTAAGCAATTAAAAAAATAAAAACTCGAGTGATATCTTTCATTTTTAAAATATGATTTTTTGAATACATATGTCAAGATCTGAATATTTTAAACGAGAATTCAGAAAAAAATATTCAAACTTCTCCTCTGATAATTTTATTATAATTTTAATTTATTTTGCATTTGTTTTTGTTCTTCAGTTCATTTTGAAAAAAAAAAAGAAAAAAAAATCCTTTCTAAAATGAGGAATAGTCATTAATCATTATCTAAAAAACGAAAGGAACAATTATAATAATGTCTCATCAAACAAGTTAACTAACTTAAATAACTATACATTTTTGAATTTTACAAAATAAAGGCGGACCCAGATATTTTTTAAAACATATTGGTTATCATAAGTTTACAGCTAATTATTAATTATTACGTAGTGAATAATTTTTATAGTTCATTATCTATCGCTTATGACAGAAATCGTTCAGGCCTAGATATTTTTTGAAAAACATTTGCTACCAGAGATGTTATGATTCATTCTTATTTAAGATAATTATTTATTGGTCAAGATAATAAATCATCAAAGTAAACCAAGTGGTGATAATAATGAACTCTTTGGTTCACAAATAATTAATTTGTACCAAGAATGTTCATTTGCATCTTTTTCTATAAGTTCATCGAATGAGGGGCAATTCATTAATCTGGATATTTCATCATTCAACGACAAAAATCAATTCACAGTTCTCCTTTAGTACATAAAAAAATGAGAAGTGGAAATTATAAACAACAAAAATGTAAAGAAGTTACAGCGAAAATTTCTGAGGAAATATTTAGGCTTCCGTGCAGTTCTGAACATGCTACCACTGATATATCAGGCGATATTATTGAAATAATTCAACAGTTACGAGAGAAATATATTTTTACAGCAACAAATGAAAAGTATATGATTTTAACATCGGTACCAAAAAGCTGGCCCGTTCACACAGTCCAAGATGAGTTCGGTGTGTCTTATTATATGGCAAATAGAGCAAAACAGATTCAAAAAGAAAAAGGTATCATGCCATCGCCGAACATCAAATTGGGATCAACAATTCTTAATCAAGAAATCGCATTATTGGGGCAGAAATTTTATGAGGATGACGATATAAGTCGGGTGTGGGCTGGGAAGCGAGATTTCAAGACCATATGATCAAATGGGGTTATTGAAACAAAGCAGCGAAGGCTGGTTCTTTGTAATTTGAAGGAGGTTTATCAAATATTTAAAAAAAACTATCCAAATACAAAAATTGGATTTTCTAGTTTTGCTCCACTTCGTCCAGGGAAATGCGTATTAACGAACTCTAGCGGCACACATAGTATTTGCGTCTATATCATCAAAATATTGTACATGTACAATATTGTCTACATATATGATCAAATTGTTGTAGAATCGAACTCGGGACCTTCTGTACTTGAAATTTTAATGCAATAATAATGTTTAAAAAAATAAAGTAAAATTGTAGTTCAGACATTTTCCATAAAAGTACATCACCCCATCTAACCAGAAATGTTAGAACTTTAAGTTCACCGTAACCATATTCTCCATTTTGTTTTGTACTCTGCATGTTTGCTTAAAACAAACAAATTGATGTGTACTGTTATATGATGTGATAGCCGATGTGGTAAGGTGATGGAATGGAGTGGTGAAGGTATGGAGTTCGATCCTCAGGCAAAGCAGAAAAAAATGTTCTTTTTAGATGAAAAGTATATGAACCGGAAAAAATCTAGGCCGATCCAGCGATTTATCTGGACCAACAAAAGTGAATTTTGGTAAAAATTCTTAAAGAAAACAGAATTTTCATATTTTTGCTTAAAAAACATCGACAAGTTGGAGAATCTTTCGCACTTCAGTTCCTCATCTTACCACCCAACCACTCATCTCATAGAATTAGATTAGATTCGTATAAATACTGAAAATTAATAAATTAAATTTAAAATATTATCTCAAGTCATAGAAAGCATTGGGAATGGGATACATTTTTAGAGATGGGACTCAACTCATTATTCAACAGTGTTGTAATTTCTCAAACATTTACGGCTTAAAAAGGAAATCGGATTTGAGCTAGATTCGAACCGTGGACCTTCTATACTCACAAAATTCAAATTACGCTAAGCACCAAAAATAACCAAAAAATACCAAAAAATAACCAAAAATTATCAAAAAATACCATAAAAATACCAAAACATAACCAAAAATGACCAAAAAATTACTGAAATTTTACCAATTATTTTTGTTAGTATAACCAAAATAAAAATACCAAAAAAATTACAAAAAAAAAGACACAAAATGACCCAAAAAATATTAAAAAATAACCAAAAATGACCAAAAAATTTCCAAAAATTAACCAAAAAATAAAATGAAACTATACCAATTATTATTGTTAGTATACCAAATCCACGTTCCATTTGCTTTTCACGGCATCGAACTTGAGCCCCTCTGAACTACCAAAATTTGCCAGAAAAATACCACGGAATACCAAAAAATACCAAAAAAATACCAAAAAATACCAAAAAATACCACAAAAATACCACAAAATACAAAAAAAAACACCACAAACAACCAAAAAAAATACCAAAAAAATCCCAGAAAATGCCCCAGAATTTCCAAAAATTCCCAGAAAATTCCCATGAACTTCCAAAAATTCCCAGAAAATGCCCAAGAACTTCCAAAAATTCCCAGAAAATGCCCAAGAAATTCCAAAAAATTCCCAGAAAATGCCCATGAACTTCCAAAAATTCCCAGAAAATGTCCATGAACTTCCAAAAATTCCCAGAAAATGCACATGAACTTCCAAAATTCCCAAAAAATGCGCAAGAACTTTCAAAAATTCCCAGAAAATGCCCATGAACTTCCAAAAATTCCCAGAAAATGATCATGAACTTCATGTTTTTCAGAAAAAAGAGAAAAAACGAAAAACGCCGTACACCTCTGTTTCAAAGAACAGTGCCGCAGAAGGAAATAAAAAAATACGTATCGAGTAATTTGATATTTAGATCATTTCTGGGAAGTTTCATAAAAATCTAAAGGGGTCAGAACAAAATTTGTGTTTTTTTGATCGGTTTCGTATGGAATCGCTGTATATACATACATCTGTACATGTATTAATATTTATAAGTTAAATGTATACCGTCTTTGATAATTGGAAACAACCCAGCATTCAAAATAAAGCCAATAGAATTGTTCTCTATCTCATTTCCATGTTTCTCCAACAGACCGAATTCAAAATTTATCTGAAATATACATAATTGACAGTTAATCTGAAAATAATTTAATTTATATATTTATCAAAACTTACACATTCACCTTCGAAATCCTTTAACTTGGGAAAATTTTGGATAAGTTAAGTTGCGGAGGCCAAATGTAGTCGCAAAACCTGCTGCCGATCAAATGTTTCCTTCAGCAATCCGAAGATTATGATTTTATTACCCTCTGTTGCCTCTATTTCGTTTAGTTCTCCAATATGATTGGACATATCCTTCATGGATTGAACGTATCCTTCATTTTAATTGTAATACACTCAAACCTGTTTTTCTGTGGTGGATAGCTAGTGACCGCATAAAAAAACGCACAAAAAAAAATCCGAAACTTCACAAGTATGTAAATACATATGCAATGCAACTTGATAATCAATTACATTGGGGCATTTAGACACCTTGTGTATGTTGATGGAAATCTTTTTCATCCGCAAAGAAAAAAAAAATTGGTATATGATTAATAATCGCACAAAAAAAATCGCACAAGAAAGGACTGCACACAAATAGGTTTGAGTATATTTTGTATACTGCCGTATACATGTTTTAAATAACTAAAGAAAACGCATTTTGGGAAATACTTTAACTAAATTGTGAAAGTAGTGTACATACTTTGTATTAAAAACGAAAACTATTTTTCCTCTTTTCTATTACGCGTTTCTAGATTCAATTTTAATTATTTTTTATAACTTTGTTGTTAAAGTTTATTTTAGCTATCAATTGGCATCAATTAACTCAATTTGGCCAAAAATGTAGTTATGTAAATTATGTTTTATGTACGGCAGTATAGCTGTTGCATAAAACATTAAAACCACGTATGTATTTGCATCAATAGTCACTTTAAATACTTATTTTATATTAACACTCAGTCACTACAATTTATATTACTTATATTTTTATTTTTTCAACTGTTTTTTATGTCACCACAACATACCACGAAATTCAACGATTTACTGATATGATACTGAATATCAGACGACGAAAATGAAATTAATACGCGAGCAAACCGCTAAATTCACTAGAATTCTTTTTAATATAAGTTAAAATTGACTAGAATATTACTAGAATCTGTTTAATTTACTAAACATTTTTTTTACAAGCTCAGGATTTATCTTATATTTAATTTAATTTAACTAGAATTTTACTAGATTTCAGGTAACTACATTAAAAAACATGGCGATGCAAAAATTTAACTGAAATTCAAGTAAATTTTATTATCACGGGAAATCTGGTAATACAATTTACTTGATTTTCATTTAATTTACTAGATATTCCGTTTTAGGAAGTAAAACTAACCATCTAGTATTTTTCTAGTAATTTTTTGTACTATATTACCACTAGATATCCAGTATAATTTAAAATATTACTGGAAATTAACCAGAAAATACTCCAAATCTGGTTTTGATTGCAATTTCACTAGAAATCGGTTAAATCAATTTTTAAATTTTACTAGAAAATTCATTTTTCTTGATTTTAGCATTTGCAAAACCCCAGATAATCAAGTAGGCAATTACCGGATTTTGTAATGAGCGTGTATGTTGAGGTAGCCATTGATAGAATTCAAATATTCTAGTGGAAAGTTAAGACGCTCACTTTCATCTTCTGTATCGACTTCATCTGTACTTAAATACAGTCGAATTTGTTCAGGAAGCAAGCCAATAATTTGATTGTCGATTTTGTCCACAGCAACGTTCTTTGGGCATAAAATTACTTTTCTCGATAAGGAAGAGATATCATTTAAAGAAATTGATTTTCCAAAAGTTTCTGTCAAAAATCATCGCCAAATAAAATTTTCGGGAATTTCAATAGTGTCAGGTGGTAAGTTGTTCCCACAATCAAGTGTTCCAGCTCCAAGTTGTAACAACCAATTATTATAGTCTTGATCAACGCATCTCATGTTCTCTATGTGGAACAATAGCTAAACATTGCCGGAAATCCCCTCCAATTAACATGACCATCCACCAAACGGGACGATTGTTTGCATAACTTCATGCAAACATCGAGTAAACTCATTAGTACTATTTCCAGCGTTTTCTTCTGCGATGCTAAACAAAAAGCAATGTTTGCACACGATGTTCATTAATCCCAAATAAATGTTCAGGAATTGCTGATATTAGATATAATTCGGCTAAAATTTGTCTAAGTTATTATGAAAAACCCGGAAATTTACCAAACTTTTGTTTGGGAAGTACCCGAAGAAAACGAATTAAAAAAAATCGTACGGTAGAATTCAATCTGAGAATTCATACATGGTAAAATTTTCATGATGATCGGTTCAGCGGTTTAGGCGCCTATTCAACACAGACAGACATGAAATCGCCTATTAGTAATACAGATTGTAGACAGTTTGTTAAGTATGACTTAAACCAGTTAATGTATTCAAATAAAAATACAAATGCAAATAGACTTTGGAGTACTTTATGATGACATATAGAATCAAATGCCTTACTGAAATTCGTATAAGCTACGTCTACTTGATGATGGTTTCTATCTATCTCTCTCCCTTATCACTTGGCTGGTGAATTGAACCAGGCCCATATTACTTGGCTGGTGGATTCAAATAGATGTAGACATATCAAGCATTGTAAACCCATATTGGTTAACAGATGTATGACTTATTAGTGTTGATTTAAAATCGTTGCGTACAACTATGATAGTTCAAATTATTTAGCAATTGATGATGAAGTTGATATTCCTCTGTTACATGTGACGTCATCCCGTTTACCTGATTTAAAGATTGGAGGTATTTTAGAGATTTTCCATTTTTCCGGAAACACAGCAGTGGTTAAGGAATGATTGTTTGCACAACGGATTTACCAAAATACTCGCAAACGTTTTTAATATAGATGAAGGTACATCATCCGCCTCCAAAAACCTTTAAAGCTGTTAGACTGTCTTCTTCAGATATGACTGGAGGAGTGATTGGTATGTTGCTATTGCTTGTTCTATCGATTTATTGAAAATAGGCACATGGAGTTCAAAGCCTTGTTCTTAAAGTTGTATTTGATTTGTTACATTTCGGCATACTCGTGTCAAATACAATATCCAAAGATTTATGGTTGATATTATTTACGACAAATGGATTGAGTGATTCAGTTACTTTAAACGCATCTACTTCATTGGCAAAGACAAGATCTAAAAACTTCCCCAGATTATTAGCAATGGAGTTAATTTGGTTTAAATTATAACCAAGCATTGCATCAACGAACAAAGATTCTGGGTCTGACTTTAAATTGTTTGGAAGAAAATCGCCCAACAGCCGATGGGAAAAATAGTGGAGGCACAAATAATTAATTAAATTAAGGCTTTTCAGATCATGCGGTTACAACAGGGGGGCGCTGTTTTAGAAAAAATTATGCTGTCTTGTGATGAACAGGGTCGAGTCTTTAATGCTAACCATACCTTTCCTTTCCTGCGTTCTTGTTATTCGTATAAAGGGTGTACGGTGGACCGATCCGGGAAACTTGCCTTATGCCTTAAACTAATTACAAGTATGTATGCGTTTTGATATATCATTCGAAATCGAAACAAAAATAAACCCTACACACATTAGCTGACCTTACGGTACATATAATTTTATTTTCGTTAAATTTACAAATATACTATATACATATTTAGATATAAGTATAGAGAAGACAGAAGCAAATAGTGGTACACAAAAATATTCGTATAAAAACTTAAAATTTGTATTTAACTCGATTTTTTGTTAACTTAATCCATTACTTCATTGCAGAATCAGGAAACACAAAATGATACTGACAATGAGTAGTTGCGAATTAAGTAAGATTATATATATAACAAAAAAAATATTTGAAAAACTAAATGACATTTATGAATTTAGTTGGCAAAAAATCGAGTTTTGTACAAATTTCCAGTTTGTATGAATACTTTTGTGTATCACTGTATGTTATTTCAATTTCTGTAAAACATACAATTTAAGCCTGACAAGATAAACACATACCTCTTTCACCTGTTTATTTATTATATGTTTGTATAACGTTAAATTATAATAACGAAAGATGTTCTAGATAGTTAAATTCCATTTAAACGAATAGACAAGTAAATAAAGCATTTGCAAAACATATCCTTAAAATGTGCCATGTTTTGCAGTTCCCATAAATTAAGGAATACACGGCTCACTCAATGGCATACATAAATATGTACATTGCAATTACTTCAAAATGTGTATATACATATATTTTATCTTATTAATTTATTTTAATTGCGCGCAGTGTACATTTAATACAATTAAATGCCTATGTATTATTTATAACCATGCGCAACCGAGAGAATCTAAACAAAACAAAAATCGCCGAAAATTATTTTTAAAAAAAAATCCAAACATTAGTATCTCATAATATAGTGTGACCTATCAAACAAATTCTCTCTGCGTATCGCAAATAAAAATGTTTAAATTAAAATTAGAAAATTTTAAAACTCTGCTACTGGCATTGGTGATAGGGCTGCAATCGACATATTTAACAGTCGATTCAGCCAAAATTTTAGTGCCATTTCCCTCGGTAACTCGATCTCATTTTCTTGGCTTGGAACCAATATTGCGTGAACTTGCTAAGCGCGGACACGAAGTAACAGTTATCAATTCGTTTGATCAAGATAATTTGCCGGAAAATTATCGACACATAAAAACACCCAAAATTGATATGAATGGTGAGTTTATTATGTATTTATATATAGTTGTGAGCGAAAGAGATAATTTATTTCTAAATGTATTGTAAATAATCAAATAAACCGATGTGAAATTTTTCGTAGAGTCAAGCTGTACACAGAGCACATAAAGTGTAAATAAATAAATGAAAAACAATTTTTGTTTTGCCGCTACGCGCGACAGAAGTGAAACTTTTTAATCTGCAAATTTTTAGTTACGATCGCATCGGAATTAAAAAAAAAAGAATTTGGATTAATTAAGCACAGACTTCACACGCTTCACTTAGTTTATCCTAAATTAGAACTAAACCAACAAAAACAATATAAGTTAGTGAATAAACAAATTCAATGACATTTAGGCGAAAATTTCTTAATTCAAAATGTATAAAACTTTTCTTTTCTATAAAAATTAATTAAATGTTTTATGATTTTCTTTTTCTACTTTAACTTGAATTAATTATTTAGTTCGCGAGCCTAAAGATCATTTAATGTGTTTTACAGATTAACAGGTAGCAGTATATTAATATTATTTACACAAGAATAGTTATTCAACTAACCCATAGTCATACATAGATAGCCGACAAGTTTTCAATGTTTTAAATTTATTTGAAGTTAATATTTTAAAAAATGTTAAGAGAATTTAATCCTGTTTCGAACTGATGAGCTTATGATTATGAAAAAAACAAGATTGATAATCTAGAAGATATTATATACCTTGATTTTTGAATAAAAAAGAATATCATGTGTATTTTCCTAATGGCTGGATCTTAATATTTCTTCTAGTCTACGGGTTTTGCAACCAATGAAACTATTTCTTAATATTTACGACATGGTTTTAACAATACATCAATTTAATTAAAATATATAGGAATTATCATGCCATACACTAACTTAACGTTAAATATATCTATAAATTTGAAGGGTATTTCCCATGACACAAGAATCCTCTACAGATAAGCTCAATAGCGTACGTTCATTATGAAAACTAAAATGGTGAAACCAGATTATTTTTATGTGATCTAGTACTCAAAGACTGTAGAAGAGAATGAAATAACTTTTGTGTTTTATTCGCGACTTTCAACAAAGTAGCTGACATCTGGTGAAAACAATATGAACAAAATTTAGCCATACAACAAGGGGGATTAAAACTGTCAAATAGTTGAATTTGACAATACTCGTCCCCTTTGCTTACATAGAAACCAACGCCGACTACAGTTGATGGGAGTCGCCAATATGAGGAGAGATATTTTACTTTTTTCGATTTCGTTCTCGGGGAAAGAAACAAACAAAAATATTTTTTGTTTTCTTTCACAAAGAGAGAAAAAGAGAAAAGAAGAGAACGAAAAAATGAATTTAAAGACTGGATAGAATACACAAAAAAAAATAGAAAACCCATTACAGGATGTAATCGTATTACCGGCATCTCAACAATGCCGTCTATATAATATCTACATAAACCATTAAGGCCGGTAGATATTGAGAACGAGCGACGAGAACGATTTTTCCTTTTTCAGCAAATTATTTAAACAAATTGTTAAAATAATAAAAAGCGTTTGTTCTTAATTAACGATAGCTAAGATATCGTACATTTATCAAAAATAGAATTTAAAATTTTAACAGTTTTAATACAAAATTTCAATTTATCGTTGATAATTTTTAATTTAAGACGATAAATTGAAATTTTTATTAAAAGTGTTAAAGTTTAACTTTAAATTTTTTAGTGAATATACACGATATTTTAGCTATCGTAATTAAAAACGATAGGTAGTATTTGCCGTATAAACATAAAACTTACTACATATTTCTGTAAGTATTAGTGTCGTAACCCCGTATAATCTTTACTTCAATTTTAACACTAGAACTACCAACCCGTCAAAATGCCGAATTGTATATTTATTGAATTCATACGCAGTTTGTTTATCAACCGATACAGTTGTGTTTTTTCAGTAGTGATATATAATTTCATATAAATTAATAAAAGTGCCTTTTATTAATATGATTTTTTCTACGATAGTGCAGTAACCTATGCTTTCGATGATGATTTTTGAATTTAAATTGAATAAGAAAAGGAGCCTTTGCGTCGTATACTAAAATCGTGTGGAAATATTCTCATTACACAACGATTTCTTAATATTGCTACACGATTTGTGAAAATTCAAATGTTTTAATGGTTTATTAAATTTGTGTTGATCCGTACAAGTTTGTAATTTTTTATGTTTCTACTTATTTATAAACGTTGCAGGGCTATTGTATCGTAGAAAAAATAGCGTGTGTAACTCGTGTGAAAATGAGTCATTGCAATACTCAAGTGAGTGCAGCCCTCGCTATCGCTCAGGCTGCAAATTTCACTTTCGTATTGCAATGACTCGTTTTCTTCACTTGTTAAACAATATACTATTATCTAATTGTGTTTTAATTTCATAAATTTTTTGCTGTTGTATTATTTAATATTTTTAAAGTTTTTTTAAACTAAATAAAATAAACAGTGGATTGTGACGTAGTTGATAATAAGGAAGGCGCCATTAGCCTTCCGAAACTTCCAGACAAAGAAAATTGTGAGAACAATGATTTTTTGGGTTTTGAAGACAATAACACTAAACAAAAAAGAAAATACAAAGATTTTTGTAATGATTTAAATCCGAAAATGGTCAAATTAAGTAATAATAATAATATTAATAAAATTAGTTGTCCAGATCAATCTAATTATAATAATAATAATTACACAGAAAATACTATTAATACAAATATGTACATCTAATACCAAAATGACGAAAAACGGTCCAAATCAAATTAAAAATAATACGAATAACTCTTCAGAAAATGTTAATAATACAAATACATCAAATAATAAGAGGGGGGAAAATTTATACATCAGTACAGACAAAGGGCCTTTTTACGTCTTAATTGGTACTAAAAACCCTAACAAACTTCTACCTTCTATCTAAAATATTTTTACAAAATAAAATTAAACCTATTGATATTGTAGAAATTAATAAAAAATTGGCTAGAGTGGAATTTAATTCCTATGATATCGCAAACAAATGTATAAGAAATGACGACCCAATTAATATAATATTACGTAGTAAAGAATATAATCCCTTCATTCCCAAAGCATATATTAATGTTGTTGGAACGGTAAAAGGTTTATTAGATGACTTCGATATTAATGAAATTACAAGTAATGTAAGTAGTGATTGTACAATTACAAATCTTGAAATTATAAAGCTTTGGAATTTTAAGGAAAAGGTCTTGAAAAACTCAAATATTTTAAAAATAGAATTTAGAAACAATGAATTGCCAAAATTTATTTATTTTTATAACATCAAGATTAAAGTAAATATTTTCATACCTAGAATTAAATTTTGTGGTAATTGCTTAAATTACGGACATGTCAAAAAATTCTGTAATTCTAAAAAGATAAAATGCATGAAATGCACGAAAGATATCACAGAAAATCCGGTCCATGAGTGTGTCATTGACCCAATTTGTAATTTCTGTGATAACAATTCACATTTCACTAATTCCAAAAATTGTATAGAGAAGAAAAATCAAATTATGATTAAAATGCATGCAATTAAGAACAAAATTTCATTTATACAATCTAAAAATATTTTATTCCCTAAAGATAAATTACTTAATTTAAACTCAGCTGATTTTCCTAAAATTAATAATAACAATAATAATTCACCCAACTTTTGGATTAATAAAGCTCAGAATTACGATATTATCATAAAAGAACAAAAAGCAAAAATAGATACCTTCAATACTATTTTTAAAAATATTTACAAAATTATTAACAAATCATACGATATTGCAGATCTTTTGATGGTGGACATTAACCCTTAAGGGACACACTATCAAAAAGTTACGTAAGAGACACAGTACACACTGGGTGATTTTTACCCAGCGATACTTTGAAAGCTTATATCTCGTGATCAAATTGATCAAATTCAATCAATTTTTTTTCAATTGATAGAAAATTTTCTCAAGAACATAAAAACATAATTATGTTGCGATAAAATAATTAGGTGCAAAAATATTTACAAAAAACTAACGGAACTTTTTTTAAAAATCGTCTTTTTTTTAAATGCTTATATTTCTATCAAAAAATAATATTTTGACACTCTGTAGGTGACCGATGAAAAGCTAAAGAGTTGAACCTTAAGATGGTACTATGGGTTTTACCATCCATTACAAAAATTATATTTTTTTTGCAAATCGAAAATAGGAGTTTTTTGAAAACAGCAAAATTGAGGTAAAATCTAAAAGTTGGCTATTTTGTGTGAAAAAAAAACGTTTTTGAAATTAATAATCGGTATCCCCCTTAGAAGAGATACAGTGCGCTTATAGAAGCCGAGCAGTGAGCGTCGTAAAAACAGGTACGGGTAAAAATTACCCAGTGTGTCTCTACACTCAAAAAAATAAAGTAGTTAATTTGACGAAAATCACATCTAAATTAAAGAAAAAGCGTTTAAAATAGCGTCAACGAAGGTAGTTGTTCAGTATGATCATGCTTTATTCAAATTAACAATTTAAAATTCAATTATTCAATTCTAAGAAATATCTTTGATTCGATTGAAATAGTGAAATAAATATTTCTGTCTAATTGACAATAATTCTTCAATTGAACACAACTAATTGAACAACGTTTTTTATCGAAATGACAAAATTTTTGTTCATTTAAAGAAATATTATCATCATTTTACTTAAAAAATTCGTTGATTTAAACATAACTTTCTCAAATTAATTAAATTAATTAATAGATTTTATGAAAAAAATATCGCTGAATTAAATAGTAAATCGCCAATTTGATATAAAGTAAATTGAAAGAATATTTTAATCAATTCAACAATTTTTTTTAGTCGATTAAACGATGTATATATATATATATATATATATACTTATATATCCATATATATAATAATATATATATATATATATAAATAATATATTGTATTGTCATATCTTCAAAAAAATAAAACAAAATAGTTAATTTTTAATTTGAATTATATTTATTTCAAAATTCAATTTTTACTTGATTAACAAGATCAAAAAATAAAATATTATGCAACTTATAAAAATAAAAAATACAAAAATTTAATTATTTTAACCCTTAGCGGCCACAAGGGGTGAATATGTACCCCAGGCCAAATCACCTTAATTTAAATTATCAAAAACTACGAAAATCATACTTGTCGCGCCATATATAGGTTGCCGAGGAATGTAGGTTACTTGCATGGCACATAGAAAGAAGAAAAAAGTATTAGTAGCGCGTATAAACGATGAATTTCGGAAGGAGTAATGATTTTTCAATAGTAATGATTTGTTTCCTGAAAAACGTCATTTTTCGTGACTTTGAGCATATATAATTTTTTTTTGTCAAATTATCTTGATATTTTCTAAAAATATCCATGAATTATTTGAAGTCTCAATATTTAAAATTTGTCTTTCTAGACCGTTTTTTTGACTGGGGTGAAAAATCACCCCAGTGTGGCCGCTATGTTACGGGAGCGAAGTGTGGCCGCTAAGGGTTAATGCCAACATTAAACAATCTACGTGAATGTTTTGTTTGTCGTATTTAGTTTTTATACCATAAAAATATTTTTGTATAAATCTCAATACTAAATTAGATTCGACTGGGTATTCTAAATTGAAAACGTTAAATATTTTGAAGCAAATATCAACAGCATCAATGAAGGAATTAAATATGTATTTGATACCATCAAAATAAACTAGAAATTCTTTTGGTGCAAAAATTGTTCCAGTTACCATTATGAGGGGCTGAATAGGTATTTTACTAGAATTTCTTCGCAAAATTTCTTCCTCACATTCCCCTACCGTGCTTCCCAAAATTAGGAAGCTTTCTTGGGAGTCACTAATTAAATACTTAATCCTTATCTTTTAATTGTTATTCCCTTCAATAGTTGTTGTGGGTGGAATTAACACGCTGTGTAGTAATTGAAAAATTACGCAGCATCTACCACCTAAATAAAAAGAAATATACATAAATATGAAACTTTTTTATTTTTTTCAATCAATTTTAATTAGCGACTTACTTTCTGTAGGATGTTGTGCTTGCTGCAGCTCATCTAATAGTTTTTTTGAGTTCGGGTCTTTGATCTTATCGATGAAAATAGGTATAATTTTTAAAGCAAATGTGTAATATGATTCATTCTGATCATCGGCAAAGTTAGGTTTATCTTTCGTAATTTGTGAAATATTTTAATTCTGTAAAAAAATAGTTTTGGTTTCCCTTTTCTTGAAACTAAAAAATAAAATATGCGTTAATGACATCCAAAATATCGGATGGGATATGGAATAATTTTTAAATTGCTTAATATATTTGTGATTTATGTAAATAAAGCACATATTGAGCAGACTGATCAAGAAAAATATTGAAAAGACTGATAAAGACTACTGACAGATTTTTTTAAAAACTTTTTAATTCTTTGAAGAGTGAACCGGTCTTAAAATGGTTTAAAAGTTTAGTCTCTAAAACACAACATGCACCTTAGGTTAGAGGTTAATAAATTTTAGTAATATTAATGTCGGCATGTATGTAGGTTTACTTAAATTATCTTTTAAGCATGGGCAACCAAATCTTTCAATTTTATGTCAATAGACTAATCTATTCATCATGTTCATGTACCTAGGTGAATTATTGTATATTATCTAAAGTTTTATGGTCTAAAAAGTTTCTGCCGTTTTTTACTTAAATTCTAAAATCACTTTTTTATTTTTTTTATAACTTTATTAAAACATTTTAAACGAAATCGAGTAAATCATTCACGGGCTGTTCTTTCTGATAAGGCATCATCACCATAAACGGCACATATTTTTTTAGCAGCTTGCGTTCCATTCTTCGCTTTTTTGCAATAGAATTTGAAAATATATCTAATTTCTTCTTTAATTTTATTAATTTTTAACACGGAATAACTTTTCAGTGAATAAAGAAATATCATTTTTTTTATAATAATCTATGAACTGTAACCTTCAAAATGGCATTTTAAAAATGCCATGATATCTTCAAACAAATGAAATATAAAACTTTACTGACATATATTGTCAAAACTGCGGAAACTTTTTAGACCATCCAAATATAAACTTAGGACATATTATTTACCAGTTTGTAGCCCATCGGTTTCTTGTAATGCTTCCATTTACTTAAAATATTGGTGGTGGAGTCCGATTTTATGACTTCATTCAAGCGATAGTTTTTTGTTGCTTGCCAATGGTGCTCTAATTCAGCCCATGAACAATTGTCTGTGAAAATAGCCTCCAATTGATCCATTATGTTAGTTTCGGGTGGTGCTAATTTTATAGAAGATAATTAAATATGTAAATATAAGTTTAATTAACTAACAAATAAAATTTAATTCTAACCTAGTTGAACATTTAGCGTATTTTGTTGACCAAAATTGAATCCAACCTATTTTGGGTTTATTTGTTTCCCAAGAAAATAGCCAATTTGATTTAATTGACAAAAGCCAACTTTTCGAAATAAAATATAAATTTAATATGTAATATGACCTGGTGGCAGGTATCATAACCAAAAATTAGAATTGGGTTTAATTTAACCCAATATTTTTTTGGGTTAATGTTATTCTTGCGAGGGTTTATCCTATGCAATTGTTGTTGTAAATTTTTCAAGGAAATACGCTTATTATTACTTTGGTCGAAGTTTTCTGTTTTTAATGAATATCTTCGTTTCGAAAGAATTCCACTAGATTTTAGCTGGCGTTGGGAATTAAAATATTTGTCGTAAATTTTCCCTTGAGGCTTTTTTCCAGGTTGTTTTGAATAATAATATGCCTATTAAAAAAAATCGATTGCATTTTAAATATTACGACAATTTTATTTTATTTATAATATAATTACCATAAATTCTGAATGAAATATTTTAAGAATTTGTTCAGATATATCTTGGGCCATTGCTACAGTCATTCGTATTCCATTTTGTATCATATTATTAATTATTATTTCCACCATTATTGTCCTGGAGCCTTCATTTAGTTTTGGATTTTCTTGAAACTTATTTTTTATTGCTCTACCTTGGACAGAGTTTTGTAATATACCATTGACATCTAAAGTTTGTTCTTCCCGATTTAAAGGTGCTTCATTTTGTTCTTTCTGAATTTCGAAATCCAACATCGAAGAAGAGGCTATATTGTCAAACTCCAACGTCGTCCGTGGCTGAATTTTTCTGAGATAATTTATAATCATTAATGCGCTTTTCAAGTTTAACCTCAATTCCAAGTTTAATGTCGTATTTATTTACTATTTTTTGAATATGATGGCTATTCATAAGCAAGATACTTTCAATATCAATACATTCATCTGAAAATGGGATTTTAAAAAATTGTTATTAAAGTACTTTGGACATATATTCAATGTACACATTTGGTTAAAAAATATATTTATAAATTTACCTCGAAATATTGAAAATAAATAGCCTAGGTTCCAATTGTTTAATAGTCGTTGTAGTTGTTCCTGGTCTGCTTTTGACATTGAGGACTGTGACGAGTGTTGTAACAAATCTGTGTAGCTCTATCTATTATTTCATATTCGTTATTGTCCGAGGGCAATACTGTTAATTCGATTAATTTATTGTCTTCCATTTTTTTTATTTTAACACAGATTATAATTAAAAATGTCTATAACTTATAAAAAATTAATATACAAAATTCAGAAAGTTACAAGTATTCTTTTAACTTAATCATTAAATATCCGTTCACAGTACGATGAATGTTTGTTGGAAATACCTCAATATCTGTAATCTTATAAAATAAATGTTCAGCAATTAAAGTTTTATGGGGATTTATTTCAAAAGCGCCAAAATGCGAACTAAATGAGTCTACCAAAAGTTCATTTACTAAAAGAAATATTTCGGAATTTTCTTTTAAAACGAAAATCTCTACAATTTCAAAGACGCTTAGCTCGAATCTAAATAATGTAAGAATTAGTCCCGTTTTATAAACGGTGCCTTTATAGTCAATTTGACTCAAAGCTATTAATTCCTGTGGCTTAATTTTAACCTTCGTGAAAATCAAATTTAAATTATTGCTATTAATACGATGTTGATCTTTAAAAACAAGAGTGTTTCTGTTTCGTGTCATTAAAAGAAGTGAAGATTTTAAGTTACATTTTTTAGCAAGGCTCAATAAAATATTTTTTCTTGATGATATGACGTTTGCATAGGCCTTTATTTCTTTATGCTTAGCTTCAAACCTAAAACACCAAAAATATTTAGGTGGTCCGGAAAATTCTATGATAGTTGGATAATGAATTAAAATGTGATGTTTTGGCTTAAGGGTATCTGAAAAAAGCTCTATGTATTTCTTATTATGGTTTGAAATTAAATGACGAAGAAGCGTTATGTCTTCGGTGGTATAATTACTTCTGAGAAGTAATTCAATTATTTCTATAAGAAGGTATAAAACAGCCAAATCTCCTACCATAAGCGGTAGAAGACGGATGAATGTTTTCATTTCACTCGCTGTCATTTTTAACCGAGAACGTTTTATTTGATCAATAGTAATTGGTTTTGATAAATTTCCAATTTCTAAACAACCGTAGTTAAAAGTTTGCTTTCGCAAGTTCAATGTTCCTAAAGAAAATATTTTTACTACGTCAATGTAATAATGAATTATTTTACAAACATCATAATGGCAGATTCCCTCAAACAAATCATGCATCATGTCAACAGCATAATTTTCAACTACATGAAACGAATGAATTCTATTTAGAGGCGAATTTTGAGTTATTCCAGTCTCTCCGAAACAATTTTTGTCGACATCTACTTTATAGTTTTGAATATTGCGCATATATCTTTCATCTTGAATTACCATATTGTGGGTCGTTGATTTTGGCGCTTTGCAGAATCGACAAAAGAATGAGCTTGAAAACGATTTGCTAAAATCACATATCGAATTAATCCCCAAATTGTCTCCTAGTACAAGTCCTAAAATAAATCTTACATTCACAATCCCAGTGGAAGTTTTTATAGAAATACCATTGCATTCAATATCGTTTAACTCATTGATTAAATGAGCTAAACAAGCGTCATTGCCAAATTGTTTTATGTCTTGGGATTTGATAAAAGCGGCAACAAAAACATTTTCTAGTTTAGAAAGGTTGTTTGCTAAGGGAAAACTGTAATAAATCCCGCAGACGGACTGGCACTGGGTGCCTAAAGGATTATTTATTTGAAAATCATCGGTAAACAGAAAATAAGGTATACACGTTTCACCATAATATTCAGATATTTTCTTTTGCCACAATTTCTGGATTTTGTCTTAAAGTTTCCATATTGTCAAGCATTTCCTTTAGAGTATTGTCTTTCTCAAATAATTTTTTTATTTGAAATTTAATCGGGAGAACAATCCCTTTCGTAATTTCTTCCTCATAGACAGCCTCACCATTTTGCATCGACACCCCTACAGATTCGTTTATAGAAAACTGAAGTAAGTCTCCCAGCAAATCATTCTGTTTTAACCTACTGTGTAGCAAATGATCGGTTTTACAGTGTTTAAACGGGTCTCTTAATTTATCAATGTAGTTTAGCAAAATATTTTTGTTTTCAGTATCCTCTATTTTCTTTGCAATGAATTCCTTTAAATAAGAAGTTGGAGGGCTAAAATTGTATCGACAACTAATTTTTGTATATCTTCTACGTGTTTCCTTGTGAAATTGTTATTGTTATGAAGAAGGAGTGTGAACTTAACAGCGGCGTTTGATAATGAATCTATTGAATCCATTAAACCATAAGTTTTTACATTGGCTGAGCCACTTTTTATTGGGATGCTTTTGGCCGGTTCATTTTCATTGTTTAAAGAAATATTATTATTAGATTGAGATGGAGTTTTATTATCTGAAATTATAGTTTTATCTAAATGTTTTCTTTTAACATGTTGCCTAAAATTTTGAACATTAGTAAAGGTTTTGTTAACACACGCTCCTTCATAACATTCATACGTACTGTAGTTTGAATATGAATGAATAATTTTTAAATGTACAATTAACGATTTTAAATTAAACTTATCTTTATTACATAAAAAACACTTTATTGTAAATAGGAAGTTTAAACAAAATTATAAATATAATTATTTTGGTATAGTTTAACTAAAAATAAAAAGGTTTATACGTTTTATTTTTACTGTACTTAAAATGTTTATCTAAATTACAATACCTGTCTAACTTACGCACCTTTAGTAACACGTATTTTATATTGGATGCCACTTCAAACCTTTTTTTAAAATAATTTTGATCACTTGTTTCACTATATTCAACTGGTCCAGTCAACTTATACGCAACAATTGAACCAAACCACATTTAATTGCCTTTGTGCAATTTCTATTTTACTATCCATTTATCAAATTAATAGATGCATCTTCAAATGTAAGATTGTTTATAGTAGACGCAGTAAACAATTTATTTAAATTAAATATATTTTGTCGATTCAATGAAAATGATTACTAAATTAATCAATTTCATTGAATCGACGAAATTCATTTAACTTAAATAAATAATTTACTATGTTTATTGTCATACAATTGACGAAATATCTATTGAAATGACAAATGCAAACATACGAAGGCACACCTGACGAGAATGTTCGATATAACGGTGGTTACGAACGATAATTATACGTTATTCATTTATTTTTACATTCAAGCTTGACGAAATATTTCATCAATTTGAATAAACGAAAATGTAAACATTTTTTATGATGATTTGAATAATTTATTTTCAAATCGATAGATTTTATAATTCATTCAAAAATTTTACTGTTAAACTGATTAAAATTGTTTCATCAAACATCAACGAAATCGGATAATCAATATGACCTACGGGATTTTTTTGAGTGTAAGGTCAGAAAAACCTGTTTATTTCAAAAATCCTTTTTTGATAAATATTGCGAGTTTGTGTTAAACTTATAGGAGTATAATTTTTGTCTGTTTGATTTGAACTAAAATATGTAAATACAGAGAAACCTCACTATAACGGAGATCGACGGGACCAAAAAAGTTGTCCATTGAAGTGAGGTGCTTGAACTGAGGATTTGTGATTTTTTTTATAAGAATTTTATTGGGATTCTATTTCTTATCCGATTTTAATTAAATTCAGCATTCCCAATGTAAATGGGATTCTTAAATGATAGTTAGGAAGAAACTAGGCCATTTATTATCCAATCTTGATGAAATTCTCAAATGGATAAAGTTCTGAAATATGGCCAATTAGGATGGAACTTGGCCATTTCTTATCCGATCTTGATGCAATTCAGCATGTGCGATGGAAAAGGGATTCTAAAAAGATTTTTAGATGAAGTTCTGGAATATGGCCAATTAGGATGGAACTTGACCATTTCTTATCCGATCTTGATGAAATTCCGCATGTACGTTGGAAATGGGATTCTAAAAATATTTTCTTAGCTGATTTTAATGAAATTCAGCATGTATGATGGATAAGGGATTTTAAAACGAGTTTTAGACGAAGTTCTGGAATATAGTCAATTAGGAAGGAACTTGGCAATTTCTTATCTGATTTTGATGAAATTCAGGAAGTAGGATGGAAATAGAGGACTCTAAAATTATTTTTAAATGAAGTTCTTGGATATGGCCTACTAGGAAGGACCTTAATATGATTTGTTGTATTTGATGACCTGTTTTATAAATAATTTTAGAACCCCATTTCCATAGTACATGCTGAATTTCATTAAAATTGGATAATAAATGGGCAAGTTCCTTCTTAATTGGCCAAATTCCAGCACTTCGTCTAAAACTCGTTTGAGAATTCCATTTCCATCGCACATGATGAATTTCATTAAGATCGGATAATAAATGGCCAAGTTCCTTCCTAATTGGCCATATTCCAGAACTTCACCTAAAAATCATTTAAGAATCCCATTTCCATCGAACATGCTGAATTTCATCAAAATCGGATGAGAAATAGCCAAATTCCTTCCAAATAGGCCATATTCCAGAACTTCACCTGAAAATCAGTTGAGGGTCCCATTTTCATGGTGCATGCTGAATTTCATTAAGATCGGATAAGAAATGGCCAAGTTCCTTCCTAATTGGCCATATTCCAGAACTTTACCTAAAAATCATTTAAGAATCCCATTTCCATCGAACATGCAGAATTTCATCAAAATCGGATAAGAAATAGCCAAGTTCCTTCCAAATAGGCCATATTCCAGAACTTCATCTAAAATTCATTTGAGAATCCCATTTCCATCGTACATGCTGAAATTCATAAAAATCGGATGAGAAATGGCCCAGCTCTTACCTTCTTGGCCATATTTCAGAACTTCATCTAACACTCGTATGAGAATCCCATTTCCATCGCATATGTTGAATTTCATCAAGATCGGATAAGAAATGGCCAAGTTCCTTCCTAATTGGCCATATTCCAGAACTTTACCTAAAAATCATTTAAGAATCCCATTTCCATCGAACATGCAGAATTTCATCAAAATCGGATAAGAAATAGCCAAGTTCCTTCCAAATAGGCCATATTCCAGAACTTCATCTAAAATTCATTTGAGAATCCCATTTCCATCGTACATGCTGAAATTCATAAAAATCGGATGAGAAATGGCCCAGTTCTTACCTTCTTGGCCATATTTCAGAACTTCATCTAACACTCGTATGAGAATCCCATTTCCATCGCATATGTTGAATTTCATCAAGATCGGATAAGAAATGGCCAAGTTCCATCCTAATTGGCCATATTCCAGAACTTCATCTAAAAATCATTTGAGAATCATATTTCCATCGCACATGCTGAATTTCATCAAAATCGGATAAGAAATGGACCATTTCTTTCCTACTTGGCCATATTCCAGAACTTCATCTAAAACTCGTTTAAGGATCCCATTACCATCGCACATGCTGAATTTTATCAAAATCGGATAAGAAATGGCCAAGTTTCTTCCTAACTGGTCATAAGTTGAACACAAACACACAATATTTAACAAAAATAATTTTTTAAATCAGACGTTTTTCTAACGTAAGAGACACACTGGGTGATTTTTACCCATACCTGTTTTTGCGACGTTCATTGCTCAGCTTCTATAAATGCACTTTATCTGGCCTATGGGGGGATATTAGTGGACATTTCAAACTTCCCTAATCCACTGGCCCGATGGTCCAAGGACCACAGTGTGTCTCTTAAGGGTTAAAGACGCCATCAAAAATTTGAAAATTAATTAACATGGATAATCTAAAGCTTTTACAATTGAATATAAGAAGCCTTAAAAGCAATTTAAATCTTTTAGACGTTTTCATAAATAAGAATAAAATTGACATAGCTATCCTGAATGAAACTTGGCTAAAAGATAATGACCATATCTAAAAAATTATAACCTAGTTTCAAAAATAGAAATGACGGTTATGGTGGTTTAGCCTTTTTTATACATAAAAAAATAGCATTTAATAAAATAGACATTAACATTAATTTTAATCACCTTGAAATTTTATACATTAATATTAAATACAAAAATTGCTCTTTAAATCTAATAAATTTTTATAATCCTCCGAATAATAGTACTAATTCAGATTTAATTGACTTTAACAATATAATTCAACATTTTAACAATCATCCAAACACATGCCACATTGCATTCTTCTATTTCATTCGAGGCGGAGCCTAGCATTACAGATCTAAATAATAAACGGTCAGAAGTCGTAACTTCTCTTAATTCCGATTTAAGTACAATATTTGAGTGGGGTAACAACAACTTAGTACAATTTAACGAGAAAAAGACACAAATATGCACATTCTCACATAAAAAAAGTCGCAACGACTACCCATTGGTGGTAAAAAACCATATCCTTATGGGTTGCGACTCAATTCGACTGCTTGGTGTTCAAATAAGTAACAAACTCAAATGGAATGAACACATTGTTGCATTGGCTAAATCAGCTTCAAAAAAACTCGGGTTCCTGAATCGATGCAGAAGGTTTTTCAAATCGCATCAAGTTCTCCAGATATATAAAACCTTCATCCGACCATGTATAGAGTATTGCTGTCAAGTTTGGGGAGGTGCGTCTGGTACCACCCTCCACTTATTGGACAGGGTTCAACGCCGCGCTATCAGAATAATACGGAATCCCAGACTTACTCAAGAACTAGACAGCTTACAGCATCGCAGAGATGTTGCAGAACTCTGCGTCTTCTACAGATGCTTACATGGTAAATGTTCTGCAGAACTATCGGAGAAAATACCACCATTCGTTACAACAACAAGAGTAACAAGAGGAAAAACCAATGCACATAGGTTTACGGTGAAGCTCCCGAAACCTCGAACTGAAGAAATCAAGCGCGAATTTATATACCGAACATCAAAAAAGTGGAATTCTCTAATACATTTCAAATTTCCGAAGGAATATAAAATGAATAAATTTAAGGTAGCTATTAATCTTTACTTGCAGGATCGCGCATTGGGTGCAGAAGCTCTGACAGTTACAAGGAGCTAGGACCGTTAATAAGTCCGCTCTGCACCCAATTAAAAAAAATAAAAAAAAAATAAAAAATAAAAATCATCCAAACACTACAATTTTAGGTGACATTAATGCGCATAATAATTTATGGGACTCCTTTTCAAAAAATAATAAGAAAGGTAACCAAATAGCTAGTATTATCAATAATAGCAATTTCCATATTCTTAACAATGGTAATCCTACAATAGTTAATTTCAAAAATAATTCTAAATCAGCTATTGACATTTCATTTTCTTCCTTTGACATATTTGACAAACTATCATGGAGATGTATTAACGAATTTATAGGTTCTGATCACTTACCCATTTTAATTGACTTTAAATTAAATAAAATTTTGAAAAAGGATTTTGATGATTGGTCGGGTGTTATAAATGACACTAACAATATTGTTCCTATCAATAACAACAATAACATTGAAAATGTAATTAACAATATAATTAGTGATAATACTAGATCAATTAATGTTAATAGATATAATATTCCTAAACCTTGGTGGAACTCTTATTTGGACAGATTATGGAAAGTAAAACTAAACAAACAAAAAATATACAACCAATGTAAAAACCTCTTTGCTGCAGTTGAACTGTTAAAATCAACAGCTTTTTTAAAAAAAGAAATAGTTAAAGCAAAAAGAAAATCCTGGAAATCATTCATTGAAAACTTAAATACGGATGTCAATAGCAAAGATCTTTGGATTAAAATTAACAAATTAAGAAATAAAAAGTCCATCTCTTTTAATTTATTAGAAAGTCACGATATGGCAAATAAATTTATTAATACAAATTTCCCTAATTCCTTTGAAAATTTTAAATTTCCTGTAAATATTTCTGATAACAATAATAAAAATAAATTTAATAACATTTATATAACAAATATTCCAAAACGTAAAGCTAAATCGGCTCCTGGCAATGATAAATTATCCTATAAAATTCTTCTTAAAATCATTAACAATAATCCTAATATATTAATTCTCCTTGTTAATTATTTAAATAATATTTATAACAACCACATTTATCCTCAAGAGTGGAAAAATTTTAAAATTATTTCTATTAAAAAACCGAATAAAGATGATTTAAACACTGATAATTACAGACCTATTTGTTTGCAAAATTCCATCTCAAAAATCTTTGATAAAGGGATTTTGGATGATTTATCATTGCATTTAGATATTAATAAAATTATTCCATACAATTCTTATGGTTTTA
Source organism: Tipula helvola (assembly GCA_963556165.1). Classification (NCBI taxonomy): domain Eukaryota; kingdom Metazoa; phylum Arthropoda; class Insecta; order Diptera; family Tipulidae; genus Tipula; species Tipula helvola. The sequence goes on along the minus strand of OY744483.1, from coordinate 190,241,267 downwards.
GAAGAAGCTACAGCATTACGGATTATTTCACAAATTTATTTTCGGAAATTTACAAAGAGAAAAGAGATAAGAAAAGCATTGACACACCTAACAATATTATTAATTGGATTTACCAACATTTAACTAATAGAACAATTATATTTAATAACGGTGTTAAGCACATTAAGCAAATAACTAACAAGGGTATTCCACAGGGTTCTTGTTTAAGCCCGACTTTATTCAACATCTATACCTCAAATATACATAGTCTTCAAAATAGTAACATTTCAATTTATCAATTTGCTGACGACCTAGCTATTCTGGTTAAAAATTCTAATGAATCATTAACCTTCGATCATTGTAACAATATATTAAATAGATTGAATGCTATGTTAAATGAATTAAATCTGAATATTAATTTTGAGAAAACTTCTTATATTCGATTATTCAAAAATGAAAGCTCTAACTATAAGATCAAAATAAACAATATCATTTTAAAAGAAGTTAAAACAATTAAATTATTAGGAATAACTTTTAATAATAAATTGTCATTATTCACTATAAAAATTTAGATAAAGAAATCTCTAATTCATCAAATTTATTAAAAATGATTTCTAATAGAAATGGAGGAGCTCATCCTCAAATCATGATAAACCTTTTTAAATCTTTGATTCAAACAAAAATTAGTTCTGCTGATATAATCACTCCCCTTAATTTTAAAAATTCACTTAAAATAAAACAACAAATAATATGGGTGTGAAGTTTATAACAAAAAAATAACACGTATACGTATACAATTCCAATTGGAATTTTTATTGGAAACGCGAACTGCGAGTTGCGAATAAATTCCAAACACGAATTCGCAAATTTGATTCACACTAACCGCGAGCGAATTTATATGTCAAAATCAATACCATCCATGATCAAATATTTCTAATAATACGGTAATTTTTTCCAAAACATGTTTTTTTTATATTATTCGTTTTAACAAAGTTTATAATACACAATTCGATATAAATAATATTATTTTAATCTTTAAAAATCATTTTGATCGTATTTGAAATGATTTATAAAAAAGTACTCGTACGAATGTCAATACTCGTACGAATAAAAATTATGTAGAACGCGAGTGGAACGTAATTTTATTTTTTAGCGAATGCGCGAATATTTCATCTTTGTACGAATTTAGTAATTTTTCTTATTTTAAAGAATTTTTAGGGCTCAATTTAGTTTATTTTGAACAAAAGTAATCATAATTATATTATAAATCGAGAAATCCATTGTGTTTATGTGTATTTTATGTCAAAATTTTCTGAAAAATGGTTACTCGCAATTCGCTACTCGCGTTTGGTGTGAGTAGTCCCTTAAAACCATTGTTTTATAAAAAAGACATATTCAAGTGTTAAGGATGGTGCACATTGAGAGCGAGTAGCGAGGAACGAGTCAGTTCCACAAGCGCGAGAGCGAATTGTGTACACATACAAGACGAGCGATATTTTATGTCACATTTTGATTCATTCTATTGTTTTTAGATTTTCATTATTTAAAATTTTTAATCTAAAACGTAAAACATATTTTAATTTCACATAAAATAATATTTTAATTCAATTTATATAAATATATAGTTCAAAATGATTTCAAAAAGAAATAAACTGATTGTTGCCGTTTATTTATTGAGGAAACATCGAAGAACTAAACTAAATCGCTAAAAAATACGACGAAATTTAATTTTCGTACTAAAGAAAGATTTGTGGAAAACGAGTGGAACTTATTTTGAATTGACAACCAGCGGCGATAATTCAAAATTTGCGACGATATATTAGAATTTTATATTAAACTGATTTAAATTCTATATTTTGTTTTTAGTAAATGCAAAATTTATAAACTATCGTCAATTAAAAACTAAAGATTTTTATTATTTTTACTATTTTCTTTCATTATTTAGTGAAAAAGAAAAATATCGTTCTCGTCGCTCGTTGTTAATGTGCACCATCCTTAAGAGATGATACATGCTATCTTGTTTTAACATTATATCAATTTCCTTGTAATTTTTATTCCATAATATTTATTATTGCGAAGAATGAGCATTGTTCTACCCAATAAATAACAAAGCGAATACCGCAAGATCCCATTAATAGAAATTAATAGCCTTAGGAGTCGAGTATAGACAGCAGGGATTGTCGTAATATGCCATTAGTGGGTAATAATAGCCTTAAGTGTTGTGAACCTAATGGTGAATACCCCATTTCTCAACGGTGGGGAGGAATACCAAATTTTAATTTTTTTGTTACGTCATATGGCTTTTGCTTGGTTGAGTAATTTATTGTTCAAATCAATAACATGAATTTCACAGGGATTGTCGGAAGATGCCACTAATGGGGAACAATAGCCTTAAGTGTCGTGAACCTAATGGTCTACACCCCATTTCTCAACGGTGGGGAGGAACACCAAATTTTTTTTTTGTTACGTCATATCGCTTGAAGTCCCGTACGAATTTAAATTTGAAACGAGGAAAATTTCAGAATAGCAGAATAAATATTTGCAGCATTTATATATGTGCTTAGAAAATTTTCAGATATTTTGAAAACTTTTATGATATTTTGAAAGATTTCATGCATTTTGCGAACTTTAGAAATGCTTTCTAGAACAAATATCAAATTCTCTTCTCTACGGATTTCTTTGTTTTTTTATTTTCGCCAAATTTAAATCTTTTGCAACAAAATCGAAAAAATAATTTTCACGAACTCCCGATAGCTCAAATTCTCCTTGGGAATACTGGCTTTAAAACCGAAAAATAAAATACTGATTGGTTTTTAGCAGAAAATGTTTACCTTATTCCATGTCATAAGATTGCTAGTATTCAGTCATTTTTTATTCGTTGCATCTAATGGAAATGCCTAGATCATACTTAAGTAACTATATTGCAGATTCCAAACTGGACCAATCTCGTTGCCAGAAATCAGTCGATTCTAATTTGGTAAATTCAATACAAGGTAATGGTATTTGAATTGGTCATCAGGAAACCATTTAAATCGGTATTACTATGTCACAATCAAATATTTGTATTCCAACTGTTTCTAAGTGAATGTTACATCGAATAATATGACTAAGTTCGATATGCTGCATGAAAAATAATTTAAACCCTTCCAAAATTGTGTCTAAGTGGCAGACAAATATGAATATCGAAATAAGAAAAATATATACATACATACAGCGAATCTGGGACAATGGATGTTCAGCATTGCAGGATGGTTTAGGCGGTTTTCTGAACATATGGTCTGACCGATGTTTTGAATGCTGCCTTTTATCAGTTCAAAGGACCTTTCCGATACGGATCCTCATCGATCATTCTTCAACATCAACTTCTTTCCAAATGGATAACTCATCAAATAACGAATAAATCTGATGACTAAGCAAAATTGAATACTGCCAATTTCAATAAATCGGCCAAATTCAAAGAATTTTTAAAAGATTACTGAAATGAATTATAAATTATTTATTGTACACCGGTTTATGCTACTGCCACATATAGTTGGTTGATTAATGTTCCAGCTTTCTACCATCTCAATATCAGATTTATTATATCAGATGTGTTTTTGGCGTGAATGTTACAGGCTCTTATTAAAAAACTCAGGCCTTATGTAACAAATATTTCGTTTACAATAAATTTTTTAAATTTTCATTTTTTCTTTTTTTTCGTTTCAGTTATGTCAAAAATATTTCTGGAAATGTCCGAAAATATTTTTTCAGTCTTCAAGAATGGACCTCTTCTAGCCGAACTATCAATGAACGAATTTCGTGCCATACTTAACAATCCTCAACTTAAACGTATCATGAACGAGGAAACATTTGATTTGGTTATTACTGAAACATTTTTTGGTGAAATATTTTTAGGACTAGCGGCACATTTTGATTGTCCAACCATTTCATATAGTTCATTTAAACCGACGATTGTGGCCAATGATATTATGCGAAATCCACAAGCATTATCATATGTATCAAATTCGTTTATGTCATTTAAAGAACCGCTCTCATTTCGATATCGAGTTTATAACATGTTATGGTATATATTGGATACGACCGTGTTCTCCGCTTATGCCAGATACACTAGTAAACAAATGTATGATGAATTTTTTCCTTGGCCTAAGTATCCAAAAATGCAGGACATGATTCAAAACATATCAATTACATTTGTAAGCCATCATTTTAGTCAAGGTAATGTTCGACCGTATTTACCGACTATGATTGAAATTGGCGGTACCCAAATAACTACTGAGACGATGAGTATGCCACAAGAGATATCCAATTGGATGGATAGCGCGCCTAATGGTGTCATTTATTTTAGTATGGGTACTGTAATCCAAAGCACCACACTATCGAACGAAAAGCTTTCAATTCTACTAAATGTGTTCAGAAGTTTAAAACAACGAGTGTTGTGGAAATTTGAAAATAATACGATTCCAGGATTGCCGGAAAATGTTATGATAAGGAAATGGTTACCACAAAATGGTATACTGCAACATCCAAAATTGGAAGTATTTATTACACATGGAGGATGGGGTAGTATTATGGAGGCAAAATATTATGGTGTTCCAGTACTAGTGATTCCTGTTTTTGGCGATCAAAGTGGAAATGCCGATGTTACAATAGATCATGGATGGGGTATTAAGTTACACTACACCGAATTATCAGAAACAAAACTGAATGCTGCCATTAAGGAAATAACAAAGAATACAACATACAGAGATAAAGTAAAATACGAATCAATTTTATATCGTGATCGTCCACAGCGAGCAATTGATACGGCCATATTTTGGATTGAATACGTGATACGACATCGCGGAGCATCACACTTACGGCCAAAATCATTTCATTTAAATTTCTTTCAATTACACTCGCTTGATGTAATCGGTATATTAATGGTAATTGGCATTCTTCTGATCTATGTACTCTTGCGGTTAATACAATTTTGTGCACGCAAAAGCAAACGAAATACTATAAAACTTGTAAATAAAAAAGATCAATAAACATGTTACATAACTATTTGGTAAGAAGCTATTTACTTTTGAATTATATCAAAAAAATCCATCATTTTTGGCTAATATTAAAAAGAGCAGATATAATATCTACCTGATATCTATACCGGTTTTTTCTTCAAATGAGCTTCACTCAGTGGAGGAACTAACATCACTAAAGATGCAAATTGCTGAAAACTATCAGAATTTTTATAATAGGTTCCCAACATAATCATATCCATTCAGCCAGTTGTATTGATTGTTATACATTTATCTCATTTTCTTAAGATCTATTTGTAATTTATCATTTTCCGATGCAAAGCAATAAACTGTTTGACTACCTTTGCTAGTTAGATTAACAGCAATCAACTAAGTCAATTATCTGCAAGCAAAATTACCACATTTGCAAGTTTTTTTAAAGCTTGAAATTATTTGTTGAAGCTCACGAAAACCTCGCTGCAAACAAGCTAAAAATCTAAATTCAAACCCCTAAATACAAAAATGGGAAGGTACCAAACTAAGATGGCAAGACAATCTCTGCAATCCTTTAATGGTTTTTGCTGGACATACACTTTTCTTCCATACAATTCCAATACATTATTGTTGTCTAGCAAGTTAAAACAACTGCATAAATTGTCGTAATGCAATCAACTTTTACCCGTATATCAATAATTTAACATTTAAGGACGTCTATACTACTCTAAACCATCTACCTCTTGTTTTTATTTACACTCATGATTTACCAATGACGTTTTATTACTGTTAAAGCTCTTTTTCTAGTCGTCACCAGTCTTAAAATTTCCTTTTTCCCAAATATGCCGTTCACTGACATCCCGCACTGATTCGTAGGTTTTGATACCTCTATCAATAGGCGTTGAGACCTGTAATTGTCATACAAACGGTTATTTGGATCGGTCGATTATTTCTACACGTTCCGTGGAAAATTCAATTTGTTTGAAAATCAACTGAACTATAGCCCACAAATTCAGAGCCACAAAAATCGAAAATCTGCAAATGTGATCCGATTTCGATGATTGATACCTCTATCAATAAGCGTTGAGACCTGTAATTGTCATACCAATGGCCATTTGGATCGGTCGATTATTTCTACACGTTCCGTGGAAAATTCAATTTGTTTGAAAATCAACTGAACTATAGCCCACAAATTTAGAGCCACAAAAATCGAAAATCTGCAAATGTCATCCGATTTCGATGATTGATACCTCTATCAATAGGCGTTGAGACCTGTAATTGTCATACCAACGGCCATTTGGATCGGTCGATTATTTCTACACGTTCCGTGGAAAATTCAATTTTTTTGAAAATCAACTGCTTATTTATAGCCCACAAATTCAGAGCCACAAAAATCGAAAATCTGCAAATGTGATCCGATTTCGATGATTGATACCTCTATCAATAGGCGTTTAGACCTGTAATTGTCTTACCAACGGCCATTTGGATCGGTCGAATGTTTCTACACGTTCCGTGGAAAATTCAATTTTTTTGAAAATTAACTGAACTATAGCCCACAAATTCAGAGCCACAAAAATCGAAAATCTGCAAATGTGATCCGATTTCGATGATTGATAGAGCGTTTAGACCTGTAATTGTCTTACCAACGGCCATTTGGATCGGTCGAATGTTTCTACACGTTCCGTGGAAAATTCAATTTTTTTGAAAATCAACTGAACTATAGCCCACAAATTCAGAGCCACAAAAATCGTAAATCTGCAAATGTGATCCGATTTCGATGATTGATACCTTTATCAATAGGCGTTTAGACCTGTAATTGTCATACAAACGGCCATTTGGATCGGTCGAATATTTCTACACGTTCCGTGCAAAATTCAATTTGTTTGAAAATCAACTGAACTATAGCCCACAAATTCAGAGCCACAAAAATCGAAAATCTGCAAATGTGATCCGATTTCGATGATTGATACCTCTATCAATAGGCGTTGAGACCTGTAATTGTCATACCAACGGCCATTTGGATCGGTCGAATATTTCTACACGTTCCGTGGAAAATTCAATTTGTTTGAAAATCAACTGAACTATAGCCCACAAATTCAGAGCCACCAAAATCAAAAATCTGTAAATGTGATCCGATTTCGATGATTGATACCTCTATCAATAGGCGATGAGACCTGTAATTGTCATACCAACTGCCATTTGGATCGGTCGATTATTTCTATACGTTCCGTGGAAAATTCAATTTGTTTGAAAATCAACTGAACTATAGCCCACAAATTCAGAGCCACAAAAATCGAAAATCTGCAAATGTGATCCGATTTCGATGATTGATACCTCTATCAATAGGCGTTGAGACCTGTAATTGTCATACCAATGGCCATTTGGATCGGTCGATTATTTCTACACGTTCCGTGGAAAATTCAATTTGTTTGAAAATCAACTGAACTATAGCCCACAAATTCAGAGCCACCAAAATCGAAAATCTGTAAATGTGATCCGATTTCGATGATTGATACCTCTATCAATAGGCGATGAGACCTGTAATTGTCATACCAACTGCCATTTGGATCGGTCGATTATTTCTACACGTTCCGTGGAAAATTCAATTTGTTTGAAAATCAACTGAACTATAGCCCACAAATTCAGAGCCACAAAAATCGAAAATCTGCAAATCTGATCCGATTTCGATGATTGATACCTCTATCAATAAGCGTTGAGACCTGTAATTGTCATACCAACGGCCATTTGGATCGGTCGAATATTTCTACACGTTCCATGGAAAATTCAATTTTTTTGAAAATCAACTGAACTATAGCCCACAAATTCAGAGCCACAAAAATCGGAAATTTGCATATGTGATCCGATTTCGATGATTGATACCTCTATCAATAGGCGTTGAGACCTGTAATTGTCATACCAACGGCCATTTGGATCGGTCGATTATTTCTACACGTTCCGTGGAAAATTCAATTTGTTTGAAAATCAACTGAACTATAGCCCACAAATTCAGAGCCACAAAAATCGAAAATCTGCAAATGTGATCCGATTTCGATGATTGATACCTCTATCAATAGGCGTTTAGACCTGTAATTGTCATACCAACTGCTAATTGGATCGGTCGAATATTTCTACACGTTCCGTGGAAAATTCAATTTTTTTGAAAATCAACTGAACTATAGCCCACAAATTCAGAGCCACAAAAATCGAAAATCTGCAAATGTGATCCGATTTCGATGATTGATACCTCTATCAATAAGCGTTGAGACCTGTAATTGTCATACCAATGGCCATTTGGATCGGTCGATTATTTCTACACGTTCCGTGGAAAATTCAATTTTTTTGAAAATCAACTGCTTATTTATAGCCCACAAATTCAGAGCCACAAAAATCGAAAATCTGTAAATGTGATCCGATTTCGATGATTGATACCTCTATCAATAGGCGTTGAGACCTGTAATTATCATACCAATGGCCATTTTGATCGGTCGAATATTTCTACACGTTCCATGGAAAATTCAATTTTTTTGAAAATCAACTGAACTATAGCCCACAAATTCAGAGCCACAAAAATCGAAAATCTGCAAATGTGATCCGATTTCGATGATTGATACCTCTATCAATAGGCGTTGAGACCTGTAATTGTCATACCAACGGCCATTTGGATCGGTCGAATGTTTCTACACGTTCCGTGGAAAATTCAATTTGTTTGAAAATCAACTGAACTATAGCCCACAAATTCAGAGCCACCAAAATCAAAAATCTGCAAATGTGATCCGATTTCGATGATTGATACCTCTATCAATAGGCGTTGAGACCTGTAATTGTCATACCAACGGCCATTTGGATCGGTCGAATATTTCTACACGTTCCGTGGAAAATTCAATTTGTTTGAAAATCAACTGAACTATAGCCCACAAATTCAGAGCCACCAAAATCGAAAATCTGTAAATGTGATCCGATTTCGATGATTGATACCTCTATCAATAGGCGATGAGACCTGTAATTGTCATACCAACTGCCATTTGGATCGGTCGATTATTTCTATACGTTCCGTGGAAAATTCAATTTGTTTGAAAATCAACTGAACTATAGCCCACAAATTCAGAGCCACAAAAATCGAAAATCTGCAAATGTGATCCGATTTCGATGATTGATACCTCTATCAATAGGCGTTGAGACCTGTAATTGTCATACCAATGGCCATTTGGATCGGTCGATTATTTCTATACGTTCCGTGGAAAATTCAATTTGTTTGAAAATCAACTGAACTATAGCCCACAAATTCAGAGCCACCAAAATCGAAAATCTGTAAATGTGATCCGATTTCGATGATTGATACCTCTATCAATAGGCGATGAGACCTGTAATTGTCATACCAACTGCCATTTGGATCGGTCGATTATTTCTACACGTTCCGTGGAAAATTCAATTTGTATGAAAATCAACTGAACTATAGCCCACAAATTCAGAGCCACAAAAATCGAAAATCTGCAAATGTGATCCGATTTCGATGATTGATACCTCTATCAATAAGCGTTGAGACCTGTAATTGTCATACCAATGGCCATTTGGATCGGTCGATTATTTCTACACGTTCCGTGGAAAATTCAATTTGTTTGAAAATCAACTGAACTATAGCCCACAAATTCAGAGCCACAAAAATCGAAAATCTGCAAATCTGATCCGATTTCGATGATTGATACCTCTATCAATAAGCGTTGAGACCTGTAATTGTCATACCAACGGCTATTTGGATCGGTCGAATATTTCTACACGTTCCATGGAAAATTCAATTTTTTTGAAAATCAACTGAACTATAGCCCACAAATTCAGAGCCACAAAAATCGGAAATTTGCATATGTGATCCGATTTCGATGATTGATACCTCTATCAATAGGCGTTGAGACCTGTAATTGTCATACCAACTACCATTTGGATCGGTCGATTATTTCTACACGTTCCGTGGAAAATTCAATTTGTTTGAAAATCAACTGAACTATAGCCCACAAATTCAGAGCCACAAAAATCGAAAATCTGCAAATGTGATCCGATTTCGATGATTGATACCTCTATCAATAGGCGTTTAGACCTGTAATTGTCATACCAACTGCTAATTGGATCGGTCGAATATTTCTACACGTTCCGTGGAAAATTCAATTTTTTTGAAAATCAACTGCTTATTTATAGCCCACAAATTCAGAGCCACAAAAATCGAAAATCTGCAAATGTGATCCGATTTCGATGATTGATACCTCTATCAATAGGCGTTGAGACCTGTAATTATCATACCAATGGCCATTTTGATCGGTCGAATATTTCTACACGTTCCATGGAAAATTCAATTTTTTTGAAAATCAACTGAACTATAGCCCACAAATTCAGAGCCACAAAAATCGAAAATCTGCAAATGTGATCCGATTTCGATGATTGATACCTCTATCAATAAGCGTTGAGACCTGTAATTGTCATACCAATGGCCATTTGGATCGGTCGATTATTTCTACACGTTCCGTGGAAAATTCAATTTTTTTGAAAATCAACTGCTTATTTATAGCCCACAAATTCAGAGCCACAAAAATCGAAAATCTGCAAATGTGATCCGATTTCGATGATTGATATCTCTATCAATAGGCGTTTAGACCTGTAATTGTCTTACCAACGGCCATTTGGATCGGTCGAATGTTTCTACACGTTCCGTGGAAAATTCAATTTTTTTGAAAATCAACTGCTTATTTATAGCCCACAAATTCAGAGCCACAAAAATCGAAAATCTGCAAATGTGATCCGATTTCGATGATTGATATCTCTATCAATAGGCGTTTAGACCTGTAATTGTCTTACCAACGGCCATTTGGATCGGTCGAATGTTTCTACACGTTCCGTGGAAAATTCAATTTTTTTGAAAATCAACTGCTTATTTATAGCCCACAAATTCAGAGCCACAAAAATCGAAAATCTGCAAATGTGATCCGATTTCGATGATTGATATCTCTATCAATAGGCGTTGAGACCTGTAATTGTCTTACCAACGGCCATTTGGATCGGTCGAATGTTTCTACACGTTCCGTGGAAAATTCAATTTTTTTGAAAATCAACTGCTTATTTATAGCCCACAAATTCAGAGCCACCAAAATCGAAAATCTGCAAATGTGATCCGATTTCGATGATTGATATACCTCTATCAATAGGCGTTGAGACCTGTAATTATCATACCAATGGCCATTTTGATCGGTCGAATATTTCTACACGTTCCATGGAAAATTCAATTTTTTTGAAAATCAACTGAACTATAGCCCACAAATTCAGAGCCACAAAAATCGAAAATCTGCAAATGTGATCCGATTTCGATGATTGATACCTCTATCAATAAGCGTTGAGACCTGTAATTGTCATACCAATGGCCATTTGGATCGGTCGATTATTTCTACACGTTCCGTGGAAAATTCAATTTGTTTGAAAATCAACTGAACTATAGCCCACAAATTCAGAGCCACAAAAATCGAAAATCTGCAAATGTGATCCGATTTCGATGATTGATACCTCTATCAATAAGCGTTGAGACCTGTAATTGTCATACCAATGGCCATTTGGATCGGTCGATTATTTCTACACGTTCCGTGGAAAATTCAATTTTTTTGAAAATCAACTGCTTATTTATAGCCCACAAATTCAGAGCCACCAAAATCGAAAATCTGCAAATGTGATCCGATTTCGATGATTGATACCTCTATCAATAGGCGTTGAGACCTGTAATTGTCATACCAATGGCCATTTGGATCGGTCGAATATTTCTACACGTTCCGTGGAAAATTCAATTTGTTTGAAAATCAACTGAACTATATCCCACAAATTCAGAGCCACAAAAATCGAAAATCTGCAAATGTGATCCGATTTCGATGATTGATATCTCTATCAATAGGCGTTTAGACCTGTAATTGTCTTACCAACGGCCATTTGGATCGGTCGAATGTTTCTACACGTTCCGTGGAAAATTCAATTTTTTTGAAAATCAACTGCTTATTTATAGCCCACAAATTCAGAGCCACAAAAATCGAAAATCTGCAAATGTGATCCGATTTCGATGATTGATATCTCTATCAATAGGCGTTTAGACCTGTAATTGTCTTACCAACGGCCATTTGGATCGGTCGAATGTTTCTACACGTTCCGTGGAAAATTCAATTTTTTTGAAAATCAACTGCTTATTTATAGCCCACAAATTCAGAGCCACAAAAATCGAAAATCTGCAAATGTGATCCGATTTCGATGATTGATATACCTCTATCAATAGGCGTTGAGACCTGTAATTATCATACCAATGGCCATTTTGATCGGTCGAATATTTCTACACGTTCCATGGAAAATTCAATTTTTTTGAAAATCAACTGAACTATAGCCCACAAATCCAGAGCCACAAAAATCGAAAATCTGCAAATGTTATCCGATTTCGATGATTGATACCTCTATCAATAGGCGTTGAGACCTGTAATTATCATACCAATGGCCATTTTGATCGGTCGAATATTTCTACACGTTCCATGGAAAATTCAATTTTTTTGAAAATCAACTGAACTATAGCCCACAAATTCAGAGCCACAAAAATCGAAAATCTGCAAATGTGATCCGATTTCGATGATTGATACCTCTATCAATAAGCGTTGAGACCTGTAATTGTCATACCAATGGCCATTTGGATCGGTCGATTATTTCTACACGTTCCGTGGAAAATTCAATTTGTTTGAAAATCAACTGAACTATAGCCCACAAATTCAGAGCCACAAAAATCGAAAATCTGCAAATCTGATCCGATTTCTATGATTGATACCTCTATCAATAGGCGTTGAGACCTGTAATTATCATACCAATGGCCATTTTGATCGGTCGAATATTTCTACACGTTCCATGGAAAATTCAATTTTTTTGAAAATCAACTGAACTATAGCCCACAAATTCAGAGCCACAAAAATCGAAAATCTGCAAATGTGATCCGATTTCGATGATTGATACCTCTATCAATAAGCGTTGAGACCTGTAATTGTCATACCAATGGCCATTTTGATCGTTCGATTATTTCTACACGTTCCGTGGAAAATTCAATTTTTTTGAAAATCAACTGCTTATTTATAGCCCACAAATTCAGAGCCACAAAAATCGAAAATCTGCAAATGTGATCCGATTTCGATGATTGATACCTCTATCAATAGGCGTTTAGACCTGTAATTGTCATACCAACTGCTAATTGGATCGGTCGAATATTTCTACACGTTCCATGGAAAATTCAATTTTTTGAAAATCAACTGCTTATTTATAGCCCACAAATTCAGAGCCACAAAAATCGAAAATCTGCAAATGTGATCCGATTTCGATGATTGATACCTCTATCAATAGGCGTTGAGACCTGTAATTATCATACCAATGGCCATTTTGATCGGTCGAATATTTCTACACGTTCCATGGAAAATTCAATTTTTTTGAAATCAACTGAACTATAGCCCACAATTCAGAGCCACAAAAATCGAAAATCTGCAAATGTGATCCGATTTCGATGATTGATACCTCTATCAATAAGCGTTGAGACCTGTAATTGTCATACCAATGGCCATTTTGATCGATCGAATATTTCTACACGTTCCATGGAAAATTCAATTTTTTTGAAAATCAACTGAACTATAGCCCACAAATTCAGAGCCACAAAAATCGAAAATCTGCAAATGTGATCCGATTTCGATGATTGATATCTCTATCAATAGGCGTTTAGACCTGTAATTGTCTTACCAACGGCCATTTGGATCGGTCGAATGTTTCTACACGTTCCGTGGAAAATTCAATTTTTTTGAAAATCAACTGCTTATTTATAGCCCACAAATTCAGAGCCACAAAAATCGAAAATCTGCAAATGTGATCCGATTTCGATGATTGATACCTCTATCAATAGGCGTTGAGACCTGTAATTATCATACCAATGGCCATTTTGATCGGTCGAATATTTCTACACGTTCCATGGAAAATTCAATTTTTATGAAAATCAACTGAACTATAGCCCACAAATTCAGAGCACAAAAATCGAAAATCTGCAAATGTGATCCGATTTCGATGATTGATACCTCTATCAATAAGCGTTGAGACCTGTAATTGTCATACCAATGGCCATTTGGATCGGTCGATTATTTCTACACGTTCCGTGGAAAATTCAATTTGTTTGAAAATCAACTGAACTATAGCCCACAAATTCAGAGCCACCAAAAATCGAAAATCTGCAAATGTGATCTTATTTCGATGATTGATACCTCTATCAATAGGCGTTGAGACCTGTAATTGTCATACCAATGGCCATTTGGATCGGTCGAATATTTCTACACGTTCCGTGGAAAATTCAATTTGTTTGAAAATCAACTGAACTATAGCCCACAAATTCAGAGCCACAAAAATCGAAAATCTGCAAATGTGATCCGATTTCGATGATTGATACCTCTATCAATAGGCGTTGAGACCTGTAATTGTCATACCAACTACCATTTGGATCGATCGAATATTTCTACACGTTCCGTGGAAAATTCAATTTGTTTGAAAATCAACTGAACTATAGCCCACAAATTCAGAGCCACAAAAATCGAAAATCTGCAAATGTGATCCGATTTCGATGATTGATACCTCTATCAATAGGCGTTGAGACCTGTAATTGTCATACCAACGGCCATTTGGATCGGTCGAATATTTCTACACGTTCCGTGGAAAATTCAATTTGTTTGAAAATCAACTGAACTATAGCCCACAAATTCAGAGCCACAAAAATCGAAAATCTGCAAATGTGATCCGATTTCGATGATTGATACCTCTATCAATAGGCGTTGAGACCTGTAATTGTCATACCAACTGCTAATTGGATCGGTCGAATATTTCTACACGTTCCGTGGAAAATTCAATTTTTTTGAAAATCAACTGCTTATTTATAGCCCACAAATTCAGAGCCACAAAAATCGAAAATCTGCAAATGTGATCCGATTTCGATGATTGATATCTCTATCAATAGGCGTGTAGACCTGTAATTGTCTTACCAACGGCCATATGGATCGGTCGAATGTTTCTACACGTTCCGTGGAAAATTCAATTTGTTTGAAAATCAACTGAACTATAGCCCACAAATTCAGAGCCACAAAAATCGAAAATCTGCAAATGTGATCCGATTTCGATGATTGATACCTCTATCAATAGGCGTTGAGACCTGTAATTGTCATACCAACTGCCATTTGGATCGGTCGATTATTTCTACACGTTCCGTGGAAAATTCAATTTTTTTGAAAATCAACTGAACTATAGCCCACAAATTCAGAGCCACACAAATCGAAAATCTGCAAATGTGATCCGATTTCGATGATTGATACCTCTATCAATAGGCGTTGAGACCTGTAATTGTCATACCAATGGCCATTTGGAGCGGTCGAATATTTCTACACGTTCCGTGGAAAATTCAATTTGTTTGAAAATCAAGATAACTATATATAGCCCACAAATTCAGAGCCACAAAAATCGAAAATCTGCAAATGTGATCCGATTTCGATGATTGATACCTCTATCAATAGGCGATGAGACCTGTAATTGTCATACCAACTGCCATTTGGATCGGTCGATTATTTCTACACGTTCCTTGGAAAATTCAATTTGTTTGAAAATCAACTGAACTATAGCCCACAAATTCAGAGCCACACAAATCGAAAATCTGCAAATGTGATCCGATTTCGATGATTGATACCTCTATCAATAGGCGTTGAGACCTGTAATTGTCATACCAATGGCCATTTGGAGCGGTCGAATATTTCTACACGTTCCGTGGAAAATTCAATTTGTTTGAAAATCAAGAGAACTATATATAGCCCACAAATTCAGAGCCACCAAAATCGAAAATCTGCAAATGTGATCCGATTTCGATGATTGATACCTCTATCAATAGGCGTTGAGACCTGTAATTGTCATACCTACGGCCATTTGGATCGGTCGAATATTTCTACACGTTCCGTGGAAAATTCAATTTGTTTGAAAATCAACTGAACTATAGCCCACAAATTCAGAGCCACAAAAATCGAAAATCTGCATATTTGGTCCGATTTCGATGATTGATACCTCTATCAATAGGCAATGAGACCTGTAATTGTCATACCAACGGAAATTTGGATCGGTCGAATATTTCTACACGTTCCGTGGAAAATTCAATTTTTTTGAAAATCAACTGAACTATAGCCCACAAATTCAGAGCCACAAAAATCGAAAATCTGCAAATGTGATCCGATTTCGATGATTGATACCTCTATCAATAGGCGATGACACCTGTAATTGTCATACCAATGGACATTTGGATCGGTTGAATATTTCTACACGTTCCGTGGAAAATTCAATTTGTTTGAAAATCAACTGAACTATAGCCCACAAATTCAGAGCCACAAAAATCGAAAATCTGCATATGTGCTCCGATTTCGATGATTGATACCTCTATCAATAGGCGTTGAGACCTGTAATTGTCATACCAATGGCCATTTGGATCGGTCGAATATTTCTACACGTTCCGTGGAAAATTTAATTTTTTTGAAAATCAACTGAACTATAGCCCACAAATTCAGAGCCACAAAAATCGAAAATCTGCATATGTGATCCGATTTCGATGATTGATACCTCTATCAATAGGTGTTGAGACCTGTAATTGTCATACCAATGGCCATTTGGATCGGTCGAATATTTCTACACGTTCCGTGGAAAATTTAATTTTTTTGAAAATCAACTGAACTATAGCCCACAAATTCAGAGCCACAAAAATCGAAAATCTGCATATGTGGTCCGATTTCGATGATTGATACCTCTATCAATAGGCAATGAGACCTGTAATTGTCATACCAACGGAAATTTGGATCGGTCGAATATTTCTACACTTTCCGTGGAAAATTTAATTTGTTTGAAAATCAACTGAACTATATCCCACAAATTCAGAGCCACACAAATCGAAAATCTGCAAATGTGATCCGATTTCGATGATTGATACCTCTATCAATAGGCGTTGAGACCTGTAATTGTCATACCAGCGGCCATTTGGATCGGTCGAATATTTCTACACGTTCCGTGGAAAATTTAATTTTTTTGAAAATCAACTGAACTATAGCCCACAAATTCAGAGCCACACAAATCGAAAATCTGCAAATGTGATCCGATTTCGATGATTGATACCTCTATCAATAGGCGTTGAGACCTGTAATTGTCATACCAACGGCCATTTGGATCGGTCGAATATTTCTACACGTTCCATGGAAAATTCAATTTTTTTGAAAATCAACTGAACTATAGCCCACAAATTCAGAGCCACACAAATCGAAAATCTACAAATGTGATCCGATTTCGATGATTGATACCTCTATCAATAGGCGTTGAGACCTGTAATTGTCATACCAATGGCCATTTGGATCGGTCGAATATTTCTACACGTTCCGTGGAAAATTGAATTTTTTTGAAAATCAACTGAACTATAGCCCACAAATTCAGAGCCACAAAAATCGAAAATCTGCATATGTGCTCCGATTTCGATGATTGATACCTCTATCAATAGGCGTTGAGACCTGTAATTGTCATACCAATGGCCATTTGGATCGGTCGAATATTTCTACACGTTCCGTGGAAAATTTAATTTTTTTGAAAATCAACTGAACTATAGCCCACAAATTCAGAGCCACAAAAATCGAAAATCTGCATATGTGATCCGATTTCGATGATTGATACCTCTATCAATAGGCGTTGAGACCTGTAATTGTCATACCAATGGCCATTTGGATCGGTCGAATATTTCTACACGTTCCGTGGAAAATTCAATTTGTTTGAAAATCAACTGAACTATAGCCCACAAATTCAGAGCCACAAAAATCGAAAATCTGCATATGTGCTCCGATTTCGATGATTGATACCTCTATCAATAGGCGTTGAGACCTGTAATTGTCATACCAATGGCCATTTGGATCGGTCGAATATTTCTACACGTTCCGTGGAAAATTTAATTTTTTTGAAAATCAACTGAACTATAGCCCACAAATTCAGAGCCACAAAAATCGAAAATCTGCATATGTGGTCCGATTTCGATGATTGATACCTCTATCAATAGGCAATGAGACCTGTAATTGTCATACCAACGGAAATTTGGATCGGTCGAATATTTCTACACTTTCCGTGGAAAATTTAATTTGTTTGAAAATCAACTGAACTATATCCCACAAATTCAGAGCCACACAAATCGAAAATCTGCAAATGTGATCCGATTTCGATGATTGATACCTCTATCAATAGGCGTTGAGACCTGTAATTGTCATACCAGCGGCCATTTGGATCGGTCGAATATTTCTACACGTTCCGTGGAAAATTCAATTTTTTTGAAAATCAACTGAACTATAGCCCACAAATTCAGAGCCACACAAATCGAAAATCTGCAAATGTGATCCGATTTCGATGATTGATACCTCTATCAATAGGCGTTGAGACCTGTAATTGTCATACCAACGGCCATTTGGATCGGTCGAATATTTCTACACGTTCCATGGAAAATTCAATTTTTTTGAAAATCAACTGAACTATAGCCCACAAATTCAGAGCCACACAAATCGAAAATCTACAAATGTGATCCGATTTCGATGATTGATACCTCTATCAATAGGCGTTGAGACCTGTAATTGTCATACCAACGGCCATTTGGATCGGTCGAATATTTCTACACGTTCCGTGGAAAATTCAATTTTTTTGAAAATCAACTGAACTATAGCCCACAAATTCAGAGCCACAAAAATCGAAAATCTGCATATGTGATCCGATTTCGATGATTGATACCTCTATCAATAGGCGATGAGACCTGTAATTGTCATACCAACTGCCATTTGGATCGGTCGATTATTTCTACACGTTCCGTGGAAAATTCAATTTTTTTGAAAATCAACTGAACTATAGCCCACAAATTCAAAGCCATAAAAATCGAAAATCTGCAAATGTGATCCGATTTCGATGATTGATACCTCTATCAATAGGCGTTGAGACCTGTAATTGTCGTACCAATAGCCATTTGGATCGGTTGATTATTTCTACACGTTCCGTGGAAAATTCAATTTTTTTGAAAATCAACTGAACTATAGCCCACAAATTCAGAGCCACAAAAATCGAAAATCTGCATTTGTGGTCCGATTTCGATGATTGATACCTCTATCAATAGGCAATGAGACCTGTAATTGTCATACCAACGGAAATTTGGATCGGTCGAATATTTCTACACTTTCCGTAGAAAATTTAATTTGTTTGAAAATCAACTGAACTATAGCCCACAAATTCAGAGCCACACAAATCGAAAATCTGCAAATGTGATCCGATTTCGATGATTGATACCTCTATCAATAGGCGTTGAGACCTGTAATTGTCATACCAACGGCCATTTGGATCGGTCGAATATTTCTACACGTTCCGTGGAAAATTCAATTTTTTTGAAAATCAACTGAACTATAGCCCACAAATTCAGAGCCACAAAAATCGAAAATCTGCATATGTGGTCCGATTTCGATGATTGATACCTCTATCAATAGGCAATGAGACCTGTAATTGTCATACCAACGGAAATTTGGATCGGTCGAATATTTCTACACTTTCCGTGGAAAATTTAATTTGTTTGAAAATCAACTGAACTATAGCCCACAAATTCAGAGCCACAAAAATCGAAAATCTGCAAATGTGATCCGATTTCGATGATTGATACCTCTATCAATAGGCGTTGAGACCTGTAATTGTCATACCAATGGCCATTTGCAGCGGTTGAATATTTCTACAGGTTCCGTGGAAAATTCGATTTGTTTGAAAATCAAGAGAACTATATATAGCCCACAAATTCAGAGCCACAAAAATCGAAAATCTGCAAATGTGATCCGATTTCGATGATTGATACCTCTATCAATAGGCGTTGAGACCTGTAATTGTCATACCAACGGCCAATTGGATCGGTCGAATATTTCTACACGTTCCATGGAAAATTCAATTTTTTTGAAAATTAATTGAACTATAGCCCACAAATTCAGAGCCACAAAAATCGAAAATCTGCAAATGTGATCCGATTTCGATGATTGATACCTCTATCAATAGGCGTTGAGACCTGTAATTGTCATACCAACGGAAATTTGGATCGGTCGAATATTTCTACACGTTCCGTGGAAAATTCAATTTTTTTGAAAATCAACTGAACTATAGCCCACAAATTCAGAGCCACAAAAATCGAAAATCTGCAAATGTGATCCGATTTCGATGATTGATACCTCTATCAATAGGCGTTGAGACCTGTAATTGTCATACCAATGGCCATTTGCAGCGGTTGAATATTTCTACACGTTCCGTGGAAAATTCGATTTGTTTGAAAATCAAGAGAACTATATATAGCCCACAAATTCAGAGCCACAAAAATCGAAAATCTGCAAATGTGATCCGATTTCGATGATTGATACCTCTATCAATAGGCGTTGAGACCTGTAATTGTCATACCAACTGCCATTTGGATCGGTCGATTATTTCTACACGTTCCGTGGAAAATTCAATTTGTTTGAAAATCAACTGAACTATAGCCCACAAATTCAAAGCCATAAAAATCGAAAATCTGCAAATGTGATCCGATTTCGATGATTGATACCTCTATCAATAGGCAATGAGACCTGTAATTGTCATACCAACTGCCATTTGGATCGGTCGAATATTTCTACACGTTTCGTGGAAAATTCAACTTTTTTGAAAATTAACTGAACTATAGCCCACAAATTCAGAGCCACAAAAATCGAAAATCTGCAAATGTGATCCGATTTCGATGATTGACACCTCTATCAATAGGCGTTGAGACCATTAATTGTCATACCAACGGCCATGTGGATCGGTCGAATATTTCTACACGTTCCGTGGAATATTCAATTTTTTTGAAAATCAACTGAACTATAGCCCACAAATTCAGAGCCACAAAAATCGAAAATCTGCAAATGTGATCCGATTTCGATGATTGATACCTCTATCAATAGGCGATGAGACCTGTAATTGTCATACCAACGGCCATTTTGATCGGTCGAATATTTCTACACGTTCCGTGGAAAATTCAATTTTTTTGAAAATCAACTGAACTATAGCCCACAAATTCAGAGCCACACAAATCGAAAATCTGCAAATGTGATCCGATTTCGATGATTGATACCTCTATCAATAGGCGATGAGACCTGTAATTGTCATACCAACTGCCATTTGGATCGGTCGATTATTTCTATACGTTCCGTGGAAAATTCAATTTTTTTGAAAATCAACTGAACTATAGGGGAGTGCCGCGAAATCCCGTATGACAAAATCCCGTAAGTACAAAATCCCGTAAGTACAAAATCTCGTAAATTTAAATAATCCCGTATTACAAAATACACAGTTAAATAGAATATTTGAATTAAGTAATATAAGCTAAAGTTTCTTATGTTACGACAAGTCATGATTTCAAAATATAAACTGTACACTGTAATTATACACTATGACAAAAGAAATATAAAGAAACATCCCAGCAAACGTGTCTTAAGTAACACATGCAAGACAAACTCAAGACTTGTTATGGTAACAAACCCAAGTCATTCTAAAGACAACTCCATGTATTTGGGACGAAGAGTCTTCAAAGACATGTCTTGTGGTCGTTATTGGTAACATGTATACAAGATGTCTTGGGTAACATGTCTGGTGGTCGTTATTGGTAACATGTCTGGTGGTCGTTATTGGTAACATGTCTGGTGGTTGTTATTGGTAACATGTCTGGTGGTCGTTATTGGTAACATGTCTGGTGGTCGTTATTGGTAACATGTCTGGTGGTCGTTATTGGTAACATGTCTTGAGTTTGTCTTCCATATGTTACTTAATACCGTAGACAGACACAGAGTTAATCGCGATTTTCACTTGTTATTTTTGTCAAAAATCGTGTTGTGGAAACAAAATAATCCGGTTTAGGTGAAAATCGTCTTGTTACCAAAGACAAAAAATTTGCTGGGATAATAAATCTGTAAATTTTGGAGACGTAAACGACGACTTTCAATCCACACAAATAAATTAAATTATAAAAAAAATAAAAATAAAATAAAAGTATATAATCGAATAATAAATTTCAGATTTTAAGATTGATTAATAATATTAATAACTAAATACGTAATTTCGTTTTAGATAAAGTGAACAAAGGATTAAGATAAGTTTAAATTTACAAATACCTAAATACTAATATTTTATTAAATTTAATTTTGCATTTTTTATTTCAGATTGTTTTGATCCAGAACACAAACAATATTTTGATAGCAGCTTGCAAATTGCTTTACAAGATTCGGGTATTATCACCTTCAGGGTACCTACAAGCTCTTCATCTTTAGAGGTCATGTTTCAACAATGAAATATTAAGAAAACTGAACTAAAATTGTAACAATAGTTTTATACTGTCTAGGCGCTGGCTTGCATAAGTCTCGACTAGAGTGATAATCTGCACAGTTTTATTTGCGCAATTACACGTTACGTTTAGGGCCGGCCTTTCAATTACTAATCAATACACGTAATTAAATTAAACACAATAAAATATGTACAACGGAATTTAATTTTTTGTTTGTTAAGTAAAAAGCTTCTTCCCTACTTTGCTCAATTTCAATACGTAAATGCTTCATCTTTAAAAGTACGGTGTCTATCATTCTTAATCAATGTAGTTCGTCTTAAATTGCCTATGTTGTTACACACGTAATTATATATGTAAGTATGTACATGTCGAAACCGCCTTATTTATAAACAACTTGCAATTTTTCCTTACGTATTAAAGAAACACAAACCAAAACAAAAGAGACACAATGTTCGTGTTGTTACTTTTTCTTTATTTTCAATTTCGTTTCGTTGTTTTTTTTTTAGTTTTGACCTGACTTTTGTATTGTTATCATCAAAAGTGTTACTACATAGTTAGGTTACATGGCCTATGCAAATCGTGTTGTATTTTAAAGTTTTAATCGTGTGTGTGTTCTTCACGAAATCAAAAATAAACGTTAATCTAATAATTTATCAAATTTTTAATTTATGTATGAAATATTATTTGTGCGGTGTGAGTGAAAACGGAAAATTAACACATAAAAACAAAAAATCGTTAACATAGTAACTGATAATTATATATAGTAATTGTGCAAAGTGAAGTGTGTTACGCTAAGTAAATACCGTTTTTAATCAATGTACATAATTTAATTTTATTTATATTATTTACAAAATGTTGTGTTACAATAAGTGTATTGCTTTGGTAAAAAAAGATTAGATTTAGGTTTGAATTTAAAATTTCAGAAAGCAACCCGCAAAGATTTATTTTTGAATTTAACTTTTGTTTGATGTGTTTCATATGAAGCAAATCTAGTGGTAGGTATTGAAGCTAAAAATCGGATTTGATTTAAGTAAACTCAAAAAATAATTGGATTTAGCTGAATCTTTTTTGGATTTATTTAATGCAATTGTTGTTGTATTTTTTTGTAAATTTACCAAAGCAATACACTTAATGATTGGGGAAAGGAAATTTGTTTTTCTTTATTGTTTTGTTTTGTTTTAATTAGAAAACAGCGTATATACATGCAAACAAGGGTCTACTTCGATTCATGCGTAATATTCAAATATTAATTGTCAAGTCTACAGCATAAAATATGACGATGGGAGGCAAACACGCAATCCTTATTCTTTACATTCAGGACATTTCTTATCAATTAATCTTGATTAATTATAAATTGTCGATTCTTTTGTGTATTTGTTTAAAATATACGTTATAATAAGATTTAGTCTGACAAAAATGGATTATTTCCTAAAACTAAAGCATAAACAGCCGCCCAATTCTCATTGGTACTTGTAGAGTTTCCAGCAGGAGATTTCCTATTTTATCATTGAAGTAAATCATCAAACGTTTATGAATGAACGCCGAATCTTTGTTTTGTCCAAATTTAAAATATTATGTGGAAGAATTTGAGTCCTATCAATTCCCTTATCAGAGCTTTAGATTAAAATTTTGTTGCAGTTATTTTGTTTGAGCATTAGTTAAGGTCAAGGTGACCAATCATACAAAAAAAAATTTTACGCAAATGAAAACCAAAGTAAAAACATTTTCTTCGAATTACTGCTGAAGTAAAATGAAATTTCTCATATAAAATTGATACAAGCGAAAACGTAAATGAAAATTTCATCCCTGAATTTCACGCAGTTTAGCTAGCGAAATGGGAGTTTTCGTATTGGAATACAGATGTCTCTATTTTATCTCTACACATTTTTCACTTCATTTTTATTTTCCCGGTAGATAAATGTGAAGATAAATTTTAACAATTTCATTTGAGTTTTTGCGTTTTGAGAATAATCAACTATCGAAGTGAATTTTATTGTATTTAGATGTGAAATTCAATATATATTTGAGTTAAAATATTTAATATTTGACGAAACTAAATTTTCAGTGAAGAGACCAGTGAAAATTTAATTTCACTGGAACAGCATACTAGGCTCAAATGTTAAAGCTCAAATCCATCACGTGTAACTATAGAAAACTTTATTCTTTAAAAAATTGTTTTTGTGGCGTAAGGAAATTAAATGTTTTTTTCTTACATTCTTGTTATTTACTCTTACGATACCTCATAAAGCACGAGTTAACACAACAACAACAAAAAGCAATAAATATTTTAAGAAAATACCAATAAGAGATTTTGTTATTGATGTACAATATTTGCAGTTGTGTAGGAAACTTTACATTATCTTTAATCATTATGGTTTTCCTTGTCGGATAATATCGTTGATAAAACTGGGCCAACGGGTTAAGGTGGTTTGCTTTTAACGAACTAAACAGACAGTGTTTATAGATACCTATCCCGACAAACAATTGTTAACCGCAACAGCATTCACGGTTTCAAAACCGTAAAATGTCGGTTGAAAAATTAAAGCAAAACAGAAAATATCTACACGAAGGCTATCCGATTTAAAAAAACACGGAACAAGTAGATATTAAGCGAACACAACTAGATTATTTAAAAAAATTTACTTATCGACAACAACCGATTCAAACACGAAAACAAACCTCAACCTAAATCATTGATGATTATTTCGGGTGCCAAAAAAATGTAAATGTATTGATTACAGATTTACATCCGGACAGTTTTAAGTAGGTTAAAATTACCTTCATTTCACGGTAAAGTGGGCTGTAAAATATCCTGACAAACAAAGAGATTTTCCTTGAGTTTTTTATTTTTGGCGAATATAATAATTCGCTAAATCAGTACGGTCTTAGTTATATATAACATATAAAGTTCGATTTGTTGTAGATATGTTATGAGTAGATGGCCCTTTATTTCACTGGCTGACCAAGTCGTAAATATTGGAATGCTATTAAAAATAATATATTTGTCTATAAACAATAGACATTTTACTTGCAAATGTTCGTCAATTGGACGGTGTTTTATCCGACTATTTTATTTGCATATTAGCGACAAGGAGACTGTAGAATGTTACCTATTCACACAAAGGGATGGTTCATTTACGGCAAATTTCACATATAAAAGCTCGACATTTGGACGGTTTTTTATCCGACACTTTCACTAACATATTAACGGCAAAGGAACTGTAGAATATTACCTAATACACACAAAGGGATGGTTAACTTACGGCAAATTTCACAACAATTCCAACAACAATTTCCAACAATTTCGCTTACATATTAAGGGAGAAAGGACGAATATATACGGAGAATGTCACTTACAAATTGTCGGCAATTTGACCGTAAAATAACCTACGGTCCTCATTCAGACATTAGAGCCCGCCCAAGGTGTTCCAAAACTCGGTTTTTTTACAGTACTTGAGGAAAGTCAAGTCTGCCAAAAAACAGTTCGGTCCTCCAGTCCCTCATCAGTTATTTTTCAGTACTGAATATTGAGATTGTTTGTCGGGTATATTGTTTATTTATTTGTATATAATAATAATAATAATATGTAATGCTTTATTTGATGTGTTATGCTGAGTTTATGACATAGGAACATAGGAAGATAGGGAGTGTGACACGACCAACCAAATTAATTAAAATATCACAAGCCCCGCCTACTAGCCTACTTTGATCAAAAATAAGAAATTTTACAACCAGAGCATGGAACTAAAAGGCGGGGCTTGTGATATTTTAAATAATTTGATTGGTCGTGTCATACTCCCTATCTTCCTATGTTCCTATGTTCCTATGTCATAAACTCAGCATAAGCCGTGGCTTTACAATAGTATAGAACAACTTAAAATTAACAATAATAACATTTCAAATTCCAATTTAACAATAATTAACATATAGCTATACACAACAATGTACATAATTACAATATGTACAAAACTTTGATTCTAAGTAACTAATTTTAATATAAGTGCTTTAAATTTATTAATCGACCTTATATTTTTTAATTCTGTAGGCAAACTGTTCCAAGTGATAATCGCATTTATTAATCCGGAGTTATTGTAAAGATTAGTTCTACTAACAGGCAAATTAACGTTCCTAGTTCTCAATGACATAGAAAAATGTAATTTATCATGCAAGTATAATGGGTACCCCCGATTAGGGATTGCAAAATTACCGAGATTTTACATTACCGGTTTTCGGTATTTTTTTAGCTGAATTACCGGTTTACCGGTAATTACCGGTAAATTTCGTTATTGGGAATATATTAACAAAACGCCATTATAATTTTTCAAAATTAGAAGATTATACATACATATTTCAGTATTACTTAGCCATTGCAATATTTAATTTAAGAAAGTTAAACATTTTACGTATCGTACAATACTCATCAGTCTTATATTAGGCTGCCCATTCGTAGCACATTTTGAACGAATGTACCACATTTTATACCACAAGAGGATCGATTGTACCAAATGTATTCCGATAATCATACATAAATTTCCCATAAAATTATATTAACTTATATGTATACTGATGTACATACATATGTAAATATGTGTATATTGTGTAGTAATGGAAACAGATTATATATAGGAGTTGGCTAGTCCGCTGGTGAGCTAAAATTGCGCTGAGTTGAGTTCAGTAAGCATATAGTTTTTAGAATCGAGTTGATTTCGGGATTGAGCTGGCTGTCGAGTTTGGAGTTGTTTAGAGGGTTTAGATTTGGCTTGAGCCGGGGTTGAGTTGAAGCTTAGTTTTGGTTAAATTAGCTTGTGTTGTCGTATTACGCACAATACAAACATCAGTTGAACGTCTTCCGGTTGACTCGAAATCAATATAAGTAGATTTATATGGTTACTCCTAAAGATTTAACGTTTGAGTACCTGTACTTAAAGAATTTCTTGATACAACTGATCAAATGAATATCAACTAGTTTTAAATTTCTTCAAAACTAGTTGGCTATCGCCAATGCACATGGTTGATGGAACCTTGAAATTTTAGCAAACGTTGAAATTGAAAATCAAGTTTTTGTCGTTACAAGTACATATTTTCAAAGTTAACCCATTTTTTTAACGATACCTCCGAATTAACGTTGAAGGAGACTGTGAAACAACGAATGAAATTTCTAACTGTATATGGTAGTAAAGATACCAGAAGTGTGTTCATCAACTTACATTGTAATATTCTACCCTGCTAAATGCTGTCTTGCTAGCTATCATCAAATGGATCGACAAAGACAATATTATGCATGCATCATAAATTCATAATATAAACTATAGTCGTATTTGTTTACTAAAGGGTTATCCAATTGAGACGCAGGAAAATAAACGCAAACTAAAACTACAAATATTTATTTTTAAATCAAATTGGATACTTTATTTTGAAGGATTATTGGTGCCATTTATGTGTGAAAAATGATATCACTGAAATGTTCACCACGGCTGGATTTACAGACGTCGATCCGATGGTCAACATTTTTAATTACATTTTCCAATGAGGATGCTGCTATGGCATTTATGTCGGCAATGATGTTGTTTTTGAGGTCTTTGATGATGACTGGACTATCAACGTATACTTTGCTTTTCAAAAATCTCCATAAAAAGTAATCTAATGGCGTTAAATCGCCTGATCATGCAGGCCAATTCATATTTCCGCGACGCGAAATTAAGCGATTTTCGAAGAACCTTTGAGTAGTATGGCAAATTGCACCGTCTTGTTGAAAATAAACATCACTCAAGTCGATTCCACCAAGCTGGAGCAAAAAATAGTTCGCTAACATTGCATAGTCTCGCGTAGAATTGATTGTACCCGCTCTTTCGTAGTGCTCTTGAATAACTTTAACACGAACTTCAATCGAATACGACTTCATAACGATAAATGGCAAACATACAACCCAACAAAATGGCATGAATTGACAGAAAACAAACATCGCGTCTTTGCAAAATTATTTTTTATTTTCCTGCGTCTCATTTGGACCTTTATTAGAAAAAACTCTGAAAATCGTATAATAATCCATACAGAAAGAGCAAGTTGAATTTTTTTGCGTTATGAAAAAAAAAAATTACCGAAATTATTTCGGTAAAAATTATCGATAATTACCGGTTATTTTAAAATCAAAATTGTTCGGTAAAACCGGTTTACCGGTTTATCGAAAACCGGGATTGCAATCCCTACCCCCGATTTAATTATTCGGAAAATAAAAACAGCAGTTCTATAACAGTAAAATTCAAACAAGTCGCATCCAATGATTGAATCCTTAAATTCGGAAATATTTTATTTATTTATTTATTTATTTACATAGTTAAGCTCAGTATGCAGCTCGAGCTAAGATAAATTTTAGCGCGGTCTCCACAAGTCTCCATTTAATTACAGATAAATCGTCAAGCTAAAAATTTGTGTAGAGATAAATTTTGTTGATTTTATTTGACTTTTATTCGTTTGTTTTTGAAGTTTCTGTCCAAATAAATCCTTTAAATGCTCGACTTCATAATGTTGATCAGCCATTTTGTATTCTGTCTTCTTTCTATAAAAATAAATTAATTTTACTTCGTGGCTACTTCGATTGTAAAATGAATCAAAATTCAAAACCGTCAAAATTTATCTTCAAATTATTGTCATTGTGAGATAAATTGCGGCTAAAATGTTTGGAGAATTTATAGTGGCGCAATCTAGATTTGAATGAAACAACTGATATTTTTTTCAAATTTTTCACGCAAAGATGCATACCACTCAGCGAAATTGTCAGCTAAAAAAAAATTATTTTATTTAGCTAGCTAAATTTTACGTCAAATTTGTATGGAAAATTTCTCTTAGCGCGAGCTGCATATACTGAGCTTAACTAAGATTTTAGCACAATCTATTTTGAGCTAAAGCTCATTCACAATACAGAGTGCCAAAACATATGATTTTTTTATTGCAAACAGTAAATTTATCTGTCAGCCATTGCTTAATATCCATCTAGTAATTGGTCAACTTCGCCTCGGGTTTGTTTTAGTATCACTCGATCAGCAGGGGCCGTCCGCTCACGATTTCTTTATTTCCCTAGTATCTTTTTTTCGGATGATGCGGTTCAGACATCGCAGGTTGCATTTGGTGCACAAACAAACATGTTACAAAAAAAAAGACATCCAATTGACGTGAAAGTCAAAGCATACTTCATAAGGTCATGAACATATCTTACACGATTATTAAAAGTAACCTCAAATAAACGTTTTGAGGAACTATCACTATTAGAAAATATCACGTCACAATAGCTGAAAATAGGTATAATTAAACTTTTAACAAGATATATGCGTAAGTCAACTGGACAAAACTTTTTTATTAGTCTGAGCGAATATAAACCGTAATTAACACGCTGGCACAAAGAACTTACATCGTCATTCCAAGTAAGTTTTGAATTCAATAGTAATCCCACACATTGCACAGGTGCAATATTATGTGAATTATTTCTAGTTAGCAATAAAGCTTTACTTTTAGTTGGATTAATGGAAAGTGAATTATTTTTGGCCCATGAAGAAATATACCTAAGATCTGCATTAAGTTGAATCACGACCTCCTCCACTTTTAACAAGTCACCACCAATATACAGTTGTAAATCATCAGCATAAAGATGAAATCGATAATTTAAAATATGCCAAGGTAGATCATTTATGTAAATGGAAAAAAGTAAAGGGCCCAAAATTGACCCTTGAAGTACTCCAGCAACTAAATCATTTATGCCAGAAAGATCCTCACCAAGCTTTACATATTGTTTTCGATTACTCAAATAAGAATGAAGCAACAAAATAGCAGAATGGGAAAACTTATGTAAAAAAATAATATAGTTTAGATTTGCTTTAGTAGAGATTCTTTTTGATTAAAAATGAAAACGTCCATTTCACTCTACATGTAATACCGGAAGTAAGTTTATTTTTTACCCCTCTACATTTATTACATATTTTCTCTTCTTCATCACAATTGCCAACTTAACAATAATAAAATAATATAATAATAAAATAATAGAATATTGCCAACAACATCCAATAGATGGCATTATAATAAATAATAAGTAACTTCGTGTTACACTCGGCCTTCCTGACAAGCTCGATTGTCCTCAATCTTCAACCTCTGACTCGGAACTGGACAACCCGAAATCGTCGTCCGGTGTCTCGACTAATCTCAGATGATCGGCAGGTACCACTCCAATGTATCTCCGCTTACCATCAGTATTTGTCACCTCTTCGACTCAATATCTATCCTCCGAACATAACTTTTGTAATATTGTACGGTCCTCTAAATCTGCGGAGTAATTTCCTACTTTCACCAGTAGAAGGCGGCTCACGGAACACGACGACTTTATCACCCACTTTGTATTTCTTAGGTGATTTGAATTTCAACTCGAACCTTTCCTTCTGCTGCTTCTGGTTCAACTTGATTCGTTCCGATGCCTTTTCTTTCATTGTATCGCGTTGTTCGTATTCAAATGGAGTTCTATCAGCGGCTTCATCTAGTAGTTGAATTGTGAGTTTATCACCGGTCATTGGTTTTGGCTTATATCTCAAAAACAATAATTGAGGCGGAATTTTGGTTACTGCATGTGGGAGAGAATTCATTGCCCACTGAATATTTGATATATGATCTTCCCATTTTTCATGGTGAGAGTCCGACATAGTTCTCAATGAACGTAGAAGAGTGCGGTTGTATCGCTCAACCTGTCCATTTGCTCGCGGAGTCGCAGTTGCGTTCAGCACATGCACGATGTGATGCTTTTTGCAGAATCTTTCAAAACTCCCAGATGTGAAAGCCGATGCACGATCACTAACAATACGATTTGGCAACCCGAAATGAGTTGCAAACTCCACTATGGTTTTCTCAACGAATAGCGACGAAGTGTCTTTGACTGCTTTTAAATAAACGTACTTGGTGAATGCGTCGACCATAACCAAAACATATGAATGATTTTTATAACTTCTCACGAATGGACCCAAATGATCTAAATGCCAAGTGTGACAAGGGACGGGTATCTTCTCGATCGGATGTAGCTGTATTCGGTTAGCGTCACGATTCTCCTTATTATAGAGACACTCGCAGCAAGTAACAATATATTTTTTAATACACTGACGCATTTTAGGCCACCAGTAAACCTGACGAAGCGCGGACAACGTTTTTTCTAGACTAAAATGACCCATGTCATCATGGAATGTGCGAAGTATTCGCCCTCTAACACACTTAGGAACGAAAAATAGTAAACGATCGTCGTTCTTTTTATACAACCGGCAATTTTCAATACAGAAGTCTTTGTTTTTCGGGTTCTTTAAATCTGCCTTTATTTCATCTACTTCAATATCATTGTCCTGCAACGTCTGAATCCAATCTCTATCAATTGTTTCGATACTGAACACGTCTAATGTGGCCGGTTCAACGTCTTTTGCTAATTCAACGGGGTTCCGACTTAAGGCGTCAACATGCACCATTTGCTTACCACTGCGATGCCTTATGTCAAAATCGTATTCGAGTAGCCGGAGCCACCATCTGCCTATTCGGGGAATAATGTCTCTTTTCGTCGAAGCTGTTCTTAAGGATCCGCAATCAGTAACAACGGTGAATGGTTTCCCCAAAACAAAACATCTAAACCTGTCTAAACATTCCACAACAGCCAGAGCCTCGAGCTCGAAGCTGTGAAACCTTTTTTCTAACTCCGTCGTCTGTCTACTAAAGTACGACACGGGATGGAGCTCTCCATTCGCTTCACTCTGCAATAGAACACCTCCCAGACCAATCGCGCTTGCATCGGTGTGAATTTCATGTGACTTTCTAAAATCAAAGAGGACTATCACGTCACGTTGACACAATTTATTCTTGATTTCATTAAACGCACGATCTTGTTCGTCGGTCCAAATAAACTTTACATTCCTTCTAGTCAATCTTGTCAGTGGTTCCGTTAATAATGAAAACCTTGGAACGAATTTCCTAAAATATGAGGATAATCCGATAAACTGTCGTATTTGATGAACGTTTGTAGGGATGGGAAATCTTTCAACACATAAAATTTTGTCTCTACCGGGCCTTATACCATCAACGTTAATTTCATGCCCTAGAAACTCAAGTCTTTCTACCATAAACTTGCATTTACTGAACTTTAATGTTAAGCCATATTCTTTCAATTTTTCTAAAACTTTTTTGAGCAGAATGATTCCTTCTTCGGTGCTTCGACTAGGTATTATCATATAGTCTAGATATACTACAATCTTGTCGTCTAGTTCAGTTACCATCCGATTCATTAAGCGCTGAAAAACCGCGGGAGCATTTGCTAACCCAAACGGCATGCGTTGAAATTCGTACTGCCCGTCAGGGGTTACGAATGAGGTGAACTTTCTAGAATTTTCTTCTACAGGGACCTGATAATAACCAGACGCCAGATCCAAAACTGAAAAATATTTGTTACTTCCTAACCGGTGCAAACAATCTTCCATATTTGGTAAAGGAAACCTATCCTTGATAGTTTTTTTATTGAGTCGACGGAAATCTATACATAGGCGGTCTTCGCCGCTTTTCTTTTTAACTATAACAATCGGTGATGAGTACTCGGAAGTAGAATGTTTAATGATACCTAAATTTAGCAATTCGTTAATGTGAATCTTTACATTCTCTCTCTGACTATGCGAAATTCTATATGGATGATACGAAACAGGTTCGTC
Organism: Tipula helvola; assembly: GCA_963556165.1. NCBI lineage: Eukaryota > Metazoa > Arthropoda > Insecta > Diptera > Tipulidae > Tipula > Tipula helvola. The sequence continues at coordinate 190,208,163 of OY744483.1, read as the reverse complement.
ATCGCTCAAATTAATTTTAATGCTTGCCCTGTCCGTTTTGCCAATTTCTGTCATATTCAATGCAAAGCATTCACAGAAACTCAAAATCACGTTCTTAATATCACGTCGTAATCTTGCGTCAATATTCGAATTCACACACTCATTGAACATATCGTCACTGATCCTGGTGTATCTATCAACAGATTGTACAGCTAATACTTGTTTTAAAATACGATCGGTACTTTTTAACTCACTAGGCCTCGGAAAATCATAGAAATCAAGATCAACTAATTTGTTGATATTTACGCTATCGGTTACCTCGTCGTTCTCAAAATATTCATCCATAAAGTTAAATATATTTTCGTTACTACTATCACATTGAATCACCTCGTCTCTGGATTTACCACTCAAAACGTCTGTCTCGGAATTTCGTTTATGACCGTCTTGACTATTTGCGCTTACTCTATTATTACTACTGGGATTGTCGCTATTGTAATCAAAATTAGGAGTTTTTGTTGAATTCTGATTGTCGGTATTCAAGATTACTTTCACACTAAACTGACCATTTACATCATTAAAATTGAATTCGAAATTACCATTACTGACTTTCAAAACTTTCAAAATATTATTGGCTTTAACGACCACAATACCATATTGATCCAATGCACTGCGCCCGATCATCAATGGCTCGCGTTGGTCATTATCACTTACCACTAGAGCGTCGACATCTATATTTACATCATCAATACTAATCTGAATATCAATTATACCTAAAGTCGTTATAGCACTTTTTCCAAAACCTCTCAATCTTTGACAATGGTTTTGCCAAATTAATCCTAATTTTCTAGCTAGTGATTCCGTTATTGTTACGCAATCTGATCCTAAATCTATAAACGCCCTAATATTACTAATTCCGTTAATATTGACTGATTTGAAATACTCGTTTTGACAACTTTCGACTCGATTCACAGTCTTAGTTTTATCGACTTTATCCTTCTGTTTTTTCGGACATCCAACCTCATAATGACCTTCACCACGACAAAAAGTACAGATCAATTTAGTCTTATTGTTGTTACAATCACGAGATAGATGGTTCTCCGAATTACATTTGAAACATCTGCGATTTTCCCTATTTTTATTACCACTAAATTTAGTAACTTCATTATGATATGTGTGCTTGAGCGATTTAACATTAACAATATTTTCAAATTTTTTTAACCTACCGATGAGTTCGAACACTGATTGGAAATTCTGGATTGCTAAGGCACATTTGATTTTTTCATCACTATCACTCAATCCGGATATTATATACTTGATTACCGTTTGGTCGTCTAAGTCAATCTCACTAGCGATTTTTCGAATAGAATACGCGAATTCTGTCAAACTCTCTGATGGTCGTCTTTTCCTACTTGCCAATGTGAAATGAACATCAGCCACATCCCGATGTTTATCGAATTCTCCAATAAGGGCATCACGAAAATCTACTTAACCATGTATCACACCTACCACTGACTGATACCATAACCTAGCAATTCCCTTCAATTTACAAACCGCGGCGTACAAAACGATTGTATCATCCAATTTATAAATAGATTTTAATCTATCAACGACACTCACCCAACATCTAACAGTCACACAATCGCGATTCGTTGGATCAAATTCAGACAACATGTCTGCAATATCTCGCGGCGAAAAATTAAAATGACTTAAACCGTTCACATTACCTGGATCAGCACTCATCATCTGGACATGAGAACCTTGACCCTGCAACGGCTGATGACTTCGACTTCCGCATGGTAGATTATTATTTTCCGACATCAAATTCTGTACGGGATTGTACATTACTTGTTCATTAACGTTGTACTGCGGATGATGATTCGCAGGAATCGATGAAACATAACCAAATTGTGGTTGAACCACATTATTATTTCGTTGAAATTGCCCAGGACTTGTTGAACATTCATTCCTTGTAGCACTCCCTGGACGATGATAAAAATGTTGCCCAATGCTATTATTCAGCATATCCACCGGCAAATTATTAAACGATGTTTGTTGTATTGGCATTGTTCCATTTTGCGACGCGCTCATCGATAAACCTTGTTCCAGGTCTGTCCACATTTTTTCAAAAAAAATCTTTTAATTATCGATGAAACCACTTATTTATTTAAAAAAAAACTAGTGCCGTTTATTTTGGGTATATCCCACTTCTGATTTGTAAAAAAATAATATAGTTTAGATTTGCTTTAGTAGAGATTCTTTTTGATTAAAAATGAAAACGTCCATTTCACTCTACATGTAATACCGGAAGTAAGTTTATTTTTTACCCCTCTACATTTATTACATATTTTCTCTTCTTCATCACAATTGCCAACTTAACAATAATAAAATAATATAATACATAATAAAATAATAGAATATTGCCAACAACATCCAATAGATGGCATTATAATAAATAATAAGTAACTTCGTGTTACACGATATAACTTTAACTTTTTAAGCAACAAGATATGATTAACACAATCAAATGCTTTAGAAAAATCCAATAGGACTAACACTGCAAAAGAATTAGCTTTGTCTAATATAGCAGATAGATCATCAACAATATGCACAAGTGCAGTAGTAGTATTATGGCCAGATTTGTAACCAGATTGGAATTTGCATAGGTAATTATATCTATTGAGGTGCTCAAGAATTTGTAGCTGCATAATTTTCTCCAGGATCTTAGTAGGGCAGGCAAAATACTAATTGGGCAAGTGTCACATACATATATTGGAAATTACATCCTTCTAGGGAATGTAGGGGAATAATCGAAGCCACCTTCCACACATCATGAAATACTGATTTCGTCAAACATTGATTAATGATAAAAGTGATTTGTGGCAGAAACAAATCAATAAATAATTTAAGTACTTTGAAGTTGACCATGTCATATGCTATCGAATCCGACTTAATTGTGCGAATTGCATTCAATACCATAAGATCATCGACACAATCAAAAGCAAAACCAAAACTATCACAACTAATAAAATCATAATCGGGTAAAGGCAAAACACCTACGATTCGTTAAGTTTACTGATCCCTGCCAAAATTTCTTCAGAAGAAAAGTCAATGACTGCTTCGGTTGATTTACATGAAATACCAAGAGTATTTTTAAATTGCTCCACGTTGTTTTAGCGTTATGTAAATTCCCAAAATAAAAAGTATTTTTAGCTTGATTGATGCATTTGTAATCTTTTGTATTTTTTGTAAGCCAAATCTCTACGTTGCATTAAAATCAAAATATATGCATTTAATCACGGAGCAGTGGGACATCTATTTATACTTGTTTTACGAGGCACACAAATGGTATCTAATTTTAAGAAATATGAATTGAATTCCTCCAGTATATCATTCGCATCAGGATAGAAATAAAGATTTAACCAGTCTAACAAAAAGAAACAATTTATAAAATACTCATGATTGATTGCATTATAATTAGGAACACTAGGTAGTATAAGAAATTTTATCTCTTATACGACTGAACTTATAGCAGGCAAAAATCAAGTCATGATCAGAAATAGCAGGAACAGCAAGCTGCCCAAAGGAAATAATATTATGCTTATCAGCCTTATATAAAATTATCAAATCCAATAGGGTGCTATCCAATCTAGTCGGTTTATAAGATAAATAAAATAAATTATGTAAACTCAAGCAAGCACCTAGTTTATTGCTAAACAATATATTAAAGTTAAAATCACCACAACAAATAATTCTTTCATACTGTGGCAAATATTCAGAAAAAATTATTTGTAAATTATTAATATCCTCAGAACAAGCAGGAGGCAGGTTATAAATAACCAAAATAAGAATTTTGCCAAATTGCCCGACAAGTACAGATGCCAAAACTTCAACTTTACCAAAGGCACCCGAGAACAATTTGCTGACCCTCAAAGTAGACCGAAAATAAATACCAACACCACCCCTTCGCGTATTATTAATACAATCAAAACGTATTAGTTTGTAATTATTGATATGAAGCGACTTGTTTGTAATTTTACTGTTAAGAAGAGTTTCAGATAAAGCGAGAAAATCCAATTTGTGTATCTCTAACAGTATAGTAATTTCATTAAAATGTTTAACCAACACGGTAAAAAAAATTGATTCATTTTAAAACTTTTTCGACTGCATATAGGCCGTAAACAACTTTAGTTTAAATATGAAACGTTTGATAGTTTAAAAAATGGACGTAAAAGTTTAAACAATCTGAAAATAAAGTTTTAGAATAAAAGAATAAAAAGTCGTATTTTAAATCTTCAAAGTTTGAAGAAATTTAATTAATAACTGTTGAACTTTTTATAAATCTCGTAGGTTTAAAAAAACAAAACTCGAGATTTAGAAAAAAAAACTAAGCTGTTTGAAATCTATACGCAAAAGTTGAAATAAAAGCAAAATAAGTTTTATATTTAAAACCGAGAAATTATGAAATTATCCAAAAATAGATATCAATTAGTAATTTTTAGTTTATTTATAGGTTACCAGACGTTTTAGTTTTATCCGTAGAATATCTAAAAATTAAACTCAACGGTTTTCCATTTCAAACCTAAAAGTACAATTTATAGTCTCTGATAGTTTCAAGAATAGACGGAATACATTTTATTTTAGTATATAAAAGTTTAAAACTTAAGGAATATCGGAGCTTGTTTTTAAACTACCCAGTCAAAATTTTATTTTTCCAGTGACTAATTTATTCTAAGTACATGGGAAATCTCATGAGGGCTCTCTCATTTTTACTAAAATAATTAATTTTTACAATATTAAATTTTTTATTATCAATAATTTAAAAAATTTACATGTTTTACAATAAATACTAATGTTTAGAAATTTAAACAGATTTTTGAAAATATGTAAGTACAGTGGAACCTCTTTTATCCGGAACGACTGGGGTCAGAACAATTCTGGATAAACGATTTTTCCGGATAAAGGTTTTTTTAATAATTTCATAGTAAAACAACATATTTTAATATTTTTTAAACTTCAGTGTTATTTATTAAGATTTTTAATTCATTTAAGTTAATCACATAATAAAAAAATCATTTCATTTTTGGAAAATAAGATAAAAGTAAAGTCAATTTTACACAAGCGAATTAAAAGCGAAAATGTAGGATAAGAAAAAAACGTTTTTCCGGATATTAGAGATTATTCCGGATAAAAGAACTTGATTTTAGAGAACCAAAATTTACGGTTATTAGATATTCCGGTTGGTAGAATTCCGGATAAAAGAGGTTCCTGTATTTTGGTTTACAACCATTTTATGAAACGTTTGTTTATTTGAAAGTGTTTCGAAACCAATTATTGTTTTATTATTGGTTTCTGTTATTTCATAATTACAGAACAGTTCATTGAATTTGTGTGTTTTATAAATAATACAAACAAAATATATTTTATTATCTACAGAAATTATTTCAATAATTTTATAAAAATTTGAACCATTATTTTCGTGATTTAAAAGTGCAATAAAAAGATCAATCCTGTACAAAAAACCTCCATAGGAAAATGAATTTATTTTAATAATTTTCGCGGCATTACTCGTATTAGTGAGATTAAATTTTTCTTTTAGTAAATCTTTATTCTCACAACGATTTATTGGTGTTAGTTTTCTTTTGCCGAAAGAAAATTGATCAGATATGTCAAGGTTCTTCCATGTATAATACATTTTTTGCTGATGTCTATACGACAAAGTTTTTGCAATGTTTTTGTAGTTATTCAGATAGTGAGCACTTTTCGTAAAATTATGATGGTAGCTTTCATACCTCATTGCCCACAAATGAATCAAAGGACCCATTTTTGTAATTATAGACGGGTAGTGGGTCATAAAGTGATGTTTGGGTAACAAATGTAAATTCAATGATTTCAGTATATTGAGATGAGTACTAATATCATTTGGTAATTGTTGATTTTCATGTTTAGATATTACTGGAGAAAATATAACCCGCATGATTTTGAGAAGGGAATTTACTGCAGGCCAAATATCGTTTAACTGGTCCAAATGGCCAGCAAATATAAAAGGTAAATATGTAATCAGACACCAGTTTTGAGAAGCAGATAACCCGAGAGAAGTTGAATTTTTTTTTATTCTTATTGATGAGGGTTTGTTTTTTTTATCCAACAATCCGTAATTAAACCCTGATATTCTATTACAAATTTGTTCAAGGCTACAAATTTTTTTTTTTATCAATTGCTCAAAAAAAAATTTTAAAACAAAAGGTACTGCTCCTTCTAGAACATCATGCATGATATCAACTGTTCCGTTATCTATAATATTATAGTAAGGAAGTGTGTTTAAAACACAGTTAAATTTCATACCAAATTTAATGCTGTAAGTTTTTTCAAATAATGCTAATTGTGACTCAATAGTTCTTAAACTATTAGGAATTTCAACAGTATTAATTCTTAGTTCCTCTTGTGTACAAAAACAAAATCTACAACAATTATCTGTATTAAATGATTGTGGGAAACTAAGTAAGCTATTTCCACCTAAATTATCATGGACCAGACTAACTAAAGTACCTCTGACTGTAGTATCATTTACAATAACTCCTACCGTTTCTAGCGTATTTATTTCATCTCTTATTAACAATAAAATTTTGTTTATGTTTGATAGGTCTCTTTTTATATCGCTTACGTAAAAGAGCGAAACTAAATGAATGTGCTCCAACTTAGAGGTATAAAAAGGGTTTAGATTGCGCAATGAAAAATATATTCCGCCCATTTTATGAATACTAACTTTACTTCCAAGTGGATTGACCACCTCGAAGTCATCATAAAATATCTGAATTTGTAAAGCGCCAGCATTGTTTTTAAAAAAACTGGATCTTTGAAAATTTTGACCACAGCAATAAAATCGATAAAGTTCTGAACAGTTATGATTTTGGTTAAAATAAGCATCAGAGAATGTTTTATTTTGAAAAATACTTTTAACGGTTTTTAATATTGAAATCTATTGAAACGTACATTGCACTTGGACTTGTTCGTCTCTTTGAGTTTTTTGATTGAACTTCTTATCTGATCTTATACCTAAAGAAATTTCTTCAGGTTCAACAAAGCAAAGTTTTTCTTTTATTTTTTTATTTCTTCGAAATTTGGAAGATAATGTTTCCAAGAAAGTAGCAATTTCTTTTTCAAAGTTTTGTAATGCTTCATTTCTAGATTCTTTTTCGGAAATATTAAACAATTTTTTTATGTTTAAAAATAAACCCTCAAATACAATAAATAAATGTTTACAAATTATATTCAAATTATTATCTGCAATACCTATCGATGAGAGAAATTCTAAAATGTTAGATATTGAAAAATTTAATTTTGAAATATCATCAACTGCGGTGTTATTGCTAAGATTTTCTGGAATATTGTGGGAAGTAGGTACTACTATCTTCTAAAATAACTAATTCATTTTCATGCCGATAATTGACATCTTGCTCTTTTATAACTAATTCATTTTCGTTATGATTTGAAAATAACTGTTGTTCAGATGTATTTTCAACCTGTTTTAAACTTTTACATTTTAATGTGTGATTTAGTAAATATCTGTAAGTAGTACATTTAACATCACAATTTTTTGAAACTATACATTTTAATGTTAGATTATTGGACAAATATAAATTATGCACGTACTTTAAATGATATTTTGTAAATTTGAACGATTCAAACGTTTTATCACAAATATAGCAAAAAAAAGATTCCATTTTTCAAAATATTAAATATATATAAAATAAAAAGGTTCTTAAAATTAAAAATAAACTTAAAATAAATAACTTGCTTAATTACTTCCTGCTCAGTAATCGCTTATATCGACTCAGTCTTAAATAAAGTTGATAAACAGATAGATACGATTATGGAAATTCACCAACTCAAATCTAAAACCATAGACATTCATACTAGATTTCTCATTTCATAGTAACTAAAGGAAAAAAACAAAAACTTCTGATAATTCCAATGTATCGTTGTGTTGTGTATTTTATAAAGCAATAATTTTAGAATGCGTTGCAAATATAATACGTATATGCAATACACCGATAATATTTGAATGGAAAATTTTTGTTTTTATTTTCTGTTTTTAGTCAAATGAGAGATCTATTATGATTGTCTATGCTAAAACTAAAGAAATATTTTATTAGAACCCCAGAATAACATGTTATGTACTTAAAAACTTACCAATTGATTTAATAAAAGTTGTTTAATTGAATTTCAATTTAAAATAATTAAATATTATTAAAATATAAATATATACGTAAGTTATTGTACTTATTTAAGATACGAAAACTTTTTGAATCAAACGAATTGAGCGTTTATGCTAATTGAAATAAATGTAGAACGTACTAACATGCTTACGTTAATAAATTTTGAATGTTTAACATTCCTGTTTCTCGAGTACATCCAATCGATTACAAATCTGTCGTAGCCTTGGCGATAATTTTGTATTAATTGGTAGCTTGTAGACATAATTCTCGAAAAACGTGTAAAAATATTTCAAATCTGGATCGTACTCCATAGAAAAAACAAATATTGCGCAAAAAAGTATATTAAATGAGTCAATTATGCCATAATTGCTTGGCAAACATATAATTTGACGGTCAACTGCTATAAAATATTGGTCGATGGCAGATTTAGTTGGTCCAACCGCAATCATGTATGGCTGTTTGTTTCCATTAAAATACTCTTCTTTTGGTGTCTGAAACTGAATACATCATTTAAATATTTTTAATAAGGGATTTAACCTTTATAGAATTAATAAACTCACGGATTTGAAAATCATAAATTTATCAGTTTTATTGGCCAAATGCCCTGGAGAACTTGGTAACAGCTTTAAAATGGCGATCAGTGCCAAAGTAGGAGTATTCCACTCTTCGTCTTCTAATGTATTCCCGGTTCCTTTCAGAACCATAAAAATATTTTGCTGCAGTAATGGCCACTTATCTTTTAGCAGGTGTGATTTAGTGAATTGTAGTTCAAAATCAAAAACTTTCTATAATGATAACAAAAATATAGTACAAAGTTGCATTCTTTAATATAGGAAAATGTGAAAACTTACCAATTCTGGGTTCACAAAGAAATATGGAAATTCTTCTACCAGCTTCTTATCGTATTGTGCTAAAAAATCTTTTCTTGCTTTTACTGTTCTGATTAATAAGGTTTTGACTTTTTCAACTTGAGCCGGAAGCACTGCACTTTTTAAATATTTAATATCGTCAGTTGGATCATATTGCTCCGCTGCTCCAGCCTGCTCAATCGGCAGTGGCGATGATGGTGTCGTATTAAATTTTTTTGAATTAAAATTTAAGTTCTTTATTTGGCTTACTAAAAAGCCAGTGTTTTGGTCTGGATCAAAAAATACCTCCTGGAAAAGTTAGAAAATAACAACATTTTAATTAAATTAAAAAAATAAAAGTGCTCCTCGCGCCTTTATTTGGTAGACTAAAAGATCCAAAATAGTGTAGTCGGTCCAATTTGTTTGGCCCGATTTGCTTGCCAAATTTTACAATTAAAATGGAAATATCAAAAAATACTTCCTTTCCCAGAATTTGTGGAAAAAGAAGATATGGTTTTGAAATACTCAGGAAAATGTCATTTTCCGGAATTTAAATTTTCCTTTTCAGGAAAAGTATTTTTATTAATTCCAGCGGCCAATTTGGGCTTCTTTAATTTGGGATTTTTTAAATTGGGATTTTGGATTTTTTTTATTTTGTATTTTACTGTTTGGGAATTTGATTTTGAACTAGCATACCCAACCTCTTTCAGAGCAGGGCTACTTGTCTACTAAAACAAAAATAGTATGCGAAATTTTTAATTACTACTATACTAGCTAAATTGTTTTGTTAGAAATAATTAAACAATTGTAGTGAACAGCTTAATCGTTAATATTATGTTTTGAATTGAAATTTAATTGTGTAAACCAACACTATCTATCGTTTTAATCAAACAACACAATTTTTGAAATACAGACAATAAATTGTTACTGTTTTCTTTGTGATTTTTAATCTTAATTATTTAAATTAAAGGACTATTTTCGAGCTTTGCTCTTCATCAACCTTTATATTCTAACCAAACTAATCAAACTTCTCAAAAATGTTCTCTTATTATTTAAAAATGAATAAAATAAATTATTGTGGTATAAGGGCACAAAAATAGGTTACTTCCAAAAACTTAAAATAAATTGTTAATATTAATGACCTTATATAGGTTGCTTTCAAAGCAAGACACTCGCAATTTGACGTTCAAAAACGGGATTCATGAAAGCAGCAATAAAGCCATGACTTAATATCTGGTACTGACCGCAATAATAAATGCAGTGTATTATTTTATACATTTCCACTTTGGAATTATATACTTTTTTTGGATTCAGAGTCACACTTTTCTATTTTAGTTACATAAATTCCAATTTTATAATTATATTTTTAATTTGTATTTAGCAATTAAATTGTATGTATTTCAATTGGAATTTATGTAACTAACATAGCGAAGCATGATTCTGAATCCAGAAAAGTATATAATTCCAAAGTGGAAATATATAAAATATCAAAATATGTTAGTCGGGACTAGATATTGAAGGTTTAGAAAGGTTGAAAAACGGTTTTATTACTGCTTTCGGTAATTTGATTTTTCAAATTTCATTTTAAAATTTCCAAACTTTGGACATGAATGCATATTTAGTAGATTTCAATATTACATATTAGATACCACGTAGTAAAATTCGAAATTACACAAAGCCCGCAATTTACAAATATTTTAGTACAATGTAAAATATTGACAATCAAGGTGCTGGATGCGTTTATGTATTAAAATACATTAAAATAGCAAACATATAAAACTAAATTAAACTTAATTTAGATTAAATTTCAACTTTATGAAATATTTAGATTTTAGATAAAAAATAATTCTAGAATAAATAACACGTTTCCCTTTGTGTCGGACATCTCATGATCCCACGTTCTTTTTTTAACAAGAAAACTTCTTTAGTTAGTCCATATTTTCTATTTTAATCCCAAGGGTACTACTACTTTTTTAAACACTTAAAACTAAAATATAACTATAACTGAAATAGTTAAAATTGTAAATGTTCCAAATTTGCAATACGATATTCAAATTTAGTTTTATAATAACCTCACTTTACACTATTGCACTAACCTGATAAAACTATATCTTCGAAACACATTTCATATTCGTCGCCAGTTAATTTTTGCAAACAAATGGGTTTCGTTTGATTATTAAACTTAACGTGTATAAAGCGTCCCTGTATTGCGTTCATTTTCTTAATTAATTATAATTAGGAAAATACAAATTAAACACAAATATATTAAAAAAATATATCAAATTTTACTCACAATTATTTTACAGTCTACCTTTCTTTGGCGATCACGATCACACAATGAAATTCCGTTTTGTAATTCGTTTTTTTAATGTTATAACAAACGATGAAACCAAAAACCGAACATTTGTTTGTAGCACTTACACTGACATAATATTGTAGAATGTACATACATACTTAGAATATTTCCTAAAACTTTAGTGTAGTTTTGTTTTCTATGGTATTGTAAAATGGTCGTTAAATAAATATTGCCGTTGAAACGAAGGTTTTCCATTTTTAAACCTTTTTATTCTATTTTTGAACTTTTAAGTTTTAAATTTTATTATTTAGACGAAAATAACTTCCTTTTTTAAACGTTTAGGTCTAAAAATTAGCATAGCCAAATAATTTAACATCTAATACTCAAAAGTAAACTTTTTAAGTTTGAAATAAATAATTTTCGTACAAAACTGTTTTGATTTTAGTCTTAATTGTTTAAATTTATTTAAAAGAACTTGTATGTTTATTAATAAGAGTTTTTCGTTTTAAATTAACTCTAAATTTTTAAAAGTTTAAAATTTAGGTTTAATTTGTTTTAAAATTCGGCAAAACTCTAACAGTTTAAAAAAAAGTTTTAAATTTAGTCCGGATTTTTTACCGTGAAACTACGGACATTTAAATGGCCAAATTTTATAGAACAATTTACATTTACCTGCAGATTACCACTTGGAACAGCTTTACTATCATACGAGTTATTATAATTTAATGTATTATACTGTTGGCTGCAGCGGTTGTCCGAAACTTCACTCGTGAAGGCAATGTTGTCCGAAAATTTGTATTACTAAATTCCCGAATATGTACCCCAGTCGGCCAAGTATTTGGATTAAGCGCCTTTACCCGTAAATCAGCTTTTATGCCCAATTTGTAGCAAATAAACTCCAACGATTCAGTGTCGCGTTGTTTGGGAATAAGTTTAAACATTTTGCAGTCCTGAATCTCCAAGCATGTTTTAGCCATAATTGAAATATCATTTTCATTAGTACGAGGATCAAATTTGAAAAGGTGTAACCATACTGTCGGTTCAATAACCTTTACTCCAAAATTTTCGGCAAACTGCCTCGTACCGCAAATCGATTTTCTATCCAGATGTTGAGGATGTTATTTTCCAAACGCAGGCACAGCAACACCGGAACTTATCGAAGATGATGTCACCTCAGCAAAGGTAGAGGATAAATGATTTTGCATCGACAAATGATTTTGTATGACCGTAGGTACAGGAGATGTAGCAAATTTAGCACCAGATTCAATAGAGGTTTCTTGAATCCCCATATTAGCACAATTTGTTCGAGTTTGATCAGCAACAGTCATAACAATCGAATCCGAACAATCAGAAATGTTGCGATCAGATAAATGAGATTGCACTGGTTTATTAATAATAGCCTGTGTTTTCTCCTCGATTTTTTTCATTGAGGTATCTAATTTTTTTACGGACCCCATTATTTCATTTAAAATTTCCACTTGCTCACTGTAAACGTCCTTACAGTTGTCGCAAAACCAAAAAATACAGTCCGAGCCACAAATGACATCGAAAACGTTTTTTCGCAAACCATAACACATTTATAATGGGCAACTTTTTTGCAGAATTCGCTGCACACTAAGACGTTATCTGTCACTGTATAGGAACAGCACACGACATACAATTGTTCGACATATGTGTAATTGTGTACCTACAAAATTTTCTTAGAAGGTGTGCTAATTTTTATTTTTGTTTGGTGTCTTGTGACTATTACGAAAAAACATTTTAATAACTGTTTTCTATTAAAAGTACTTCATTTTTAATCTCTTGTTTACTTGAGCCGGTAATTTTTTTTGCTGTGAAAACAGGCCCAAAAACATGTGGAGAAGGCAAATTCTTTTTGCTTATATCAGACCTTCTGTCAATTGAATTTCTTCTATGGTTTTTTTATTGATTAAAAATAAATTCTTTTCAAAAAATTTACTTTGTAAATATAATTCGTTATTATCTAGAAATTATAGGAATTACTTAAATAATTATAAGTAATTAATATTACTGTTAATTGAAAATTGTATACAGCAGAAAAAAATATGAAAGTATGTAAACAATAAAAATTAATATAAATTATAATTAAAAACCTAAAGTAAAGAGTTCTGAAAAAATTAGCTACAAGAACATTATTAATTGCAAGGACCATTACAAATAATTTTCAGTAACATCCGGATCAAACAGCTAAATCATCAACTTGCTTAAAAAAATTCTTTAAAGGATTAGGGTGATATGTATAGCAAAATGATAGTAAAAGAGTCTGAACCAGAAGCCCAGAATGGCTAATATTCTATGGTGAATTTTTTTTCGAATAAAAGGCACAACGTTTAAACAGTTTTGAAGCAAATTGTATTAACTGTTCTTTATGAAATTAATTGCGTGCGGAAAATATATTTTTAAGATCTTATAAATGTACTAGCGGCCTGCGGCTTCCATAGGCCTGAATCTGCTTAATTGAGTTCGCTGTGGCATTAAATTAAATTTTCGTTAATTTGATTTCGAACCCTAAGTTCGTTTCAGGCTCGGGATTAGAAAAATCTCTGAATCAGTACGGATTCAAGTTCAGGTTCGTTTCGATCGAAACCGTACACTAAATAGATAATTCGTCAACATTTTTTGTTTTGGTGTAAATAGGAGTTCACAAATGTTAGAGAACATCTTCATCAACGAATTTATTTTTAGTTTACTTCAGTTGGACGATGATAAAAACTGGATCGGTGAGGTATAAACTTCACAAAAGTTGCTTTAAACTATTTTCTGTATTTTTGAGAAACACTAATTGCCTATTAATGGCTCGCACCAAACCCATTTTAACATTTTTTTTTTGGTTGAAATGTACATCATTAAGCAGTTATTTAAATAGAGAAATTTTTCCACGGACTAGTACAGCAAACTTAAAACTACGATTACCCATTAATGACCAACACAAAGCCGCGCTTAAATAGAGGTATTGTGTAGGTTAATTTTGTAAATCGACAACTTCTTCCCAAAGAGGCGCGACAAATTGAGATTCTGCAATTATTTCCAAGGCCACCAAACACGAAAGTTTGGTAAAAGCCGAAAACTCAGGACTTAAGTATATGGCGACCATAAAGCTCGCAGTGCACTTTGCGTAATAACCTCATAATCTCAAACTCAACAAATGGCTATTCTATATTTGGAAAGGATTGAGGTATTTTCAAATTACAATTTTATTTTTATTGTTGAGGTAAGCAAATAAAACCAAATATTGGATATAAAACAGGAATATGGGTACTAAATACTGGCTGTTCTCAATTGAACCACCTCCCAAACGAAAAAAAATGGTACTTTACATTTTCTGGTGGGCTGAGTGAAGATTTTTTATTCTTAAAAACTTTTAAAAGTGAGAGTATCTTAATAAGCCAAAAATGCTTAAGTGAATTTTCTATTTCCCCCTATGAGCAATATCGCCAGAAGCATAAAAAAGCGGATCAATATACTGCATCTTCGTCTGCGATAGCTACATACTTTCGCCGGATTTAATTTGGGAGCAAAGAAAAAATTATATTTTAATTTCATTTTGGTTTATCACAATCACAGTTTTCGCTCAATGGATTGTAGGTCCAAAAGCATTAAATGTTTATTTAAAAAAAAATGCTTGCGGTAACAGTAAATCTGAAGCATTAGTCAAACATTTTGGCTTGGGCCCACTTACTTTACAAAAAGTAATACATGATGCATATAGTACTTCCATGTGAAGTTCATCGGTGAAGTGTTAGATGACGATACTGATATCGTTTTGAATTTTTCAAAATTAATATAAATATTTAGCTAGCGAGGCTGTAGAACGCTTTGAACAAATAAAACAATTTAACAATGCAAATAAAATAATAGTTATTATATTGTTTGTGGCGTAGTGGTAACGCATTGGACTAGAGGGGCAGGCACAGGTCTTCGGTTCTTCATGTAATGACCAAATATTTTACATTAAATTAAACATTCCGCTTTTTAGTTATTACAGTAATTTAATTACTAATTACACAAGAAAATACGTGGTCCGCGTTTATGATTAAACCACAGATAAGAATAGACAGATGTGGATCTTGTATGGGCCATATTTACATTCTAAATTTCAATACCAAATTCCAATCTAATCCTTTTAGAGCAGGACGTATATATTATAAAAGAAATATCAACTTGGCCGTGAATCGGACGTCTTTTTTTTTTCTTGCATTGAAAAAATTATATAACTTAAAATAATTTTCCAATTTTAATTTTATTAATAATGTTAGCTTAATTTTTGTGTGTGTTTGTTTGTTAATAACTTTTCGTGATGGAATGTGCAAGTGCGGAGTGTGTTAGCAAGGGGGGACACGAAATAATTGATGTAGCTTGTGCAGGTTTCTGTAACAGGAAATACCACAGGAAATGTGTGCAATTATCCGAATATGACACAACTTTAGTACTAAAAAATAAATGCATTAAAGTTATTTGTGATGGTTGTGCTATTAAATACGGGATAATAAAAACGGATTATGAAAACATGCAAAAAGGTCTTGAGAATCAAAAAGCCGATATTGTTAATTTAGTTGATAAATTAAATAGTGTGATGGACAGCATGAATAAAATGTTTGATGATAAAATGGAGGAGGTTGTACGAAAGGTGATTGATGGGTTGAAAGGTGAGGTGGAAGTGGTTAAAGAACTTGTGAGGTTAGGAGGTGACGGTAATTGTAAGAAAAGTTCAAGTTCAGTGCTCATTATTAAGCCGAAGGAAGGTGAGATGGAAACCTCTTCGGATAATACTAGAGAGAGGCTGAAGGAGGCAGTGGACGTTGTGAGCTTGGGAATCGTAATTGAAAAGGTGCAGAGCATAAGTAAAGGTGGGGTAGTAGTTGAATGTAGTGGGCCGGAAGATGTGCAGAAACTGAAAGAGATGGCGGAAGTATCCATGGAAAAGAAGTTCATGTTAGAGATACCGAGAGCTAAAAACCCTATGGTGAAGCTGCAGCAAGTCAAGGAGGATGCTGATGTGAACCAAGCAGAGCTGGTGGAAGCCATAGTGACACAAAATAGGCTGGATAGGGGGAAGGATGGTTTTTGCTTAAGAGTAGTGAAGGTGGTGGAGAATAAAAGGTTTCGGGATATAGACTTGGTTCTGGAAGTTGATCCGGGTACGCACAAATGAATGTTGAGCAAGGGAGTGGTATACTGCAAGTGGAGCTGTGCGAAGGTAAAAGACTATGTGTTTGTGAGAAGGTGCTATAATTGTGTGAGTTAAGGCATTTTTCCAGAGATTATCCCACGAAAGGGAAGCCATTGTGTTGGAAGTGTGGTAAGGAGGATCACCTTGCGAGAAATTGTGATGGGGAGCCTAGGTGCGTAAACTGTGCGGAGGCGGCGGTGAAAAGGAATCTTAATGTTGATTACAAACACTCAGCATGGGATGATAAGTGTCCAGCATATTTGGAGAGAATAAGGAGAGTGGTGAAAAGGATGGCGAATTCAGATTGACGGGGGGATGGGGTGGTATGTGGGCATCTAAAGCTTGTTAATACGGCAATTGTAGAGGTTGAGAGAATGCCGCTGTCTGTACCTATCACTCAACCTGCATTACCGATTTCTGCTGGAGTGAACCATATTGACACGTTATCCATTTATTATCCCAACTCTAGCGGTATTCGTTCAAAATCACAAGAACTGTATTTATCGGTGTTGGAAAATGACTATGATGTCATTTGTGTCGCGGAAACATGGCTGACTCGTTCGCACAATTCTGCAGAGTATTTCCCTCCGGACTACCAAGTCTTCAGACGCGATCGTTATTCGGAGAGTGAATCGTTGGCGAGAGGTGGTGGACTTCTGATAGCGGTCTCGAAGGATATACGTGCCGATATTATTGTCCTGGAGAGTAATGGGCTGGAGATTTTAGCTGTTAAACTTGCTTTCAAGGGTAAGCTGTTGTTGATAGTAAGTGTTTATATTCCATGTAGGTCCTCAGCTTATATGTACGGAGAGTTGTCTGCGTGTTTCTCAAACCAACTTGCAGCTGTGGCTGTGGAATTCGATTCTATGATGACTTTGGGTGATTTTAACCTGCCGAAAATAACATGGCGTGTTGTTGATGATGATCTTCTGCCACTAAATGGCGATTTAATCTCAGGCCTCGTAATGGATTCTATCTGTTCTCTTGGACTAAGACAGATTAACAACATTGAGAACCAGAGCGGCAATATCCTTGATCTAGTGTTCATACCAGTGGAATTACATGGCACAATCATTGCTTGTGATGATCTAGGCAGTTCTTCGAGTATTTTTCATACACCACTTTTGAGAGTTGGATTAATGTTAACGTTAATTTTAATTCTAATTAGTCTTTCAACTTTAAAAAGGGAGACTAGCCTGCTTTAAATGAGTTTCTGGACAATATTAATTGGGATCAATATAAGATTGGTAGTTTGGACGCTTATATTGATCAGTTTTATAAAATAATGAACTCTGCAATTGAACAATTTATTCCTCGGTCGCCGGTAGTTTTGTCAGCACGGGAGCCGTGGTTTAATCGTCGCCTGTCAGGCTTAAAAAATCAGAAATCTAAAGCTCATAAAAGGTATAAATTGAATCCATCCGTCGTAAATTATAAGAGATTTAGTGCTCTTAGAGCTCAATTTAAAGTGTTAAATCGTTTCTTGTATAATTCATATATTGTTGAGATTGAATCGAATATTAGAATCAATCCTAAATGTTTCTGGTTCTGGACCTCCATGTTGATTCGAAGCGGAGCTGTAGAGGTATTCCCTCTCAAATGTCTTTCAATTCTGTGACTGTAGGTGATCCACATAGAATCTCTGACATGTTTGCAGCATTTTTTGAAAATGTGTATGCCCCATCTTCAAATAATGATTTCGACTTTGGTTTTAGTAATAATTCTAACATTCATATTCAGTTTTGCACCGATGACGTTCTGCAGGCATTATTGAATGTTAATGTGAATATGAGTAGTGGCCCGGACAAAATTCATCCTATTATGTTAAAAGAATGTGCTTATGGTTTAATTCAACCGCTGACGTACCTCTTCAATTTGAGTTTGGCGAATGGAGTATTTCCTTCAATTTGGAAATCCAGTTTCATTAAGCCAATTTTCAAGAGTGGACGGAGATCAGATATTGAAAATTACCGAGGTATTTCAATCTTATCGGATATTCCTAAAATATTTGAATCGATGGTCAAAGACCGAATCTTTTACATAATAAAATATTCCATTTCTGAAAACCAGCATGGGTTTTACCCGGGACGATCAACTGTGACTAATCTTGTTCTGTTCGCAAATTTTTTGACTTTGGCATTAGAAGGTGGTGACAGTGTTGAAATTGTGTTTACTGATTTTAGTAAGGCATTCGACAAAATTGACCATGTCTTACTTGTAAAGAAACTAGAACAACTCAAGGGCGACGTTCTTCCTTTAAAATGGATTTTGTCTTATTTAACGAACCGTACTCAAAAAGTTCTTTTAAATAATATTTTATCTAGAGATATAAATGTTTTGTCTGGTGTTCCACAAGGTAGTCATCTAGGGCCTCTTTTGTTCATTGCATTCATAGACGATGTGAAGCGGTGCTTCAAACATTGTGAGTTTTTAATTTATGCTGATGATGTAAAAGTATTTTGCAAGATTAAAAATGAGGGTGACCTGTTAAATCTACAACAGGAATTAAATATTTTCTGTGAATGGTGTAACCTTAATAAGCTTTGCCTAAACGTTTCAAAATGTAAAGGTATGAACTTTTCAAGAAGACGAGATGGCTGTGATAATAGCTTATTTTTAAATGGAGTTATGATTGATCGGGTCCATTAAGGTGTCTTATTTTCTCGTAATTTATCGTTTATAGACCATATTGATAGATGTATCAGCAAGGCTAACTCAATGTTAGGGTTTTTATTCCGTTTCTCAAAAGATTTTCATGATCCGTATACTCTAAAAGTCCTCTTTGTGTCATTAGTTCGTTCACACTTGGAATATGCCTCAATTGTCTGGAATCCGTACTATAACAATTCCTCTAGCCGTGTAGAATCAATTCAGAAGCGATTTCTGATGTTTGCTTTAAGGCGTCTCCCTCGGGAGGCAAACGCTCCTAGGTATTTGCTACCGCCATATTTGGGCCGTTGCCTGCTACTGAATATTGATCCATTGTCCATCCGTAGGCAAGTTTCAGGCGCACTTTTCGCGCGCGACGTTATAATGGGCCGAATTGATAGTTCACAACTACTGTCGTTGTATTCATTACGCATTCCCGTGCGATCACTTAGGCACCGAGGCATTGAGATTAGTCTCCGCTTCCATCGGTCGAATTTTGGTATGTCGGATCCAATTTTTAATTCAAGTCGTATAATGAATAATGTTTCTGCTGTGTTCGATTTTAATTTGTCCAGAAACGAATTTAAAAGTGTTGTTAAGAAATTTTTATTAAGCTAATTTGAATTATATAATTTGTATTGATTTCATGTTAACATTTTTATAACTACCAGATGTACAATGGTACTGTTGGCTAATAAATAAATAAATAAAAATAAAATGTTGCTTTAAGTTGGTTTATGTTTCCTTTGATATAATCAAAATAGCCATGCCATGTTTGCTTTGATATAATCAAAATATATTATGGCTATAGCCATACGTAAAAAAAGATAAAAAAAAGACAGAAATGTACGTCGTGCTCTGAAAGGATTGGATTGGAATTTGGTATTGAAATTTTGGTATGTAAATATAGCCCATACAAGATCCACATCTGTCTATTCTTATCTGTGATTAAACACTATAACAAATTGTTTAAAAACTTTTATATTATGAGTTGTAGTAAGCCATGAGAATTTTTCGGTAAAACAATTTTTTTCTGTCATACATTTCAAAGCATGCTATGTTCGGAACAATATAAGAATGAAAATTAAATAAATTTCCTTAGGTTGATATGGCTTAGTAGAAATGTTTTGGACTAGAGCGGCTAAAGTTCAGGGTTCAATTGTGGCCAAGGCATTTTAGTTTTGTTTTTCAATTTATATTTTTTTGACATGATAACATCTTACACTGCATGTTCAGAAAATTGACAAGAAATTTTTCCCTAGGTTGTGGGCATTTATACTAATCAACTGTAAGTATTACCTTTAATTTAAATATATATGACTTCTTAGGTTGGTCCTTAGGCTTTATGCCTCACACATAATATTATCGAATGATTTCGCGCGATTTAAATCATTCAACAACTATAGTGAGAGAATGGCTCATCGGATCCGAGCACTTCTGAAGTCAATTTTTGCGTAAAGAAATAGTGGTGGTTAATTTTTATTAAATTAAAATAATTAATCTACATGATTTACAGTGATTTACCGCACTATAGCGAGAGAACGCCCCATTTGACTTGAGTAATTCTGATGCTAATTTGCAGATAATTTAGTTTAAATTAAAATAATTAATCTCAACATGTTATAAACGCTATTACGCAAAACACCTACGGCCATGTTGATGACCCCGCCCACCCCGATTTTTTAATTTTTTTTTCTGTCTGTAAGGTTTTTTGTTTGATGCCCCAATGCATGTAAAATCGTCCTTAAAAGCCCTTACTCTTTGGTTTAAGGTCTATTTAAAGTACAATAATCCTTAAAAGCCTTTTATAGTCTCGAGCTATTCCTACTTGGCTAAAAATAACGGTTAAAAAAATATTAAATGGTCAAATGGTGATGGTGGCAGTGGCCGCTTGACATCAACATTATATATAAATTGTATCCGTCCTAGGACGGGCTGTACCCCCTAGTATTTTTATATTTAAATACGCCCAAATGTCATCGTTTATTTCTTTACGTTACGTTGATTGTAGAGCTATGTATAGTCATACATACACAGTACACACAGATATTCTTTTATATTGTTTTAGTTCCAGCAACACTAAGGCAAGTCGATTTTTAAAAATATTCTTGAAATCAAATTTTTCAATTTTTCATTTGAGTAGTATAGATGTCTGTTCATCAGTAAATTTTATTACAGATTCCAATAATGGATTTCAAACAAAGTCACTCACAAGTTTAGGCTTTTAGAAAGGTAACAATAAAAATGGAGAGAATACATAATTACTTTCTTGTGCCGTGGCTTTTATTACAATAAAACTAATAATTCACAATTAAAACTTTTCACAATTTTTATTTTTATTTAGAAAAAATTATATGGAACTGTGATGATGGATGAATTTCCGAAACCGGTCTTCCATTTTTTAAAAATTTAAAGATTATTACATAAAGAAAGTATAGCTAAATATTTTAACAAATAATTATTTTTTCAAATTTTAATTATACTTTTTAATTTGTTTTAAAATTTAATAAAAATTGTGAAAAGTTTTAATTGTGAATTATTAGTTTCAGAAAGGCATTCTTTATCATTTATGTTTCTGTTATTTGGTACTATAATCGTGAACTATTTCTAAGGCATTGAATGAAAATTCCAAATATTTTCGAATTTAGACACATTCTTGTGGACATTCAAAATATGAACAAAGAACTTGTGTGGTCTATGGTATCGACAAATAAAACCGTCACTCCCAAAAATCTCGATAAGACTGAAATAATCTGGTAACCTCGAAAAGTCTTGCAAGTTCTGGAAAATTTCGTCCTGTTAGCAAAATTTTAACATATAGTAAATCAAAGTCAAGCAACCCAAAGCAATATTAAAAAATGTTCAACCTTTACTGGCTAACCCTAAAATAGGGGATTCTAAAAAAAATCTAAATACCGAAAAATTTCCAAAATAAGAAAATAATTCGTATAATCTTTTGAATAACCCCAAAATCAGCATTTCCTAGACATAATTTTAACGTCAAAGTGTAATCTGGAAAATATCGAAAAAATCGCGATACTAAGTAACTCAACGCCTTTGAATTCTGCAATATCTGGATTAATTTAAAATTATTTCGAAGATTTCGGAATATCTCAAATATTCTCAAAAATATTATTTATGAAAGAAAAATGCCCAAAATATTGAAAATCTCAATCTTATTACTATTTCTGTAACAATCAATGCTTTACAAATTAATTTCGCATAACATCAGAAAACGCGATTTATTTATAAATCCATATTCCCGAAAAAATTAAATAGACTTAGAACTCCAAAATAATCTGAAAAATTAAGAAACAAGGCCTAAGTATATCGCAAAATTAGACGTTGAATAATCTAGAAGAGAATATTGAATGATTCGGAATAACTTCCGTGGTAATCAAAATCAACTCAATCGAAAATAATCTCTAAAGGGCTCGATTAATCTCGAATAATCTTAGAAATGCATAATCTAAAAAAATCTAAAAATTCTCAATAAATTTCCAATATTTAAGAAAATCTCGAATTAATTAAAAATTCTAGAATCTAGAATTACCTTGAAAATCAAGAAATCACTAAAAATCTCGCATAATTTGTAATAAATAGATTTCATCGTGACGCCACAAGACATAAAACACAATTGGAAATTGAAGTGAAGACGTGTTTTGTTTAGCTAGTACAGTTAAGAAGCTGCCAAATTTGAAGGTATTTTTACGCCAAGTTTTTAATAACTGAAATTATTCAATCGCGTGTTAGGGCCAAAAATGCTGTCGAAAGTGTATTCCATTTAGTACTTTTATTGTATTACGTGCAGAATATTGCGAAGTCACGAGACCAATATTTTATTCTCTGCATTCCTCCTTTGGAAAAAAAACGAAAATGTTCTAAGAAACTTGCATACCGAAGCCTAAACCCCACAAAATCGATAAGAACATTTCAAAAAACTAGATTTCTGTTAAAAAACACAAAGAGTACAAATCTTCATTGTTTAATTTTATTATTTTATTTTTGTGTAATTTCTATTTTGTGTGGTTTACAGAGAAGTTTTAATATTGTAAAAAAAATTTACAAATCAACAAATTTGGTTTTGTGAATACATTTGAAAAATTTCAGGAATAACCTTTCAGAATTTACAATAAAATAATAAAAATTAATGTTTGATTGTATGTATATCATAAATAATATTATTCAAAAATAATGTACATTTTGTATATTTGCACTACAATAGAGTAGGCCAGGGGATGTCTAACTAACCTTGCATATATTTAGGCGATTACCAAAGTTTTGCATAATATCTTTGAGTATATAACTCAAAGATAATATATTTAAATGCGATCGATGCGACATCTGGAACTTCACCGATTAAATATTTTTTTCGTATGATGGTAGTACTATATTATGTACTTATACTTGTAACCATCGTCGTTGGTCGCACCATCGTGTGATGATGCACTTCATATGCCTGGATAACCTCTTCCGGATTGGTGGGTTCACAAAAGTCATCACAGATGAAATCCGATGTACAAAAAAAAAATTTGAAGTGCCAAACCAAAAACGAGCGGACGGACAAGATAATTTGGGTCTCACACCAACAATTTGGCTTTTCTCACGAATTAAATTAACAAAACCATGATTACTATCACCAAATTAATATAACTAAATCTTAATAAGTTATAATCAATATATAAATAAAGAATAATAATACTTAAATCTAATAAATTTTTTTTTTATTGTTTTAATGAAAAAAAAATAAGTATATACCGATATATCTAGTAGTACCGCTGCGGCTGAGTTGTATCAGATGAACGTCCTTTATTGATGTAAGATAAATCCAATTTTTAAAATTATTGTTTCCAGTATTTGTATTTGATATTTGAATACTTGAAATTTAATTATATTAACCAAAATTAAATTTCATAATTTACCACATAGGTTGCATTAATTAACAATATATGTTATTAACAAAAAAAATTCCATTTTGATTTTGCAATTTTAAGGCATCGTTCCGCCATAACATTTTATTGTTTAACCATTTTATTGTTTGGTTTAATGTATTGACTCGATTTTATCGAAGCTAGTACTCATTTACATAACACTATCTTTATTATTCATTTGTGTCTTTTTTATTACAATACAAATATAAACTTTTAACTTTTTTATTGGTTAAACTTTAGATATTAGAAAAAAAAAAAAACAATTTTTTATTCTATACATTCTATATAGGTATACAAAAATCCACAAAAATTTAGTTGATCTCCGCAACATTGAATTTTTTGCTCCTTTACTTTCAACAACCACGATCTGACTGACTCTTTCTTCTCCTCGCATCGTCTACCAACATTTTTTCTCCACTCCTCACTAACACTCTACCTACTTTTAGTAACGCGAACTAATTTTGTTTAGTACATACAGGTAACACATAAGGTGTCTTCCTTTGATACAGTTCAACAACAAATATCGTTTCGTTATATACTATGCATGATGTGAATGATGCTAATTTTATTTCTAGTTTTACTTTAATTTAGTTTAGTTGGAGGTTCTCGAAGAAACTTTTTAAAAAGCTACTTAGTGGCATTTTGCACTAATAACGTCAACACGAACTTTGAGTGTGTCGGTCGAAATGGACATACCAACGTTTTTCATTCAAAAATCTGAAATAAATTAATTTCAAATAATTTGCAAAGCGATAACATCATTGGAGTTGGATGTGCGGGCTACGTTGTGAACAATACTATACAATTTGCTGCTGAAATAATGAGTTGTGGCATGAAATTTTGCGAAGAAGCAGATGTACAATATCGTCGTATCCTTGGGAGTTGTAAAACTCGCTGTCTGGCATTGTTACCAGCCACAGAACGTTTATTACAAATGTTTGAACTTTTAAAATCGTATTTTTGCCCAAAATTGTTGCCCAAAATTATTAAGGACGTTTTTTAATGTGGAAACTTAAACCACATGAAAAGTATATGTCCAACTATGTACCAATTCTAGTAAGATCTGTAACGAAAATAAATTAAAATATGAATTGCAGCAATTTTATTTAAATTGCTGCAAATACTTGAATGATCAGCAGACCCCATAGTTCATTAGCATAAATTGTTTGAAGAAGTTGTTGGTTATTATACAACATACGTATAGTAAATTTGTTATTGTTATTATTATAAAATGTAAATCCCATTCAGTAGTGTAGGATATACTTTATGAAATGTTATAAAACAAAATTGTAGCTATGTTCATAGCATTTTGAATAATAAAAAAGTCAAGTGTGTGTACGTGCGTTGTTAGTCTCACACAAAGCATAAATGGTGTATCGAATATTTCTCTCTAAGTAATACGTGGTTTTAAATACAGCATGACCCCGTTTTGCATTGTTTTACTTTGCGTTTTTTCCGATATGCAACACCTTTCCTTATCTTACTCGAAATTTCGAACTGCGTCGCGAAATTTCATTTTGCGTCATTTTCCGTTTAAAAAATATCGAATAATTAGGGAAACCACCGATTACGGTTTGCATCATTGCATGAAGACAAAAGCTTTAGATGATACTCTAAAACAAAAGCCAGAATACACCGAATACCAACAGGAAAATTCCAAGCAAGCCAAGGTTGATTCAAACGCTACAAAAACCGGATGAAGCTACTCAACATCGGAGTTAGAGGAGAAGCTGCTAGTGCAGATGCAGATCTTATCGCCGGCGAATTATTTGTGAATAAATTAAAAGACCTCGTAAAATCAGGAGCCCAAATAGATTTTCTATGTAGACGAAACGGGGCTTTTTTGGAAACGTCTACCGAAGCGTACTCTTATTTCAAGAGAAGAAAAATCGGCTCCCGGATTTAAATCGTACAAGGATAAAATTACTGTTATTCTAGGTGGCAACGCGGAAGCAGATTTTAAATTCAAACCCTTTACATGCAAGCGAAACTCCTAGATGTTTCAAAAACGTGTAAATAAGAAAATTCTTCCTTTTCATTGGCGCTCGAATAGAATAGCTTGGATGACTGCGGCTACTTTTCGTGATTGGGCTTCCAAATGTGCAATTCCGGAAATAAAACAATATTGTCATAATGAAAATATAAGCTTCAAGGCTCTAATTTTACTCGATAAAAATGTTCGGTCTGTATTTATGCCTCCTAACACGACATCAATAATACAACCCATGGACCAAGGCGTTATCTCAAACTTTAAGGCATATTATTTGAGAGGGTCGTTTAAACAACTGTTTACTATGGTTGAGACCGACGATAATTTATTTATTTATTTATCATTATTGACATTTTTGTAAAACCTATTTTTATCTAAATTAATTAATTAATTAAATACATTTGTATATCTTACTAAATAACTAAATATTAATTTTTTCATTAATGAATATGTGTAATAGTTGAATAAACTGGCCGTACTCTAGCTCTTGAAGGTCATTAAGATTGCAATAGTTGCTGAAAGAATTATATAACTTCACACCATTATACCCTAGCGATCGTTGGGAAAATGATTTACCGTACCTTGGTAATCTAAAATGAGTATTCCTGGTATTATAATTATGAACTTCTCTGTTGGTAGACAGCAAACTATTTAAATATTTAGGAAGATCTCCTTTTTCGAGTAAATAAAACAGTTTTAGCACGTTAAAGTGTATTCTCTGGGTGATTGATTTCCAGCTTAGTTTTTCTAGCATGTCTTTAATATGTGTTCTATTATCCGCGATTAAAATGCTTCTCATAAATCGATTCTGTATTTTTTGCAGACGTGTTAATTGTGTTTGATTCATGATAAATAGAACCGATGAGCAATAATCTACATGGGGAGCTACAATTGATTTATAAAATAATATTTTGGTCTCCATTGGTAGCTTGTCTTTAATTCTGTTGAAAAGTCCTAATTTTTTATTCATCTTTTTGGCTAAGTAATCCAAATGCTGGTTAAAACTTAAGTTTTGATCAATGACGACACCGAGATATTTGTATTCTTTAACTCGTTCAATGATTTGGTTCGCAATTACAATATCTGAGATACCCTCGTACTTGGTTTTGATTGACAAGAACATATACTTCGTTTTCGAAATGTTCAATGACAATTTATGAAACATCAACCATCCCCGTAAATTCTCAAGATCTTCGTTTACTTTTTGTACTGCTTCTTGATGAGTTGGTGCCTAAATAGTAATTAATGTGTCATCCGCAAACATATTAATTTTACAGTTCTTTATAACATCTACTATGTCATTTATATACAAGATAAATAACAATGGCCCAAGTGTTGAACCTTGTGGTACTCCGAGATTGTTTTCTATAAACGATGATGTAAAATTATCGACTTTTGTATATTGTTGTCTCCCTTGAAGATAATTATTGAACCATTCAAGCTCTTTTCCTTCTATACCGTACTTGCATAATTTTTGGAGTAAGATTTTCCTATCTATAGTTTCAAAAGCTCGTTTGAAATCTAAAAAAACTGCTACCACTATTTATTTTCGTCTATTTGAGTTTTCCATATGTCCAACATAAGATTTAACGCTGTTTCACAGGAATGCAATTCTCTAAAACCAGATTGTTGATCCACTAATATATTGTTATTAGCAATATGATCAACCAACTGTTTTTTAACTACTCGTTCCAGTACTGCTTCGTAAATTGGGAGCATATTTATGAGGCGCAGATCTTCAGATGTGGTTGGTTTTGTGGTTTTTGGAATTGGAACAACTGTTGATATTTTCCATGAAGCCGGTACTACTCCTTCCTTTAGACTTCGATTAACTAAATCTGTAAAATATTCCGAGAATAAGTAGTTCTTCATCGCATCCAGCATGACCGTTCTGTTTATGCCATCAACTCCACATTGAGACTTTATTTTACTTATTATTTTTGATATCGCCTGGCGAGTTATTTCTTGAAAGCTAAATTTTTCAAAATTATTGTCATCATGTGAAAAATTCCAATCCTTTATCTCAGGGATGTTCTGGTGAATATCTATCACAAATGCTTCATTTAGCGCTTCTGCTAACTCTTGTTTATCAGTGAGTGTTTTGTTGTTAAATTGAATACACCATTGTGTCGTATTTTTAGACTTGTAGATGGATTTAAGCGTTTTCCACAGTTCCTTTGGGTTGTATTGGTTTTCAATGAACTTTTTTCTGAAGTATTCAGATTGTTCCTTTCTCAACGATTGTTTATACAAATTTCTATCTTTCCTGTAACTTTCCCAAGTTTCATCTGAATTCATAATTTTCATAACACTATAACTACGAGTTTTTTCTTGCTTCAGTAATTTCAAATTTTCTGAGAACCAAGGTATTGTATTTCTATTTTGACTAATTTTTGTTTCTGTTAATTCATTAACCGCCTGTTTTAGATTCAATAATAAGCCATCAGCATACTTATTTAGGTCACTCTGCGTTTTAAATTGCCGCAACCGGTGATTTAAAATGAAGTTAAGCTTATCCTCAGAGTAATTTTTCCATGATTTAATTTCTTTCATTCTGCATTCATCTAATGACTCCGATTGTTTACTGCTTAAATTTGCACTTATCATATAATGATCGCTTATTTGTTGTTCTTTTATAACTTCACACTGAACGGTAGCTGAATTGGTTATTAATAGATCTAACAAACTTTTGCTGATTTGCGTGACTCTGGTGTATTCCTGGACTATTTGTGTCAATCTATAATCTTTAATTAACTGATTTAATTTTAAACTGTAGAAATCGTTGTTTTTTAGATCAATAATAAAGTCTCCAAATATAATATTGAGTTTATTCTGATTGATAACATTTTCAAACCACTCCTCTAAATTATTTAAAAATATTGCGTTTGTCGTTTGGAATGATCTATAAACTACACCAAATATTCCAGTTGTATGATATCCTTTTATAATCTGAATCGCTAAAAACCAAGCGCGGTCCCTTTCGCAGTTAGATATTATTTTGAAACTTATATTGTTATTTATGTACATAATAACTCCTCCTGTATGGCGACTATCCGAATCGCACCGTACGCATTGGTAATTCTCAATATAAAATTCTGAGTCATACATATCTTCTGTTGTTCGTGTTTCGCTGAGAAACACTATCGCTGGTTCATATTCTTTAAACATTTGATGCAGTTCCAAGAAATTCGAGGGTAAGCTCCGAATGTTAGTGTACAGCATGTCTTTTTTTATGAATTGCTATTGGTAGTTGATTTGGTTTTTCAATGTTTTCATCTTCCGTTGGTACACCGTACAAGAACTATCCCAAGCCGAGTGATTAGTAGCAATGTTCATGTTCAGTTTGGTATTTACTGCAATGCAATTGCAACACTTTGTCTCCTGGCTTTTACACTCCTTTAATAGATGATCACCACTACACTTTGGACAACAAAGTTTAGCGGTACATTTATTGCTATGATGTCCATAACCATTACAATTATAACATCTTGATATCCCTATTGTCTCCACTACGTGACATCTGTCAAAATGTATATTTAACTTCTCAGCTTGAATAATTTTTTTGAAGTTTTCAGAATCAACTTCAATAATTGTATCTATCTTATGAGAATTTCTTCTACAATAAGTAGTCACTACCTTAATTTCACTGTTTATCAGGAAAGGGTTTTGCTGTTTTAGCGCGGACACAATTTCATTTGTTTCTAATTTCTCTGACATTCCAAGTATTTTCACTCTTGGGTTTCGTTCCGTTGGTAGTTTCACTTCATATTCAGCTCCCATCTTCTCAGTAACAAGTGTCTTCAGTTTCTCCTTGGCATCATTAGAATCACATTGTAAGATGATTCCACCGTTGGAAATATTTCGACATCCCATTAGTGGTATACTTTTAGGGTCAATGTTCATTGTTAGATCTTCTCTAGTTTTCTTATTTTCCTGTGGTTGTTTCGGTTGTAACAAAACTAACTTAGTCGGATTGTTTTTGATTACTGCTGCAAAAGATGTTAGCTGCTCAGTTGGTTTTTGGATCTCCACCACTTGATTTTTTATTTCTCCTAACTGTTGATTTAATTTCAAATGATTTACCGTCAAATGTTGTTTTAACTCCGTGATGAAATCATTAATTTTGCTGAACTCTTCAAAAAAAGTATCTTCTTCCAAATTTTGGCACTCTAAACAGACAAATCTTACATAGGGACATTCCTTAAACAACTTGCCGTACTTATCAAAGTTCCAATCTACACAGGTGTAATGATACAATTTCTTGCATTTTCCGAAACATCTCAATGAGGTTCTTTCCCTCGAGTCTACTGTTCCTTTGCACTTTTCGCACTTAGACATTTTATTAACTCTTCATTAACTTTACACACAGAAAAAGTTTTTACTTCTCTGACTTTATGTCTTAATTATGAAAAAATGTGCTAAATGCACACAATAATGAACAATTAAAATAAAAACAACAATAACAAAAATAAAAAAATGTTGTATGGAAATTTTGCACTTTTGCACTTTTGATTAATGTTTTAGATTTTTCTATTGACTCGTACTATGGTTTGGTTCATATTTTCACTAATTTAAAATAAAAAAATCACTCCTTATCAGTTTAAACATATTCACTGCAATTTTCACCGAATAAAAATGTCATTTACTTTATTAATTAATTTATTTATTTACACGTACACGTTTAATTACTTCATTTAGAAACCAGGGCTTCAAAACTCCATATCGACATAAAGTACAAATTGGCACATGATCACATAGATTCAAGGAAAGTAACTGCTACATATTGCCCTACTGAATAGATGTTTCAACATTTTCCAATTAAAAAAAAAAATGGGTTGTGTCTTCCAGGAACAAATGCTTCCACCGAACGAATATTTTCCTTAGTTAATAATTTATGAACCGCTGAAAAAAACACAAATGTAAATAGAAACTGTCAAAACCATGTTATTGATTAGAGAAAATCACGAAACTTCGGCTCGGAAAAATACTAGAAAATATTAGTACAAATTGCTGCTCAATCTTTGAGAAATTGTTAAGAGTTCTGCAATTCAGTTTGATCTGATGAGGATTGTGAAAATAAATCATTTTTCAATCATCTCATCAGATGTATCTCGGTTCGGTTAAATGCAGCTTATAACATCGAGAACTTATTCCCTGAAGGTGCGTACATGGTAAATTTCTGGTCAAAAATGTACACCACAAAGTTAGCTAAATGAGTTGCAATATTCTCAACTAGAACAAAAATGTAACCAGTGTTACCAACATAATGTATCCAAAATAGTTCACATGACAAATTTGGTTCGCAAGGTTTTGAACATAGTAACCAATTCGTTACGTTAACTAATAATCCATAGCTCATATACAGCTAATTTTGTGGTGTACATTTTTTCACCAGAAAGTGTCCCATGCACGTACCTTGAAGTGCTTCTAAATCGATCATTATTAGTAAAAAGCAAATATACTCTCAAAATAAAGTTTAACATACTACCGACTAAAAAAATTTAAAAAACCAAGTGAAGGTATTGCCCCAAGCGCAAACGGCAAACCGGCATAAACATTAAACTCGTACTGTAACAACTAATTTAACTATAAAACTAATAACTATTTTATGATAAGCGCATTTTAATAATATGAATGAATTTTTGACTGTGTGCGATAGAAAAAATTGTATAGACAATAATTTGACAAACAAATCTTAAAAATTGTTTCAATACTATAGATATAACAATGGTATAAGCATGGTTTGGAACAGGGTTGGAAGTTCAAGACACATGTTTGACGAACCATTACGAAAAAGCTTACGAAACAACCCCACTGCTATATTTTTAGAATTTAAACACTCGTAGATATTGGATTAAAAGTTCTGTGAAGCATCTTCTGTGCTGAGCTTTTCCATATAACCAAATTGAGTGTTATTAAGAAAACCTCATAAAATTTTAAAATTCGATTTTTCACTATTTTACCAGTATTTTTGAAAATGGGGCGATATATCAGTTTTATTATCTGATTTATAAACTGGAATATCAGTAGCTTACTTGAGGCTTTCTTGAAAGACCCCTGTAACCAAACTAAGATTAACAAAATCTCGACTAAAAATCAAACGAATAAAAGAAATCTTCCATAAATCGGTTAAAGGTGAATGTCTTCATCTAGGAAAAGTAAACTCTCGGCATACTGTCATGGACAGAACCCTTGTTAATTGCAAGATGAGATAAGTAATCAAGCTTTTCTTTCGTAAAATTAAACAGACTAAAATCATGGCGCTCTCTGGCACGTCGCCAGCACGACTATTCTGGTAGGATATCAGTTATAGTAGTTCCACTGTAAATTTTATTTTTTCTAAACAATGGCACCAATTATTGATATCTGAGAGTATATTCATGTTTATCGAAATTTGATTAAAAGACAAGAATTCAGAAATATTTGATTAGATTACGGAGTTTTAATCCATGTTAATGAAATAATATTTTAAAGTAATTCCGTTCCATTGAATTGGATTTGGCTACTTTTTATCAAATTTAAGATATTAAATCCTCATGTTTTGTTTTTCAAAATTAAGTATTGTTATTGGTATTGATGTGCATTACACACCATAAAGATATGGTAAATTAATACTAATTCAATTATTTAGTACAAAAAAACAAAAGAAAATATCAAGATGGTGCGTTTAAGTTTGTACTGTTCCAAAAAGTTTCCATTTTATCGCGGTCAACCAAAATATTTAATTTCCTTGATTCATTTATCACTAAATCGTGCAATATTCCGGTCGTTTAACTTTTTTCAATTAAATTTTAGGTATAATTAGTTTATAGTACGTTTGGTGTATTAACCTAACTGTGGAACAAAGGCAAACATATTTTAAAAAGCTCATTATTGCTTTCTTAGGTATCTGGTTGATGCATATATTTTATTTGTTGTTGGTCAATATACAGGGTGTTCGGCACATGGACCGACACAATTTTTTGGGGAATTGGTTGGGTCATTAGATAGTTTTCACCCATACGACCCTACGTCCTAAGTGACACGGTAACTGAGATATGAATTTTTTTCGTTTTTTATTTAAATTACCTGAAATTTCGCCTTTAAATCGTCATATTTTTTTTGTTTGTGATTGTAATAGCACGAAATAACTTTTACTGTATTCTGCAATGTATTTTTAGTCTAAATAAATCACTATTTGGTACAAATGGATTCAAGAAAATAAATTATATGAGCTTCGAAAGTCTTGAAAATGTGTAAATGTATGAAAAATTTCTACTTCTAAATTCAATATAATAAAAAATAAACATTATTTTGAACATAGGTTTGTTTTAAAAAGTTGTCTAGTTTATACTCTTTCCAACGGTATGCCACATGTTGGAGAAATTATTTATAGTATGGTCAAAATAAGAAATAGAAGTTGTCAGGGTCAAGAAAATTCTTTTTATCTTTATTATGTTTTTATTAAATATGAGTTATAATATTTGTTCGAATTGTTCTCCTCTACTCCGTATGCATGCACGACACCTTTTCCTTATTTCAAATGTTATTGTGCGAAGTCGCATTTCTCTTTTCATTATTTCAAATGCAGCTATAATTCGCTCCATTAAAATTTCTCGTGAGGGCACCTCTGTTGCATAAACCAATTCCTTTGTACGTCCCCAGACGTAAAATCGAGTGGTGTCCAAAAAAATTCCAAAAATTCCCAGAAAAAGCCCAAAAAATTTCCAGAAAATGCCCAAAAAATTCCAAAAATTCCCAGAAAATACCCAAAAATTTCCAATAATTCCCAGAAAATGCCCAAGAATTTCCAAAAATTCTCAGAAAATGCCCAAGAATTTCCAAAAATTCCCAGAAAATGCCCAAGAATTTCCAAAAACTCCCAGAAAATGCCAAAGAATTTCCAAAATTCACATTTTTGGGAATTTTTGAAAATTTTTGGGCATTTTCTGGGAATTTTTGGAAATTCTTGGGCATTTTCTGGGAATTTTAGAAATTCTTGGGAATTTTCTGGGAATTTTTATATTATATTTATATTTGTATATGTAGTTGTTTTATATAACAAATACATATATTTATTTATTTACAATTTTGGACACCCTATTTTGAGCATAAGCTCATTCATAATAGAGTGTATGTCTATAGAAATTAATATCAAAGTAATAATTACAAAAAAACTTCTTGTTTTAAGAAAATTATCAGCTAAGCCTTCAAACTCCGTCCGGTGATGACAGTATATTGGCGCTCACACCGTGGCTTGGGTCGTTCACTCTCAGTATTCACAAAAATGAGATCATTTTGACGTCATCGTATTTTCTCAATTATTACGGTATTGCTGACCTCAAAGATAGCACGGCTGGGCCCAATATTCGACTATATGGGAATTGTAGCCAATTTGCTTAAAAAAGCAATGTAACACCAGACACAATTAAATTTATATAATTTAAAATAATTTTGAAAAATAAAAATCACTAAGTACTAATTTCTTGGGCATTTTCTTGGAATTTTTGGAAATCCTTGGGCATTTTCTGGGAATTTTTAGAAACTCTTGGGCATTTTCTGGGAATTTTTGGAAATTCTTGGGCATTTTCTGGGAATTTTTGGAAATTCTTGAGCATTTTCTGGGAATTTTTTGGAAATTTTTAGGCATTTTTGGGAATTTTCTGGGAATTAGGATTCATTTATTTATGTACCAACTTTATACTTATATACAATCTGGTTACAATTTCAGTAATACAATAATACAGGGTGTTCGGCACATGGACCGACACAATTTTTGGGGAATTGGTTGGGTCATTAGCTACCTTTCACACACCCGACCCTACGTCCCTGACACCGCTCGATTTTTACGTCTGGGGACGTGCAAAGGAATTGAAGAAATTCCAATAATTCCGAGAAAAAAACAAAAGCTCTCAAAAATTCCCAAGAAATTCCAAAAATTCCCAGAAAATGGCCAAGAAATTCCAAAAATTCCCAGAAAATTCTGGGTAGTATTATTTTAGTATTTTTTGGTTATTTTTTGTTAATTAAAAATTTCCAAAAATACCAAAAATTACCAAAAGATTCCCAAAAAGCAACAACATACCAAAAAATACCACAAAATACCACAAAATTCCCAAAAAATTCCAAAAATTCCCAGAAAATGCCTAAGAATTTCCAAAAATTCCCAGAAAATGCCCAAGAATTTCTAAAAATTCCCAGAAAATGCCCAAGAATTTCCAAAAATTCCCAGAAAATGCCCAAGAATTTCCAAAAATTCTCATTTTTGGGAATTTTTAGAAATTCTTGGGCATTTTCTGGGAATTTGGGAAATCCTTGGGCATTTTCTGGAAATTCTTGGGCATTTTCTGGGAATTTTTAGAAATTCTTGGTCATTTTCTGGGAATTTTTGGAAATTCTTGGTCATTTTCTGGGAATTTTTGGAAATTCTTGGGCATTTTCTGGGAATTTTTAGAAATTCTTGGGCATTTTCTGGGAATTTTTGGAAATTCTTGGGCATTTTCTGGGAATTTTTGGAAATTTTTGGGTATTTTCTGGGAATTTTTGGAAATTCTTGGGCATTTTCTGGGAATTTTTGGAATTTCTTGGGCATTTTCGGGGAATTTTTGGAATTTCTTGGGAATTTTTGAAAGCTTTTGGTTTTTTCTGGGAATTATTGGAATTTTTTGGGAATTGTTTGAGAATATTTGGGATTTTTTTGGGAATTTTTGGAATTTTTTGGGCATTTTCTGGGAATTTTTGGAATTTCTCGGGAATTTTTGGAATTTCTTGGGAATTTTTGGAATTTCTTTGGAATTTTCTGGGAATTTTTGGAAATTCTTGGGCATTTTCTGGGAATTTTTTGGGAATTTTTACGCATTTTTGGGAATTTTCTGGGAATTAGGATTCATTTATTTATTTACCAACTTTATACTTATATACAATCTGGTTACAATTTCAGTAATACAATAATACAGGGTGTTCGGCACATGGACCGACACAATTTTTTGGGGAATTGGTTGGGTCATTAGCTAGTTATCACCCATACGACCCTACGTCCCAGACACCGCTCGATTTTACGTCTGGGGACGTGCAAAGGAATTGGTTTATGCAACAGAGGTGCCCTCACAAGAAATTTTAATGGAGCGAATTATAGCCGCATTTGAAATAATGAAAAGAGAATAACATTTGAAATAAGGAAAAGGTGTCGTGCATGCATACGGAGTAGAGGGGAACAATTCTTACAAATATTATAACTCATATTTAATAAAAACATAATAAAGATAAAAAGAATTTTCTTGACCCTGACAACTTCTATTTCTTATTTTGACCATACTATAAATAATTTCTCCAACATGTAGCATACCGTTGGAAAGAGTATAAACTAGACAACTTTTTAAAACAAACCTATGTTCAAAATAATGTTTATTTTTTTTTATATTGAATTTAGAAGTAGAAATTTTTCATACATTTACACATTTTCAAGACTTTCGAAGCTCATATAATTTATTTTCTTGAAGCCATTTGTACCAAATAGTGATTTATTTAGACTAAAAATACATTGCAGAAAACACTAAAAGTTATTTCGTGCTATTACAATCACAAACAAAAAAAATATGACGATTTAAAGGCGAGATTTCAGGTAATTTAAATAAAAAACGAAAAAAATTCATATCTCAGTTACCGTGTCACTTAGGACGTAGGGTCGTATGGGTGAAAACTATCTAATGACCCAACCAATTCAAAGCATCCTGACAATCTAGAGTGCAATTACACCGGATGTTGGCAAACAGTAAGACGGCTCCATTTATAATATAATTTAAAGAAATTGTTACAGTAAATACTAAAACACAGATAATATTTGAAAAAATAGAATTTAACAATAAAATAAAACAAAAAATTGTTTTGTTAAATTAAGTTAAGGGAATTATCATTGATTGTCACCTTAATTGGAAATTTCATATCGCTAAGGTTAAAAAATCGATCAATAATGCGTTAAGAATGTTATATTTGCTTAGAAGAATAGCCCCACGCTCTGCCTTAGTTAAGTTTTTTTATGCTTGTATTAATTCTAGGTTAGAATATGCACTGGCGTGCTGGGGTGGCTGCTACATGTCATCATTGAAGATTCTCATTACTGCGCAAAAGCATGCGATGCGTATTATTTGTTTTAAATCAATTCATGACTCTTCTTGGCTATTATTTTTGAGTCTGAGAGTTTTACCTTTGCAACATCTTTATGTATATAAAGTTTTACGATTATTTTATTTAAGAAGTGGATACCGGACGATGAGACTAAATGTACGCTATAATTTTAGAAATAATGATAATTTTATATTCGATGTTCCGGTCTTCCATTTCGAATTTTTAGAAAATATTTTTTAGGTACCGCTCCGTATTCTTTAATCAACTTCCTCACAGTATTAGTCAAGTTGTGGCTTTTTGAATATCCGGAAATAAATTTTCTTTTTAATGTTTTTGTTTAATTTTATATTTTTATTATAACTTGAATATTTCGTAATTTTGTAATTTCATTTATTTTTAATTAATTATGCTTATGTATATATTTTTTCTTTTTCGTATTTTGGCACCACACCAAATTTTCTTTTTTGCTTTTAATTTTTAACAGGTTGATCAATACTGCCGTACTTCGGCGATGATCAGCTTATTTGATTTATTTCTTGTTAATGTCCTTTTTTTGTATTATTGATATTTCAATGTAGAAATAAATTGAAATAAATAAATAAAAATAAATTTCACTGGTCCATTGTTATTCATGTAAAACATAACATTGAGTTTGCTTTGGTTTTGATGTTATCTATATATTTTCACCATCAAATTGTATTCCGCGATGAGGCTCATTTTTGCTGGAATGGCTGAGTGAAGAAAATCCACAAGCCATTATTGAGACTTCGTTATATCCACGAAAAATCACTGTTTAGTGAGCTTTTTGGGCTGGTAGAATCATTGGTCATTTGAATGGCATTAATGTGTCCCATAGCGCGCGCTTCAATAGATTTATTGAAGGAATCATTCGCTGAGCGCACAATTTCGCATAACGGACCTGTGAATTGGCCTCACCTTTGGATTATTTTCTGCGGGGATATGTGAAAATTCTAGTATATGCCGATAAATTAATTTTTTTAATACAAACTTAACAAAATCAAACAACTTTCTACTGAAACTTTTTCTCTATAATCCTTTATTTTCAAAATAATTCAATTTTTTCGGATAATTAAAATTATTTCGTCGGCTCATTAAATGAATTAGTTCATTTGAATACACACCATTTCATATGTCGAGGAAGATTGGCACACTTAAGTTGGTGGCATTTGCGTTGTTTGCAATAAAACAATTGTACCAAAGGTTTTTTTATTTGTTTAATTTTTTATTTAGTAAATACCAATATTTTTCTACATATAACTAACTATAATGTACAACATTTTTTAATTTCATTCTTAAATTTATGTCTGTGAAGTTATCCCGCAAATTATCCCAGAAAAGTGTGTTGGCAACACTAATATATCATGCATAACAATATCACGATATTTTACTTGGCATCCCAGAAAAATATGTCTGTCATGAAATCATTTGTTTTGATGTCAGCCCCAAAAAACTGCCATTACATTAATTATCCCGAAAAAATATTTTTACAAGATAATGGGGCACATACTCGATAATTTATCAATTCGCAAACTGCAACTCGATAAATATGGCGGATTTGCATACGTCAAAATATCATGCGTAAAATCCCATACTCGATCGCTTTCGCAATGCAATATATTTTTTTTACTCAGCACGCAAATATCATTACGCTGAATAAAAAATATAACCTCAAAACGTGAATAATTGAAAGTTTTTTGTTCTGTTTTTAAAAATAACGTCAATAAATTTAAATAATTTAAATTTAAAATATTTAATATGTTGAAAATGAGTACAAAACCTAAACTGAAATAAAAAACCTTTTTGAAATTTTTTTATTTTATTAACAAAAACCAAAAAGTTGTTTCAAAAAGTGGTACCAAGAAATTTCAAAAATTTTAATTGAAAAATTATGATTATAAAATAACTATTGAATTTTTATTACATAGTTTTGTCTAAATTAATTAAATTTTTTCCAAAATATGAAATACAATTATTTCGAATACAATAGTTAGCTTCGTTTCCAAATATTTCCCAAATGAAAAATGGTGTAAACTCAATGATTGGCACTAAACAATAATTTGCCGATAAATTAAATCGTTCGCAAAATTTTAACTATTTGCTGGCTTGCTACATAGCTAAAGCAAAAATATCGAGTATATCATTTTTTGCAATTCAGCAAAATTTGTTTGCTTATTAGCATCGAGTATACCATTTGCCGCAATCTAGCAAAAATTGCTTGATTATCTGCTTGCTAGAGTATCGCATATATACCCCATTAACTCATGGGTATTTTTATGTGTTTTCTAGCCAATAGCTGCACATTTTCAAAACGAAAATTATTCAGCTATATACAAATGTAACTTGTAATCTCATGAATTGGTGAAAGAAACGATCTTACCACAAGTATAAGGATCCTAGATTCCTCTAGGATCCCTAGAAATCATACAAGATTTCAATTAACGAGCACGGTTTGGTATAGATTTTGTAGGCCATGGATACAGCTTGCCTAGGGCCATAGTAAGGAAGCTATTAGCAAGGGCACCTGCATAAGGCAGCTATAGTCCCTTGTATGACTTCTAGGGACTATATCTGCCTAACGGGCACAATTTGTTTTTGTTTTGGCCTTAAGCAAGTTATATCCATGTCTACAAAACCTATATCAAGCCGTCCTTGTTAGTTGATATCTTATATGATTTCTAGGGACTATATCTGCTAAAGGTTAATATAATTTTTTTTTTTTTAATGGCCATAGGTAAGTTGTGCCCATGGCCTACAAAACTTATACCATGCCGTGCTCGTTAATTGATATCTTGTATGACTTCTAGGGTGAATAAGTGAATATTGTAATGGTAAGTGGTGTGAATTACTGTCTGCTAATAAATTTATAAAATACTGGAGAAAGTGAATTTATTTATAATAATTTGTATGTACCTAATAGTGTTTTTATTAAACACATACAAACAACTATTTCATAATTTTATTTCACTTTGCTTACTCAATTATGACAGATTATATAAATATATTTTGTTTCGTTATAGTTTTCATAATACACTAGTTATAATATACTAGTTGGTTGAAACGCGCCTAATTGAAACTATGACGCTTTGTTGAGAGTGCAAAATCCATAGGCCGACCCACCTTTCAGCACTATAGGCTGGTATGAAGCAATGCAATGTGCATGTGCTTTATACAAAAAAAACGAGTCTATAGCCGTACGTCCTCGATTTGGCTATTACTGTAAATGCAGGACGGTAAAAGTTAATTGCAAAAGAGTTAGGAGTGCCTTGAGTCCCAGAAAAAATTGCCTGATAGAAAAAATGTCTATTCAAAGTTTGTTGTTAATAGGTCAAACCTATATCACTTAGGCTACTCAGATATAAACATTGCGCATATAAATTGGAAATATAAGAAAAACGTTCCGAAATCCATCAGGGAGTCAGTCAGTGGTGAGCGTAAATATATATGTATTAGTTTTAACATATTTAACTATAATCGCTTTATGGGATTTTTTTCGGGCTAATTTCACAGAGGTCTTAAATTTTCTTAAAAGCCTAGCCCTTTTTCGTTTCTGTAGAATTGCAAGCTAAAGTCTGAGGCATTTCTCAAGTTATAATTTTGAACTTCAATAATTTTTTACATTCAAAAACATTTATGTGAATTAATGTTTCTACGTTTATCCAATTTAATGTTTCTAACATAAGCTCACTTGAAGTATATTTATTAACTTTGAGAAAACACAGAATTGCCTTATTTTGGAACTTCTGTAATCTCTCCATCATTTCTTTATTATTTAAAAATAAAATTGACCAACAATACTCAAAATGTGGTTTAGAAAAAATATTTAAAAATGAAATTTTTTAACAACTTTAATAATCGAAATTGCTTTTAAAATTTAATTGATTGTCTATAATAACACCAAGATATATCATTTTATGTTCTTGCTCAATGTTTTCGTTATTAATTTCAATGTTAATGCTCCATTTAAACACATGCATTTGGTTTTTTAATGTTTATAGAAGCGCATCATCTGCAAACAGCATGAAAATTGTAGAACCCCTAAAATTGTTCCTTGTGGAACACCCAAAGGCACATTTGCTGGTTACGAAATCTACTTTTGTATTTTTGTGCGCTGATTTCTTCATGTTAGATACGACTCGAACCATTCAAACACCACTTCGTTAATACGATATTGTGTCATTTTTGGCTGAAGAATGTTCCTGTTAATGGTTTCAAAAGCTCTCTGCAGGTCTAGAAAAACTGCAACAATAACCTTTCCATCATGTGCAGCAACTTTCCAATTTGAAACCACTAAATTAGAAAAATTAAGATCGGTTTGCTCTAATTCTGCTGCACTTGGCTGTTAACAGCATTTTCTAGATTCTTTGCTTCGAACGTGAATATATTAATAGCCCTAAATTCATTATGCTGATTCATATTTTTTATTTTCTGTGTTGGCGCTACTAATCCGTCTTTCCAAATTAATGGAAAAATTCCCACTTCAAGGGACTTATTTACTATATAGGGGTCGTATTACCCGGATATCTGGTACCCGGGTATTGTATTTCACCAACAATATGTAGAAACTGTATTATAAGAATGATTTATAAACGATAAAAAAGCAGAAAATTTTTAATAATTTTATCTATTACCCGAACCTATTACCCGGGTATTCGGGTAATTAAATTTTTTTTGTTCAAATACCTGGGTACCCGGGTACCCGAAACCCGGGTAATACGAGCCCTATTACTATATCAAATAAATCTTCACCAATAATTTCAAAACTGTCTATTATCATATCCCTATATTAACAAAATTAGAATCATTTTTTTGAATTCATAGTTTTAATTATTTTAAAGTAGTTATGATTGTCATTCAATTTCCAGTTAATGTTAATGTCACCACAGATAATAATTTTTCCATTATATTCACCAATCTCATTTAACTAAGTATTGAAATAATCATAACACTTAGCATTAGAATTAGCTCTATAAAATACTACTAACAACGGATGATCCCGAACCCGAAAATTCAAAAAATTATGAAACTTTGGGAACATGTACATCTCATATAGGTATGTACTACGCAATTTGTTTTTTCTGCGGAAAACCACTCTGACTGGGTAAAATGGATTTTTGAAAATTGGAAATTTTCCATTCTGCCTTTGCGCATAACTCGTTTAACTCGTTAACGGTAAGGGGTAGAGAAAAAATTGTTGATTGCTTAAGACAGCAGGATGGTGGGCATGGAAGTAAATAAGATTTTAAAAATGTCAGTTTTTTATCTTTAACACAAAACATATTTGTTTGTACGAGTTTTATTAATAGTCCAGTCATTGACGGTTTTTCGCTCAGAATTCTTACGGACAAGACCGATTGACGTGAAATTTGGACAATGAGTAGAGAATGGATCAAGGAACCAAATGTATATAGTGCCGATGTGTGGTTTTACCCTGGGGCGAATGCCTCCCCTTCTTGGAGGTGGAAATTATTACACTCAAAATAACCACAGAAATCGATAGAGAAATGAATTCTAAGAAAAAAATGTTATATGAAGTTTTTTCGATAAATCAATATTTTTCGGGTTATTCGCGATTGAAAATGTTAATTTTTCATCTAAAAAATACATTTGAGAGCAATCCGAAAATTTCACCGAAAAACGCGATTGGTTTTTTAACGATAACTTCCTTAAGGGGACGTACCACCTTCAAAATTGAAAAACAAAAAGTTTTTCAAAGATTTTTTTTTAATGGAATAAAAAGAGATATCTTAATGAAACTTTCCATTGACATTTTATTTAACTGAAAGTATAAAAAAAAATTTTTTTTAGATTTTTTTTACCCCACTGTCGTCTGCTACAACGGTTTTCCAAAAACACTGAAAATTCGCCGCGTGCATCATAACTGCTCTCAGAAACGTTTGAAAAAATAAAAAAGAACGGGGTTTTATTCAGCATTAAATCGCCCTTGGAATGAACTAGAAAAAAAAAAATTGGTTGAAAAATAAAAAAATGGCGGCATTTTTTCGAAAATGCAGCTTTTTTGTCCCCCCCCCCCCCCCCCCAATTAGTTGTAACTCAAAAAATTGAAAGCCGATTATTCCTTCCGTAGTTCATTCTGAGCAGAAATATATGTAGATTAACGTGTTAAAATTTTAGAACGATTGGATAAGTAGTTTTTTCTCAATCTTGCACGCCAACTTGAAAAACGTCATTTCGAGATAATCGCGTTTAAAGTTAAAAAAATTTTTTTTTTGTAATAAACCTTACCAAAATTTAATCTGCGGTGCCTGCACCGTACAATATATACCTTCCTCTCAAAAATTTCCCCTCTACTTTTACAGATGTTATGTGAGAGAATAACGTATTATAATGCATGTATATATAAGCAGGTGTTACTAAGAGAAAGTCGGTGTAGCGATACAGCGAAGTAGACCAAAATCGTAAAAAAAACGACTTTGGCGCCCTTCGCAATAAATAAAATAAAAATATAAATAAAATTTTTTTTGAGATTTTCATGTTAAAATCATGTTTTTAAACGTTCATTCTAACATATTCTATCATAAAAAAAATTTCGATTTTTTGAAAATTTGAAGGTGGTACGTCCCCAATATTTAAGATTTCTAATCGCTCCAAAACCCATTTTGCAGGGAATTTTAAGAGCTATAAGGCGTATAAAGTTGAACCTTCCTTGAATCCTTCGTTTTTGAGGTTTTTGTGTTTAAAGGGCTCGGTGAAGGTGGTCCTAGCACTCAAATGCGAATTTAAAATGGTGGTATCTCAATTAATTTTTATCTCAGAGAAATCTGCAAGAAAACCTTAATTTATGTACTTTTGCATTTTGTACGTATCTTTTTTAGTTTTTGAGTTATTGTGGAAAAATGAAATTTTTTCTAAAAATTTCAAAAATCATTTAAAAATTGAATCAACGTTTTTCTCAAATCTAGGCATTCTAAACCGTTCAAACTTCTAGAACGTATTGTTAGTACCTAAATAAAGTACATTACATTGTAACTGGAGTATGTTTAATTTCAATTCTTGCGGTAAAGCCATTTGTCTCATTGCTGGTTTTTTGTCTGAAAAAACGAGACAATCATTTATTCTTATCATAACTCTGTAAGTTTTTATGCTAACGACTTTTACTAAAGCTCATTTTGAAAGTCTTTTCAAGTAATTTCAAAAGCCTAATAAGTTGTCCTCCAAAAATTCGTTGTTTTTCCCTTATTTAACGTTGAAAGGTTCGAATTTAGTTTTCGGCGAACAATCAGTCACCATCAACAACTCGGTTCGTATTGCCTATAGAAATAAAAATTAGGCGATCGATTTGTTATTTTATAAGCTTTAGTTTCGTTTTTAATATTTTTTTTGATAAAACGCAATGTTTTCGAGTTAATCGTGAAAAATCGATCTAAGACTTGTATTTGTTTGATGAAAAATCAACATTTTTAATCGCGAATAACTCGAAAAATATTGATTTATCGAAAAACTTCGTGTAATATTTTTTGCTTAGAATTCACCCCTACATCGATTTCTGTGATTATTTTGAGGGTAATAATTTCCAC
Source organism: Tipula helvola (assembly GCA_963556165.1). Lineage (NCBI taxonomy): Eukaryota > Metazoa > Arthropoda > Insecta > Diptera > Tipulidae > Tipula > Tipula helvola. The sequence continues at coordinate 190,163,404 of OY744483.1, read as the reverse complement.
CCCCAATAAGGGGTGATATCCACCCGCAGCGTAAAAGTACACTTCGACACTATATAACTTTTGTTCCTTGATCCATTCTCTACTTATAGTCCAAATTTCACGTCAATCTGTCTTGTCCGTAAGAATTCTGAGCGAAAAACCGTCAATGACTGGACTATTAATAAAACTCGTACAAACAAATATGTTTTGTGTTAAAGATAAAAAACTGACATTTTTAAAATCTTATTTACTTCCATGCCCACCATCCTGCTGTCTTAAGCAATCAACAATTTTTTCTCTACCCCTTACCGTTAACGAGTTAAACGAGTTATGCGCAAAGGCAGATTGGAAAATTTCCGATTTTCAAAAATCCATTTCACCCAGTCAGAGTGGTTTTCCGCAGAAAAAACAAATTGCGTAGTACATACCTATGTATATGAGATGTACATGTTCCCAAAGTTTCATAATTTTTTGAATTTTCGGGTTCGGGATCATCCCTTGTAAGTTCAATACATTGCATGCACAAGTGATTCTTACAGCTAACCACCAAAATTCTAATGTTGTCACATATTTTTTATAATTTCAAAATTCCAATGATCTTTCAAACAAATACAAACCCCACCAGTATGCCTTGAATCAGTATCCAGTCTAGTAACATTGTAATTATTTAGTTGAATTAAGTAATCTTCATCCATTTCAGATAAATATGTTTCACTTAAACAAATAAATTCAAAATTTTTATTCAAATTAATGACTCGAGTTCAACAAAATTATTTAAAAGCCCTTGAATATTCAAATACCGATAAATTATAGTTTATTATTGCTAATAAAAAAGTTATATTTTGTTTTTGTTTTAATAATCTTTTACAAGATCATGAAGACACATCGCACGGTGTGCTGGAAATCAGTTTTAATGAAAACTTCTGTCACTAAAGAAAATCATACTGAACATTGTTGAAGTGAGGGTCCAGAGCTCGGGAAAGTTGAAATTAAAACCATTGGAAGTGCCGTTTTTTTTTGGCGGAAATTTTAAAATTTAAATAAATTTCACAATATGAATGCTTATTTTATGCGACGTTTTCAATTTTTGAAGTTTTAGATTTGTCTGTATTATCAATTAATCGGCTTTTTATAGGCAAAATATATTATTTTTCATATAGCATTCTCATTATTACGACTTGTCAGTCAATAAAATAGAAAGGATATCTACTCACAACATATCTACCAAAAAAAAAGTAGAAATTCACTCACCCCGTAATTTCCGTAAGGGTGTTTGTTTAAGATCTACGATGTATTTTACTCTTTCAAAAAATGAAAACTTTCCTTAAGTTCCTGGTTGTTTGATTTCGTACTGATTAAAAGTTAGTCTACTCTCTATTCATCAGGTAGCTACGACCAAACTACAAAATACAATTTCCAACCTTTACGTATACTACGTAAGAACGTAATGATTTAGCGAATCATATTGACCAAATCTAAAATGCTATTAAAAGTAATAGCGGTATTTTGTTGAGAAAAATTTAAACAAATTTAGGTTTGATTTAATTTTTGTCCTATTCTTTCCTATATCCGAGTAATACGATTTAAATAGAGAAACATTTTTTTGGCTTTATTTAAATCATGCGGCGCTTTATATCCAATGCAATTGTGGTTGTAATTTTGTCAAATACACTTATTATAAAATAAATAAAGCAGAAAAAATCATATTAATTGATAATACAGACAAATCTCAAACTCTAAAGGCGGGTTCAGACGATGTGAAAATCGACAAATGTTGGTGATATGTATAAATATGTAGTATGACATGTCGTGTGGACAGTTTTCATATCAACATTGTGACATTTGGTACATTGGTATTTACGTTCGCTTAACCCTTAACGGCCACACTTCAGCCAGGCCACATAGCGGCCACATGGGGTAACTCATTACCCCATGCTGAAAAACATAGTTGTACAAGATATATGGGTGTTTTAAGACTTTTAATCAATTGTTTCATGTTTGTTGAAGAGTTCTTCAACATTTCTAATGAGTTTTATCGGTAAATTTATAGATGGCGTTCTAAAAACTGATCATATATCGTCGGTTTGCGAGAACAGTGACACATCTCAAAATATCATATTTTTGAGGAAATCGATTTGAATTTTTTTTTTTGGTGTAAAATAGTTGAATTCATCAAATTCAACGTCACATCTATTGAAAACTATGGGTAGTTTAGAAGGGACACTATGCCAGATAAAAGGTTGTTACATTTAAAGGATTTTTTTCCTATTATTTCAAAATTGGCCATTTTTGAGATGTGTCACTGTTCTCGCAAACCGGCGATATGTGAAAATTCATCAAAAATGAGTTTTTCCAGAAACAAATTCATTACTCCACCATTTTTCAATATTAAGGGCTAAAATTTTAGGATTGTATGCACAACATATACCACTACCATACAAAATAACAGTATCCGCTGATCATTCAAAAAATATATTTATTTTGCAAAATTACTGGAGGGAAAAATAAAAAAAAAATTACAAATCATAAAATTTGCTTTTTTTGTGTTTCATTAGCTTCTAAATACATATTTACGTACAGAAAAGTGAAAAAAATATGATTTTTATGATATTTAAACAAACAAAAAATTATTTTGAATCCTATTTTATTGACCAGCACACGTTATGCACAAAGAAAACCGATGTTCATCGCAAATCGGTCTTCTACAGGCCGAACATCCAACACGCGTTTTTTTGTCCTTCTTTCGGTCGCATAGTTCGCACCGCCGCGCTTGGTCGAAGGTAACTTTTTTCAAGTCACCCATTTCTTGGTTGTCAATTTTTGGGATGCTCTTGATGACCATCTGTTACAACACGAGAATACCAGAAATTTCATAATACAAAAGTGCATTACAAATCCCCACCACAAATTTAAGTTTGTAGGTAGAGAGGTAAAGAAACGAGGGTTATTACGTTACGAGGTATATGAAATTAAACTGTTTTCAAATGCAATTGTAGGTTTACATGTCTGTCGAGATAAGAAAACTATTCCTCTATACATATTTATTTAATAAAATCTGGTTATTTTGTCATTTATAGGTAAAAAAAACATGCTAAAAGGTACATTCTGGCTCCTGTATTTATCCATAACGTATGAACAAACAATTAAATTCAAATTATGAACAGAAACATAATTTTAAAATTTAGAATGCACTATTTCAAACTTTTATAAATTTGTAGTTTGGTACACATTCGCTTAAATTTACGTAACCAACATTGGACGTATCATATGTAGGGTACGTACATATGCCTCACAAGAACAGTGTGTTCATTTTTACACATTATATGCTCCAACGTTGGTCGACCGACATTTGTCGATTTTCACACCGTTTGGTCCGGCCTTAAATTATAATAGTGTGGGCTTAATAGACACATAATGAAAGTTTTCCTTGAATTTTAGATTTAGTAATTCACTAAATCATTACGTTCTGACCTAGTAGACCAACTTTTTATCAGTATGAAACCAAACGACCAAGAGCTTAAGGAAAGTTCTCAATTTTAAAAGGGTATAATACATCGTATAACCCTTAACAAGTCGTAATTGATATACAGACAAATCTAAAACTTCTAAATTAAAAACGACGTATAAAATAAGCATTCATTTATTGTGAAATTTATTCAAATTTTAAAATTGCCGCCAAAAAACGGCACTTCCAATGATTTTAATTTCAACTTTCCTTAGCTCAGGACACTCACTTCAAGAAGGTTCAGCATGATTTTCTTTAGTGACAGAACTTTTCATTAAAACTGATTTCCAGCACACCGTGCACAATTTTTGATTTACTATCCAGCAATTTACAAACACTCGCTATTTGTCCTTTATCATCGCACTTATAAAAGCAAGATCCTATAGTACAATTGTTAGCTATGTGTTTAAGCTATGTGGTTAAATCCCACGCACTTAAAAAATTTTGACAATTTACAATGTTCATATAGACCACACATCTATCCCATTCCATATTTTTTATTTTCTCACTTTCAATAATAAGCTTAAAAGCTTCACAATCCACTTCAATTATTGCATTAGAAACACTGTCTTTTTCAATGAGTTATAAACTTTATGAAACTTGAGTACCTTAAATTTTTATTTGGTTTGTGCTTTAACCACAGAGAAGATATAACTATTAGAAGGTATAACTATTTTGAAACCAACACTAATAAATTTATTTCTCTTTTGTAAAGAACTTTGCACACATTCAAAATAATTATTATATTTTGATTCGCCTGACTGAACTCAAATTCAATATCTGAAAGAAGAAATGAGAAGACTATACCATTTTCAGAATATGTATGGTTTATCCGTTGGATGTACATTAATTTCCCCTATAATTTGTTCGATATTTGGTTAGTACACATCAGATCATTCATGTCGCTGGTACTCTGTATATATGTTCTCTGTGCTTTAACTACTCCTACAACATTTTCATTTGAAATATTATCAGCTATCACTCATTCCAACAATTAACAGTGTGGGATTTAATTCGGTCTAAAAAGACCAAAGTATTGAAATCCTGTCAAAAATGACGACAAATTTGGTTGGTCCAAAACCATTTTTCTCGACGTTTTGAAAGTCCCTGAGTCTGAAAAAGCAAAAAAAAAATGTCCGTCCGTCTGTCTAGATATCTGGATGTCTGGATGTCTGTACCCATGGTATCTCGAGAACAGCTTGTCCGATTTGGAATTTTTTTTCGCCAATCTGTTTCTATGGTCAAGGCGGAGATTTTAAAAGCTTTTGGAGACTGTACGTCAAGAGGGTGGGGCACCTGCCATACCAATTGACTCAAAATCCTGGTTTAATAGATATTTACGATTTTTTATATATGTATGCTGGTTTGATTATTGAATTGGGTATTGAATTTGGAATTGATTTAAAGGTTACGGTAGGTGTCAATTTGCGGGTTGAGTTGAAGTTGAGTTGGAGTTGGGTTGGGGTTGGATTAGGATGTAGTGAGTAGTTAACAAATTTTTTTATATGGTGGATCTTGCCTATTTCTCAACCGATTATTATGAAATTTGACATGTGTGTTGGAAATGGGATTTTAAAATGATTTTTGGATAAAATTCTGGAATATGGCCAGTTACACGGTTAGAAATATAAGTATAATTTTCTATACTACTTTCGATATAAAGTTTTAGAATACGATTTTTCGTGTTAAATTGGATGCCTGTACCCATGTTACTGAATACACCTGAAGTTTTTCCTGAAAGACAAAACAAATATTTTAGGATTTTTTTTAGGAAAAACTTCACGCGTGTATGGAGATATGTGAAGTATTTCCTATTCCTAGATAAATATGAAAGTGTTAGTGTAAATAATACATAAAATTCATATTAAACAGAAATTTAATTTTTTTATTCGTTTATTACGTTTCTTGCTGTAAAAAAATATTACTTATAAAACATTAATACGTTATATTAGGTGTTCAAGTAGAAACTTGGCTTTTTTTGGTCAAATTAAACTTTATTGAAAATATATTTGTTATACACAAAGGGTAATTTTCGAAATATTCACCATTGCTATCTCTGATACTTTGACATCTATTGGGTAGTTGATGGATGCCCTCGCGATAGAAATTAAATTAAAAAAAAAATTAATTAGAATTAAAATCTTATGAATCTTCTAATTTTTATAGTTTATCAATTTCTGAAAATTTTATTCAAACAAGGCTCTGTTTAACAAAATTCCTAAGTTTTATCATTCTGTGATGTTTCTGAATTTAAAACCGCATTTGAAATTTTATTTTAAAACTATTTACAACACAAAATCAAGATTTTAAATTTTTCGAATAAAATTATGATTTTTCGTTAAGTTGCCATATATTAAGTTAACATATTATGATTATTAAATTAAAAAAAATAGTTCATCTGTTTCTGAAATTCCTACTTTATTCGAAATTTTCATTACACTAAAGTGTACTAAAATGTAACTTTATAAATCGCTATCAATCGTTGTTCGATTTTTGAGGTTTTCTGCAAACTTGAGTTAAAAATATAATTCAGTTTTTGATTTTTTGGTAAATCCCACCTACAGCCGTGAGGCCACTGTAATAATAGACGTGCCTAGAGTACCAAATAACATTTTACTGTTATGTGTAGGTTTACAAGTTGCTAAGTTTTATTTTCTATTAAAATATTTGAAAGCCTTTACTATTTTAAAATAAGGCGAAGAGTTTGGAATTTTACCAATTTTGACTTTCTCAAAGGCCTCTTGAACTGAATATACACAAAATTATAAAAATATTGAGTTTTGAAATTTTGGTGAATTGTGAAAAAAGGTTTCTGTGAAAATAACAAATTGGGACTAGAAGGCAAATTTTTAGTTACAGCCTCTTAAATTCAAAATATTATGGCTAATGGCAACATTCCCAAGATTAGTTTTGGCTATACACCCGTTCAAGAACATAAGGATAATGAAACCTGGTCTTGGTCGCAAGCCGTAGCAACATTAGTCCGCATTTCTACCTCGCTAGAAAAATTATGAAATTTGAAATAAGCTGTTTTACCTTTTGGTCACAGATATAAAATTTGAAATTTTTTCGAGACTTCGAGTTCCGCAAGTACAAAACGATATAAAGTGTGACCTATAGCTTTAAATTAAAATCAAACAAAAAATTTTCCTGTTGAACATCAAAATCATAACTCTGAAATCTCATTTTACGGCCAAAATCCATGCTCTGAGTATGGATTTAGTTCGAAAAACGACTTGAGAATTGCGATTTTCATGCACAAATACGTACTAGATGCACAACGGTAAATTGTATTGTTGTTTGATTCAACTTTAATACTATTGTACATCAAGTACATAGATACAAATTGCTACTCTTAAGTCTCCTTTTACGAACTAAAATCTTACTCAGATGTACGTGTGTGTTTATCGGAAATGTTAAACTCATCAAGGGGATCTTCTACGACAATCGAATTATAGGCAATTATGTATCAACTTACATCGAAAAAATAAATTCAGTATTACATAACCATCCAAGATGGAAAATACCAACGTACTTTTAACTTTTTCAAAACTATACGTATATACAGTCAGAAACATTCAGATGTATACGGCAAATTAAAATCAACGAAACACTTTTTTTTTTTCTTACTTTTTTTATTTTAAAAATACATAAATATGAAGTAAATATATTATTGTGATAACATTATTGATAAAAAATATAATTTTAAATATGATATCTTCTGTTTGGTTTTTAACTGTATCTTTAAATTTCCCTCTAAATATGAGCCGTATACATCTGAATGTTTCTGACTGTACCTACATATGTATCAGTATTGCGTGAATCTGTTATTGATCTCATCTCTCATGTTTGAACTTCCAAGATTGAATAACTAACTATAAATAACTTTCAAGGTTAATGGTTGATTCAAAAGATATACGAAATAGGCCGTAGTTAGTTACATTATAGAAATTAAATTGACCCTGAACGCGAATATTGTACAATACAAACCACAAATTAACTTTTTCTATCACAATATTTATTACAATACAGAATTTAATACGTAAGAAAATCATATAAGGTGTATTAATTGTTTGTTTATACCAAACACAATATGTTAATGCACATTCGGTCTACTTACAAATATAGTAAGCGCGTTAATACAATAGAATACTAATCGCATATAATTACGTAATCAAAATCATTTAACCGCGCGCACGTGCTCGGCCACAACTTTTGTAAAGTAAAACAGATTCGATCTCAATGCGAATAGCGAAAGTGAAATTCATTATTTGACATGTACGTATTATACATATGTAACATGTTCGTGATAAACAAATTAATTAGCGTAAATAGCATGCAATGCTTTGTTAATTTCCTCAAATGATACCGGTATAGTTAGATGACAGAAAGTATTAACATATGTTAATATGTACATATAGTATATATACATGAGACTGTACTCGTATTACTCAAGGGGTAGCGCAATATAATAATGGTAACAATTGCAATGCAATTATACATAAATTATTTTTTATAATTGATAACCGGTAGCAAGAAATATTCAATTAAATATTTAACCAGATAGATAACGGTGAAAATAATTTTAAAAAACTAACGACAAATAAGATTTTATAAGGAAATCGAAAGTTGTTTATAAACCACGGAAAGCCGGTCTGTAAGTTAAATTGTTGCGATTGCGATTTTTTTTTGTTAAATGCATTTTTACAACTCATTGCAAAATATTCAACTTTGTATAAAGAATGTTTTATGTCTATCGCGTAAATTGTAAGCACTTGGTGTTTCGTAAGCACTTTGTAAATTGTAAGCACTTGGAGGTCGACCTTGAATTACTTGATTGTTGAAATAATTTTTTTTCCGTATGTATTTCATTTGTTCAATAAAATGGTAATATGTGAAATGGAGATTATTCAAAATATAAAATTCAAATGCACCGCTCGAAATCTACTTTGGACTATTTCTTGCAACATTGTTGTCATTCATAAATCTGGAGACGTTGCCTAGGCCAAAATTTCTATACTTCTTGTATCTTTTGTATTAGATCTCGAAAAAGTTGTAACATCTTACTTGAGACGTGTGCAGATGCGGAGTTTTTAAACAAATTATTCGTATGCGAATTATGGCCCTATTATTGGCCTTCTTAAAATATAGACAAATTACGATAGTCATTGTAAAATATAAATTGGTTATATGTATAAATGATTGTGACATTGTTCCAAATTAGGTTAATTTCTCGCGAAGAGTGTAGCACCTTCACAGCAACCAAAACAAGCCGCTCAAGAAGAAACCTGCCTTTGGGTTCAGAATATTTTTTTTTGTATGAAATATTTGTGTAATTATTTACGGATGTGAAGTTTTCAACAAAAAAACAAAATCAACAAATCATATTTGTATACAAAATTTGTTGATTCAATAAAAAATTATATTAGTAATATAGTGAAACAGTCGGCAAAAGCAATTTCAAACCAAATGCTGACAAAAACCGGGAACATATACGATCAAAATTTTTTCTACCGAGTCTGAAAAGTGAAAATATTTTTTTAAGATATGGGTATAAGTGGTTAATGGTACTTGGTAAGCCAAGCCCAAATCATCAAAATTTCCGCTGGTTCAGCATAAAAGGATTATCCTCTTGTACATTGTACTATATGCAGATATCAAGATGAAAAAGGACCATTTGTTGTTGACCTCAAAATTTCAATATATCGTATGAAAATTACCAACATTCGAGGTCAACAACAAGTGGTCCTATTATCGTATTCGAATATGATTGTAGGTAGTCTATATAGGATACCATATCTAATTTTTCTTATACGTCGAACCCGCGGAACATCTCTGTGAATATGTTTGGTTAAATATCTTATTAATTTCTATTTAACTCACTTAATTTTCTTCTACCTAAATATTTTAATTACTCATACCGTTTTACAAAGTGACAGATTTCTGCACGTTATACACTTCTAGGCCGAAGCGTATAACGTTAAGAATGATATATGTATGTTTTTTGTAAAATAACAAATTTTTGATCTACTGTATTATTACGCACCAATACATATTCATTTTTATTTTTTGTCGAAAATTTCACAACCGTAATTATTTACATTTATGTATTTCAATCTTTAAGTTGAAAGAAGAATTAGAAGAATTGGAGTATGGCAAATTTCAATATTGAAAACTGATAAAATTGATGTAATATGTGAAGTTAGCCCGAAAAAAGTCTTTTCAGAATGTGTCTTTACTATAAATCTAAAGTGTCTTAGCTTCCAGTCCGAAAAATTGAAAATTAGTACAGAAAACGAAAATTCAGCCCGAACAATTTTTAGTTGGAAAAATATGACAAAATTAAAACTTTGTTCATTATAATTTAAGCATTATTAATTAAAACATCTAGTCCATGCAGCGTGAATAATCGAATAAGCGTCGAATAATTTTGTTTTTCAATAGCCAAACCAGTTTTATCAATTGGACGGACTTTGACTCGTTTTAGGCAATCGGGAAAACTATTGGTACTCACACTATGATTAGTCATTCGGACTATTGGGTTAATAAATAAGCTTGTCAACATGTTTCTTAGCAAAGCGATTTGATGTCCGATCAAATCCCGTAGCTGATCTTTGTTTTACATTATTAATTATAATGGAAATTTCCTCACTTGTCGCCATATGTATAGTAAATGGTTGAAAAATATTATAAGGGAGAGTCTCTTGGTTGTGGGCACAGTTTTGTTTTTGACCCATAATTTTCCTTTTGACCCATAATATTATGCGGAGATATGAATAGCAATGGAAAGCTAGAGGCATTAGCTAACTGTTTGCTAAAGTAGCTACATTGATTCCGTCAACTAGAAAAATTTTACGACCAATTTTGTGAAGTCATCTATTTTGGCAACAAAAAAAAAATCGTAATCGGTTATGGGCACCCTTCGAAAATTCGCTAAAAATGGGAATATATTAAGGAAAACGCACCTAAAAAGAATTTCGAGGTTTATTAATTTTAAAGGCATTCGGTGGCAAACAAAACAAAAAAATGCTCTTTAAAAAATTATTCAGCTTCAGTCAACTTCGATGGCAGAGGCCTCAAACAGATGATGCAAAGTCGATATCATCATCAGATGATGGAGAGTTCTTTTTTTTTTAAAGCGTTTGGCCGACGGGTTGCCTTCTTTTTTATTCTTCTTTAGGGGGAAGGGGAAACGGACGCTTTAAATGAAAATAAGAGGGTGCCCACAACCGGAAATCACGACCTTTCTCGGAGTAACTAAAAAAAAAATGTGATGCGTCATGATTTTCATATAAATCGATGTGGCATCTCAAATCACAACGAGAATACTGTAGACATATCGATAACACTCACCTGTTTGAGATTATTCACTTTGATTTATCGCGTTTTTAAAACATTGGAAAATTACAATCGCAGCAAATGAACAATCTCGTCCATTCACTTCGATATTAGCTAGAAAACTGCGTACTGTCAAAATACAAGTACGAGAACAGTCAGATCAGCCATATTTGCATTCTGTCAAAAGTTATTAAGGGATGCTCACAAGCGGAGAGTACCCACAACCGGAGACTCTCCCCTACTGAATATAATCGAATTGCGAAATTGTAAATTCTTAAATTGATTAAACACATTATTAACGAAATATTTATTAGATGCAGCAGCAATTTCCGATTCAGTTCTAAAAGTTCTTTCATTTACTTTCAATTCAATAATTTTATAGTGTTTTTTTTTTTTTTTATTTCTTTTATTTTCCTAGAAAAATTTAATACAATTTTTATACAGCAAAACATTATAAAATACAGAAGAATTTCTAATATTGCTAAACCGTAAATTTAATTTAATTTAATTTTAATATTAGATGTTAATAATTTCTTATTAGTCATAGATACATTTGTTGGAATATGTACATTACATTTCAATAGATTATGCCTAATTTTGTAGATTGTCATTTTATATTCATAGTCAATCAAGTAAGTTACTGGAAGAATACTATCGTCATATAGAACTTGAGTAGGGGATAGCATGGGAAGACGTTTGATTGCTTTCAGAGCTTTATTTTGTATTATTTGCAAGTCATTAATATGCTCAGAACTTGCAGCGCCCCAAATCTGGATCAAATATAACAAGTTAGAATGAATATAGCTATAGTACAAATTGAAACTCAGATTTCGAGGAACTATATAATATATATGCTACCCTTCTCAACACACCTATGAATGGTAAGATTTTACGTTTAATTTCAGTTATGTGATCTTTCCATGATAAGTTACTATTAATATTCAGTCCTAGATACCGCGTTGATTCGACCCGCTTTATTACATTATACCATTACACATAATTTCATTAAACATTTCTTTCGGCTTATGCTTTAAGAAAAAAATTAGGAAATTAGATTTAGCTAAATTAAGTGCAAGGCTATTATCTAAAAAATAATCATTTAATTTTATTATGTCTTGTTCCATGTCACTTTTTAATTCTGAATATGAAGAGGCTTTATAAATTAGAGCTGCGTCATAAGCAAATAATTGAATTTTTCCTTTCAAATCTAAGTCGAAAACGTCATTAATGTAAATCAAAAATAAGGTAGGGCCAAAAATTGAGCCTTGAGGAACCCCACAACATATCCTCAGGCTCGAGGACTCATTCTGGTTTAATTTAACTGTCTGTTCTCTGTCAGTTAGATAATTTTCAAATAGTTTAATTGCTGCACCTGAGACACCGTAGAGAGTCAGTTTCTTCAATAGAATTGCATGATTGACACAATCGAAGGCTTTCCGTAAATCTAGGAATAAACATGAAGTGCAATTTCTAGCTTCAATTGACTGATATATATTTTCAATTAAGTTTATGGTAGCTGAAACTGTACTACAATTTCTGGTGAAACCATATTGATTATTATTTATTATTCGATTAAAATTTAAATGTTCCAACAGAGATTTATGAATTAATATGTTTTCAAAAACTTTGCTGAAAATGGATAGAACAGAAATTGGACGGTAATTGGTAAGTAATGTGCGGTCATCCGATTTGAATATGGGAATAACACAAGACTTTTTTAGGTACGGTGGAATTCTACAATGCTCAATCCACGAATTTATTGATGCAGTTAGGGAATCAGCAATAATTAAGACAATATTTTTGATTAAACTAGCTGGTATGTTATCATATCCAGGTGAGCAGTTTTCCTTCATACTGTTAATACAATTACTGACTTCAACTGTAGTAATTTTTGGAAATGAAGTTAATAATCTATATTATTGGTTTAAGTGTCATGTTGTAATTACTATTAGATGAACTCTGGCTTGCTAAATTTATTCCAACATTTATAAAATATTCATTGAACTTGTTAGCAATTTGCTGTTGATCGGTAATTAATGTGTTGTTATCTTTTAAAATAATATTAGTCCCTGCAGAGTTTCTAGACGGAACATTATTAGTTAAAACTTCATTAATTAAACTCCACATTTTTTTTGGATAAGGAATATTTGAATTGAATTTAGAGGTATAATAATCTTTCTTACTCTTAACAATCAGTTTTTTAAGTTCCTTTTTAAATGATTCATGCGTTTGTTTATAAAATATATTTTGAGGATATTTTTTACAAAGCTTAAATTGGAAAAAAAAGTTGTGTTTAGAGCAACGGAATCTGTGAGAAATTGATAAACCTCGTTGAAATTTACATTCTGCAAATATTGATATTAATTTAAAACTGAGTTTTTAACTTTGTCATAATCGATTTTAATTTTCTGAACTATTTTAATCACCGGTTTTTTGGCCAAAATAAACTTAATCAAGAAAAATCAATGGTCACTTAAGTCGCAATCACCATAATACACATAAAATTTCTCTTCAAAGTTCGATATAATGTGATCGATTACAGTACGTGAGTTTTCGGCAATGCAGGTGGCAAATTTATCTTCAATCTTGTTTATAAAAAAATAGTTATTAATAAGTAAGTTCAATTTGTAGTTAAGTATTTGAGTTGCCGAACCGTCTAGCAAATTTTGATTGAAGTCACCCACTATTATTTGGTTTTTAAAATTATATGTAATATTTTCCAGCATATTCAGGAAACATTGATGACAAGTATGTGGCGGTTTGTAGACAGCTGTTACATTTAAATTTAGTAGTTTAGAATATAGAACTAAATACTCATTCTCTCCAATAATTTCAGTTTTAGAAAATTGAAAGTCTAAATTTTGACGTACAAATATTGTAATACCACCTCCGTCACGAGTTTCACGAGTACTGTGAAATGCATCATAAACGCTTAGATTTATAAATCTTGTTTCTGATTTGTATAAGAAAGTCTCGGTCAGAATGATAATATCAATATTCTGTTTCAAAGTTGACAAAAAAATTTCAAGTTCATCTAGTTTATTTTGCCATATAAACATTTTCTTAAGCTATAAATTTCCATTTCATATGTCAATTACTAAGGATAGTTCAAGCTCATGTGTTAGAGCGATGCGCTATGAAGTTAAAGGTCTCGAGTTCGATTCCCGATAACTTCGTCTTTTTTTTTTTCAATTTAATGTAATTATTTTTTTTTATCAGATTAATGTCTGCCTTTATTATGTTTCACATAAATAATAAAATTGTGCAATTGCACAGGGGTCCTCTAGTTTATATAGAAAATATTAAGAGTCAACAAATTTTTGGTTTCGTGAGAAAATTTAGTCAAGTTTAGGAAATGTTTGTTGTTACTTACCCGTGACATTTCACGTAATTATATGTTAAATGTGTTCGCGTTAAATTATTCTTTATAGAAAAAAAAACAACGAGCGAGTTCACCCCCAACTCGCAAAATATTTATGTGAAAACTTTTATGTATAAAATAATATCTATTGAATCATTTCAAGCCATTTCGATGAGGCTGTGAAACTCCTGCAAAAAGACGGCTGTTGTTCGCTCAGTATTTGAACTAAGTTACATTTTTGGTTTAAAAAGTTAATAAGTTACTCTATTTTGAATTTGGAGGTCGAACCTTACTCACATTAATTGAGCATGAGCAAAGTACAGTTATGTTAAGTTAATTACCTAAACCTGCCATGTAGGCTTTAAAATATACCATTACTCAAGACTGGACAAATTACATTTCACCGAGTAATTAAAATACTTTTACGAATTACAGTAAACTCAGTAACTAAATAACAAATTACAATTACTTTCAAGTGGATTAATTAAAATACAAGTTACAATTACTTTCAATTATAATTTGTAATTAAAATACAAATTACAATTATTTTGCATTTGTAAATTGATAAATTAGGTTGCATACCTATTGATGGCTCTGGAGCCTAATCCTAATATGCCTTGTAAAAATGTTACCAAGAAATTACAAAAACTGATGTAATTAAAATACAAATTACAATACAATTACTTAGATGTAAGTAATTAAAATACAAGATACAAATTGATTTTTGTATTTTCATTACGTAATTCAAATATAAGTAATTTATTACTACCCAGCCTTGCCATTACTCATAAGCAGCAATCTTGTTCAACATTCCATAGTAGTAAATGATCAGGGCAAACTCGCTGAACAAAGCAAAATCGCATTAAAGCATAATTTGTGGTCCTTTTGCTCGTATGTAATTTTCATTTTCAAGAACACTTGCTTCTGCGGCCATATATAGTAAATATTTTCACAACAAAATAAATTAAAGTAGGCGGTTTTTTTTTAAATTTTTTTGTATTCGGCCAAAACCAACACAAATGTCTTATACAAGCCATATTATTGCCATACAAACACAAAATAAAACCTACTATTTCTGTAAGTATTAGCGTCATAATATAGTATAATCTTTACATACTTTGATTTTAAATTTTAGTTTGTATCAAAAACAGTATAAAATATCACTAACACTTATAGAAAATAGTAGGTTTTGGATTTAATAATATGCGTGCGTCACGGAAATAATATGGCTTGTATAAAACATTTGTGTTGGTTTTGATTCGGCTCACGATGTTTTTGAAATGCCGGATGATGTTGTATTTTGCGTGTGTATGCGTACATTTTGCATTGATTTCTGTTTTATTTATTTTTTGTTCTTGTCGATAGTCACACATACATGCAATATTTTTTGTTCGGCTTTTTTGTTTCCGTAACATGATTTCTATACAGTTTTTTACTTACTCCTGCCGCTAAAGATGTTTTCACATCAAAAAACGCTTAAAATTAGATATACTCGAAAATAGAAATATGTATATGCCAAAATAAATTAATAATTATTAATTACATATGTTGCCAAAATAAATTTAATTTCAATTGTAAATTTATGTGATTTGAGGTTTTGTATAAAAGTCTAAAAGAAAAGAAAAAAAAACAGTGAATAAGTATTTAATAAATTTTCAAAGTTAGTAAAAAAATATTATAAGCATTAAACTAATTTTTTTTAAGGACAAGACGTCGTTTATATCCCTAATGATTTCAGGTTTATCATCAGCTGCCTTCTTGATGTATAAGTTGTTATGACGAAACCAGCAAAATAAGATTTTTTTTCTTTTTCTTGAACCCCAGAAGCTCTTTCATGATGTCGTTGTTAGTTTTGGTTAACCGTTCCCGTATGATTATAGTGTCTTTCAGAGTTCCCAGATTTGAGTATAGTTGTCTTAAGAAGATTGGTCCATTTCCCCGAATTTTTCACATAATAAAATTCTTGGCATCAATATTTTTAAATGTCACTATTAACTGAAGATGAGTTCCTTTACCACTACGTCCACTCCTGCCAGTCGTAATGGGCCTAGAAAACTTAGATTCTATATTTTCCAGGCCAAAATTGTAGACTTTATCCAGTCGTGTTAAAATATCATCTTTATCAGTAACAGTGATAGGCAGACCAGAAATCAATAAATCCTTTTTAAACTGCTGTTGCTTTAAAAAATTTACTTCATATTGTAAAGCTTTAACACAAGAGCTAGAATTACCGAGATCACCCTCAATATGGTCGATTCGAGCATCAATTGTTTTTATGTTGGTTTTCAAGGTTGATTTACATATGCGACGTGCGACGTGTGATAAGTGGAAATAAACGTGACGCTTTTTTGACAACCATTTACATTTGCGCCGAGCTCCGCCACGCACACTTTATAAAATTTTTTATATTTTAATTTTTGTTTTTCAAAAAAGGTTCATCAAAGCCTACTATTTCGTTTTATACATACAAAAAATTTGTATGTGTTTGTGCGACCGTGACGGAAAAGATAAGATTAAACCATCTCTCGACGTGTGGCGTGTGCCGTGTGACGAATGTCAAAATATTCGTCTCTGATTGGCTACAAGCTCCCGTCACACGTCGCACGTCGCATATGTAAATCAACCTTCATTTCTTTAATTGAGTCGATTAACACCTGTTTCGTTTCAGCAAAATTCTCGGTAATTTTTTTATAGCTGTCATTATTAACTTCCAATACTTTCCCAATTGCATACATGATATTTGCATTGGAAGGATTTTGAATTTTTAAAATATCATTTATATTCATTTTTGTACATACAGTAGAATTTAGACTTAGATAGTAGAACAACAAAAACAATTATTGATAAATTCACCACTGCAATAAGATAATTTATTGACGTAAGCACCGTTACTCAAATGAATGAAAGTGATGTTGAATGCCGAAATTTTTACGATCTCAATACTGTTGCTCTCTGTTTAGTATGTGTTCATTAAAGTTGTTCTATAAGTAATGCGGTTTGTTAAGGTTAGTTTGAAATATACCATGAAAGTATTTTCGTTTTCCCATGTTGACTTTCTTCTTTGCCAATTTCGAGTAAAGCACATATTTTTCAGTACAATACGCCGAACTAGGATATTTTGTCCGTAACTTGTGAAACTTTTCTCTTAATCTTATAATATTAGAAATATCAGTAGTCATCCAAGATTTCATACCGACTTGATTCTTTGCAATTTTATTTTGCGGCTACATTTTTGTATCAAATCACCAAGCTCGTTATTGAGACATTCAAAGTTATCAATTTTCTCTTTTCTGCTCCAAATTGCATCTTTATCCACTAGATTATAATTTAGAACTTCTTTAACACTATACCAATAAAAGGTGGCTCAACAATTTTATCTTTAGTAAGCTCAGTTAAAACAGCAACATCTGCGCCGAAAGGTAGACTATTTTTCAAAGTTACTACATCATCGAGTTTATTTTGTAAACTACGCACATTAATGTACAACATTATTGTTCAAAACAATTGAAAAATATACTTAGAACTATTTAAACCCACCTTGAATTGCATTTTTCTTAAATGAGATTGTGTTGGTTCGATGTAACAAACTGGCATAACGCAGTATTCATAATTTGTTCAGATCTGTGCTAGTGTTGATAATAAAAAATTCAGGGTATTCATCCTTTTTGAGAAATATCTTGCTGTTTTTGGTCCATCAAAATTTGAAGTTATTGGCATTTTTGTGTTGAAGTGATTTACGAAAAAGTTTAGCTTTAAATGAATTTAGTCCTTCCCTTACATAAAGTTGCTTGTCATCTTTGCCTCTGAATCCTATTTCGTTGGCAAATAGCTTTTTCCGTTGTTTCATTTTATTAAGCACATCCAACTTCGCTGCTTCAACAAAAAAAGAGCAACGATATAGTAGTACTGTTCCGATACTAAATCTTCGTCACTAGCTTCAGTTGGATTCTATTTAAACATTTCAGTTTCAATTTTCGAGAATTCCTTTTTCAGTTCTTGAACTCTGTCAAGTCTAACCTTTAAATCATCATAACCGGGTTCATTATTTGCAGTTTTAGCATAAGTTTCTAACTTAGTTATGGTGCCTTTAACTACCTCTCTTCTTTGAGCGAGCCCCTCCCTATTTTCTCTTAATCAATTACAAAACACACTGTTTAGCACACTCGATGTAAAATTTAGAAATACAAAGAGTATAATTATCTGTATCAGCAATCCAATGAGGTTGTTTCTCCTGTTATTTCCAATCCTAACGGTGGTTACTGTTGAGTAGAGTATATACTGTTGTTGCTTCTTGCGTAGCGTGGATGTCCTTACAGCTGAAACTTCTCGATCGTATGCTCGATGATAAACACGAAACATTTGCAATTTGGCAGTCCCAATTACGCTGTAAGCAGTACTATTATTGTGTAAGGTTCCTTCCTCACATCCGGCTTAAGCACTTAAGAATTTTATTATGGACGGATCATGGATTTAATTCCAAGTACTTAAATATTTGGTTTTGTTTCCAATTTTAATTTAAAATTCATACAACAACCAAATAATTAACGAATCAAAATGGATGGTGAAGTTCGTGATGACACACTTTTTAGCAATAATACTCCTTTCCTTTATTTATTTTCAATCCGAATCCAATCAGAGTTTACAAGCAAGTGACTTGGCTATATATTTTTACATACAAATTATACAAAATTACCATAGATAAATTTTACAAAAAAAAATGCAAATCATAGAATTCGCCGTGTACAATTTAATTATACCTACATATGTATATGTATGGTAATACTTTTCTGCTTTACAATTTAGTAATTAATTGGATAACAGCCTTAACAATTAACATAATAAAAAGAAAACAATAATAACATAATTCTGTCAAATTCTTGTAATAACAGTACGATTTAACATAAATAGAATAATAATTTTGTTAAATGAATAGAAATTACTTAAAACTGTTTATCATCGAAATAATGAGATTAAATTAAAGCTTATACAGTACTTAGTTTAATAGTTCTAATTGGATTCAGATAAGTTTCCAATTTCTTAATTCACATTATGTTGATATTTAATTTTAATTTTGTATTACAGTGATCTAGTGAGCTGATATCGTCATGAACCGTACCTATAACATCTGCGGAACTGACACTAGAGACTTTTAGAGCATATCGAATGTTGATAGACACTGTTTGTTGAATCGAAATGTCTCTTTAAACTTCTCAACATATTCAAAAATTATTTCTCAGAATTTCGCTTCGATTATTTAGGTAAAATTTCACCATGCGCTCGAAAACGTGGGCCAATAACTCTTGAATTTATAGAATAAATTTTAAATACTTTCTTAAATAGGTTGATAAATATAAAGAGTTCCGTGAAAACTAAGTAGTCTTTATTTTTCGATCATTGGTAAATATTCGATAAACTAGCAAAACGCAATTCGCAAGTAAGCAAAATATGCTTACTTGATCAATTTGATTTATTCCGGATTTTTGGATATTCCGGACATTCCGAAAGTGACGTAAATCGTTTTTATTCATTCCATTCCTTCCATCCCTTTTTTAGTCCATTCTTTTATTTATTTTAATATTCAGAATGTATTCTTTTTACTACATAGACAGGTGGAATAAAACGAATATTTCATTTGACGTTTGGTAATTATGTTCGATGCTTACAAATTAAATCGTACATATCATGAAAAATGAAATTATTAATTAGATACAATTAATTATTGTATCTAATTAATAATTGGTGGTACAGTTGTTGGCATGCTTGCTTTGAGCTCCAGAGGTCCCGGGTTCGATTCCCGGCGGGTGATGAAAAAATCACGGCTGGTTTAATGTAAGGATCAATGAACTAATCACTCATTATCCGTTGTAAAAATGATTACGTAACTTCAAAAATGAAGCGGCCAAATCCCTCCATGGGATGTAACGCCAGCGAAAAAAAAAAAAAAAAAAATTAATTACTTAAGGCGTAAAATAATAAAATTTGCGAAAATATTTTTAATTTCATACACGATAATAGTTTTAAATAGAGCTTGGCGGATACAAAAAATCTCAGGTTGTATTTTTTAAGATATATCAATTAAAATTAATATTACATTGTGTGTTTTCAATTAATTATAATGAAATTATTTATTTAATAAATTTAATTTGGTTCCTAATTTTAAAAAGAAAAAAATTCATGCTATGAAAAATGTATTCCATTTATTTCAATCCGTTCTTGTATTCATTACGCACGCAATATTCTGAGGTCACTAATGATTACGATGTGATCAATATTATATTGCTTCTGTTCTTTCTGTGGAATAAATAAAATAAAACACCCATAGTTCGTGTCCCCAAATTTTGTTTGGTTCGTAAAGCAAACCTCCAACTTTGGACACCTTTATTTTAGACATTCCTCTATTTTAGACACTTTCATTCAGTCCCTTCAAAAAATGCTCCTTTTTCTCTGTATATTAGACCACCTTTATATATTGGAAATTGGACAACAAAAATAGTCAGACAGCAAAACTGTTGAATTAACTGTGGAATTAATCTAAATTCAAAATAAAAATGTTGATATGCACGTTATTTATTTTTTACTAAAAAAAAAGAAATTTTCCTTATATTGGGCACGTTCATAAATTGGACAGTCCCTTCGCTGCCCAATATATAGAACTTTCAGTGTATTTTGTTTCTGCATATATTTATTTATATATGAAAATTGCTTCCTTGCTAAAGGATTATTTGCCCCAATGTCGGTCAAAAAACAATTTTGGGTTTTTTAATTGTCGGGCACGCGGAAATTATCGAATTGCCCTTTCTTCTTTAATAGGGCCACTATGCAAGGTATTCTATTTAAAACGCTGCTAGGTAGACTTAATTTGAACTATTTTTGAATAATTTTGTCATTGTAGGGTAGGGTTAACAATTTTGTTAAAAAATGGAAATGTCCGTATTAAAATTCGGTCGAAAATTTTGTATGTGGTAATGAATTTATTGATACCTGATTTTTGTTTGTTTATCCTTAAATCCCGGCTCTTAATGAATTGCTGCGTACGCCACTGGTGTACACAATATTTTTTGGATCACTATTGATTTTAAACTATAAAATTATTTCATTCAATGTATTTAGGGTATCCAAATTACTCGAGTTTCATAGTACCCGGGTAGTCGAGTATTGTTTATTTTAATACCCGGGTCACCCGGGTATTAAAAAAAAAGTATTAATCATTTGCACATATTACACCTTTTGATTTTTATTTCTCTTGCTTTTTAAAATGATCTTAGGCATGTATTAGACTATAAAAGATCTTTGACAAATATATTTTATAAAACATTTTCATGCATTTTATTTTATAAAAGAACTTTTAACAAATATTTTGCTATATTACACTACGTCAAAGATTTTATCATTTTTTTCATGAAATTTGACGGAAAAATGTGGAAATTCTCCTATTTTTATACTCTAGGCTTTTTGTATTACATATATAAAAATTCATTTGCTTCATATTCACTTATTAAACAATTGGTTATTGATCACTCCAATTAAATTTATTTTCCGCCATTTTTACAATAAAATACGATTTTTTAAAAACAATATTAATTATGTAACGTCAAAATCTTTTATCATATTTAGCCGCAAGAAGCTAAATATAATAAAAGAAATTTGATAAAACAAAAAAATTTATAAAATATGCATATTACACTATATTCAAAAGTCTGTGACAAATATATTTTATAAAATATCTTTGTCAAAGATCTTTTATAGTCTAATACAGGCCTAAGAAAATGATATTTTAATGATTATGATTGATAGATCCGGGCGGTGAATGCATTTTAGGATTTGGGTTTTTTATATAACTAAATAAAACTAAAGCATGAAATGGTCTTTATTCGTATTTTGTTAAATAAAATAAGAAAATGAATTTCCATTTTATTTACTTTTGTCAAATTTTAAAAGTTGTATGCCTCGGCTTTAACATAAAACAATATAATATTATCTTTTAATTAAAAAAAAATCGAATCTAATTAGTTTCAAACTATATTGCACATCTTCGTGTCTTTTAATCAATTAGAATATCAATGGCATTCCAAGCCTACTGAAATTGGTTAAAACTTCCAGCACTTATCTAATTTTTAGAAGATCGGTAATTTGATAAATCAATCTCCACAGATCATCGTTGGATGCATGAAATATTCAAGCTTCAGTTTTAATTGACCTTTCTGAGATAAAGGGATCATTTAAGTGAATCAGGTGATTCATGTGTCGTCACGCACAGGGAATCTTCGGTTTCTGCCATATTTGGTCTGAGTTTCATCAGAACAGGAAAAACGATAACTGTTTGGGAGCGTTTCAAAATATTGGTCTTAATTTTGGTTTTTATTTATATTTATTTTAAAATTAAATTCCCCATATTTTCCAGAATTTATTAAAACCGGTTTTGTATAGCACCGAGATTTTGAAAACCAAGATTTTGTAGCCAATCTTTGAGCAAGAACCACTCCGTGCTTCAGTTTTGTTCAATACTGTATGTTATAAATATTTTCTGCTACCTATTCATAAACTCATGATTACAAATAAATCTACTAAATTATTTTGCAATGAATATAATTAAAACAACCATTTGACATTATTTCATGTAAGTAAAGAATTTTGATAGTATTTAAAATATTTCCTAAAAATTAAACATAAAAAAAATCTATTAAGGTAGCCGAAAGTGAAAACCCTACGGCTGCGGCGAGAGCGCACGCGATAATCGTTGCGATAAGCGAGGAAAGGCGATCGACGAGAAAACGAAACACATGCGTTTATTTGGACAGAATGATCGTTTTCAGTCGTTAACATTACAGTCTACCCCCATATGTATCGCTTTAATTTAAGTTTAAGCTTATGCATGCTAACATTATGCTGTGAATGAAGATGTGTGCATATTTGTAACGACAACTAAATAAGGGGAAGGTGGAAAATTCTCGACCCCCTATATGGAATCATCCATAGCGCGGGCGAAATGCTAAGCGATATTTACTCTGGCCGCTCCCTTATCGTCAGAAACAAACTTTGTCGGAATTTAAATAATTTTCTTTAATATTTTTAATTATACTTCTCATAGTTTTTTCCGATATTTCGTTGGAATCCGTTATCCAGGTAATCGATCAAATTATCCGGGTAGTCGAATATTCAAAAATTCCAAAATATCCGAGTACCTCGGATACTCGATAATCGGTGTTGGATACCCTAAATGTACATATTATTAATTTAATTTAGTTGAGTGGTGTATGTAGTACGGTTGATTGAAAACGGATCAGCTTTCTGTAACCATTAATGTTTATAAAATAAAATAAAATCAATTCTAATTATAGCAGACGAAGCTTAGCCATATAGAACAAATAAATTAAGAAAGCATTTACATAGAAAAGTGACATAGCTTAAAATACAAGATTTTCAGGGGAGTAAAACCAAAAAAAACAGTCTTTAAGAAATTTAATTTGTTTGCAAGTTAAGGGTTAAAAAATACCGATTGTGCCAAACATGGTTTACTAATACCAGCGCCGGTTCGCGCTGCGTCTAAGCGCCAATATATTGTAAGATCTAATTTATCTCCTGGTCGTAAATTTATTTCTAAACATTGACATATTTTTAAGTCACCGGGGAAACAATTTTTCAGTATAAACGCAATCTAATTTGGCAACATTACAAAGTCGATATAAATTAAACAACATGATAAATGACAATTCTAATAAATCTATAAATAACTATTCTAACAATAATTTGAACACCAAAGCTCGGAAGTTGTCTCAACAGAAATTCAAATACATTCATCCGTGGTTCAAATTCAGAAACTGGTTTCACAAATAGTCCTAATAATATGTCGGGCCCTAAAATGCTCTCGTAATAAAGCGGTTTGGCAAAACGAGTTTAGCTATACCTGGTCAACTACAGCTCCAAAAAAACCCACCTAAAATACGAAAGACGATTAACTAAAACTGGGGTTGACATTGCGGCTAAACACGAAAAATTCACTAGACACGGTTTGCTTAATCACAGCCAATTTCATTATTCCTCTCTTTGTTAAAAATAAAAATAGGAGAGCCGATTCAATAAGTCTCACGCAGGGCGCTTAGAAGTCCCGAGCTGGCATTCACTAACACAATTATGAGCACTGCTGAATTATATGTGAACAAGTTTATTTGGGAATGAAGCGGCAATAGGGTGGTTTTTCCATTACTTTAACCGAATTACACCACTTGTGGGTTAGGGATATGCGCACTGAAAATGAATAAAAACACTTAATTTGTATTTTAGTTGATCAATATTATATCTAGAAAAGATACGAAAGAAACATGTGCAGCCGGTACACTACACACCCAGCAGACGAATACCGTTAAATTTAATTAAGCCATTAAAAATACTTCTTAAAGATTTATAAAATTAACAAATTATTCAAAAAGAATTAAAGGTAGTAGTTATTGAGAAACAAATTAAATCATTTTGTCTTTGTCTAGATCCCAAAAAATTAAACTGCGCGTTGAAGGCTATATGAAACAAAAGGTTTAACCTTGACGAAAAAATCAGACCTTTTTGGAAATTTGAAGATGATATTTTTTGGAAGAGGATGCTATGTTTCTAAATGCGAAAATCAAAGTTCCTTTACTTTCTACTAAAGCCCATGATCGAAAACTTGTCTGTTAGCCTGAAATTAACGACCATATTGAGGAATTAGTCTCGCTTTAATATTACATGAGATCCCGCCTAATCCATTCCAAAAAAATGCAATGAATACTTTGAATTAAATATTAAAAAGTTGTTAGTAGTCTCTGATTACTTTTCAAAATTGTATATATTCAACTTTCACCCTAAAGCTCAGTATGCAGCTCGAGCTACGATTAATTTTAGCGCGGTCTCCATCAGTCTCCATTTAATTACAGATAAATCGTCAAGCTAAAAATTTGTGTAGAGATAAATTTTGTTGATTTTGTTCGACTTATATTCGTTTGTTTTTTAGTGAAGTTTCTGTCCAAATAATCCTCTAAATACTCGATTTCGTAATGTTTGTCGGCCATTTTGACTTCTGTCTTCTTTATATAAAAATAAATTAATTTTAATTCGTTGCTATTCGATTATAAAATGAATCAAAATTCAAAACCGTCAAAATTTATCTTCAATTTACGGTCCTTGTGAGATAAATTTAAGCTCAGTATGGAGCTCGAGCTAAGAGAAATTTTCCATACAAATTTGACGTAAAATTTAGCTAGCTAAATAAAATAAATTTTTTTAGCTGACAATTTCGCTGAGCGGTATGCGTGAAAAATTTGAAAAAATGTTCAGTTGTTTCATTCAAATCTAGATTGCGCCACTATAAATTCTCCAAACATTTTAGTTGCAATTTATCTCACAAGGACAAAAATTTGAAGATAAATTTTGACGGTTTTGAATTTTCATTCGTTTTTTAATCGAAGAAGGCACGAAGTAAAATTAATTTATTGTTATTCGCCTTTTAACGCAAAGTGGCTGACATCTGGTGAACGGTTTTACAACTTAGCCAATGGTGGTCAACCGGTAAATAATTGCATAATTAGACATGTTTCTTAGTGAATTTATTTCAAAATAATCGTTTTTTTGCAATTAAAAAATTAAATTAATTTAGATAGGTAATTAATGTATCAATAATATTTGAATTTAAATATAAATGCGGTTCATAAATAACCGGTTACCACCATTGGCTCGTGCAAATCGTAGCGCCTCTTGCGGCACTTTAAAGGCGAATATAAAGAAGACAGAAGTCAAAATGGCCGACCAACATTACGAAGTCGAGTATTTAGATGATTTTTTGGTTGACGATAATGATGTGGATAGTGCGGATATAGTAACTCAAACCCATTGAAAGAAAATCTGCAGATGCATTAAATGCATCACCAATAAAAATTATGTGTTCTTCGTCAGTGGAATCCATTATTTTGTATACTTTTTATAAACTGTTTAACAATTTTTAACAATTCTTTAGAAGTATCAAAATAAACTAAAAGAAGCTTCATTCAAAAACAAACGAATAAAAGTCTAACAAAATCAACAAAATTTATCTCTACACATATTTTTAGCTTGACGATTTACATAGTAATTAAATGGAGACTTGTGTAGACCCCGCTAAAATGTATCTTAGCTCGAGCTGCATACTGAGCTTTACAACGAAAGAACAGCAATGAAATTATTAGTAATACAAAAAATAATTGCAATTCATGGAAAGAGCAACCCTATGGGAATAGTTTGCTTAATACAAAAAAATGTATAATCGAACCAGAATTCAGAGTTATAGAATTAGGATATAAACAGAGAGTAAAGAAAGAAATATAATTCAGTCAAAAGAAGAGCTGGATGTCCATAGGCTATCTACAAAAAATGAGAATAATATTCCATTATTAGCGGGTAGGTTTCTAACGAAAATTAAATCGTCATTTGGCGCATTCAGCTCCGCCAACTGTTGGCAATATGTTGAGTAAAATCAACGCTGATAGTTTAAATTTTATTTTTCCGCTGGTAGGTTTCCCTTGATGCGAGAACGGAATCCGCCGGTTGAGTGATTAAATCAGTAAATTACATTTTTTCAATTATTTTAAATCATACTTAATTTGTTTCCCTTTCCATGTCCGACCTAAACATTAAAATTGTTTGAATTTTAATATTACGTACATAATGAGTTATTGGATAAAAAATGTCGTGTCCTGAATCTCGTTAATTCCCGGGTATCATAAAATCACAATCCCGCTTTCCGGGAATGCAAAAAGCCTGGGAATGGGCAAGCCCTAGTCAGAATGGCCAGAATTATTCATATTCGGAAAGTGAAAAATTATTGTGAACAAGACTTGTATGGTTTTTCAAAAATAATAAAATTTTTTTGTGGATTTGGCAACGTCTTTGTGGCAGATTTAAAATTTGTTATTTAACAAAAAAGTAGTTATTTAACAAAAAATTTCATTGGGAGGGAGCATTAATTTCAAGGGTTTTTTTTTTGATAAAAATACAGCATATCCTAGTTAAGTGTTTCTAACGTTTCCGTCACCGGTTTCGTAATATTTTGCTTCAATGCTCGACTTAATTGCATCAGTTGTTGTTGGCAGCACTCCGCACTGATAGTTTCGTTGGGTTGAACTATCTCGCAATACACTTCACCCAGCTGATCAAACGCGCCATGAATATTCGGCTTTAATATCGATGTAGATCGATTCAAAAAACTTTTTCTTCTGTGTCTTTCTTCGGCTTCAACCCGTACGGCATCCAATTTCTTTGCTTCTGAGTCATTCCAACAGCATTTAAACGTCTGGAAATCGTTGATCGAACACCGTGTAATGAATCTGTAAGTTCTTCTTACGTTTGACTTGGGTCTTCATCGAGTAAAGCTTCTGCTTTCTAATCTACAAAATTGAAAAATCTCGTTTGGTTGGCACAACCATTAGAGTAGTTATGCCACTCTTGAAAAGCCCTTAAACTTAATGCACACGAATAAAATTTCTGAGGGACACTGCATTCAAGATTCGCTAGATCACAGATGTGTTTCGCGGATATGATATGTGAGAGTAGCTAAAGGCATCCATTTTGAAGTAAAACATTATCAGATCATCGTACGGTGTGGCAGACCCTTGTGCTCTTCGCTGTGATCACAGAGAGGTTATCGAAGTATGTGTCTGATTATACTGTCTTACAATGCCTGATTGTATTATGCAAGATTGAATACATTAAATTATTTTATTAAGATTTTAACTTTGGAAATCGTACTGTGGAATTTGATCTTTCCTCTTAGCTATGTCATTAGTGTCATTTGGACAATAAAGAACTGTCGAAATCACGCTTTCAAGAATATTTCAAAATAATATTTATCTTGAACTACAGGGTTTAATCAAAATATTATTTACAAAAAAAAAATGTTAACTTATAAAATAATGTATTTAATTAATAAACCTTTCGTTTTTTTTCACAGCATTATGTCGAGCTCCGTACTAAAACCTTCCACTGAAACCGAAACCACATTATTTGGGTCTGTACCAAGTTCGGCTGATACATATGGAAATGAACATGATAAAATTAGTAGAGCTCTCAATGCTTTAGAAAATACAGAGATTAATGGTAATTATAATTACTAATTAGGATTTTGTGTGTGAAAAAAATTAAACCGAATGCTATCTCTATTTTAGGCAAGGCAACACAACTCAGAAACGATAGTACCAAAACATTTGAATTTATTCATGTTAAAAATGAGATTGATAATGAAGTAATGGCTGTTAACAATCAGATTAACATTGCAAATAATAATAATAATAATCTGGTGTATAATCATGGGAATGGGATGACCAAAGACGCTGCCGTAATAGATATGGGGGAAGAAAGTGAGTCAAATAATTGAATTATTAAAATTATTGCCTAAAAATAAATCGACTTGCTCACACAAAAGCAAGTTGCCCCAAATATGCAGATTTTTTTATTTAAAAATTATTTTTAGAATTGTATAACAAGTAAGAAATTGTTGTTGCTTTTAATGTAAAATTTGGTTTGATCACTTGGTGTGAAAAATACCGATTCAGTAATAATAAACCAAAACCAATATTATGGTTCATAAACAGTTTTGAAAATGCGGATTTCTACTTTTCAATATTAATATAAACATTGTTATTCGACACACCGCAAATGCCACGCAAATAACAATCTTGAAAATAGAGCCAACTATAAGGATAAAAATTGTATTCCCAAAACCCTAACTAAAACTGTTTAATTAAAAAAGATAAGGGATACTGACAAACAAAATGTGGCTAAAATTAGCGTTTAATTCACAATCAGATTTGTTTCGGAGCAAAACTATGGTTAGCCATCTAAATTAAGAATTTTCCTAGTGCCTCCAATCCGAATATACACGTCATGTAAGAACTCATTCAAAACAAAATCTTCACACAATAAAGAAAGACCACCAGTGGTCTGAGGACCACTTCTGATATGTATATTCTATTCAACACATTCAAAGGTAAAATATTTATCTCAGAGCCCGTGTCTATTTATCATCCCTTCCCTATTATAAGCGGGATATCTAAACCGTTCATGCTTCCCACCACACTTTGATTGGTTCTTGTTTCTGCAAAGGAATGTTGATTAGAATTATTTTAATTAATATTTTTCTGATAATTTTGTTCGAAACTATTTTAACCATTCTCAAGGCAACATCTGTTCATAACAACCTAGGATCTTTGGAGTTCCCCCTTTTAGGCATTTTTCCTTTAAATTTGTATCGCTCAGTCCGTTCGTTCCTTTTCAAATCCACAATGCTCTGAGATTTTTTTATAAATTCTGACAATAATCGTCAATATACGTCTCTCCTACAAAATATTGATTTTAGGCTCGCAATATTTATTCACTGCGCCTGTAAAGCTTTGAAACGACATTTCTCCGTCATTGTCTGTGATTTCCAGAGTTACAAAAATTTTAGCAGTTTTTCCTATCAAATTTTTAAATTTGGTAATTTTAACTTTCTCAAACAATGGCAGAACTAACCGAGTGTGTTAGCAATTAGGTGGTAGCACAGAAGCCAAATGGAAGTTTAAGAATTTGTCTCGGCTCGAAATTCCTAAATGAAGCTGATGAATTAAAAGGAATACTATGAAATCCCTAAATTAAAAGATTTATTTAACAGTAGATTATCAGGGGTCGAATTGTTATACGTCGGCACGTGTGAAAAATATAATAAGATTGTAACGTTCAAATAAATAAATAAGAAAGCATCAAGGGTTTATTAATTAATAATGGTATAAGTACATATGAACCTAACATTATACTACCTAGAATCAATTCGTCCACAGAATACAGAATTGTGTTTGGCACTGTCGTGGTATTGTCACCGTAAGCCAACAAAACAACTAAAACCCATATGTTGTTTGAAAAAATCAAATACGCCTGAATGTAAGCAACATAAAGTAATAGTACATAAATATTTTTGAGCAATCAGTGTAGTTTTGTCAAGGCCACTCAAGCAGAATGTTAAAAAATTAAAAACAATAAATTAATTTATAAAGTTTTACAATTCAACACCTTGACATTGCAAATTTTAGATATTATCTTGTTTAATTAAGCTTTTAATTTTTTGTGAAAAGAACCAAATATCAATACATCAAAATTTCCGGTTGAAATTGAGAGAAAGTTACAACACCGAATAGGTTCAAAATTTGTTTTAGACCATTTTGTTACTCTTTTACTTTTCTCATAGACATAGACAACGTCTCGAGATGATGAAATAAAATATCAATCCCGATTGGTCGATTTCGACCAAAAATCGTTGTTTCGTCCCATTTTATATAGAAAAGTTGATTATAATTTTTAAGTCGATCCTTGAATCCGTTTGGGTTTCAGACATGTAACAGACCGAGAAACTCTACTTGGAAAATCATAAGCCCCAAAATATGTAAACCGTGAAGTATTCTGAAATTAATTAATAAATTTCAAACTATTAGATTATAGAAAGTTAATACAAAAAATTTATTATCTTCAAATTTTTTTCATTAGGGAATTTCAAGTGCTTTATTTTTACTCTACAGCAATAAAATGTTGGGGTGAAATCACTAACTATGAACAAACGAACGTTGCTTAAGCAGTAATGAAGCATTTTAGAGAAATTTAAACTTCACCTTTCATTGAAAGTCAAGAAGATCAATATACTCAAACTTGTTGCTATCGCGATCACCTATTTCCCGGTTATGAAATGCAACGTGAAAGAACAAAAATAGATAGAATAGAGGGAAGAGAGAAAGCGAATAGTTGAAGGTTGAGTATATTCAAATTCGGTACATTTAAATCCGACAGATTGAAGTTCGATAGTTTGAAAATTGAGAGATTGAAAATGCATAGATTTCAATTTGAAATGAATTGATTGATTGAAATTCAATAAATTGAAATTCGATAGATTGGTGGTTTAAAATTATATAGATGCAATTGGAAAGATTGAACTTCGAAAGATAATTCAATAGATCAGTGGACTAAAATTGAAATTGAAATTCGATAGATTAATGAATTCGGTAAAAAGAAGTTAGATAGGTAGATTGAATTTGATATTGGCATATTAAATTTTGATAAATTGAATTTCGACAGATTGAAGTCCAATAATTTGAAATTCGATAGATAGAAATTGGAGAAATCGCAATTCGATAGTTTGAAATTTAATATAAATTAAAATTCGATAGATTGGTGAATTCGATAGATCGATGGTTTGCGTAAAAATATTGATAATTTGTCTGCACCCTTCCTTTTTGGGTAGGCGATCAAAAGTTCAGATTTCGTAAAGCACCCGGGCGCTATCGTAGAGAGTAACCTGTCCTGGAAGTGATAATATTATTTTGAAAACAAGCTTAAAAATGCCATACTATCATATTTTGGCAACATAGAAGGGTACCATTTAACCTGGGTTAATGTTGTACAAGAATACTTCTTACACTTTCTGCCGTAGGCACTTGGCGAAACACACTTAATACACCCATTTTTAAAATTTTTTAAAAACACTTGTTAAATATTTCGCAAAATTACAAAAGGTTTAAAAAATCACTCGATCGATTTCGGCTTATTAGGCCATCATCAGGAGTATCTACTAAACTGTAAAAATAAAAATGTAGTTATATATATATATATATATATATAGTTGGAAAAAGCAAAAAGTGAAACCAAAATATACCAATAAAAAAATGTGGGAGTGGTAAACAATAAAATTGGTGACAGCAATAAACATTAAAAATTAAAAATTAAAAGAGGGTGAGTTAAACACAGGTATATGATTATTGATTAATTAGTCAACGGTCGAATAACAAAATTCCAGATGTTGATTTTTTTTTTTCCCCCTTTATTTTATTATAACCCGACGTAATAGTAATTTTATGGAATGGGGTGAGTATGTGAATAAAACAATGCGGGGTCGGTAATTGGTGAGAAACGGATTTCTCTCTGTTCGTTGAGGATATTTTGGTTAAGAAATATAGCTTTTCGGATTTCGTAAGATTCTAAGTTGTCTAAACGTCTGCTTTTTGGTTGTACTTGCAATATTTCTAAATTGTTTAAACTGGATGTGTGATTTTCTAACGTTAAATGATTATAAAGGGATGATTCATGGCTACCAGATAAATGTTCTTTAACTCTAACTTCAAAATTACGCCCAGTCTGTCCGATATAAGAGGAACTACAATCATTGCAATTGATCTTATAAACGCCAGACTTGGAAAGGCGATCAATTCTTGGTTTGTTGTTAAAAATCATTTTCTTAATTGTATTATTGTTATAAAAAGCAAAGCTAATATCTGTATATTGTGTCACGATGTTACTAATCCGTTGACTAGTTTTTCCTATATACTCTAAGCGGCGCCAATTTTTCGGCATTGGACTATCAGGTGGATAAATGTTAGCTAAAGCTTTATGTTTCAGTTTTCTGTTTAATAGCTTTAATATAGTCTTAGCTGCATAACCATTATTCGCTGCTATTTCTAAAATTATATTAAGCTCTTTGTTATAATTGGATATGGTCAAAGGAATGTTTATTAATCTATCTAAGAATGAGTGGAAAGCTGACATTTTAATATTATGGGGATGGTTTGACGAGTTAGGTATAATGGCGTCTGTATACGTGGGTTTTCTATAAATTTTGAACTCTAATGAAGAATTAATTCTGGTTATTGTTATATCTAGAAAGTTAATAGATTTGTTTTCTTCTTTTTCTACCGTAAAATTAATGGTGGGATATTGAGAATTTAACCAAGTGAGAAAAGAGGTTAATAGCCTATCAGTTCCATTCCATAAACATAGTACGTCATCAACATATCTGTACCAAAAGATCATATGACGGAAATAAGGATTATTGCTTGATACAATCGTTTGTTCGAAGAAATTCATGAAAATTTCTGCTAATAAAGGTGACAGAGTGGAGCCCATCGGTAGACCATCAGTGAATCTGAAATACTTTTTATCAAAGCAAAAACAATTTTGTTTAATACAAGTTTCAAATATCAGCTTCAGTTCATTGCGTAGGCTCCCATTTACAACATCCCTATCTAAGTAAGTGTAAACTATCTGAGACAAAATGTTAATTGGAATAGAAGTGAAAAGACTAGCAACGTCAAACGAAACTAGTTTTGAGTGTAGTGGAATATCAAAATCCTGAATTTTGCTAATCAATTCTACCGAGTTCTTAACCGGGAAAGCCGAAACGAACTTAGTATGACTGTTGAAAAAGTTTATGAAACCCTTACACAGCTTGTAGGCAGGTGCATTGCAATACGCTACTATTGGTCAAATCTGAATGCATTCTTAATGGAATTTAGGTAACCATAAAGAATTGGGGCAGATGAATTCATAACCGTGTACCTCCAACCAGTGGCATCAAAGACCTTTGGGCAGTAGTTGATACACTTACTGACCAAAGTCTTAAATGACCTAGTAGGATCTCTATTGAGCTCTAATGCTTTGCTTTCTGTAATGAAATCAGAAATTTTGTTGTAGTAATGGATATGATGACGCAACCCAACATCATTAGATTTAGTACCGGATTATTGGATTCTTAACTTGACATTTGTAGTATATAAGATGTATTAAGATATAAATACATAATGTAAACCTGGCAAAACCAATGAAGACTAACTTCATTGAAAACAGGTGGAGGTTCGATAAATAAAAGAGACACGCCTTGATGATCACATCAGAAGTACAAAGTAATAAAATGTTTATCTTTAATTAATCATACACAGATGATAACACATGGCGCAGTTGAAGAAAACCTACATTAGAATAACAATCGTAAATTAATAAAAAAAAAAATAATAATTAATACATGTATATATCACTAGGTGACAAACATAACCACACAGTTCACTGGAAACCACGTTGTCTTTTATCGATAAGTTGGCGTATATAGTTGTGAAAATGGAGTTTTTAAATAAACCAATGTCATTGATGATGAAAGGAAATTTATCAAATAACTGGAACGTATTTAAGAATGAATTTGAAATATGTTTAATAGCTAGTGGTTATGACGAATCTAATGAAAAAATCAAAGTCGCAATTTTTAAAAAATTAATTGAACGCGAAGCCATGGATGTCATGGAAACAATGGAAATAAAAAACAATGATAAGCTGACTATAAAAGACTGCATGGACGCATTTGAAAAGTATTGTACACAAAATATAAACGTGCTGTATGAACGGCGTTTATTTTATGGCCGTCATACGTCATCAGATGGAGTATGAATCGTTCGATAATTTTATAAAGGATTTACAAAAGATGCTACAGACCTGTGCATTTGAGGCAGCAAAGGATACAATGATGAGTGATCGAATAGTGTTTGGTTTAAGAGGTCTGCAATTGCGAAAAAAATTCATTAAGGAAGGGAATCCAAAACTAGAGGATGTGATTAATAAATGCCGAATAGAGGAACGAACTTCGAGACAGGCACAGGAGGTTTTACAACAGGATTCAAAAGAAGTAGCTACGGCGCAAGGTATGAATGCAAGTAATAGTAATAAATTTAAAAATAAGGTCAATAAAAATGATGCTCATGCAAGAGAACCAATAAGAGGTACGGGAGCGGACAGGTACGGCAGCGGACGGGAATTAAATATTTTAAATGTTCGGGAATACATGAGAGAGGCGCTTGCCCAGCATATAATAAAAAATGTTATAGATGCGAAGGCAGGCATCATTATGCGAGGTGTTGTCGCAGTAAAAATGTTAACGAGGTTGATATGGATTCGGATCCTGTCTGTGATGATGACTGTGATGATCATTTTGTGGAAAGGGGGAGTTATATATAGATAGTGTGGATAGTGAATTCTTACATAAGGATAGGTTTTGGTCTGAGAATTTTGGTGTAAACGGGTGTAAAGTAAAGTTTAAAATTGATACGGTTGAAGATCAAGCCAGAAATTCACAAAACAAAAATAGTATTAGGAGCGTTTGGCGGTACCAAGATAACACTGTATGGCTAATAGTTAAATTCGAAAATGCGCGGTATGTAGAAACGTTTATAATTGTAAATTCGGACGTTAAACCTATAATTGGATTAGAGACCTTTAGAAAGTTTAAATTAATGAAAAATATTTGTGATATTACTAAGGACAGTGTCAGTTTCATTAATTAAGGCTAATGAACAAATTTTTAAAGGGTTAGGCAAATTTCCGGAACTAAACCAAATGGGTCATCAAGAATATCTTTGGACCCAAAATTTCTCAATAATGCGATTAAACAGGATTTTTATGAAATACCAAAATTAGAGGATTTTACAGCTAGGTTAGCTGGCGTCACATATTTCACAGTACTAGACATTAAAGATGGGTTTTATCAAATTGTACTAGAGAGTGAACCGAAAAAAATGTGTGCATTTAGTACTCCATTCGGAACGTATAACATTAAAAGGCTACCTTTTGAGATTAACATTAATATTATAAGGGATAAGATGTGACCCAAACAGATTAAGGGCTATTACGGAAATGAGTATTCCTACATCTAAACAAGAACTGCAGAGGTTTTTGGGTATGGTCAATTATATGCGAAGTTACATACCTAATATGGCCGAGATAACTGAACTTATCCGGCAATTATTTAAAAAAAATATAGAATTTTGTTGGATTCAATCGCATGAAAACTGTTTAAAGCAATTAAAGGAAGTTATTACCCGAGCACCGATTTTGCAATCATTTGATGTGACAAAAAATATAGTAATACAAACGGATGAAAGTAAGAATGGAGTGGGGTGTGTCCTACTTCAGGAGAAAAAGCCTGTAGCTCCATTTGAGAAAGTCTCATAGGTACCCTCAATTCAAAAGAGAATTTAATGATACTAGCAAAAGCAATGATAATAAATTGATAGGAAATTGTGGTCAACGTTCGAATTTATCAGATGTGGTTAGGAACGGTACATTGGCAACTTTGTCTAATACGAATACGAGTGATACAACCAGGTCAGGGCGCATAGTTCGATTGCCTGTTAGATTTAAGGATTTTGTGAGATATTAAAAATAACAAGCAAAATTATATTGTTAAGTATCTATTGTTTGTTAGTAAGTCCAATTAGTGAGTAAATTGAACGGAAAAAATTGAATTTTAAAAAAAAAGGGGAAAGGTAGTAAAAGGGAGATGTAGTATATAAAATGTATTAAGATATAAATACGCCTTGATGATCACATCAGAAAGAACAAAGTAATAAAGTGTTTATCTTTAATTAATCATACACATATGAT
Source organism: Tipula helvola (assembly GCA_963556165.1). Classification (NCBI taxonomy): domain Eukaryota; kingdom Metazoa; phylum Arthropoda; class Insecta; order Diptera; family Tipulidae; genus Tipula; species Tipula helvola. The sequence continues at coordinate 190,127,006 of OY744483.1, read as the reverse complement.
AACACAATTATAGTTTTCTTGAAAGCAGCTAAAGAATGTTCTGAATAACCGTTCTGACCGACTGAACCCCTGGTGTATTTTCGTCACAACTGTTTATTAACAATTCATTTATGATATGTCTACTAAAAGAATCGATTGAAGCTATCCTCCTATGATACGGTACAACTCTAATGCGGTCATTTATGTTATTGAACTTTTGATCCGTTAGATAATATTGAAGTGACGGTTTCATATTTAGCCACATGGAAATCAAACGACGGGACAACGGTCAACCAAATCGACCACATCCTCTTGTCCAAGAGACATTTTTCTAGCCTTAAAAACATCAAAACTAAACGTGGAGCTAACATTGATTCAGACCATTTCTTGGTAGTTGCTGAATTAAAATTTCGTCTATCAACCACATATAATCATCGCTTCCAGCGCATCACTCGTTGGAACACTGCGGCATTGAACGACCAAGTTACCAGAACCACCTTTGGGATGACTGTATATCAGAAATCTTGGAAAATAAACCACTTCCTGACTCCGTTTAAGAACAGTGGGACATTATCAAAACGGCGATAACTGATGCCTCAAAGTCCACCATAGGCTAAAATCCGTCAAGGCCTAAAAATCTCTGGATTGATGATGATTGTATTGGTGCTATTCGGGAAAAAGATCGCGCACGACAACGAGATTTATCGCAAAGAACAAGGCAATCCCTTAGGCAATCCCTTACATGACTGCGAGGAGAATCGCTAATCGGCTATGTAGACGGAAAAAATGGGAATGGCATAAACAACAGGCACGCAACATCCAAAATTCTAGCCTGAGAGATAGATATCGTTGCATAAGAGAATTGCAGCGCTATTCGCAACAAATCCGGTGAGTTGGAAATGAACACCAAAACCGTCTTCGAAGTGTGGCGAAATTACTTCTCCTCGCTTTTAAATAAACAGGCACCACCTCCCGAGCGGGACATTATCAAAACGGCGGTAACCGATGCCTCAAAGTCCACCATAAGCCAAAATCCGTCAAGGCCTAAAAATCTCTGAATTGATGATGATTGTATTGGTGCTATTCGGGAAAAAGATCGCGCATGACAACGAGATTTATCGCAAAGAACAAGGCAATCCCTTACATGACTGCGAGGAGAATCGCTAATCGGCTATGTAGACGGAAAAAACGGGAATGGCATGAACAACAGGCACGCAACATCCAAAATTCTAGCCTGAGAGATAGATATCGTTGCATAAGAGAATTATCCAACCTCTCTTGCTTCAACGCGATATTAATATCGAGATGACACCACCACCTCCTCCATCATATGATGAAGTGCGGAACGTGTTATCGCAGATGAAAAATTACAAGACACCTGGTGAGGATGGTATCTGCAACGAAATGCTCAAATATGGCGGCGATTATCTGTTCTGCCGCATGTTTGAGCTAATATCAACAATTTGGTCTAGAGAAGAAATCCCAGTAGAGTGGAAGACGGCTCTAATATGTCCACTTCATAAAAAGGGAGATCGATTGAACTGTAACAACTATCGCGGTATAGCTTTGCTGAACACAGGCTACAAGGTTTTGTCCAACGTAGTCGCAGCAAAGTTATCAACTTATAGCGAGAGGATCTTGGGTGATTATCAATGTTGTTTTCGACCAAATAGATCAACGACCGATCAAACTTTTACGCTGAGGATTTTGCGTTCGGTGTCTGGCGTTCTCTTGTGGCGGATCGGATTATTTGGAGGAGCATCGTTGGGGCGGCCAAATCCCTTCATGGGATATAGCGCCAGCGGAAGGAAGGAAAGGTTTCATATTTTATAATAATAACTGGATCAACTCTTCATCGCTATATGGCTACTGACATTGAAGTGTGAGGCTCCACATAAGAGTATTGTGGTAAAAATCCAAAAACTCTCGTTTGGCAGTTGTTTTCTTGATTCTTCTGCACCCAGGAACGACCGAGCTAATGGTTGCGTCATTACAGAAGAGGTAGAAGAAATATTTATATGTATGCATTTGTAATTAATTCTATTATACATATGTCACACCATCTGAACAATTAAACGACAAATCAAATTCATGGTTTTTCAGGAGAAGGCTTTGAAGCTTGAAAAAAATCTTGGAATCCCAAATGAAAACGTTTCTTTAAAGTTGAATAACTTGGGCGGGAAGAACGGAAGAAAACAACTGGTTAAATTGGTATTGGTTAGGACTATAGAACACCTTGTAAATTTTACTAAACGTAACAGTAAATTATAGCAGTTGGTACTGTTGTAAAGTAATTAAACTTTTAGTTGAATTTGATTACAATTTTTTTTCTGTGTGGTTATTTTATTACATTTCATTTTTATTATTTTTTTATTAAAAAATACTTGAGTTTCCTTTTATGTATTTTTTGAACTCAGTTTATAGCAGTCAAAATACATAGGAAACAGTTCTATATGCCCTGGGACTGATACCTTTTGTGGGAGGAGCGGAAAATCGGTAGTTCCGCCACTGTTAAGACGGCACTGAAAATTCGTGCAGCTAAGGTCATAAATTCAGTTTCCACAAGTTGCATTTATCGGTCTGAAACTCTGAACATTATAAAATAATATTTATTAATGCATAATTAGTAAACCTTCAATAACTTTACTTATTATAGTAAACCTTCAGTTTTCTATAAAATAATCAAATGAATATATTAAGTTTTTCAATAACAGTACGATATCACAGACCAGAACGTTATTGTTTATATACAAAGTGTAATATAAGATGGTAATAAACTTTTAAATTTACTGTGTTATCAGCCCCATTTACATACTTTATTTTTTTGTAGCGTTCTGATAACATTATTTTACGTGAGTATTTACTAAATTATATGTGCATACAACAACCGAACAACACATACTCGTAAATACATATTTATAAACGAGAATGTGTTTCAAAATAAAAATATTTAATTATATTTAGTTGAACTTCAACTGTGTAGTAAGTGGTGTATCTGTAATAAGTAGCGTAAGTATTTTAATAAGATTTTGTATTGTAATATACATAATAAATATGTGAATTAATAGTAATCAGTTATTTTATCTCACGTGAGAATTAAACTAGTGTGACGCTGTATCTTTAAGTGATGTGTGATATGTAGTTGATTATTGCTGAATTCCAAAGTGCAGTACTATTTTTACAACCTTTTACCCAAACTTTGGCCTCATCTTTTTAACAAAACAATAAAAAATTATTTGAAAATTTACTTAGTAACTCATTTTTTTGCCGCTAGAGTCACATAATATTTATTTAAATCCAATTACTAGTGCAAATACATACATAACAATAGTGTGTGAAATTTTTACGTAAATTCCAAGTACAATAGTAAATGTATAACGAAGTCTAGTGATTAAAAAACAATCGTATAGTATATACGTTTACCTCGTATACATATATGTATGTATAATTTATGCGGTATCTATTTACTTACAAAATGTATTTTTTTAAAGAAGTACAAAGTTCACAAAACTGGCATTTAACTTGACTGGTCGTTCGGGTAGTTATCAAATAAAGAAAAATATTTTTTCAAAGCCAATGTCATATACAGATGATAAAATTTTCATGTAATCATGTTGGGTATGAGATAATTAGAATGTTGTGTTTATGTGATTTACATACATACATATTGACAGGATGGGGTAGAAACCAGTTCACCAGTTCTTTTGTCATGACCCAGAAGCATGAAGGAATGTTTTATTAGCTACAAAAGACTGACAATGTATGCCAATTATTTTCGATATGATTTGTCTAGCCAGTATACAGTTACGAAATTACATATTACTCTTAAAATGTACCCTAACAAATGAAAATTGTCAAAATCGGTTGCACGTCGAGATTAATACAACAAATATTTTTATGTAAAACGGGATTGTGATGAGAAGCATTCCGGTTTAATTTTTATGTTTAAGGATTTATTTAGTTAACTTTGTTATTTATGGATTATAAAAAGCCTGCATCTGGCGTTAAAGTTTCTAGCTATCCAGTGATTCAGGATGAGGAAATTCGATTTTACAACTTTTTAATGGGGCGGTTTAGAAAAACTGCACGAATATATTTCTGAATTGAATCACCTTTAGTGCTGGTTTTATTTCATAGGTGAACCATTTTTAATTAAACCACCCTGTATCACTGTATTCCAGATAAATCTTTTGGGTTTTGACCATTATATATAGTTGTTTTAATCGTGCTTCCACGAGAACCATAATCAATCAATAGGTAATGATAATTTACTGCTTGTTTCGCCTTGAAAATTGTATAACATTTAAATTTATCGTTCACATTGATGATACCTCTAATCGTTGTACTTAATACCGTTGCCAGCGATTCACAACCAAATTTTGTTTTATTCTAGTTTTAATTAACACTGTGAAAACCTAACTAAACACTAAAAATATTTTATATACTCGTTATCGATACACAAAACGATTGTAGCGCTTGTTTATATTCTTGGGATGATTACATCACGCAAACAATGATTATACATTATATTGAAATATTTTTTTAATTATTAAACTCTACGACAATAAAGATTAAACTGCTATTTTATGTTCTTAACATTGAGTAATAAATAACAAGTGTATGTATAAAAAACCTTTATCCAATTTTGATGTATAATAGCCCGATAACTAGACTGATTTCAAATAAAGAAAATGTAAAATAACCCATTGATATTGTATAACCCACGCTGCTAGGGGCAACGTGAGTTATATTTTGTATAACAAAATATTGAGTAGTCATTGGAAAATTATTCATAGATTTCGTAATTTACGTCAAAGAAACACGTCACATAAATTTAAAGAACGGTCACTTTGATAAAATGTATTTCAAAATTCAATGCTACAGTGTGAAAACACAAAATGGAAATATTTCTTATTAATTTACGATTTTACATTTATTTCAACAAAATTGAATAAAACGTTGTATGCCACTCGTGAGCAAAGAGATATTATCCACTCGGGATAATCGGGACAAACTTATCCCTCATGGATAATATCTCGTTTTGCTCACTAGTACCATAAATAACTATTTTCTACGAGAGTGCAGTAATCTATACTTTCGATGATGATTTTTGAATTTAAATTATATAAGAAAAGGAGCCTTTGCGTCGTATACTAAAATCGTGTGGAAATCTTCTCATTACACAACGATTTCTTAATATTGCTACACGATTTGTGATAACCCAAATGTTTTAAGGGTTTAATAAATTTGTGTTGATCCGTACAAGTTTGTAATTTTTTATGTTTCTACTTATTTATAAATGTTACAGGGCTATTGTATCGTAGAAAAAATAACGTGTATAACTCGTGTGAAAATGAGTCATTGCAATACTCAAATGAATGCAGCCCAAGCTATCGCTCAGGCTGCCAATTTCACTTTCGTATTGTTTCGTGTTGTTAGTTTATCAAGTAGTCTCTTCTTTCATTATTCAATACTACCAAGTAAATTATTTGATTTTTTGAAATTTTATCTAGTAGTCTCTTGACGTATGTGAAGTTAGCCCGAAAAAAAGCATTTTCATCCCGAAAAATTAATGTGTCCACGCTAAATTCAATATAAAAAGCCTTTTAGCACGAAAAATCATAGAAATATAATAAAATTTCACTCTATCCCGAGAAAAAAAAAATATTTATCTGAAACAAGATTTTAAGTCATAATTTTTTCAGACATTCTTATTTAAAAATCTGATACAAATAAAAGCCTATCAACAACAAAATAATGAAAAAACGATTCAAAAACCATCCCGATAAAAATTAAGTTTATATCTGAAAACACATTTTTTCGATCTTTCTAGGTGCATCTCAATCAATACGTTATTCAAGCAATTTATCAAAAACTATAAGTTACATAATATAAGTTCTTATAGCACAGAAACACACTACAAAAATAGGTTATTTTAAAGAACTTTACACGTATTATATGTACATTTTAAGAAAATTAAAAATATAATATACGAACTTATAAAGATATATTTTTGTTCACAGAGGTTGACAGAGATATCGGAATAAGACATTTGCTTAGATGAGCCTTCATTAATAAGCACCTAACCCGTCATTACCATACGATGGGGATGAGGGTCATTTCTAGGCCACTTTCGGTTTTGTGTGTGAGCGAAATCAAAGAAAATCTCTCGTACTTCAAAATTTTATATTTGTGTTCACAGAGGTTGCCAGATATATCGGAATAAGACATTTGCTTAGATGAGCCTCCATTAATATGCTCCTAACTCGTCATTACTATACGATGGGGATGAGGGTCATTTCTAGGCCACTTTCGGTTTTGTGTGTGAGCGAAATCAAAGAAAATCTCTCATACTTCAAAATTTTATATTTGTGTTCACAGAGGTTGCCAGATATATCGGAATAAGACATTTGCTTAGATGAGCCTTCATTAATATGCTCCTAACCCGTCATTACCATACGATGGGGATGAGGGTCATTTCTAGGCCACTTTCGGTTTTGTGTGTGAGCGAAATCAAAGAAAATCTCTCATACTTCAAAATTTTATATTTGTGTTCACAGAGGTTGCCAGATATATCGGAATAAGACATTTGCTTAGATGAGCCTTCATTAATATGCTCCTAACCCGTCATTACCATACGATGGGGATGAGGGTCATTTCTAGGCCACTTTCGGTTTTGTGTGTGAGCGAAATCAAAGAAAATCTCTCATACTTCAAAATTTTATATTTGTGTTCACAGAGGTTGCCAGATATATCGGAATAAGACATTTGCTTAGATGAGCCTTCATTAATATGCTCCTAACCCGTCATTACCATACGATGGGGATGAGGGTCATTTCTAGGCCATTTTCGGTTTTGTGTGTGAGCGAAATCAAAGAAAATCTCTCATACTTCAAAATTTTATATTTGTGTTCACAGAGGTTGCCAGATATATCGGAATAAGACATTTGCTTAGATGAGCCTTCATTAATATGCTCCTAACCCGTCATTACCATACGATGGGGATGAGGGTCATTTCTAGGCCACTTTCGGTTTTGTGTGTGAGCGAAATCAAAGAAAATCTCTCATACTTCAAAATTTTATATTTGTGTTCACAGAGGTTGCCAGATATATCGGAATAAGACATTTGCTTAGATGAGCCTTCATTAATATGCTTCTAACCCGTCATTACCATACGATGGGGATGAGGGTCATTTCTAGGCCACTTTCGGTTTTGTGTGTGAGCGAAATCAAAGAAAATCTCTCATACTTCAAAATTTTATATTTGTGTTCACAGAGGTTGCCAGATATATCGGAATAAGACATTTGCTTAGATGAGCCTTCATTAATATGCTCCTAACCCGTCATTACCATACGATGGGGATGAGGGTCATTTCTAGGCCACTTTCGGTTTTGTGTGTGAGCGAAATCAAAGAAAATCTCTCATACTTCAAAATTTTATATTTGTGCTCACAGAGGTTGCCAGATATATCGGAATAAGACATTTGCTTAGATGAGCCTTCATTAATATGCTCCTAACCCGTCATTACCATACGATGGGGATGAGGGTCATTTCTAGGCCACTTTCGGTTTTGTGTGTGAGCGAAATCAAAGAAAATCTCTCATACTTCAAAATTTTATATTTGTGTTCACAGAGGTTGCCAGATATATCGGAATAAGACATTTGCTTAGATGAGCCTTCATTAATATGCTCCTAACCCGTCATTACCATACGATGGGGATGAGGGTCATTTCTAGGCCACTTTCGGTTTTGTGTGTGAGCGAAATCAAAGAAAATCTCTCATACTTCAAAATTTTATATTTGTGTTCACAGAGGTTGCCAGATATATCGGAACAAGACATTTGCTTAAATGAGCCTTCATTAATATGCTCCTAACCCGTCATTACCATACGATGGGGATGAGGGTCATTTCTAGGCCACTTTCGGTTTTGTGTGTGAGCGAAATCAAAGAAAATCTCTCATACTTCAAAATTTTATATTTGCGTTCACAGAGGTTGACAGATATATCGGAATAAGACATTTGGTGAAACTGAGATATCGATTTTGCGGTCAGTAAAAGGTTATCGTACAGATGACTAAGTGAATCTAAGTATGCCGTATTATTGGCTTTATTCAAAAGAATATTTGTGATAAGAATCATTTTAGCACAACCAGAGATTGGATCATGTAGTAACTACATAGGTTAAGGGCATATATTGAGGAATTTAAATCGCTCAGTGCTATTTTGATGAGCCGTAGGGCTCTTCCAAAACTGTTTTGAAAATTTTAATAAACCGACGAATTTCGCAAGGACACCGTTCCGTGTACTCTTCGTTCTCTATCCTTCACACAATCATTCATACAACCATTCATATGGAGCGCCCAAGCCAATGGGACCCATTTCACTCAAGACAGAGAGCCCGTTTAAAGGGATAGTCTTTCATTTCCAAGAGAAACGAAACATCTGGTTTCCGAGTAGACAGTTGGTTGACGTTTTAATAATTTATAGTTAATAATTAAATCATTAATAATTAATAATCAATAATTATTAATTAATAATTAAAAACACACTTGTTCCCTGCGAAATTAGTCGATTTGTTAATTTTCAATAATTTTGGCAAAAGCCCTACTGCTCTTATCAAAATAGCACTGAGTGACTTGAATTCCTCAATGTACACCCTTTACAACTTTTATCGTGATATTTGGTATAATAGAGAAGAACGTCCCTGTTCCATGCGAATTTTTATTTGTTTGAGCGAACTCAAGGAAAATCTCTCATGTTTCGTAATTCTATATCTTTGTGCACAGAGGTTGACATTGACACTTGCTTAGGTCGTAGGCCATTACCGAAAAGAGGGGATGAGGGTCATTTTTAGGTCATTTTCGTTTATATTTAAAAAAAAATATATATATTGATCTTGAGGGTGGATTCAAAAATATTCAAAAATTTATAGTTTGTTAATAGTGTTTTGTTAAATAAATATGGAGAAGAAACAACGAGTGTGAAGTTTTCCAGACATTCCAGAGATTTATCAATGGATTAGTATTACACTGCTAAAACAAATTCTTATTGGAAAATTGAGTGTTATTTCAACAAATTGAGTAGTATTTAGAAAAGTATTTTCAAAAATCGAGCTTTAGTTTAATTAAAGCAAATCAAAACACATAAAAAATTCTTGTTCGTATGATATTAAAGTAATTTTAATTGATTTATTTTAGAATTGTTCATAGCAAAATGGTATATGGCGTTTTAAAGTAAAAGTGTGATTTCAAAAAACATAATTTTGTAGAACTTTTATTAAACGAACGATTCGTATGGATTAGGATTTTTTAATTAGGTATTGTAGAGGCCCATTTCATGTGCTAGCCAAACCTTTGTCATCATTGTTGTGGATGGCCGATATTGGCCCTTGAGTGTTGAGTGCGATTTCATAAAAAATAATTTAGTAGTACTGTTATAATTCTTATAAGATCTCATTATAATAAATACACTTAATTTAGACGAGTGTGAAGTTTGTCCTAAATTTGTCCTAACTTTTTTCACTTGAGAATGTATTGGTTAAATAAACAAAATCTCTCGTTATTATGAATTTTTTTTTTTCAAATTTGAGATTTTTGGTATTACCTGAATAAACAATATTTAAAAAAACAATTTGTAAATTTTCAACCTCAAACAATAAAAAATATTTTATTTGATAAGATGAAGATTTCTCTACGGTTCGTGCGAGTTTTGAAAATTTTCTATAACGCTGTCTCGAGTTATGGTCTTTAGAAGTAATCCTTCAGTGAGATTCGCGAGCACTTGTTGCATATCATTGGATTCGTTGAAGATTTCTCTACGGTTCTTGGGAGGTTTGAAAATTTTCTATGATGCAGTCTCGAGTTATGGTCTTTAGAAGTAATCCTTATGCGAGATTCGCGAGCACTTGTTGCATCATTGGATTCGTTGAAGATTTCTCTACGGTTCTTGGGAGGTTTGAAAATTTTCTATGATGCTGTCTCGAGTTATGGTCTTTAGAAGTAATCCTTATGTGAGATTCGCGAGCACTTGTTGCATATCGTTGGATTCATTGAAGATTTCTCTATAGTTCGTGCGAGTTTTGAAAATTTTCTATGATGCTGTCTCGAGTTATGGTCTTTAGAAGTAATCCTTCAGTGAGATTCGCGAGCACTTATCGCATATCGTTGGATTCGTTGAAGATTCATCTACGGTTCGTGCGAGTTTTGAAAATTTTCTATGATGCTGTCTCGAGTTATGGTCTTTAGAAATAATCCTTCAGTGAGATTCGCGAGCACTTGTTGCATATCGTTGGATTCGTTGAAGATTTCTCTACGGTTCGCGCGAGGTTTGAAAATGTTAAATGATGCTGTCTCGAGTTATGGTCTGTAGAAATAATCCTTCAGTGAGATTCGCGAGCACTTGTTGCATATCGTTCGATATCTAAGCAAATGTCTTATTCCGATATATCTGGCAACCTCTGTGAACACAAATATAAAATTTTGAAGTATGAGAGATTTTCTTTGATTTCGCTCACACACAAAACCGAAAGTGGCCTAGAAATGAACCTCATCCCCATCGTATGGTAATGACGGGTTAGGAGCATATTAATGAAGGCTCATCTAAGCAAATGTCTTATTCCGATATATCTGGCAACCTCTGTGAACACAAATATAAAATTTTGAAGTATGAGAGATTTTCTTTGATTTCGCTCACACACAAAACCGAAAGTGGCCTAGAAATGACCCTCATCCCCATCGTATGGTAATGACGGGTTAGGAGCATATTAATGAAGGCTCATCTAAGCAAATGCCTTATTCCGATATATCTGGCAACCTCTGTGAACACAAATATAAAATTTTGAAGTACGAGAGATTTTCTTTGATTTCGCTCACACACAAAACCGAAAGTGGCCTAGAAATGACCCTCATCCCCATCGTATGGTAATGACGGGTTAGGAGCATATTAATGAAGGCTCATCTAAGCAAATGCCTTATTCCGATATATCTGGCAACCTCTGTGAACACAAATATAAAATTTTGAAGTATGAGAGATTTTCTTTGATTTCGCTCACACACAAAACCGAAAATGGCCTAGAAATGACCCTCATCCCTATCGTATGGTAATGACGGGTTAGGAGCATATTAATGAAGGCTCATCTAAGCAAATGTCTTATTCCGATATATCTGGCAACCTCTGTGAACACAAATATAAAATTTTGAAGTATGAGAGATTTTCTTTGATTTCGCTCACACACAAAACCGAAAGTGGCCTAGAAATGACCCTCATCCCCATCGTATAGTAATGACGAGTTAGGAGCATATTAATGGAGGCTCATCTAAGCAAATGTCTTATTCCGATATATCTGGCAACCTCTGTGAACACAAATATAAAATTTTGAAGTACGAGAGATTTTCTTTGATTTCGCTCACACACAAAACCGAAAGTGGCCTAGAAATGACCCTCATCCCCATCGTATGGTAATGACGGGTTAGGTGCTTATTAATGAAGGCTCATCTAAGCAAATGTCTTATTCCGATATCTCTGTCAACCTCTGTGAACAAAAATATATCTTTATAAGTTCGTATATTATATTTTTAATTTTCTTAAAATGTACATATAATACGTGTAAAGTTCTTTAAAATAACCTATTTTTGTAGTGTGTTTCTGTGCTATAAGAACTTATATTATGTAACTTATAGTTTTTGATAAATTGCTTGAATAACGTATTGATTGAGATGCACCTAGAAAGATCGAAAAAATGTGTTTTCAGATATAAACTTAATTTTTATCGGGATGGTTTTTGAATCGTTTTTTCATTATTTTGTTGTTGATAGGCTTTTATTTGTATCAGATTTTTAAATAAGAATGTCTGAAAAAATTATGACTTAAAATCTTGTTTCAGATAAATATTTTTTTTTTCTCGGGATAGAGTGAAATTTTATTATATTTCTATGATTTTTCGTGCTGAAAGGCTTTTTATATTGAATTTAGCGTGGACGCATTAATTTTTCGGGATGAAAATGCTTTTTTTCGGGCTAACTTCACATACGTGTCTCTTGCCATTTTCATTATTATTAAACTGTGACGTTAAAATGTCGACGAAAATTATTTGAGGAGTATTTAAAGGATTTGATTATAAAACATAATAATATTTGTCGGTCGTGGACAAAGTATCGTATTCTACTCGCATATAATGGCTGTTATTCACTCAGATGATTTACGACACTCGCCTATCGGCTCGTGTCGGAAAACTTCTTCTTCGTGAATAACAGCTATCATTATATGCTCGTTGAATAATATACTATTAATGCATATAAACAGCAATTTTAAATTCTATTTACATTAACGGCCGCGTCAATAGCAGAACTTGCTATAAACACTATTGTTAATTAAATTGTTAAACAAGTGATCGAGCAGGATACATCAAAATTTAAATTTTTGTAATAACAGTTCGCATTGTGCATCATCATCATTAGCTTCGGGAAAATATGCTTTAAATATTTCAAATTTTGAATGGGCCCACGGCTGTTTCACCATAATTAGAATAAGGTTGTTATTCTTGATTTTTTACTTTTCCCACTATATCAAAGTTATAATGGGTAAGTATTTTGTAATCGCGAGAAAAAAAATGTGTGCCAGATTTTCACATTTTCTCGATGAATTAGGTTACCAAGAAACTCCAAAATTTCTAGCCATTCATTTTTGGTTTTAGTAATAAGCAGTGTATGTTAACTTTTGAGTTCATTCGCATCTAGAATAGAACCGGTTACAGTGACAAAACTGCAAAACAGATTTTCTCGAAAACGGGACCAACGATTCTTTTTTTATGTTGATGATAAATGTGAAAATCAAAAGTCAAATGAAGCATTGCGTGGGACATTTAAGTTAAAGTTGAAAATGTTGAATAATATCGAAATAATCTCTAACATTCGCAAATAATCTTCACTAATCTCCAAATAATCTACTAAGGCTACTTTCCAAATGAATACTTATGTGTGGAACCTAACTTATTTAATGTAGGTAATTTCCAATGGAATAAGTTAGATTCCACAAATAAGTATCTAAATAAGCATCGTTTGGCAAACAGCCTAAAATATAAAATAATCTGACGTGTATCAAGCAATTTAAAAACTGTTCACGAAAACCTCGAATAATCTCCAAAATTACCTCTAAAGCACCGAACATTTCGAATAATGTAATATCATTAAAGCAACACAAAACTGGAACGAGTAAATCTCGAATTCACTGCCAATTAATTGATTACCGCTAACTAAATTTTGAAACCCTCTAAAGCACCAAATAATGATCGAATGATCTTGATACTTTTAGATAATTTTGAATGATCTTTCAATTTAATGCATCCAAATCCGGGATAATCGGCAACGTTAAAATATTTTTAAAAATTTTCGGTGATGCAATGTAAATACAAACAAATATTGTATGCTTGATTTTGATTTTTCAGCTTAAGATAACCTTTGGTCCCATTTATTGTAGATTTTTGAATGACAAAATTTTCAGAAATAAAATGAAACCCGGAGAATTTTTTTTTTTTTTTTTTTTTCATATCTCTGAATGTAATATTGTTTGTGTATTGGCTTATTTATATGTATACATATGATAAGATACGCCGATAGTTAAATTGGTTTTTGAAAAGCAATTAAATAATATTAGATTAAATATTAGGTCACAATTTTCCTGGATTAAAAAACAGCACAAAATACTAATAGTATAGTTGACGGAACAGCTTTCAATTCTCATATTTTAAATGTCAATATTCCACAAGGGTCGATTGTCTCTTGACCTCTTTGTTTAATATTCGTGAATGGTATAGTAAATTATTTTTCCAATTCTACCAATTCTACGAAAACTATTAATAATTTGCTTAATTCTCACGAACGCAAAAATTAAAAATAATTTATTAAAAGTATCTAATAATATTAAGGTAGTTCATAAATTACGCAGATTGCCACAGAAAGCCTTTGGATAGATCGTGTAGAAATCAATGTTCCCATCGATTTCCAACTTCTTTCACACTTTTCCATTTTTCAAATAATTTGAGAAATGGAATCAATATATTTAACCACTTTTTTCCATACAAATGACATTTTGTTTTCAATATTGCCTACTTAGTCCGTACTAAAAATACAGGGTGAGGAAAAAGTATGGAAACCCCTAAAAATCTCGCGGATTTCGGTCAAAAAAAGAATGAGCAAGGGTCATTTTGAGGTCTAGGTAATTTTTTTATAGGGAAACTCGTGTTTTTGACATCGGATTCGAAAAGAGCAATCAATTGTACGTCCGAATATGTATTTTCCACGACCTCCCAAGGTCACCTGAAGGAATAATGATTTGCTATGAAAATTTAAAAAAAATTTAAAAAAATCATAACTACAGAACATTGTAGTAATGCTTGTGTTGCTATGAAAATTATAAAAAAACAAAAAAATTTAATTTTAAAATGAAGAATTAATTGTTTTTAATTTTAATTGTTTTTTAATTTCCATAACAAATTATTATTCCTTCAGGTGACCTTGGGAGGTCATGGAAAATACATATTCGGACGTACAATTAATTGCTCTTTTCGAATCCGTTGTCAAAAACAGGGGTTTCCCTATAAAAAATTACCTTGACCTCAAAATGACCTTGAAGATGACGGCCAAGGTTACAACCAAACTCACCATTAAATTCCTTGTTGAAAATTACCTAAGAATAAACCTTGCTCAATTTTTTTTGACATACTCCGCGAGATTTTTGGGGGTTTCCATACTTTTTCCTCGCAATGTAAATTCCTTCAGATGACCTTGGGAGGTCATGGAAAATACATATTTGGACGTACAATTGATCGCTCTTTTCGATTCTGTCATCAAAAATAGGGGTTCTAATTTAAAAAAATAACCTTGACCTCCAAATGACCATGACGATGAAGGTCAAGGTCACAATCTATATCACCATTAAATTACTTGTTGAAAATTACCTAAGAATAACCCTTGCTTATTTTTTTTTGACCGAAATTCGCGAGATTTTTAGGAGTTTCCATACTTTTTCCTAACCCTGTATATTGTCACTTTGTGTGCAGCGGCGCCGAGGTTTTTTTAATTAATGAAGAGCAAAAAGCAATTTGAATTGTGCATGCAAACGAGAATATTATATGAGAGAATATAGAAGCTCTCTTTTGTGAATATGACTTTGATGAAATATACAATAAACAAATCAATATTTAAATCAACCATTTGTGATCAAGTTAGCACAAATCAAGATTTTTTAAATTTGGTTTGAATTATTGTTCCAACAACGTCTTCACTTTTTTGGGTTATTTCGAATCTAGGATCGATCAAGTTGATACTTGATTAATAAATCAATATTTCAGATTCGAGGCATAAAATGGTTCTAAATAAAAATGGAACACGTCGTACAAAATATAGCAAACAATATATGTACATATACATAAATAAAGACGTATCACTAATTCTATAATTTGAGAAACTTGTATATTTGCAAAAATGTCAAATGTATCTAACCGAAAGACTTCGAATAAGCGTAGAATCCTACGATAATCTTTAAGAAATTACTACAATTCATGCCCATTAATTTAGATTAATCGAAAAACCAAAAATTTCAAATTTCGAGATCCAATACGTCTCTGGTGTTGTCTCAACGTCTAAAAACAGGCTGGATCCTCGATCTCAACGGACAAGCCATTTTCACTCTTTCTTGCTGGAAAATTGGAATTTTTATTGCAACTTTTTTATTAGTCAAACAGATTTAAGCACCTTAGAACAATTTGCGCCTGAAGCAAACGCCTTTTTCGCCTTGATGGTGGAATTCAGCTCCTACCTAAATTTGAGTAACATCGAAAATATAGAAACATCTTCAAAAAAAATTCACGAATAATTTATACTACATAGCGCTCAACTCAGAACAATTCTTCAAAATCTCATAAAATATTGAAAATCCCGATGTAACACTAATTCTGTTACATCACGCCACTGCACCTTGCAAATTTAATAATGTTGAGAAACTCGAATGATCTCAGGCAGGCCGAATAATCTCGAATCATCCTAAAATCGCGAATAAATTTAGAATCGTGGAATAATCTTTAAAAATCTCAATGAAAAGCAATTCAAAAGCAAAAACTTATTATATTTTCCTAAAAATAATTGAAATATGTACGTTGAATTATCTCGAAAATATTAAATATTGTTGATAATTTTGAATAATATCTATTATCCAAAAAACTCGGATTTTGAGAACATCGCCTTACTGGTGGATCCTAAATAAGCTTAATTCAATCCAAACAAAACTCAATCCCAAACAAATTTCGAATGCGCCAAAACCCCTCGAAAAATCACATATTATCGAAAATCCCGAACTATCTATAATCGGTTACATATGCTCTACGGGAATAATTCCTATTAAGAAATCGGGATGTCTGGTGGCGATTTTATAAGCGAGTTCGAAATTTTCTTTCAATATGTCGGTTCTCGTAATAATCGGATTTTCGCGTAACTGCGAATTGTTGAGACTCGTAACTGGAAAGTGAGATACTTAATCAACAATCAAAGATGACTCTAGTAGATAAAATTAAAATATGGACGAATTACAATAACTGTTTAACTTGCTGTGAATTTGAAATATGTTAAACTTCAGTATATATCGGTAAATCTTAACCAGTTGTTCTATACTAATGGCTCTAAGCCAGTTATTTCATATTTTCAAATAACTTGTTTGACTGTTTTACGAGTATACTACTTAGGCCGTGTTTCAAACGAATAGAAACCCGCATAAAAAGTTAAAAAGTTAAAATTTTGACATTTTTAGCGTGTTCGATTGGACTGAATTAGTTGAAGTAGCAGCTGTATCTGAAGTAACAGAAGTGAAGAGACTGTTCGATTGCCAACTCTTCACTTCAGTTAAAAATAATTAAGCAACTGAATTAACTGAAGAGATATTTTGCTTATGTACTAACTTCGGATGAGTTATTTGTTTTTCTTTTTTGAATTTTTTTGTTTTCGTTTGATTTTATTCTGGTGTGTTGATTTGAGGGACTGTTTGGTTGGGAATTTGCGACCTAAAAAAATAATTTTTTATAATAAATTACTAGAAATTAATAGAAAAATAACATTTTGAAACATTTTTTCTAAATACAAGCCAAACTGAAATAAATTGTTTTATTTTTATTTTGACATTTTATCAAAAGTGAAAAATGCCAATCGAACAGTCTCTTCTCTTCAGTAACTCAACTAAGTGAAGAGTAACTCAATTAACTGAAGTGAAGACTAGTACTCTTCAGTCCAATCGAATACGCTTTTTATTCACCACAAAAGTTTTAACTATGGTCACGGGCCAGTAGTTAAAAATTTGTATCTTGGATTTTGCTTTTCACTATTGAAACACCAAAACGATTAAAAGGGAGGAACATTTAATATATTTTACTACAGATAAAAAATTTAACTTTATGCCCGGTTGAAACACATCCTCACAGCGAAACCTTTGATAGTTTTTGAAATAAATTTCAATGCTCCCTAATGCAAATTATGTTTTAAAAGTAAAATAAAACAAGATTTTTTTTTAACCAAATCAAATCAATTTTTGTATAAATTAAAATTGTTTAAAAAAGTGATTTGATTAATTGCTTGATTGAAAATTTAAATCAACAGCCACCACTGCTTAAACTCAAAATGCATGTCGATTCTTTTTCATATAGTCGGAATGTGTAGGGCTTTACGCGTCTTGAACAAATATTTTCATGGTTCCTCGGTGTCTCTTTACAGATATAATAAGGAATAAAAATTCGCCAGGACAAGAAGATTCCGAAACTAATTTTTTACGGAATCTGGGATTTTGAAACATTTGTAATAGCAAAAGTTAGATTCTTGAAAACTGTAATCCTTTATTTCTTTTAATTCATTTCGGAATATAACACCTTCCTATTTCCTCCTTCCTCTGTGTAACTGACGTTACTTCGGTCTAAAAAGACCAAAGTATTGAAATCCTGTCAAAAATGACGAAACATTTGGTTGGTTCAAAACCACTTTTCTCGACGTTTTAAAAGTCCCTGAGTCTGAAAAAACAAAAAAAAAAAAAATTCCCGTTTATCTGTCTGGATGCCTGGATATCTGTACCAGTGGTATCTCGAGAACAGCTTGTCCGATTTTGTTTTATTTTCGCCAATCTGTTTCTATGGTCAAGGCGGAGATTTGAAAAGCTTTTGGAGACTGTACGTCAAGACGGTGGGTACCTGCCATACGAATTGACCCAAAATACCTGGTTTTATAAATATTTACGATTATTTTATATAATATGCTGGTTTGATTATTGAATTGGGCATTTAATTTGGAATTGATTTGAAGGTTAAGTTAGTGGTCAATTAGCGAGTTGAGGTGAAGTTGAGTTGGAGTTGAGTTGGGGTTAGATTAGGATGTAATGAGTAGTTAAAAAATTGTTTATTTGATGGAACTTGTCTATTTATCAACCGATTATTATGAAATTTGACATGTGTGTCGGAAATGGGAATCTAAAATGATTTTTGGATAAAGTTCTGGAATATGACCAAGTATGATGGAAGTTGCCTATTTATCAACCGATTACGATGAATTCGACATATGTGTATTGGAAATGGAAATCTAAAATAAGTTTTGGGTGAAGTTCTGGAATATGGCCAAGTTCCATCCTACTTGGCTATTCCTTACCCGATTATTATGATATTTGACATGTGCGTTGTAAATGGTATTCTAAAAGATTTTTGAATAAAGTTCTGGAATAAAAAAGGAATAAATTTACACGGTTAGAAATATCAGTATAATTTTATATACTACTACTCTTTTACCTCTAATAGTTTTAATAGTTTAATGTCTTCTTATTTAGATTTTAGAAATGCGGAGATTATGTTAATCTGAGGAATTTTCTCGATGGGGTGGACTGGGACAATTTGCTGTTACCAAACAACGTCGATTGTTGTGCGGATAACTTTTATCGTATCTTAAATCGACCGGGAAAATTAAATGTGAATGGTTGTAGGTATAGATCACTCACAAATTTAAAAAATCGAAAGAATAAATTGCATAAAATATTTAAATCGAATCCATCTGAGTTAAACTACAGGTTATATAGCAATCTACGAACGGAATTTAATATATGGAACAAGTTGTTATACAATTGATATGTCATACAGATCGAAAATGACATAACAAACGACCCTAGGTGGTTCTGGAGATAAATGGAGCACAAAAAGAAATCTAGTGTGTATAGTTCAAATGCATCTAAATGGTATAGTTACAAATGATAACCAAGTGGCATGCAATCTATTTGCCGACTTTTTTGAAGGAGTATATACTAGGAATTACACAAGTTGCTCCTCGGTTAGTTGTGATAAGACAAGTATTAGCTCGAACTTAACTTTAACATATGAGGAGGTTTTAATAGCTTTAAATCAGCTAGATTGTAAAAAGGGGGCCGGGCCTGGCGGTATTCCTCTTTGTTTCATGGTGAGTTGCGCTGATGTCCGTGCAGCTCCAGTGGAAAAGATTTTAATCTTAGTCTTCGGTCTGGAGTTTTCCCCAAAGTATGGAAAATATCATTGATTATTCCAATTTTTAAGTCTAGTTCACGTAGTGATGTTCGAAATTATCGTGGAATTTCTTTACTTTCAAGCATCCCGAAATTCTTTGAAAGTCTATTTAGGTAATGCCCGATTATTTTTTATAATTAAAAATGTTATAACGACAGAACAACATGGCTTCAATAAAGGTCGATCTTCGGTTACAAACCTCGCAATCTTTAATAATTATGCTTCAGGGGCGCTTGAGTTATGTTTCCAAACGGATGTATTGTATACAGATTCCAGTAAGGCCTTTGATAAGGTAGATCACGATTTGTTAATTAGTAAACTCTATCAATTAGATTCAAATCAAATACCAGTGCAATGGATACGATCATATTTGACTGATAGAAAGCAACTCCATTTCCAGAACGTTTCGTCTGGAGTACCCCGAGGTAGTCACCTGAAACCACTTCATTTTAATATTTTTGTGAATGACGTGATTGGTTGCCTGTCTAACTCAGAAGTTCTTTTGTACGCGGACGATATAAAAATTTAAAAAACCATTAGAGGAATTTCTGATGCATTATCATTTCAAATTGCTATCAATAATTTCGTTGAATGGTGTAGTACAAACACCTTATGTCTTAACATTAGTTAAGTGTTTGTCTTAACAAAGTCGCAACGACTACCCATTTGTGGTAAAAAACCATATCCTTGTGGGTTGCGACTCAATTCGACTGCTTGGTGTTCAAATAAGTAACAAACTCAAATGGAATGAACACATTGTTGCATTGGCTAAATCAGCTTCAAAAAAACTCGGGTTCCTGAATCGATGCAGAAGGTTTTTCAAATCGCATCAAGTTCTCCAGATATATAAAACCTTCATCCGACCATGTATAGAATATTGCTGTCAAGTTTGGGGAGGTTCGTCTGGTACCACCCTCCACTTATTGGACAGGGTTCAACGCCGCGCTATCAGAATAACACGGAATCCCAGACTTACTCAAGAACTAGACAGCTTACAGCATCGCAGAGATGTTACAGAACTCTGCGTCTTCTACAGATGCTTACATGGTAAATGTTCTGCAGAACTATCGGAGAAAATACCACCATTCGTTACAACAACAAGAGGAACAACCAATGCACATAGGTTACGGTGAAGCTCCCGAAACTTCGAACTGGAGAAATCAAGCGCGAATTTATATACCGAACATCAAAAAAATGGAATTCTCTAATCGCGCATTGGGTGCAGAAGCTCTGACAGTTATAAGGAGCTAGCGCCGTTAAGGGCCAAATACACGAAAACACGTCATAGCATTTTTACCTAAGACACATATATTAAATATTTTTACTAACGATAGATGGAGTTATATACACTAAATTATGAAAAATATGCAAAACGATTTTCTCTTTTACGGCTAGTTATTTTAGAATACTGTATATATGCATGTATAACAAAAAACCCAAACAAAGTTGTAAATGCTTCGTGTTTTTGTCGAATTCACATTTGCTTATTTCGTTTGACTTTCATTAATGTAAGAGAAGAAAATATGAATGAAATATTCAATGACAATAAAAATTTTACCGAACATGTGCAATGTGCATGTATAAAAAATAATAAATACATACAAATAAGTCTGATAAATTTTAAGTTTTTTTACGGGCTATTTTGGTTATGTCTATAATTTTTATATTCATGAAGCCATTCATCTAATACTGTATTTAGTGAAGTTTTTGGAAAATTAGAAAAGGAATTGACTATACGGAAATGAAAAATCTTGAATATTATTTTTATTTGATGACTAGTAAATGATTTACCACCGCGATTCAAAAATTATTTAAATTAAATATTAGGCCCTTTTTCTAGCCCTTAGATTTCGTTTTTTATTTTATATTCCAGTTGAATTAGGGTTTATAAAGGAAATAAATATTTCAAAAGGATTTTTTAATCGTATTTTTGACGTAGAAAAAGAAAAAATCCGTTGAGTCCCGATGTCAGATGAATAAAGAAAGGGTCGAATAAAGCCGGTTTCACTCCTTTGGCCATTTCTTATCCGATTTTGATGAAATTCAGCATGCTCGATGGACATGGGATTCTAAAATGATTTTTAGATAAAGTTCTGGAATATAGCCTATTAGGAAGGAACCTGGCCATTTCTTATCCCATTTTGTACAAAATTCAAATTTGTTAAATTTCCCCACAGCTCTAAAAGCAACGATATACTCATTTTATTTTTGTTCAAATAAAAATTCAGTTATTCATTTATGCTCACAGAAATAAAATTTATATAAATTCTATATACTAAACAAATAATTTAAAATTAATAATAACAATAATTAAATGTATGAATGCATAATATTTAATTAAAGACGTTGCTAAAATCCGTTTCTGGATTTTAGCGTTAAATGGACATTTTACTTCAATTATTACATCATGCCCAATCAATCCATCAAGAGTCGCGGCAAGACATGGATATTTTTGATAAATGAATACACCGCATTTCGATACTTCTGTATTATTTTCGTTCGAAAATTGCTCTATCGCATTTTTTTCATTTTCCATCCCGTATATTGTTGACTTAGAATAAATAACAGTAGTAAGTATATAAGATATTTGAAACCTTACTTTTCAGAAATTTTATGCTTTTATTGCGGCTTATTTCTCCAAATTTTGTAGCAGTTAAACGACTCATACGCACTTGAAACCATTTCGCTTCATTGAACTGGTTTATAGTTGACCTTTCAATTCTGTCACGTTCAGCAGCTTCCGTTTTCAATTTTTTCAAAAAATCATTTCTAAGTTCGGTATACTCTTCAGGTGATTTATCCAAATTTTGACAGGTTTGATTTCCATATTCAGAGTCTTCTCCAAAAAACTTTAATTTTCTTTTTGTCGTTTTGGTTGATTTGTGGTGGCTCTTTTATTTAGTATAAATCGTCGTTTTTCAAGTTCTGCTATTCTCGATTTTCAGCTGTAATTTGATGAATACTCTGCTAGATTATAGTGTCCTGTTGTGTTGTAATACAGCGAACTTGGCTCGTGATGTGTATGATTGCCCACGGGAAAAATTAATTCTTTTGCCACCAACAGATTTTGCGACAATTGCATTCAAAAATTCTACGGCATTTGAGTCGACATCGTATACAAGGCTTTTAGCGTGGTATTTTAATCGCTTAAATAATCCACTAAATGCTTTGAATAATTCATTTTCCATAAATCTTTGATATATTTCAGGTATTTCGTAACGCTGACGGTTTCAGAAATATGAGGCACATTTCCTGTGGTCTTGAAAAACGTGGAATGGGATATTTCCAATGTCAAGCGCAAGTTCCTCAATTTTTTCTATGGAAGAGAATTTTTAGAAAGTTTCCTTTTTTTAATTGCGCAGATTATGTCTTTGGAACATCGATTAATTTGATTTCGTAATAGTTTTCGTTGAATTATAGATTAGTGCGATTAGTACATAGTTCCTTTGCGTGTTTCCAAAAATTACGAAGTAAATGATTGCGGCATTAAATTGTCTCTATGTGTGTATTTGCGTTTGGTTTAGCCTCTAAAATTTTTACGTATACGCTGGCATCGCCATCTGCAATTATTTTATTGTAGCGCATACCATACAGATACAGTTCTTCTCTTTTTCTAAAACCTTCTACTAAAGCATTCCGTTCCGTTCCAGTTGATGGGCCAGCATAGTTCGAATTGCATTCATGATGTTCAGGTTTAGCTTTTTACAATTCTGCTCTGCGACAAAGAATGCAATATTTATTACGAAGACAACTCCTTATGACCGACCTTCTTTGTAGATTGAGCAATAATTGTTCCGACACTAAGTGAGGTATAATTACTATTGTGTCCGTGTACCATCGAAATCTACGCTTTTTTCTTCAATTGCTATTTGTTTTGCTTTTCCATCGCAGCTTTAAACATTTCTCGGTCGCAACCTTTTTGAATGTCACGTTGAACTTGTTTTTGTAATTTATTGAATGTATTTGGTGCCAAATATAGTATGTCAATGACACCAAAAAATTCTTCTATAATACCGATTGAAATGCCAGCTAAAACACTTTGATAATTTATTGAGTTTTGATGTAGTATCTTTTCGTTGGGATCTTCAGACGAAATATTTTGAATTTAATCCGATTCTGCGCTCGCTTATAAACTTTAAATTCAGTAGGAAGCATCCGAAAGCCATATTGTGATTGCTAACTTTTATTAGTTCGTTGAAAAAATATTGCATACCTAATATGCGTTTGCCATTTAATATACATATGTACGTTTTCCTCTTGAGCATTTTTTTCAGCTGTTTCAAATTCAATAATGAAATTTCTACCATTCAAATCAGGTTTTTGTTCAGGAAAAAGGGCAAATGTTGAATTTGCATCTGATAAATCATGGCATTCCTTTTTATTTTGATCAGATAAAACAAGCATACTCTGATTTTCGTCCAGTTCCCTGATATCTTGCGTTTTAAATTCAATTAGTTTGTTAGCAAAACACCCACTGTAATAAGTCAAAAGTATGATGGTTTATGTGTTTTTGGAATTTTCAGAAAATATAATTGGCGTATTCATTTTTAATTTTTATCGTGTTCCTTATGCAACGAAATCGGACACATATATTTTAAGCGTTTTAAGCTTCAGTTGTCTTATTATGCGGCATTGAAGGTTTTGCATTTCAATTTTTTTTAGTTCTAGTAGTCACGGACAACAAATGAAAATCCCTACTAAATCTCGCATTATAAAATATTGCATTACATAATCTTGTTTAAAAAAAAAAATCGCAAGCAATGTCTCGCATTATAAAATGTCGCATTTACAAAATCTCGCAAGACAAAATCTTCCAATATAAAATCTTGCGTATATAGTAAAATAGTTTGCAACATAATTCTTAGAGATCGGTATAGTAGGTTAAATGCACAAAATTTATTAAAAACGATGTTGCAAACTATTTCAATATAATACATTATGTATGTATGAAATACAGAACATAACATAATTTCACTTAGTTTAATTCAGGGTATTAGAAATTTGCATTGCTAATTTTACTTATAATAATCTAGAATGAATTTAGCAAATCGCAATTCGCAAGTCGAAAAATATAATAACTAGACCGGTTTTACCAAGAAAATTTTAATTTCAAATTTAATTTCCTTTCGACATTTCTGTCATATATTTTCTCGACAACAATTACAGTTTTTTGATTCAACCAAACATGCTGGCCGAACTAGGCCGTAAACATCCACAAAGGTATATTCACTGGCAAGTTTGAAGCCCCTTCCAAATGGTGGTACCTACATATATTTAAGAAATATATGAAATCGAGTGATTCCATTTACTTAGATAAAACTCCTAATTGATTAATTTAGTATTTTTAAGGCCCTTCTAAAAGAGTGTTAGCTGAAAAAATATCGGTTTTAGAACAGAAACCAGATCCATAGCGCGTGACCACTAAAACTAAAAAAATTAAAATGGAAAATCAGTTCCACCTTCAATGCCCTATAGCAGAACAACCGAAGTCCAGTCAACCGATCTCTTGATCGAACGATCTCAAATTGCACAAAAATTATAAAACACAATAAAACATCGAAACACAATACATATAATTTTTCCTTTCCAAAAATTTTTCATAAACGATCTAATTTTTTTTGTATGGCTCGAATGTTTTACGAAAAATGTAGATAGCTATGTATGAATAATGATTTATTTATTTTTGTTTCAAAACAAAAAAAAAAAAATATATACTATGTACATTTGTGTTGTTGTAAATACAATAAAATTAATAAATATAAAAACTGTGAGTTAGAAGAGTAAAATAATAGTATGTAATTGAAGTGCGCAAGAAGAGTAAAACAAAAATTATATTGGATAGACGAAAAAATGGTTTAGCAAACTTCGTTTTTACTACATATACAAAATAAACTGCCATCTAATAACAGTTTGCAGAACTAAACAAAAAGAGATGAGGTAAAATTTTATCTTAGACGCAATTGACATTAATAATCAAAATAAACGATTTTATTAATTTTTTGCAATTTTCTCGATTAATAATTAAAAACTCGAAAAAAGCCACCGTGAATAAATTCAGTTTTATCTCCTGCGCATTTTGATATAAAAAAATCTTAGTTTCATCGGCTGGTGTTTGAGAAAAGGTACATTTTCGATGCCAAATTTGGCCAAAACTGGTCATAATTAAAATCAAATAGCAGGAAAACTAAGCGGAAAATTCGGAAAAGCCACCGTGATTAACTAAATAAAACCTCAAAGAATATTTTAATATATGGTTTACGCTGATACGATCAGTAATTCTCTAGAAAAGGTACACTTTCTTCAAGCATTTTTTGCATTTTTCGTGTATTGGGCCCTTAAGTCCGCTCTGCACCCAATTAAAAAATTGATAAAAAAAAAAAAAAAAAAAAAAAAAAAAAAGAACATTTCCAAATGCAAAACTATGACATTTAGAAGAGGTCGGAATGTATTCTTAACCGATTATATAATTGACGGAGTACTGGTCGAACGAGTTTCTGTAATTCGAGACTTAGGTGTTCTTTACACACCTAACTTGTCTTTTAATTTTCATATTGACAGCGTCAATACAAAGGCTAACAGTATGTTAGGCTTCTTGAAGAGATAATGCTGGGAATTTAGAGATCCATACACACTGTACATTTTATTTGTTATATCCCATATCGAGTACGCTGCTGTTATTTGGTCGCCCTTTTATATAACTATTTAGATAGGATTGAAAGCATTCAAAAGGTTTTCTTGAATATGCACTACGCTTCTTCCTCGTAACGGCCCTGGCCCAGATTACATTTTGCCACCTTACAATGGGAAATACCAGCTATTAGCTCTGGAATCCCTTAGTGCTCGTAGGGACGCGGCGATTTCTATGTTTGCGCGTGTCGTAATTCTGGGACACATTGACTGCTCTGAGCTTTTAAAGCTTTATTCGTTTTATGTAACGTCTCATAATTTGAGAAGACGTGCATTTTTGCAGTTACCTATAATAGAAGTACAAATTACGGGAAGAATGAATTGATCTACAAATCGACACTTCTGTTGAACTCGGTTGAAAATTTGTTCGATTTTGAGATATCGAGGAACGTTTTCCAGAGAAACATTCTCCAATATTTTAAATTTAAATTTTTTGTTTTTTTCTTTTTATAATGACTTTTATTGTATTTTATGTTGATATATGTATGTCGATCAGTATGTATTATTTTATACCGTTGATCTAAATAAATAAATAAATATTTTCGGTATAAAGTTCTAGAATACGATTTTTCGTGTTAAATTGGATGCCTGTACCCATGTTACTAAAGCTTGGTTAAAATAGAAATCAATACTGTCAAAACTGTCACACCAACTTTATGACACAGGTGAATGCTATCTCCATTGAAGATACCAAATACCGAAGTTCTGATCACCTCGTGAGGTTTCAGCCCTTTATATGTTTTATGTTTAGTTTAAGAGTCATTACATTTTAAACAATTGTACTAAGTACTCCAATTATCTCCATTCTCATTGTCGCTCCTCTATTCCATTTTCTTCTTCCTCGCGCTCTTCCCCCACACACAGCACGGTTAAAAAAAATTGTAACGATTGAATTTCTGGTATCTTGTTCGCCCTCACTCACGATTCGATAACGAATATAGGCCTAACTGGAATTAATAATGGAACAAATTAAAAGGATAACTTACTCCATTATTCCTTACATGCCCGGCTCGAGGGGTGATCAACGTGTGCGACCGTACAGGGCGCAAAACTTTTAGGGGCGCAATATTGTATTTTACATTCTAATACCACTGACAGACTAGGGATTAGCTAAGCGCGATTAGCGAAACGAGATTAGCTAATCCACCACAAATCCATATACGTTGACAGACTAGTTATTAGTTTCTTGCAGAGAAATAAAATATTATTATGGCGATTCGCTGAAATATAGCTAGTAAATCAGCTGAACTCATTTTTTAATTCAATATTTCTAAGATTTATACATTAAAACACACTAGATTTTCTTTTTCCTCAAAATTTATTCAGCACAAATTGTTTAAGATGTCATTGATTTTATAACTTCTATCGTAAATTCAGTCCGAGTTCGCGACAATATTCTGCTGAAAAATTTTCAGCAGGATTGCATGCGTTTTAAAAATATTTTATTCGGAAGGGAAAATTTGTTTACGAAATAGACTACTTTGATTGGCTGCTTGCTGAAAATTTTTCCGCAGAATATTGTCGCGAACTCGCAGTCACGCCACTTGCATTTTCAGCTATTTTTAAATAATTATTTCACATTGTAGTGCCACTTGTACCATCACTAAACCCAATACAACGAGTTAAGCTCGAAAATTTTCAGGGATTAGTGCACTAATCTCGATTAGTCACTAATCCTCAAATAAAACGAGATTAGGTAATCTTCTACTTGACACACTACAGCTAATCTCGAAAAAATCACTAATTGCGCTTAGCTAATCCCTAGTCTGTCAAGGGTATAATGGAACTTGCTAAATGTTGAATATAAAATAAGAAAAATTTTTATCATCCTGTATTGCATTCTAATGTCATCATGTCGCTACTATATACACAAATGTATTTCGGTAAAACCAATTTTTTAATGTGTTGAGGTATATGAAATTCATAATTCGAATATGTCAGAAGTTCCTTCGATCGAATATTCTAACGAAAGCCCTCCAATAGAAAATTAGTTGATTTCCCCATCTGTATCCGACCAATTAAACGTTGACGATTCTGCAAACTTAAACTTAAGACATTTTTCAGATCCAGCTTTTTGGCCTAAAACTCTTTACAATAAAATTACTGATTATTTGGTCGTTCAATGTCCCAGGCAAGCTCAACTTACACGATATCCTAAAGATGCAACCAACTGGCATTTCTACAATAATCATTACTTCCGTATACTTTCTAAGAACGAACGTGTACCGCGACGATATACATTCTGAAACTGCTGACCGTGCATTTGTTTCTCTTGTTTATGTTTTGATCGAGGTGGTACGAATTCGAAATCAAGTTTAGCAAATGGAGGTTACAATAATTGGATCCACATATATCTAAAGCGATTAAGATACTTAAAACTAGCCCAAATCATATGATTTATGAAACGTTATATGAAACGTGGGTAGAAATAGAATCAAGACTGAAATCAGGATCAACAATCGATCGAGCGGAACAACTTATAATTCAAAAGAAAACAGAGCGCTGGAAAAATGTTTTTAATAGATTGATGAGTATTACTCTATATCTTGCGCAAAATAATATGGCATTCCGCGGTTCTTTTGTATAGTTATATACTTATATAGAAAATATTTATGCCTAATTGAATTACTTGCCAAATTTGACTCCGTCATGCAGGAACACGTTCGCCGAACCCTAAAAAACGAGTTATCTGTTCATTATTGTGGCAAAAATATTTTAAACGAAATAATTGAATTGATGGCTGAAAAGGTCACCGGCCGATGTTTCATTTTTGTTCTTTTTTGCGCATCTATGTCAAAAATATTTTAATATGGCGGACATTGTGACCAAACAAATCTTGTTTGTTAGTTTTGCGTAACAATTTTGAGTGTTGAGTGAATATAATTAAAATTGTGTGAAAAATTCTACTGACTTTAATTCAAAATAATTAACAATGTATCAGTGCTTAAATAGTTCATAAACATTTCAATCATGATCCCGCCATTGTATTACCTTATATATGTATGTGTACTGTGCTTTAAACCACTGAAATTTCGTTAAACAGAACACTGTGTGGCTGGCACAGCGAATACCACTTGGGCTATTTCGTATAATACGGGTTTACTATCGTTTTATACTCATGCCATCCCATAAAATGACTAATACGTCGGGTTATAATAAAATACCGCAAAAAAAAACATCTGGAATTTTGTTATTCGACCGTTGACTAATTAATAATCAATAATCATATACCTGTGTTTAACTCACCCCGCCTTTTAATTTTTAATGTTTAATGTCATCATTTTTATTATTTAGCACTCCCACATTTTTTATTTGTATATTTTTGTTTTACTTTTTGCATAACTACATTTTTATTTTTACAGTTTAGATGGCCTCACAAGCCGAAATCGATCGAGTGATTTTTTAAACCTTTCGCAATTTTGCGAAATATTTAACAAGTGTTTTTAAATTCCATTTGTTGAAATTATTGCGTTTAGTTCCATGGCAGAAAATAACTTTTGAGAAGGGATGCATGTTGCATCCTAATTGTAAATCCTTTGGTTTCGAGGTTCCCAAAATTAGTTGTTGATTATTCCGCAGCTTAATGCTGCGTGTATATAATTAGATGGCTTGCCGCTGAATTTCTTATTTTTGTGATTATCGAAATTTTGATATTATCTAAGATTTTCGACTATTGTTATAGTTTATTCGACAATCTCAATTGACTAAGATTATGCGATATTTGCGAGATTATATTCGAAAATATTTGAAAAGTTTTAAATATATTTTTGAGATTATTAGATTATGTCGTATCCATAAAAAATAATAAATGGGCGATTTGTACCATTTTTAATATAATTTAGTTAAATTTTGCAAACATCAACAAAAATTTTGGATGGTCCATTTCACTTTATAGAGCAAAAAACCCTCCCACCAACAACATGCAGTGTAACATTTCTTTTGGTATTTTCATCTATAATTTCCGTTAATTATTGCTATAAAATTAATTTAAAAATACCAAATTAAAGATAATTTTGTCAGAAACAACTTTTATTTGAACTGTTTTTTTTTTTCGTAAATGCCATATTTCCCGATAAAATAGCGAAAATTCGATTTTTTTTATTAAACATACCCCTTGTCACCCCGTACAGGTTTCCGCGGATTCGTAAAACTCCTAAACTTTTTTGTTTAGTGAACTTTTGCCTATTTTGAACCTATAACCAAAGTTTTAGATATACACAAACACATTTGTTTCGAGTTAAAGTTTTTCTCTAACTGCTATTACTTATTTCAAACTCATTGACTTTAAGGTATATTTAAGGCCGGTACACATTGAGAACGAGCAACGAGAACGATTTTTCTTTTTTCAGCAAATTATTTAAGCAAATTGTTAAAATAATAAAAAGCGTTTATTTTTAATTGACGATAGCTAATATATCGTGCATTTATTAAAAATAAAAAGTTAAATTTTAACACTTTTAATACAAAATTTCAATTTATCGCCTTAAATTAGGGATTTTCCCAAATAGAATTCCAACGCCTGCTGACTGGCGGCTAAAATATTTCGTATGTAGTTTTATATGATCAAACATGTGTTTGAATGTTTCATTAAATTATTAATTTCGCTAAATTAATTTTAAAATTTGATATTCATTATTAATCGCAACATACTCAAGTTTATTAATCATAAAAAAAAAGTACGGGGACATCCACTAATTTAGACAAGAAACTTGTAGTCAAACCTGTTTTTGTGCGGTAGATAGGGACCGTACAAAAAAAATCGCACAAAAAAAAAATATTCGCAAACTCCATAAATCGCTATAATAAATAATTTTGTACAAAAATTACAAAAAAAAATTTTTTATGCGGTGGATAGGGACCGCATAAAAAAAGTTTCCCTTAGAAAATACATAATATGGCACAGTTTTACGAAATAGCGAGAAAGTGCTTTCTAAACAAAATAAATATGTATTTGTAAACATGATTTTACTTATTTTTGCATGTAAAAAAAAAATGTAATCAGCGCTGGGATTTTGGGAAAGTCCCTCATTAAAAATTATTAACGATTAAGCATGGTTTCCACGATGACGAGGCGAAAAAATTTGCCAAACTAAAAAGAGAAAGTAAAAATTCACCAATAGTACGATAGAGACAAAATACCATTTTGACAGAAAAATTGGGACGACCAGTTTTTAATATTTTAATTCAGCACTCCGAAATTGGACGTCTAATCCGAAAAAAAGATGAAATGATCATCTTTTTTCGGATTAGCCGCTGATTTTCGGAATTCATATGTCAATTTGAAGAAAATTTTCGGAATAAAATAAATTTCAAAATAGAACCGTTAATTTGGAAAGCATTAATCCAGTAATGGATGTTAATAAAGTTAAAAAATGTAAGTTAAATTATGAAATGTCTACAAATGTAAATCAATCCAAACACAAACAAAGTTATAGGTGATGAAATCGCAAAACGTCAAAAATAAATGAATAAAAATTCGGTTTAACGACTTGTTGCTGTTTCACTCACTCTCATGTTATTTTTTTTATTCCTTCCTCTTTTTAGTTTGACTAATTTTTTCGCCTCGCCATCGTGGCAACCATGCTTAAATTGAAATTTTGTATTAAAACTGTTAAAATTTTTAATTCTATTTTTAGTAAATGCTTGATATCCTAGCTATCGTCAATTAAAAACAAACGCGTTTTATTATTTTAACAATTTGCTTAAATAATTTGCTGAAAAAGGAAAAATCGTTCTCGTCACTCGTTCTCAATGTGTACCGGCCTTTATTGTTTGAATTTTTAAGTTTCAAAATTTGTAAAACAAATGGACATTAGTAGGAAAATTGGGTAACAATAATTTTAGATGATGTAGCTAAATCCAGATCTTTAAAAATATTTAATTATAAAATTATTTTCACGATAAATCAAAAAATAAACAATTTATTCTGTCCAATCGAACGCGCATAATTTAAAAAAAAATATAAAGACGCACATTCGATTTACCTATTTACATTTATACATTGTATCTGGCCACCTAATTAGCACAATATTCTTATTTAGTTGCAGTGACATCTGCTTTTCGAAATTTTAAACAATACCCAAGATTTTTTTTTTGTTCCGCCCTATATTTTGGTTCGAAATGTCAGAAAGTTGTCAAACATCTATGCGTCATTTTATTCATAAGGTTGTAAATTTTGTTCGTGTACGACAGTAGTTTTCAATAGCAAACGAATACGTATTTTTGGTGATTAAACTATAAATTTTACTGTTTTACTAACGAAATTATATTTTTTATATTGTTTACTAATAAAAAAAATTAAATACTCTTCATATTTTGTGTGTTGTTTTGCGTGAGTTGATTGACCGCGTTCATGTTTATTTAAGTAGGCTTGTGAATTGTTTTAAGTTTAAATGATAATTGTGAAAGTTTAATTTTAAATATTGTTTTATTCGCTTTAACTCTAAATATAGCTATTTAATTCATCGTTTATACTCGAAATTGTTGTTGTCGTAGTCGAATCTTGTGTATCACCTTGTAAACAAGATCAAAACAAACAAATTATAGGAAATGGTCGTGAGTGGTGTGTACATACCCAAAATCTAAACTATTTTGTTGTTTTTGATATCGAATTAAAAATTATAATCTACCTAGACATATGGCTAATAACAGTTAATCTGATTAATTTCTTATTTCTTTTATTTTTAGGTGCTTTCTTAGGAAACGGAAAATCTATCAACATGTCCAAAGACTATGAAGACGTAAGTAAACATACATACAGTGCAATTTCTATTTTTGTACATTTTATTTCGCTTAAATTTTGAAAGTATTATATTTCAATCAAAATCCGATGTTTTTATACCTAATTATGTATATTTAATTTAATCAATGAGTTTAAAATCCGAGGTTATTTTTGTTTTCTTTTTGCTTCATTACATTTCTTAATTGGTTTTGAACGATTGAGTCATTCGTCGTAATCAACTGAATTATGTATTGCATGGTGATATCATTTTTGGGCTTGATTTCTCTTTAACACTAGAGTAAAATGAAAGTATACAGGTCAGGTCGGCTGTGGAAATGTCTTGTGCGTATTCGAAAATTTACAAAAAATGTTGTTTTGTGAACCAAAAAGAAATTATTGCATAGTTAAACCGATCGTTGTTAGCAAAACAATAAAACCAGCCAAACTAACAAGAGAAGGACCAAAAATCTTAGGAAAGGAAAAGTATCAATGGTGGTTGGAGTCTTATGTCTTCATAATATGCAGCTTCGAGCTTGTGGTGGGGCACTAAACTAAACTGGTACCGAAATTGCTTTTAATGTATATACCGGGTGCTTTTTTTCATCTGATACACTCAAATATCTCGAAAAATAAGAAATGGTAAAGATCAAAATTTAATTATTCCGAAGGCGAAAAACATTAGTGTTAAAATTAGTACTCCCCTCTCCTTGTTGGTGGGGTGGGCGTAACTTTGAAACTAAAATAGGAACCCCTATTTTTTATTGCAGATTCGGATTCAACGGCTAAAAATACGTAGGATTTGACTGAAACATTTTTTTCGATTCATGATAAATGGCGCTGTAATTGACTACTGAGAACCTACGCAAACGATTCTGCAATAAAAATATGTACCTACCATGATTTTGTTGTAAATACACGAAGTTAGTCTTAAACAATTTATTCATTTTTCAAATTTCGAATAACTGGGGAAATGGTGCTTGATTTACATGTGTCTCCTCGCCTCATCATCTTTCAATTAAATTAAGTGCTCAAAATGATGGCCTTCGACTTCAATGCACTTATTAATCCGCATTTCAAATGACTGAACACAACTGAGAATTGTCTGCTTGAATTTCAGCACAAGCATTTCTGATTCGCTCAATCATATTCTCACGTGTTGTTGGTTTTTGTTTTTAAATTTGATCTTTGAGATAGCTCCACAAAAAGAAATCTGGCGGAGTAAGATCTGGTGATCTGGTAGGCCAATTTATCGGACCAACTCTCCCGATCCAGCGACCATTGAAATCACGATCAAGTACGTAATGGTGTGCGAGACAACCATCATGTTGAAACCACATATTCCGTCGCACTTCTAAGCTCAAGTCTTCAAATAATGTTGGCAGTTCATTTTCCAAAATATCTCTGTACATTTGACCATTCAAGTTGCCTTCAATAATGTGGGGCCGATGAGTTTGTTGCCAATTATTGCACACCATACATTGATAGTCCAAGGACGCTGATGTTCAACTTGGCGAAGCCAGTGCGAATTGTCAACATTCCAGTAATGCATCTTGTAGCGATTAACCGTTCCATGGTTTGTAAAAGACGACTCGTCGGAGAACAATACGTAACGAAAAAAATTTGGGTTTTGCTGTATTTGTTTACGTGCCCACTGGCATCAAGTTACCCGATTCTGGAAATCAACGCCATGAAGATCTTGGTGTAAATACACATGATACGGATGATACTTATGACGTTTTAAAATTTTCCAAACACTGGTCTGGGACAATCCGGAATCGCTAGCCATTTCTCGTGTACTAATATGAGGATTATGAGCTACTGCAGCCAATACATCAATTTCATTATTTTCTTCTAGTAACAAATTGTTTGACAGCACGCTGAAATAACGCACGTGACTGAATCCTATCCGGAAAACGCGAAGCGTAGAGAGTGACATCATTATCAAGACTCCGGCCAGCTTCTCCATAAACCAGAATCATTCAATTTTATCTTGTACAGTTAAATACACCATTCTGAACCATATTCATAGCTTTACAAAGGTATTGTTGTTTTCGAAATAATCTTAGGACTGAATCAGTATTTTTAAAACAAAATACAAACAATTTCATTAATTTGAAAGCTGATTTAATCGCATGTTCCTGGGTTACGATAATGATAAGCCAATTTTCAGTAATTGAAAATTTAAGAAATACAAATTGCTTAAGACTAACTTCGGATATTTTCAACGAAACCATGGTATTTTTATTGCAGACATATTGCAGAATCGTTTGCGTAGGTTCTCAGTAGGAGAGATCGAACAAAATTGAATATCGTCAATTACAGCGCCATCTATCATGAATCGAAAAAAATGTTTCAGTCAAATCTTACGTATTTTTAGCCCCGATCTGCAATAAAAAATAGATTTTAGTTTCAAAGTTACACCCCCCCCCCCGTCCCCGTCCCCACCCCATCTACAAGGAAGGAGGGGGGGGGGGGGTACTAATTTTAACACTAATGTATTTCCCCCGCAGAATAATTAAATTTTGATCTAAATCATTTTTTCGTCATAGAGTGCTTTTTTTTCGAGATATTTGAGTGTATCAAGTTAACAAAATCACCCGGTATATGGTTTGGCTCTATTAACATTTTCAAAAACGTGTTAGTATATTTTAGTACTGCTGACACACAATGAGTTTTATAACCCAATTGAAAATCTTTCCTTCTTTTTTCGCCGGCCCTACATTTCATCAGGAGATTTGGCCGCCTCAACGATGCTCCTCCAACTAGTCCGATCCACGGCAAGAGAACGCCAGACACGGTGGCCGAGTGTGATTAGGTGCCTTTCAAGGGTCTCTCAAGAGGTCCCACTTTGGTGCCGTTTCCAAGGTTTGTTTGGTGGTCCGATTGTGAGAAAGAGGAACGTGTCCTAGATGATATCCACTTTATCGCGATCGTTTCGGATCTCGTGATTCATTCGCATCATGTCCGCATCATTATTCTAATGATTTTTCACGCTCAGTTACATAAAGTTTTTGGATATTTTGCGCTGTTAGTGTGCAATACTCGTAATATTTGAACTCGGAGCACCTTCTCATACTGCCTTTCTCCTGAAATAAAGTTACTCGCTGCCTTCTTAGCGATGACTAAGTTTCGTCCTTGATTCTGTGATCTGGAAGGCATATTAGTTTTGTTAAATAAAACGATTAAAGTTGTGCTTAGGATATTTTTCTCCTTAATACGTATGCGCAACCTACATTTTTAATTTTTGTTTTTGTTTATTGGGATGGAAATTTATGAGGCTTAATGAACTTCACAACAAACATACATACTTACACCGCAACAACACCCAATCGTGACATTTTCCGTGTCTCCACCGGGACCCTGAGATGATAAAACAAGCGCTTTACTCTCTCAGCTACTGAGAGCGATAGATGATTGATAGATAGATAGTTGGGCTGTTAATTCTAACCACACTCCAAATGTTGTCTCGAATACATTTGAAATTTTGCCTTTAATTAGCATCTTGCTTATTTAGCCATTCATTAGGAGCTTGCACATGATACCAATTTTGAGATTATGTGCAGATAGGATAAGCCGTTTCTTAACGTGTTCCCCTTAATGCTGTCATACACCTGTTGGTTGTTTACGAAGACAGACATTGTACAGGGATGCCCTTTTTAAAATACTTAGGTATCATTTTCATAGTAAAAGTTTGTTGGTACATTGATCTCTTTGGTCGAAAACCGTGACTAAGTTGGCCAAAACCTTGTAGCCATTATCTCCATTTTTATGAAATGGATAGATAAGAGCCAACTTCCACTCAGTGGGGTCGATGTCTCATTGTTTCCATTATTCGCTACGCTTGTTTTCTCTGTGCTCTTTTCTTTATTTATACCTAGACTCAGATTTTTTTTTAGTTTGCCAGCTTTGATTCAGATTCAAACTTTCACAATACTATTTTTTTTTTTTTTTTTTTTTTTTTTTTTTAAATTAGGGTGGGTGTTAGCAGCCCAGAGCACTGCGACCATTGAGGCCTATTGTGCGTCTCTAGAGGTTCTTAGTTGAAATGTAGGTCTATGTCCTTGATAAACGCCGCTACCTGATGCATATCCAGTGGGTCGGCATTAGGCCACTGGATTGTGTGTGCATTGAGAAACTTGAATCTTTTTAGGATGATAGCATCGCATGTGAAGAGTACATGTTCCGATGTCTCCTTACTGCAGTTACAAAATCTGCACTGGTCCGTAAGGGACTTTCTCATTTTATATAGATGGCCATTAAAAGGGCCGTGCCCTGTTAAAACCCAGGTAAGGGATTTTAGGGACTGGCGATCCATCTTCGGTGCCTCTCCCAGATGTGTAATATTGTAACTGAGTAGTTTCTTCGCCTGTCTCATCCCAATGGAGGACTCCCAGAGTAAATTCATGGGTTTTTGAAAAAGCGATACTAGGACTGGGACCCAGGAAAACCCGGCTTGCTCCCGTTTTTGCACAACGGTCTGCTGCCTCATTTCCCTTAATGGTGGAGTGGCCAGGAGACCACAAAAGGGTAACTTTGTTTGCTTCACCCAGTTCTAATAAATTGCAGTAGCAGCTCCAGATCAATTTCGAGTTGAACACTGAAGCTCCTAAAGCTAGCAAAGCTGCCTGGCTGTCCGAGATTATATAGATCTCGGTCTTCCTAAATTTCTTTTTGAGACATTGAAGTACACATACCTCAATAGCAAGGGTCTCTGCCTGAAAAACTGTGGGGGAGCTGCCCAGCGGTATGCATAGTTCCCGGTCAGGCCCAACTATCCCTGCACCGGTACCCCCGTCCGACTTTGACCCATCCGTATACGAAACAGAAGCATGGCAGGGGAGGGAGGAGATAATATTCTCTACCAGTGCCCTATCCGGCAACCTGATGTTAAAATTCCTCCGACAATCGATTGTCTTTACCATCAAATCTGATAGTTGGATCAATTCCTCCTTGAGATTGAATTTATATAGGATATTGTTATGTCCTGGCCTCATGGTTTTAATTTTTTCAGTGATTTTCAGGCTCAGAGCTCTTGAACCGGCTACTTTTTTAATGTGTAGGTGCAGTGGTGAGAGTCCCAATATTCTCTTAAGGACAGCTATTGGACAAGTCCTCATTGCTCCAGTTGCCCCTACACAAATTAACCTCTGGACCTTGTCCAGTATTCTTCGTGCACCAGTCTGCTCCGTCTTAGGCCACCACACAAACGCCGCATAAGAGACCATAGGTCTTATAACGGCCCGGTAGAGCCAAACCAACATTTGTGGGCTCAGTCCACACGTTTTGCCAATCATTCTTTGGCAGGTGAAGTAGGCCTTATTGGCCTTGTTTGTTATATGCTTTAAGTGGGGATTCCATGTCAGTTTCTGATCAAGTACGACACCCAGATATTTAACCTCCTTTGACAGTTGGAGAATTACCCCCTCCAAAGCTATCGACGGGAGGGCAGTTTTTCTCCGGTTAGTAAAGAGAGTGCAGCTGACCTTATTAGGATTTAACGTAAGGCCCACCTCCGTGCACCAATCAGTTACTACCTCTAGGGATTGTTTAATACTGAATTTGGTGTAGGCATTAGTAATCGTGAACAACGGAAGTAATAGCGAAGACTGACAAGAAAGTATTAATGAAACAGAAGTTCTTTATTATTGAGCAGTCTTTTCGAAAGAGTGCAGCGAAAAGTAGTCCTTAATCATAAATTAAACCCTTACGAATCGTTTTAGTCTCAAGACGGCGAGGCGGGTCACCACAAAACTCACCTCGAAACAGCATTTTAAGTTCATAAAATGATTTCGAACGAACGAACGGGACGAGAATTGCAGAATAGAGCCACCTCTAAAAGATATAGGTAAACATTTGTGAAGCTTTCAAATGTCTCGTAATTTAAACGTAGTCGTCCAATTATCGTAAGTAAACGCATGAAACCGGTCGGACCCTCAATATCGATAAGGGAGGCAGGTTGGGCGAAAATTGTGTTCCTTGGGCCATTTTATGAGTTTAACTCCATGAGATCTCAACCGATAAGGATGTTTGATGGGTCGATATTTGTTTTAAAATACTGCCAAAAAGCTGTGTTATTGAAGCTAATAAGATGTACTCAAAACCTTAAGCTAAAATTTGTTATTCTTGTACGGAACACATAAAAGCTGAAATAAGGAGACAAAGAGAGTAAACCATATACACCAGCTTTTAATCAATAAGCATACTGGGTGCTATGTAGGCGTTTGTTCACATAATAAACAAAAGATGTTTTACGCTTTTCCGTACTACCAATTGCTTTCACCACCATGTAAATTAAGATCAAGGCCATTTGTACTCAAATATGGAGCAATCCATTCGATGGCAATCCTTCCTTCTGTTTTGTTTGAACCTTCTATGTCAGAATAGCATTCTTTTGTAATGGTGTATAGAAGGGTGCTAGAGGTCAATTGGGGAAAAAATAAACCTCATCCTCGTCAAGAGTTGATTGGTTAGAATCGGACTGGAGGAGTGCAATAACAGCAGAGAACAAAGACATTTTGGTAGATAACATTCTCTTGTATTTTCTTTATTAATTTTTTCTTAAATTACTCTGGAATATCAAATTACGAAATCTAATAATCAAAAGCTCAAAAAACAATACATATTGCAATTGTTAGTTAGGTTGATCCCCCGGACTGAAATACATAGCTTTCGGCGGTCAATTACTACTGGCGCCTAAAATTAATTCACTAAAGTTGTTTCCACTATAAATTTTAAAATAAAAAGAAATTTTCAATTCTAATTACATATTAAGGGATTGTGATAGACCAATACAGAAACATTGCAGAAAAACAATTGTTTCTGCCCATTTTATAGAATAAGTCCTAGTTAGAAAAAACAAATTTTTTTGAACACTAATAATAGTAACATTTTTTAATTTCCGATAATCAATAATGCGTATTACCCATTTTCAAATGATTTGGCCCCCTTAACGATGCTCCATAGGGTAGGTGGTTTCCCACGAGGTCCTACTTTCGTTGGTGCCGACTCCAAGACCTGTTTAGAGGTCTGATTTTGTGAATGAAGTACTTGCCCAAGCCATTTTAGCCTAGACCTAGACGATTTTATGAATCCGATGATGTCGACTTTATCGAGATAATTTCTGATCTGTGATTCATTCGCATTTTGTACGTGGCTCCCTCTTTAAAGGGACCGAGAATTCTTCGTATGATCTTACGCTCAGTTACAGCGATGTTTTGTGCTGTCAGTGTCCAAGACCCGCAACCAAAGGTGATAACTGGTCTTATCAACGCCTTGTAAATGTCCAGTTTTATTTTGCGCGATGTATGAGGAGACTTGAATATTTTGATATTGGCGTAAAATACAGGCAGCTGTGACGAATGACATACTCCAATGATATATTGAAGAGAGTTTGAGCTATTGGGTCTCCTTGCCTCACTTCAGATGTTATCTCGAAGGCATCCGAAATTGTGCGTTCTATTAGCACTTTACATATTGAGTTATCCATTAAAAGCTGGCACATTGACACCAATTTTGAGGATATGCCTAGGTAGGGCAATACGTTCCATAACGTATTCCTGTTAACGTACGTTTGTTGAAAGTCTATGAATGAATAGACGTGCACAGAGATGTCCTTTTTATAGCATTTCTCCAGCCCAATCCTCAGCGTAAAACTTTGATCGATCGTTCATCTATTTGGACGAAAACCACATTGATAATCACCCAAGATCCCCTCGCTATAAGTTGATAACTGCCGCAACTACACGATGGCCAAAACCTTGTAGGCTGTGTTCAGTAAAGCTATACCGCGATAGTTGCTGCAGTTCAATCGATCTCTCTTTTTATGAAGTGAACAAAAAAGAGCCGTCTTCCACTCTACTGGAATTTCTTCCCTTGACCAAATTATTGATATTAGCTCAAACATGCGGTAGAACAAATAATCGCCGCCATATTTGAGCATTTCATTGCAGATACCATCTTCACCGGGGTCTTGTAATTTTTCATCTGCGATATCACGTTTCCGCACTTGATCATAATATGATCTCGACGTTAATATCGCGTTGAAGCAAGAGAGGTTGTTGCTCGGAAGGTGATGTCTGTTTATTTAAAAGTGTATAAAAATAATTCTGCTACACTTCGAGGACGGTTTTAGTGTCCATTTTGCTATTTCTCTTATGCAACGATGTCTATTTCTCAGGCCAGAATTTTGGATGTTACTTGCCTGTTCCCTTCGCAGTCATATAGGCGTTGTGGGACTGTCTTGTTCTAACAGGTTCAACTACCAGGAAATGGTCTGAAGCGATGTTAGTGCCACGTTTAGTTCCGACGTCTTTAAGTCTTGAAAAAATTTTCTTGGATAAGAGGATGTGGTCTATTCGGTTGACCTTTGTCCAGTCGTTTAATTTCCATGTGTTTTTGTGAATACGCTAATATCTCTGCAATCTTTTCTGGGGCTCAAGGCACTCCCAACTCTTTCGCAGTTCCCTTTTAACGTCCTACCTTACGCCGTTGCCAGCCATCTCGAGAACGTACGGCTATAGACCCGCTTTTGTTTAAACCACCTGCACATTGACATGAAAGCTGGGTCGGCCCATGGATTCTGCACTCTCAACAGGGGGTCATAGATGTGTTCATCGGCATCACCGATCGTAATCAGATGATGAAAATTCTCTTTTCCATCCCGCCCCTATAGGGATTCGAACGCGGTATCTCCCGATCCAACCGCCGTAGCTTTAACCACTGCGCCGTTCGTTCGGTAAATGTCTAATGTGATCTTAATCAATGTAGTTCTAAATTTGCACAGGATGCTGACTTAACCCCTGAATGGTGGGTGGTTAGTGGGGATTGATTGGCTGTTGATTGTCTTTCAAGTAAGTCCCACAGATGCCTGATACGGTTAAGGTGCGGCTTGCGGGATGGCCACTTCAGAGCGTGAATATAGTATTTTTAACAACCGTATTGACCCTCGTTTCTTTACCTCTCTGCCTACAAACCTAAATTGGTGGTGGGGATTTGTAATGCACTTTTGCATTATGAAATTTCTGGTTTTCTCGTGTTGTTACACACTAATACAAATATAAAATTAAATAAATAAAAAAATTGAATGTGCATTAGCACGTGTTTTTCTATTGTTTAACGCACAAAATGAAATAATTGATTTTCTCCTTGTAGTTTGTACCTCGATCAAAGCAATCCAAAAATGAAGTAAATTTACCCATTCATAAAGAAGAATAACAACAGTGTGAATACAGAATGCTGTTGTTACGGTGTTGTTAAAAATATTCGTGTGGATAGGCCCAAACACTGGTTTTAGTCGTTCTTATCGATCCTTCTGATAGTATTACAAATATAGTGATAGTATCAGGAAAGATGCAAGCCGTGTTTTTAAGTTTAACAATACGGCAAGTGTAGAGTTTGAAAATAAGAGAAAAAATCGTAAAACTTGACATAATTCAGGTTCCAAATTTTTGAAGACGCATCGAGTCGAGTCTCACGGTCTTAACCAAAATAATGAACCAAAAAAGAGAAACTACCATTAATCCTTCGAGCATAAAGATTTATAGAGGGAGTGTAAAATTTAAAATGTATGAAAAGAGAATACGAAAATCGTAAACGCACTTCTGTCAAAAAAAATTTTTTTTTTTTTTGTTTTTTCATGTTTTGTGTTGCATATTTAACATAGAAATAAAGTTAAAAATTTTCAATGAAATATATAAAATGGTTAAATTAATTAAGTCTTGTGTGATAAATTGCTTCATTATGAAGCAAATTAATACAAGAAAAATCAATTATAAACCATGTTTAATTAACTTTTTTAGGTAATTGTCAAGTGTATATTTTTTCAAAATATTTTTAATCCCTGCGATCTTAATTTAATGCACACGAATGAAAATTAAAAATAATTGTGCAGTTTTAAAGTATACTTCAACCTTATTATGGCCACCCATTTCAATTAAAATCCGTTTTAGTTTTCTATCAAAAAAATTAAAACTAAACTATTTGTTTACCAAAAATACAAATAAATTACAGTGGCTATTTTGTTTCTTTGATATTTATATAAAAACGTTCATAGCCGGCGAAACTATTTTTTGTTTGCGGGTTTTTTTTTCTGTAGTTAAAATGCGTGAAAATGTATGTATTACATTTTATTATTAAACTAAAGATTTTTTTTTGTTTCTTGTGAAGGACAGAAATTTTAGAAAATACACAAATACTGTCAGAAATAAATTAACTCACCTTGTATTTCAAAATTTATTTACGACTATGGCAAAAAATAAAAATTAAAAAAAGAAATCCAAAAAAAAAAAATGTGTTTTGACAGAAGTGCTCTTACGCTCAAAATATATTATCCTACCCGGTTGACATTAATCGCAGGTTTTTCTGTTCAATCCTATTTAACTTAAATCCTGGATTTTGATTGAAACATATATTTAAATTTTATTCTTAAAACCTAATAATTTTTTCTCCCATTTTAGATTTTAAATAGAGCTCGAGGAGCATTTGCTTCGGGCAAAACACGTGATATTAAATTTAGAATGAAGCAATTGGAACAATTTCTACGGCTATGCGATGAAAATGTCCAAGAAATGTGTAATGTGCTAGCAGCCGATTTACGAAAACCCAAACAAGAATCTATATTGACTGAGGTGGAATTTCTTAAAAACGAAATCAAAAATTTAATGTACAACCTTAAGGAATGGGCTTCACCAGAAAAACCAGAGAAATCATTCGTAAATATTTTGGATGAAGTAAAAATTATTAAAGATCCATACGGTGTTGTATTAGTTCTTGGTGCATGGAATTATCCATTACAATTAGCTTTGTTGCCAGTAACCTCCGCTATTGCAGCCGGAAATTGTGTAATTTTAAAACCAAGTGAAATTTCAGAGCATACGGCTAAATTTATTGCTGAAATAATACCAAAATATTTAGATAATGATTGTTATCAAGTTGTTCTGGGAGGTGTGCCCGAGACTACGGAATTACTTAAACATCGTTTTGATTATATTTTCTATACTGGTTCGACTACAGTCGGTCGAATTATTCATCAGGCATGCAATAAATATTTGACACCATGCACATTAGAATTGGGTGGTAAAAGTCCGTGTTACATTGATAATACGGCTGATTTAGAAATTGCGACCAAACGTATTTTATGGGGTAAATTATTGAATAGCGGTCAGACTTGTATAGCCCCAGATTATATTTTATGTACAAAAGAAATTCAAACTAAATTTATTGAAGAAGCAAAAAAAGTATTATTGGAATGGTATGGTGCCAATCCCAAGGATAGTCCAGATTTGTGCCGAATTGTTAATCAGCGTAATTATTTACGTCTTGTTGCTTTATTAAAATCGGCTAATGTAGCAATTGGCGGTGTTACTGATGCGGATGAACGTTATATTTCGCCAACAATTTTAAGAGATGTCCAAGGAAGTGATCCAGCTATGGAAGAGGAAATTTTTGGTCCGATTCTACCAATTGTCACAATCAATAATGCATACGATGCAATCAGATTCATCAATTCTAGGTATGTTTTGTGCATTTTTGCACACTTTTATTACTGAAATTATCATTTTCATTTCGCATTCAAATCATTTGGACTTGAACATTATAAAATACATATTTAAAATTATTAAATCAATAACTTACAATTCGAATTGACATACAACAAAAAAAAAAAAAAATTAGACACACACCATTAGTTTTATACGTTTTTACAATGGATCAACAAGTTCAAGAATTAATCATAAAGGGAACCATGGCGGGAAGTATGTGCATCAATGATACAATAATGCAATATTGTGGTAAGAAAATCGATCTCTTGTTGACTATTGCTACCTTTCTTTTAAATTATACTGAATTAACCTGTAATTACTATTCTTTTTTTTTGTTAATCAACATTTCCTGGTATA
This sequence comes from Tipula helvola, assembly GCA_963556165.1. Taxonomy (NCBI): domain Eukaryota; kingdom Metazoa; phylum Arthropoda; class Insecta; order Diptera; family Tipulidae; genus Tipula; species Tipula helvola. Next base: position 190,082,177 of record OY744483.1, on the reverse strand, counting down.
CGGTACTGAGCTAGAAAATTAATTATATTTATGGTGACGGATGTTTTATTTACTTAGACATTTTTCTTATTTACATACATTTACCCACATATTTTATTATTTTGTATAAACATTACATAAACCTTCTATTTTTAAATGGTCTATAGGGAAAAACCTTTAGCTATATATATATTTTCCACGAGCTCGAAAGAAAGAAAATTTATACTTAGCGAAACCAGTTCTGGTGGAGTATGTTGCAATGATACAATTATGCATATGGGAGGTATTACAATTATGATTATTTAGTTAAACGTTTTTGTTAAAGCACGGTACACATTATTAATTGGCTAATAATTATTTAAATATAGAGATGAGTGAGGAGATGTTTGTAATCAGTAATCATAATCACTTATCTTAAATGAAAATAGCTTTTTGCAATGTTTACAATCAAAATTCATATAAGACAATATAAAATGTTTTGTTTTGTATTGTCGCTCATGAACCATTTAAATATTTATTTTTTATAATTTTAAGTTTGTATGAGTCGTGTTTGAAATATGTATATGTTGAATGTTGTAATTTTTTCAAAGTGTGTGATTTTTGTAAAATAACAGTAACGCTTAAAATGTGGAATTTTTACTAAATTCCTACAATTCCGTTTACGAACATAACAAAAGTAAATCATTGTAAGGTTTTATTGTTCGTGTTTTGTAAGTTACTAATATAGTTGGGTTTTAATAACAGTTTTGTCATCGTTGCATCTCTCCGAACTGTGTTGAGTTATCGTAGCGTGAGAAAGCTAAACTTAACACAATACAAAAATCAAAATAAACAATTTTTATGTTCACTACAGGGAGAAACCACTTGCCTTGTATATCTTGTCGGAAAATGTTGGTGATCGAAATTTGATTTTAAACAACACAAGCTCAGGTGGAGTTTGTTGTAATGATCTACTTATGCAGCTAGGAGGTATTTCATTTTTATACAATCAAAATTAGTAGAATAAGGCATTTGTGGCGTTACATTGTAGTAAGTCCGGTTCAAGATATTATCAAACATTTTTGGTAACATGAACGCAGCTGATTCTGGGGTTTTCATAATTTTCATGTCTATGTTTATATGTTTAAGTTGGGAATTTAATGTTTAGTTTAACACTAATATGGACCGAATGCATAAAGCACATCCACTTGTACACACATAATACTCTGCGCACACTTAAATTTTTCAAGCTTGATTACAATGTTATTAAATTTATATGACAAATAGGGAGAAACCCTTATCAATGTACATATTGTCAAGGAACAAAGAGGATAGAGATTTAATATTGAGTAACACAAGTGCGGGTGGAATTTGTTGCAATGACATTATAGGACAATATGCAGGTAGAGTTTGTAAATTTAAACAAATAATTAAATGAAAGTGTAAACGTACATTAAGAGGAATAAAACGAAGAAATGTTAGGTGTAGTTTGTTTTTAATAATATTTGGCATAACACCAACGTAGAATCTAAACACCTAGATTAAAAATCTAAGCTTGAATGAGTAGTTAATGCATTTCAAAGTTAAACATATGTGACTTTGAGTGTGTCGATTGTTTTGTATGTAGAAAAACTGCTTGAAAATATGTCTTGTATTTTTATTATTTAAATTATGTAAATTTTGTAAATATTATATGCATGAGTATTTAGTTTATAAGCTCTATTTAATTAGTATATAAGTATATAAATAAATGTGTGTGTCTATGTGTCCAAAATTGAATTACAAAATTCTAATATATTATTTTAAATAAATATAGTTGATACCCTACCATTCGGCGGTGTTGGCAATAGTGGAATTGGATCATATCATGGAAAATACTCGTTTGACACATTCGTACATAAAAAATCGTGCCTTGTTAAATCTTTTAATCCACTTGGCGAGAAATTGGCATCGTAAGTATAAAATTATAATTTCACATAATTACATACAATAAGATGAATGTGACGTTTTTTTTTTAAGATCGAGATATCCACCATATTCAGAGAAAAAGATGAACATGCTGGCCATGCTGTTGAGAAAGCGGAAAAGTATCTCAATGAAATATATGGCGCATTTACTTATGTTTGGACTTGGCATTGCGACCACCCTATTAATACATAATTTAACAAAGGTACATTATATAAAATAAATGTATTTTTGAGCATGGGCTGGATCTAAACATTAACATATAACAGCTCATTCTTTTAACATAGTTGCTTAGTTCCAAGTCATTTAATAATTATCTTTTTGTGTTTTTTTCTTCAAAATTAACATACTTCTTGTAATGGTTTTAGGCATCATAAACTTATCACCGTAAAGTGATGCACATTGTCTATAATTCTTCACTTAATTGTGTCACTTTGTGGTGTGTCTTACACAAAAAGTATTGTATTTTTAAAATTTATATTTTAAATAAAGTAATTCATTTGGTTTCATAATTTATGTTTCGATTAAGTCGGCATGTGGGCTCGCGGAGAATACGCTGGAATTTTGATGTCAATGTCTAAATTTTATTTATGTTAGTTAAAGCCATCCAACAACGAATCTAGAATCTGTTGGAATTGCACAAACATTTATAAAAAAAAAACGTCAGGTAAAAGTATATTTTAATTTTCTGCCTGCAATTCTTCCGGGCTAGTGGTTTTCTAATATAAACGATTTAAGATCGTTTGGGCATAGCCAACAGTGATCGGGCTAAAATAATTTTAATTATTCGTTTTTGATTGAGTTTAATAGGTTTTAAAATAAATCTTTGATGTTAACTGCTTTCTAAATAAATAGCACTAAACAGGCTTCGAACAAAATATTAAGTAAAGAGCGGTTTGAAAACGTGGTCTCTTCGTCTGATTTAAAAATTGTACACGAAAATCTTGCTACTTCAATTTTAACTAAAGTTCGATTGAACACTAGAAACGTTTGAAATAATTACAGCGTTTACTTTCAATACGGCCAGCACCCGGATTCCGGTTCTATGACTAATAAGAATAAGTAATGGCTCGCATTTTTTTTTTCGCCTAGTCCGTCATGCTCATCAAAATTCCGTTTCCCGTATTGCAAATGAGTTTCAATTAAAGAAACGTATTTTCTCTAAACTGGATTATTTGTTTGCATTATTTGGCGTTTTTGTTTTATTTTTAGATTCACATACATTAGGAAAAACAGATCCTGAATAACTTCGGCTAACTTTTAATTTTTCCTATGTTGGTAAAAAATTATCCAAGTTATTCATCACATATAAAAAGTTAAGAATACATTTTGATATGAAAGCAAAAAGTTTGAAAACGAATTTTGAAAGTTAATTCATAGAAATACAAAATAATTTGTCTAAAACACATTCATATTGACCTTTTTCCTCAAACCATAGAAGAACTAATATAGAAACATATTTTGTATGAGCCAAAGATACCCAAATAAAATAATTTCAAGTTTTTAAGTTCTGTTTTTGAAATTTTATGAGACGGAGATAATAATTTCTATTTGCCTCTTTCTATCATTCATATTTTAAATATATAGAACGAAATGTTTTGAAAATAAATGAAATATCTACGATTCTACGAATACCAATACTAGAAGCCACAGTACACATAATGCGCATAATGAAGATTTAATAATGTTCCTTTTCCAGAATTTTGTGTTGAAATATTCTGGAAAATGGAGACTTTCATTCTAATTTTAATATTAAATCTTCATTTTCCAGATAATTTTAAATTTTCATTTTGAAGCGAACAAATTTGTATTAAATCCGGAGCGCAACTCTTAATTGCCTATTAGTGCGTTTTTTTATTCGCTATCCGGAGCTGCTATCGAGAGCCGTCATATGAAAATAGCTCCGGATAGCGGCTCCATAGAAATAGGTAGAGCTGAATATTTTTTATATGACGTTTTCACTTATGAATTGAATTAAAAGTTATATTTTGACGTTAAATAAATGTAATTTACCAATAAATAGCACGTCAAATTTAAATTTGGGTGTAGAAAATTGACTGCTCCGCGTAGCAGCTATCGGGAGCGAATAAAAAAACGCATCTTATATTCCAATAATCTATCTTTTGAGATTTAAGAATCACATTTCCATCGTATTTGTCGAATTTCATCATAATCGGTTAAAAAATAACCAGCAAGTTACAGGCTAATTTTCCATATTCAAAAATTTCTTTTAAAAATCATTTTACAATCGAATTTTTATCGTACTTGTCGATTTTCATCAAAATTTGATTTTAAAATAACCAAGTTCCATCAATTTCATCTGAAAATCATTCTACAATCCCATTTCCGTTGTACGTCTCAAATTTAATCATAATCAATTAAGAATAGCCAAGTTATAGGCTAATTGGCAATACTCCAAAAATCATTTAAGAATCCCATTTGCATCATACCTGTCGAATTTTATCATAATTGGTAAAGAAATAACCAAGTTACAAGCTAATTGGTACAAACACTTAAGATATAGAAAAGTACGCTATATTTGTATATTAATATTTACACAATCTACACAAACCTGTTTTTGTTGTTGTTTAAATATTATGAAAAAAAAATTCGGGGTGGGCTTTGTCGTCTACACGGTAGGTGTTTTGCGTGATAACGTTTATAAGATGTTGAGATTAACTATTTTAATTTAATATAAATTATCCGCCACAGATTCTTTACTTACAAAAAATTGCTTCGATCAGAAGAGGCGTTCTCTCGCTACAGTGCTCTCAAGCATTGTAAATCGCTAATTTGTAGATTTTAATTTTAATTAAAATTTATTTGGAGATTAATTATTTTAATTTACAATACATTATCTGCCATGGATTCTTTACGCATAAATTGACTCCCGAATTGTTGCGATCAGATGAGGCGTTCTCTCGCTACAGTGCAGTCAAGCCCTGTGTAAATCGATATTTTGTAGATTTAAATTAAATTAAAATGGATATGGAGATTAATTATTTTAATTTAAAATAAATTAACTACCACTGTTTCTTTACGCAAAAATTTCCTTCAGAATTGCTCGAATCGGATGAGCCATTATCTCATCATTGCGATAATATTATTCGTGAGGCATGAAACCCAAGGACCAACCTAAGAAATCATACATTTAAATTAAAGGTAATGCTTTCAGTTGAGTAATTGCCCACGACCAAAGGCAATATTTCGTGTCAATTTTCTATACATGCCGTGTAAGACGTTTTATGACGTCTATATTTTTTTGATAGGATCTGTGTAAAGAGCGAACAAGACGGCTTGTATAAACATTTTTGTTGGTTTTAAACATGCACACTCACACACCACTTCTAATTTGTTTAAGTTAATTTCGATATGCAGACTCTTTCGGTCCTTTTTTAGTAAAACAAAAACTAATAAAATGAATGATCCGAATCCGATTGTTTGGTAAAACGTAAGAAATAAATGATCGTAATAAAGTCAGGTTCATAATATACGTGCACGTATGTATAAATGTAGATGGGTCATTCTCTGTCAACTGGACACCCCACTCTGCCCAAGAATTGGATAAACTTAAAAAAGCTTTTTGAACTTAAATTAAAGCCTGACATGTCTACTTTTATTTGCTACAATGCCTTTTTAGAAATTCAAGATGGCGGCAGAGATACGTCAGTTAGAACACATGGACATTAAAAATAAAGTCCTAAATCGTTATCAAAACGTTCTTGATAATTTTTTAAAAATCTGAAATAATTCATGTGCTCGTATTCTCGTATATTCGCTGTCTAAATATGAAATCGATGGTACACGTCAAACAAATTAAAACTTAAAAAATATGTTAAATTTTCACTTTTTTCCATTATGTCCAATTAAGGGGTGAATGTATTTTTCGAGAATCGTGTTTTTTTGCAATATACTACAGACACTAACGAAAAAAATAAGCCTACAATAAACAATTTAGGTGCTACAGAACCGAAGATCTGATTTATTTTTAAATTAGAAAAACACGTGGGATTCATTATTCATCGATCAGTAAGCATTTCTTTTTAAATATTTACATTTTAAGGGTTTTTATTTAAGATTTAATTTTAATTTATGGAATTATAAGAAAATTTGATTGAATCCTTATTAGCATTCCAATATTTTTTTATTAATTAAAAATATTATTTGATAGTACTGTAAGTAAATAATCCTATGTTATTTTTTTTAATTCTAAAAAAATCAGATCTTTGGTTCTGTAGCACCTAAAATAATTATTATAGGCTTATTTTTTTCGTTTGTTTCTGTAGTATTTTAGTAAAATATATCATGTTTCTCGAAAGATATATTCACCCCTTAAATTGGACATAATTGAGTTTTAATTTGTCTGACGCGTATACTAACATTTTCGCATTTAGACAGTGAATATACATGAATTATTTCAGATTTTTTAAAAATCATCATGAAAGTTTTTATGACGATTAAAGACATTTTTTTAATGACCATGTATTCTAATTGATGTATCTCGGCCGCTATCTTGAATTTCCGAAAAGACCATGTAGCAAATAAAAGTAGAAATGTCAGGCTTTAATTTAAGATAAAAAAAACGAATGGGGTTCAAGCTCCACCTGAACCGCAAATGTTTGGTAAAACATAAAATCAAAAATAGAGGTAAATATTGTGACGATTGTTAAATAAAGAAATAAATCTGTTGTCATAGCCCCCACCAGTAGCAAGCGGACATAATTAAATAGTAAAGTTAAAGCAAATATCAAAGTGTATAAAAGTAGAGTGAAATAAAACGTACACAGTGTTTTTAATTTCAAAATCCGAACGAACTCAGAAGCCCAGTTCGTAACAATATTTTTGCTATATGACATGATTTGTTTTTTTTTTTTGGTATTTTGAAAATGATGATCATTGAAAATTTATGGTATGCAATTACATATAACATTGGGAAAAGTCGGACGCACAGAAATATTTAGCGTCAAAGATGTCGTCATGACATTTTTAACACAGCATACATGTAACGTGAACACTGAGAGTACTCTCGCTATGTTTTTTGTCTTATTTGTTTCTATTTTAGTGTGATAAATAAAAACAAAGAGACGAAATATTTTTATTTAATATAACATTTTACATGACACGTAACATTTTAACGCCACATTTAACATAACATTCTAACGCAGCTTGTAACATGAACTCAAAACTAGTACCCTAAATGTTTTACCAAACATAAAATACTTTTTTAAGTTTACCCAATTTTTGGACAAAGTGAGGTGTCCAGTTGACAGAGAATCATTTTTATTTCTTTTTTCTATCACAGGACAGGTCATTCGTCTTTTGTATTTTGATTAGGTATTTTACTGCTTATGTTTTTGTTGACGTACGACGGAAATGGGATTATTGAATGATTTTCAGATGAAATTGATGGAACTTGATTATTTTAAAAACAATTTTGATGAAAATCGACAAGTACGATGGAAATTCGATTGTAAAATGATTTTTAGAAGAAATTTTTGAATATGGAAAATTTGCCTGTAACTTTGTTATTTTTTAACCAAGTATGACGAAATTCGACAAAACGATGCAAGTGTGATTCTTAAGTCTCAAAAGATAGGTTATTTGAATATGGCCAATTAAGAGCCGCGCCCCGGAATTAATACAAATATTTTCGCTTCAAAATGAAAATTTATAATTATCTGGAAAATGAAGATTTAATATTAAAATTAGAATGGAAGTCTCATGTCAAACATATATTAGACATTCATCCCTTTTTGCTAAAGAATATTTTGCCGTACAATAATTGGTTATAAGTGTATTTACCATTCATACTTCTTTGCCAAAGAAATGTTTGCCAAACGTTTATTTTACCAAAAGTAATTTGATCAAACTTTCATTTGCAAAACGTTTTTTTTTTCAAAAGACATACATATACCCATAAATATGATATCATAATTAAAAAGTCATTTTTATAATTTATTATAAAAAACACTTCATTCTATTTAAAAAAAAAATTAAATTAACGATATTCGTCAACGGAGTAGCCTTTTCGTCATACACGCTGAATCGACTCATTATTTTGTTTTTATTTTGATTTTGCTTATTCGCCTTTTCACGCAGAGTATTTGACATCTGGTGAACGGTGTTACAACTTAGCCAAAAGTGATCAACCGGTAAATAAATGTATAATTAGACATGTTTCTTTGTGAATTTGTCTCAAAATAATTGTTTTTTGCAATTAAAAACTTAAATTCATTTAGAAAGGTAATTAATTTATCAATAATATTTCAATTTAAATATAAATGCGGTACATAAATAACCGGTTATCACCTTTGGCTCGTAAAAGTCGTGGCGCCTCTTGCGGCGCTTTAAAGGCGAATACAAAGGCAAAATCTAAATGATAGAAAATTACAAAAATTGTAAGAGGTGTGGCTTCTAGGATCTGTATTCGTAGAATCGTAGATATTTCATTTATTTTCAAAACATTTCGTTCTAAAATATGAATGATAGAAAGAGGCAAATAGAAATTATTATCTCCGTCTCATAAAATTTCAAAAACAGAACTTAAAATACTTGAAATTATTTTATTTGGGTGTCTTTGACCCATACAAAATATGCTTCTATAGCAGTTTTTCTATGCTCAAACGTCAAATGATGTAAATTTATTGCCGAAGGCGTAGGAAAAGGTCATCTTGATTTCTTGTTTTCTGTGTTTTATTACAAAAAATTTATTTTTTTACGGTAGATTTATATTTAGAAACGTTTTTAGATTGATTTGAGGTTGTTTCCATCAACGATACGTTTTATTTATTTTATCTACAGCGATAATTCTTAGTTTATTGCCCTACGGCTTCGATCAATTTACTGAGATCTATACGAATAGATCCTAATAATGTATTCGTTTTTATGATTATTTGTATTTACAGCTAATTATAAAAAATAACTTAAAAGCACAACCTCTAAATTAGAATGAAGTTATCTTTTTTGTTCGTAAATAGGTAGATAAGTTTAATGGTCGAAAGTTAGACTGAAGTTATTCAGGATCTATTTCTGAAAACGTCTATTGTTGCGCATTTTGTATAAATATACAAAAAACTATAAATATAAAGAAAATTAATAGAAAATTTGTGACCCAAAATTTATAAATGGAATTTTAAATTTAGTTGCAACAGCTTTACGTATTTACAAAAATCGTGCCTTGGCGAAACTTTTAAATATTTCCACAGGTTATCCTCTTACTCTCCAATATAATTTGATTTTTTCTGTCTATCCTTTTGGTTTAGTTTGAGACAACACAATAAATTTAGGTCTAAAAATTTCCATTCTGGGTTCTTAAAATTAAAAAAAATGGAAACAAGTAAGCATAAAAGTTAGTAGTAAATATACTGATTGTGCATAAAAAGTATCTTGCGATCTAAATAAGACATTCCTCACAGAAAAATATTTCATGGGCTTTTTTTGGAATAGGTTCGAAAGGCCGAATGTCGAAAGGCCGTTTTAATTTTTGGTTTAATTTTTCATCTTTTTATGAATGAAAATTTTCAAAATTTATATTTTTATGCAAAAAAAAATTATATTTTTATCAAAAATTTTGTGTAAAAATGTTTAATAGTAAATTGCCTTAAATATTAAAATCTTCTTACGGTTTTTTTTAGTCATATAAAAATTAATTAATTATAATTAAAAAAGAAAAATAAATAATTTTTTTTCGACAAAATTTGATCACTTTAATATGCTATTCAGCATTTATTAGCACGTATTTTCAATTTAATTAAATCATTTTACATTAAGAATAAATGCAATGGTTTTAAATATTCATTTCAATGGGTTGGCTACCTTATCTAGAAAAAATAATACAGAAACTGAAAATCCCGAAAAAAATCCAGAAACAAAAAAATTCAGAAAAACAGAAATCCAGAAAACTAAAATCCTGAAACCCAATTATCAAAGTGCGGACCAAATTAAAATTTATAAAATGTCTATAGAATTTTACTTTTTCCGTGAATTCCTTAATATGTATTTACGATAATGGAAATTGCTGGGATCACTACATTTGCCTGAAAAAAAAATCCGGAAATTTTAAAATCCCGAATAGTTGAAAAGTAAAAATCCAGAAAAATAAAATCCCGAAAAAAAAAATCTAGAAATTACCGGAAAAGCAATCCAGAAAAAAATCCAGAAAAAATATTTTGTTTAAAATCAATTTAAAAAATCAATTTTATTGGAATTTTTAGACTTACGTCCTCACTTGAAACATTTGTGGTGCATCTATCAGTAGAAGCGATACGAGCGATACAATTCCTTTGATCTGTGTCTGCAAGGTTGACGAAGCATTTACGAAGCATTAAATCCATAAGTCGCTCGAATACATCCGTCGATACCATACTAACCCAACGAATTAAGCTAACCACAAAATAACTTGAAACATTTGTGGTAGAACTATCAGTAGAAGCGATATGAGCGATACGATTCCTTTGATCTGTGTCTGAAAGGTTGACGAAGCAATTTCCATTATCATAAATATTAAGAACTTTACGTAAAATTTCAAATTTGATAGACATTTTATAAATTTTAATTATAATTTGGTCCGCACTTTGATAATTATGTTTCTGGATTTTAGTTTTCTGGATTTTTATTTTTCTGAATTTTTTTGTTTCTGGATTTTTTTTTCTGGATTTTTTTTCGGGATTTTCAGTTTCTGTATTATTTTTTTCTAGATAAGGTAGCCAACCCAAATTGCTTCGTCAACCTTGCAGACACAGATCAAAGGAATAGTATCGCTAATATCGCTTCTACTGATAGTTCTACCACAAATGTTTCAAGTGAAGTGAACATTTTATGAAAATTCGGTCTTTCGAAATTCGGCCTTTCGACACATTCGGCCTTTCGGCGCATTTGGCCTTTCGACACATTCGGCTTTTCCACACTTTCGGATTTTCGACATTCGGTCATTTGACATTCGGCCTTTCGACATTCGGCCTGAGTTTTTATACCTTTAGATTTTTTTTATACGAATAAAACCCATAAAGTAAATTTGTCATCGAACCGGAATTTGGGTAACAAAACGGATTTTTCATCATCATCTGATTGACTCATATATTATGGGACCCATTATAAAAATCTTAAAATTCTCGGGTAAAAACTTTATTATTGTACAACAATTTATAAATACACTCCCAAGCAACTAAACCGACTCAAACGTAAAGCGCTCACAGTACGGCGATTTTTTTTAAACGGCTGAACCGATTTTCACAAGACAATATTTTTTTGAAGTCCTGATCTTTTTACTACGAATTTTAAATGAAAACTCAACCAAAATTGATGACTAAGCCACAAAAATATTAGGTATAAAATTTAAATTACAACAAAAATTTCAAGCAAAACAAAAACAATTTTATTGGTTAATGCTTAGTATTGCCCCTCCCCCCCCACCCATCTTGCGTCTAGAACGGTTCGCATGCGGTTCCCCGTTGACCTTATTAAAGTTTTGACAAAGACCTGGGGGATCGCACCCCACTCCTCATCTAACGCAATTTTCAGCTCACTGATGTTAGATGGTACCGGATTTCTGGCTCGGACTCTCCGTTTTAGTTCATCCCATAAATTGGATTCATGTCTGGACTGAAAGCTGGCCACCTCATCGTCTCGAGTCCAACCTCATCCATGAACTACCGAGTGGTTCGAGCTGTGTGACACCGGGCATTGTCATGCATCATGAAATCTTCCCCTATATATCCTGCGTAGGGCACTACATGATCCAAGAGAATGCCCTCGATATATCGTTTAGCGGTCAGACCTCATCTACGACCTCCACCAGATACGAAAACAAGATCTGTTTTTCCCTCAAACGATATGCCGCCAGCCCACACCATGCACGAACCGCCGCCATATGAATCTGTTTCAACAAAACAGCACTGCGAAAATCGCTCTCCCAGACGCCGATAGACCTGGTCTCTCCTATCACTACCACGGAGACATATTCTGCACTCGTTAGTGAATAGAACGGACGTCCATTGCTCGATGCTCCAATTGATGTGTTCGCGAGCAAATTCGAGTCGCTCTTTGCGGTGGCGTGCTGTCAATTTTGGACCTCTAGCGGGCATCTTGGAGTGAGGTTGTGAAAACATTGCATTTTGCTAAGATTGTTTTAATTTGATAAGTACTGTATGGATTTTAATGATAAAGGTATCCTTGTAAAGATAAAATACTAAGCTGTCAAAAAAGTTGTTTTACGAAAATCGGTTGAGCTATTTTAAAAAAATATGGCTTTTGAGGTTGGAGTCAATTTAGTTGCTCGGGAGTGTATGACAGCTAGAAGATTACGAAGCTAGCCAGAAGTTTTTTTTAAATTTTTTATGACGGTGTTGTGCTGTGGAGTCCTTTACATTGCAACCGTTAAGGTCTATTTGTCTATCTAAATATTAAACGTTTGGATGTTTCCGTTTATCCAATGGTATACTGAATTCGAAATCAGGCCCAATTATCCCCGCAACGGTACTTACATTTGTTAGCTCCCTATCGAGTAATTTAATCGTTAAATCGAGCAGGTCATCATTGTTCCCGTTGCACCTAGACAGATTAGTCTTAAATTCTTCTTCAGTATTAAGAAAACGCCAGTTTGCTGTCTTTTGCCACCACACCACCAAACAAACGCGACATAAGAGATTGTTTGTTTTATGATCGTCTGGACTGTACTCTGGAATTTTGACCATCAAGACTAGACTATCCGCTTAGATAATGTGCTAGAATCATTTTGTAAAGCGACAAAGAATATGACGAATACAGTACAAGTATGAAGAGGTAGATTGAAAACGAAACGAGACAGAAAATTGAAATTTGGTGTTTTGGCCGCTCCTCTTTTAGATTCAAAGGTGAGTTTTCACCAAGAAAACTCCCTCATTCTCTTGGCACTTGTCCACTTCCGTCGTTTTGCTGTGCCCAATGTGTCAGGCCTTTTGGTCTCCCTCTGATCAGTGGTCCTTTCAGTACTTGGTCGACCAGTATTCACATTCGGGAATTTAAAAATAAAAATTTTCAGACAACTTTGGCCAGTTTTGGATAGCTGCTGTAGTCAACAACGCAAATTAAATTATAACAACTTCTGTAAGCCTCTAAGTAAATCTATTCCAAGTCGTAATCTGCAGGCAAATAATTCATATTTGAATTAAATACTTTTCAAGTACATCAAATTATATCTCTGGTGCGACAGAACTTGTGCTAGGCAAAAATTAAGTAGTGAACAAAAATCTTAGGAATAGTGAGCTATCCAAAATAAATAATATTATTTTTATTAGGCTCATACAAAATTATCAAATCCAATAGACTTCTATCTAATCTAGCCGGTTTAAAAGGTAATAAACTCGACCCCCACAACAAGCAACTTTTTCATAATGTGATAAGAAATTGTTAAAATATGGGGAGGAAGATTAAAAATAATTAATACAATAATTTCACCAAAATGCCCGACATTCAGTTACCAACATTTCAACTTTGCCAAAGATACCAGATAATAATTTATTTATTTACCTTTAAGGTAGCCTGCAAATAAATAGCAACCCCACCCCAACGCGTATTATTAATACGATCAAAGCGTGTTCAGGGAACTTCTGGCGCATTACCACCATTGTTTCACGGTTTGTATGACAGATTGCTTTATCCTGCTGAAATAAACATCAGAAGGAGCTGCATTACAAACCAAGCTTTACGGGTTGGTGGAACGATTCATTTTCGTTAATCGTATCGTTTTTACTTGGCAAGTGTCGAGGTTTGGCAGTTGTAACTTTGAATACTTTGAAGAATTCAGTAACTGCAGATATTGCAGTTATTATTGAAATTGTTACCAGAAATCGCAATCGATATGACAGCCAAAACTGCTTTATGACTGTTTTCATAAATTTGACAGAAATTAAGGAATGCAATCCCGGTATTATGTATAAAGCAATCCCGGATTTCGGTATTGACAAAAAAACAGGAATTTGAGGATTTTGGTATTGACAAAAAGGCTGGGATCCCAGGATTTGACAAAGAAAACCGGGATCCCAAGGTTTCAACGGTATTTCGGGATTGAAAAAAAGACCGGGATCAAGGGATTTGATAAAAATCCCGGATTCCGGGATTGCACTCCCTAACAGAAATAATCGCCCTTATTGCGACTGTCGTATCGACGTCGATAGCAAAAAAATTGTGTTGCATATGTCGACTTCGATAAACATTTGATGATCAATTCTACCATTTTCTGCCGATGACATTTTAGCATCAGAATATTTGAATACAATAGATCATGTTTAAATGTCAAATTTTCTTTAATCCTAAAAGCTACCATCTTTCGTGAAACTCCGAAAGCATAAGCAACTTTCACATTATGCCACTACGTGTCACTAAATATTTGCTGTCAAAAATTGTATGACATTTTTATGTGTGTATTTTGTAAACATAAACAAAAATATTTTCGTGTTATGAAAGTGATTATTATTAATACGTGATAATTAAATTGATTTTGGCCGTCCCCTTTTGAAAAACGTCGGAATATTTTTTGATTGTGTAGTGACATCTAGTGACAAACGCTAAGTAATTTTTCTTTGATCATGCTGCTTCTTTCGGAAAACGCTCTGTACTTTTTCTTTGATCGTGCTGCCTCTTTCGGAAAACATGATCTATTCTGCAAAATGTGCGCAGCCGACTAAATTATTGAAAGCACCCACAGGGAACATTTGAAATGGTTTGGTCAAAATATCATTTCTTATTGGATAATTAAGTTATTTACAAAGGTATAAATATTTATAGACTAAACGAGCTTAACAATAATATTTAGGTTGATTGGTCTTCTATAGTAATTAACAATTATTTCTGTTAGATGTGTTTTATTGAATAAATTATGTTTAAATTTAACTCATTTAACACTTTTACCACCCATTTAATTAATATTTCGTTTTTATTCTGTTTTTATTTTTAGAGCAAAGATGATTGATGTATTCGCACCTAGAGGTATCCTCCGTTACATAACACTAGGATATCCAAATTTTGTTAAATTTTGCTAATTATGTTTTATAGGAGAGGGTTAAAACCCCATCTATTCGTAATATTACAATATTATGTATCACCCTTTACTTGTAATTTGGGTTTTTGCATTTACTATTACTACACAGTCACAAAATCTAACATTTATTATTATTGTTATAAATATAGGTTTCTAATGTTATGTGGTAACTAATCATGTATTTCGTTGTTAATAATTTGGGGGGGAAATTATAATTTGATACGAAATAGAAAACTAATTTCTCTATTTTTTTTTATGAAAATGAAGGTGCATGCTGTATAATTTTAGTAATAAAATTACTCGAAACTTAAACAATTTTTTCGGTTTTTTTTCTAAAGTAAGATTAATTTAATGCCAGGTAATTTGATCTATAGAACAAATCCCACAAAAGTAGGTAAAGGGGGGCTCTTGTATCTCTAATTCATAAAAGAGAGAACAGTTAAGTTGCAATAAATATGGTGGTATAGCTTTGCTGAACGCAGGCTACAAGGTTTTGGCCAACGTAGTCTTCGTTTTCGTCCAAACATAACCGATTCAACATTTGCTCTGAGGAAGATGCTAAAAAAGTGCTATTAAAAGAACACCTCTGTACACGGTAAATTCTTCCGACATCCAGCGAGTTTACGATATTATTAAGATTGTCCTATTCGGGTATAACGTCAAAATTGATACCTAAATGCAAGCTTTTAATGAATGGCTCAATATACAAGGTTATAGAACGCAAAATTTCCTAATTAGAATATGTCATCCTTCAGTTCAACATGGCATAGCGCAGCTGCCTGTTATATCAATCAACACAGCTTGTAGCGTAGACTGACGATATTTAAGAGGTCCTCCTTCCATTGGAATGAACGGTCTGTAAACATTTTATCAAGGATTGCAGTAGTAAGATTACTCGAATAATACTCGTTACCGACCAAAAAGAGGGAGCCACAGACGGAATGTGAAGGAATCACGAGATCAGAAATGATATCGTTAAAGTTGACTTGAGCATTTCTTCGTTCCCAAAATAAACGCATATCGCAGCTGAACTTTAGAGAACTGATATACCCTAGTGCAACAAGGTGGCACAGGCGCCAAATATTAATCAATCATCTGCTGATAGGTAATTGTCAATGTGGAGGTTTCATTCAATTCCTTCGAATTTTCTGTCATTGCAAAACATCAACATTTCTTCAAGCTATATGAAGCCTCTATTATTTGAGGATGAGATAAACCAAATGTTCAGACCTCATTTTATTACAGCTGTCTAAAATAAAACGAGACGTCCAAGGTAACGATTTCGCGCAGCAGCTATGTGTGGAATAAAAATTCAGATCTTTGGTAAGTTTACCTGTATCGTAACGTAAGTGAACGGTAGATGGTATCAAGAGAAATATTCTGAAAAGTGCTGTATGTATCTGTGAAAATAAATTTCATATTTTGAAAAGACCGATCTCATTAATTTAAATTTTGGAAATTAATAAATAATTTTTTCTGTTCAAAATACCTCCTTCCTAGTTGTCGACCCCTATGGCATTCTCCCGGGTACTACGTTGGATCAGGTGCTGTAACTACTTAGTAAACTATTGTATTATAAATTAGCTGGCACGAAACGAGCACATTTTACATTTGACTACGATTTTTGAAGACCAATTTCGTTTTTTCGAAATCTGTAAAAAGAAGAATCAGTCTCCTCTAAATTAAGTTTTAAGCAGAAATTCATTTCTAATTAGAAGTGTAAGCCACGATGTTATTAACACGTTCACGACCATAGGACGCATATATGCGTCCTACAGTTTTCTCCATAGATCAGGGACGCATATATGCATCGTACTTTTTTATGCAAGTAAAATATTATAGTTAATAGTTTCCATATTGGTTTACAGATTCTCTTGAATTGTTTTTCCTTTTAGAGGAAGACTCGTATATGCGTCATATTACTAATAACGCCACGCGCTCATTTCGTGCAAATTTATCATCTGGTTTATGGCTACCCCTAGCCTGAGCACCTCGGTCGTGAACGTGTTAATGTTGAATTTCATTTGTTGGATTTCGAGTGAGTTAAACCAATCAGGTCTAATAAACAGGTGAAGAAAGCAACGCTTGGTAGATTTTGCTTGCCCATGGTAACAAGACCTGACAAAGCCTTCGTAGCCGCAACTACTTACCTTTATCTTTCATCTCCAGGAATTGGAACTGGTTTGAAATCTACTGAGAATCATCAAAGCAAATAAACGGCTGCTAGCTAAAGAAGGAAAAAGTAGCAAACGACCAACTAGATAACCGCGACTTATTTCCCTTCACGAAAGGGAGCCCAAAGAAACGAGTTAAATTTACCATCATTACATCATCGGTCATTGGGTCTATTCCGGTAATAGCTGATTTACATTCAACGACTTTCGACGTCCGCAAAAAAGTTGAAACACAACATATGAAAAACAGCAAAGACAAAAAGAGAAAACATAATCATCTGCTTAAAAAAGTCAATTGAAACCCGAGAAACAAACCCAAAAGTCGTCATCTGTTTTTTTTTGCAGATGTCGAGTTTCATCTTTTTTCTGTAAAATCGTCAATGCGTTAATAAATAACTATAATAAGTTTACATAAACAAGAAAACCAATCATTTGTATTGGTTTATGACATTTTTTGTTTAAATTTATTTTTTAATGTGTAAAAAAACGAATTTTTGATTTGACATCTGCATCTGCAAAAATCTTTGAATGTAAATCAGACTTAAGTAGTCGAAGTTAATATCAAAAGGAACGCTGGAGCAACTAGAAGACAAATGAGGAATGCTACATAGTAATATTAGAGACTTAAAACAAGGAGTGTGCCCGTGGTAGAGTTCTCTCACTCCTAAAGAATATACTTCTAATAGCGTTTACATTCAATGACTTTGATGTTCGCAAACAAGTTGAACAAACTACATTTAAAGAGAAAAATGAATCATCTGGTTAAAAAGTCAGTTGAAATCCGAGAAACAAACCCAAAAATTGTCGCTTGCTATTTTTTGTAGATGTCATGGTTTTATAATTTTTCTGTAAAATCGGCGCTTACACATGAGAAAACCAAACATTTATAATGTTTTATTGTGTTATTAAGGTCGTGTTTCAAATAAATAAAAAATAATAATTTTAACTATCGGGATTTTTTGTAACCCAGATGAATTTTTTAACTTTTTATCTGTTTCAAATGGTTGTCAATTTTAACATTTGCATTCAAACATTCTTTGGATGAACAACAACAACAAAATTAATTTAAAATCAAAATTAAAAATAAATTTATCAGTTATAAATAAATTATTTGCCAATTATATTGGCTATTCAAATATTAAGTAACAATATTTCAACTAATAAAGCCTAGTTTTAAAAAAAAAAAAAGTTGCAAAACACATTGAGAATATTGAAATTTTTTATTGTACTTAAAAAAAAGTTGCGAATAAGCTACACAACATTACACAAAATATGATGCCTCATAAACATCACGGTTGGTCAATCCAGTACGAGTAACAGAGTCACTGAAGATTTTGCTGGTTTAACCCTTTGGACACGAGTGGTGTCTCTCATTCACCATGCAACAAGAGAGAACAAAAAACAATGGATTACCGTTGTTTTTCTGTGCACATGATAAGTTTTGATAAGAGATGGCACCATTAAACCTAAAAGGAATATAAATGAAAAAAAAAAGAATTTTTCGGGAGAATTTTTCAGGTTGGTGGTGTGTCGTGGAGCAGAGGCGAGACATCTAAATTAAAATGGTCATTTGAAATATTAATAATAAAAAATTAAAACAAATGCAAAAAGAGTAAGAGTTTATTTTTATTTTGCTAAAACGTGAATTTGGACGAGAGGTGAGGAGTTGAGAGCAGCAGCATTCATAGGTGAAGAGTTTAGAACAAAATTATACATAAATTTGGTCCTTCGAAAGCCGGATATGGGCGGTAGAGTAAAGTGGCGAGTCATAAAAGTGTTTGAAAAGAATAAGTAATTCTTACAATTACATCGTGGTAGTGGAACATAACCTCTACATATTCAGACAACGGGTTCGAGAAAGTCATTTTTTTACAAATTTACAACGTGGTAGTGGAACATAACCCCTACATATTCAGACGGCGTGTTCGAGGAGTTGCGTTTTTTGTGCAAGTTTGCAGCGTGGTAGTGGACCTCTACATAACGTGTTCGTGGCAGTACAATTATTACAACTTACAACGTGGTCGTGGAAGATACTCACGGCATAGTCATACAACGTGTTCGAAAAAAGAAACATTGCAGTTTTTACAACCTGAGATTAATTATATTGGAGTCAACGAGAACATCAGTTGCGAAATGACGAAAAAAATGACGAAGTTAGAAGAGTTGCGAGACAAGCTATTAAAAAAAATAGAAATTGTAAACAGAAGGGTCACGGCAGTGAAGGGATTCCTCGAGAATGGTGAAGTGGTCGGATTGGAAAAGGTCGACGTAGAGACACGCGAAATTAAATTAACAAAAACCTGTACGTAAATTTTGTTCGCAAACCGAGACACGAGAATTGAGAATTTTGTATTCGTACACTATGTATAGTATACATTTTTATGATTGTATTGTATTATTTTTGTTTGTTGTATTTGTGCGTTTTTTAGGACAATAAGCATCAAAAATAACTAAATCGGGCGAAATCGGTTGAATTCTTTGGTGCTTATGTTCGTTTCTCTTCTCGTGTTTTATACTTCTCTCTTGCTTTTGAGTTGAGATTTGTCATTCTACAAACAAAATAATTTTTGAGAGACTAGATTTGTTATAGTTTTTGATTATGGAGTAACATTTTTTTTAATATCCTGTTTTTTTTAGTTAAAGAAATAAATTATTTTTCGTGCTTGTTATTAAAAAAAAAAATTTAAATAAAATATTTTCGGTTGTTTAATAATTTTTAACATAAAAGCACTTTTAAATGACAAAATGAATGAATGAATATTAAATGACGTCAATTTCATAAAAAATAAACAAGAATCACGTGGCCACTAATATACGCACATCTACCACTACTAAACATTTGCGGTTATTCTACTCTCAATTCTCGGTTTGTGAATAAAATTTACGTACTGGTCCGAATTTCAGGAAATAACAGAATCGTCGACGGAACTGACGGGTGGGTTTTATGATCATATCAGAGATGCACTTATCGAATTTGAGTCCGTGTATTTTAAAGTGTATGCCGGAGTAAAGAAACATTTAACATTATTGAAAAATCCTGTGGTTATGGTACAGTCAGGGGAAGGTCGTTCTGTGGCACTATTCTGGTTTTCCCGGGGAATTGGGAAATTATTTATTGTGACTTGTTTTAATGTATTTTGGTATCATTTTTTCAAAGCATACTGTGGCGATTGGTATTTTGTTTAAATTTTGGGAAAAAATAATTCCATTTTCAGACTACTGCCTATTGTGTAATTCCCAAAAAAAATTTAAGGAAAAATAAACAACAAAATTGCTTTGAAATGAAATCATTTTTTCCCAAAATTGGAATAAAATGCCAATCACCACAGTATGCTTTGAAAAAAATGATACCAAAATACACTAAAACAAGTCACAATAAATCATTTTCCAATTCCCCGGGAAAACCAGAATACAATAGTGCCACTGGAGTTGTTGCGTCAGTTGATAGCCAGATGCCGAGAGTTTCTCTTAGTTTGCCAGATTTAAAGGTTGCGCCATTCGACGGTAGACCCTCTAAATGGTTAGTATTCAAAGAAAAATATTTATTAATCGTTCATAACAATCCAAATGTGCCATCGGTGTTAAAATTTACATATTTAGATAATTGGTTAGTGGGTGAGGCAAAGGCAACAATAGGTCACATTACGTTGTCGGTTGAAGCCTATCAATTGGCATGAGCAGAGTTAGTGAAACGGTATGACGATAAACGCATAATAATTGATTCTTATGTTAAACAATTGACGAGGTTACCGTTACTAATAGGCGAAAATCCACATCAGTTGAGGGATCTTCTGAACTCCGTGAATTCTCATGTGTCTTCTCTTGCGGCACTTGGATATCAAATTGGATACAATGTCCGAGTTATTCTTGATCAGTATGGTGACACAAAAATTAGGTCGAATGTTGAGTCGAAGGTGGGAATCGCAGTTAGAACAAAATATTAATCCAACGTGGAGTAAATTGAAACATTTCATGGAAAACGAATGCAAGTGTTACAAGTGTCCCAGGTAGAGTCTGACAGCATATCAGTAAGGCGTCAATCAATTCCTTCTAGAGCAAAAAACTTTGTTGTGTCATCCGAAATTGAAAGGAGCGGTTCAAAGTTGAGTGCGAATAGTGCTTCTTGTGACGTATGTGGTAAGCAGGCTCATGCCTTGTTTGTATTCGCGAAGTTTTCGGCTATGACACCTAAAGACTGGTCGGATCTAATCATGAAAAAAACGTTGCATGAATTGTTTGAGAAGCGGACGTTTGTTAAAGGATTGTTCATCACAGAAATGCAAAGTGTGCTTAAGGCCACATCATACATTATTGCAGTTTCCTAAAACAGGGAAAGAAATTCAGCAGGGGTCGACAAGTGCTTCTCAGTTGATGCTCAACATCATCATTTACAGCATTGTGTTTGTGCAATGTCGGTCATGCGCGTGAAATTAAAGACAAAAGGATACTATTCGCAACTGCTGTGATCCGATTGATCGATCGTAGCGGCAAGAGTCATGAGTCTATAGAGCATTTTTGAATAATGCGAGCTCTGATAATTATATGTCAGAAATATTTTCAAAACAAGTGCAATTGAATTCTGTTCCAACGAATTCGGAAGTTCAAACATTGAATGGAGGCATTGAAAGGTGGACAAAGCAGTGTTGGCGGTGATCCAATCTCGAACTAGCAATTACAGGTTCAATTTACGATTTTCAATCGTACCAGAAATTGATAATTTTTCATATGCTAAGTGGGGAATTCCAAGTTCAATTCAATTAGCAGATCCTGGATTTAATTCGGAAATATCAATCGATGTATTACTCGGGCTTGAAACATTTTGGGTGTGTTACTTCCCAACGTTATAAAATTGACAGCAGGATTACCAACTCTTCAAGATTCGAAATTAGGTTTTATAGTGACAGGTGCATATATTGAAGCTTCGCGGTCGTTAGCATTGCATGCAGTCTCTACTAAGCCGTATTCAGATACGGTCGAGCTTAGTGATTTAAATCAGTCAATCAAGAAATTTTGGGAATTGGAGAATATTCCAAAGAATTGTTTTCTGTCTAGTGAGGAAAAGAATTGTGAAAATCATTTCGAAAAAACACATCTTCGTGATAACTTTGGCCGGTATGTGGTTTCACTGCCAATAAAAAACAATTCAAAAGAATTAGTGGAATCACGAGAAATAGCTTTGAGAAGGTTCGTTTGTTTGGAAAAACGATTCAGTGCGGATAATCAATTAAAAATCCAATACTGTCAATTCATGGAGGAATACGAAAAGTTGGGTCACGTGAATAGAATTGTAGACACAGAGAGGTCTGATGAGTTGACATACTATTTACCTCATCAAGCAGTTTTAAAACCATTAAGTATCACCTCCAAATGTCGAGTAGTATTCGACGCCGCATCTAGGTCGTCCAACTGTACAAAGCGAATTGTGGGAGATAATGATAGGTGTTAGAAAGCATCGATATGTTCTAACGGCGGACATTGCTAAAATGTATCGCCAAGTGAAGGTGAAACCATCTCAGAGGTCGCTGCAAAGAATTTTGTGGAGAAAATCAGATCAGTAACCCATCGCCTGTTACGAGTTAAATACAGTGACGTATGGGACAAAGTGTGCACCATATTTGGCTACTAAGGTGCTTCAACAATTGGCCCAGGAGGAGAATGTACGGTTTCCTCGGTCATCAGAAGTGATAAAGAAAGAGTTTTATGTCGACGACTGTCTCCCAGGATCAGATTCTCTTGAAGATGCAATCGAATTGGTGTCAGAGTTAAAACAATATTATTATTAAAAGGTGCAGGGATGCACATATATAACCGGTGCGCGAACAACGCAGACGCCTTGGATAGCATTCCAGTACAGGATCGCGAGGTATTAAATAATTCATTTAGTATGGGAGGGTCCATAAAGGCCTTAGGTCTTGTGTGGGTACCAAAGAAGAATCGTTTTTTTTTAATGTCCAAGAATAAGTGGAGTCACAGCTGCTGACAAAGAGAAAAGTGTTGTCAGAGATCTCAAAAAAACCAGTAGTCATAACGGCAAAATTAATCATGCAGGGCATATGGATTCAGGGTACAGACTGCAAAATTATTCACCCTTCAAGGAAGATTTATTATTTAAAAATGTTTTCAAGAGACGATATTAGTAGCGAGCGGTGATGATGAATTTAACATTTACCTTGTCGGAACCAATACAGATAACAATTTTATTTATACAAGTGATATTGATGAGAGTGAAGAAAGTGATCAGATTGGAAGTAAAAGAAAACGGAAAATAAGAATAATTGATAGTGATTCTGATTCTTGGCAGGATGTAACAGAATCTGTGAAAATTCCAAAGCGAATCAATTTCCAAAGTGGAAATAGAGTTACAGGTCCACATGTTGCTGCAAGAGTAACTGAACCGGTTCACTTCTTTAAATTATTTTTACTGCTGTTAAAAAATCACTGTAATCGCAGTAATTTTGAATATGGGAACAATGCCAGCAGTAAAAATTAGCAAATACTGGTCATCACATTCCATTTTGTTCCAACACATTTACAAGAGACAGATTTAACCAAATCTTCTGGATGTTGCTCCTGAAAACCATTTCAACAGAAACACAAAATATTAGAACTCGTATACAACGAGTAAGTTCATTCCTAAAATATGTAAATTCAAAATTGTTGAACTTCTATGTACCGGGAGAGAATATCAGCGTTGACGAATCAGTGGAAATATATACAGGTAAAATTTCTTTTATTTCATGTATGTAACATTTATGTGTGTGGTTTCAGTAGGTGCGCAAGTTTTTTGGACAACGACTGTAATATGTAAGTATAATTTCTTGATTAGTTTCGTTTGGAAGTTAGCAGTAGAAATAGGTATAATTTAACAAGCAAGTATAATTTAATACGCAGTCATTAACAATTTTTATTTTAAAAATATTGTATATACTTATTGATAAATAGTCAAGGTGAGTTTTAATTCTTTTTGTCATATAAAATTAAGTAACATAAAAAATACTAGACATTCTGGCAAAAATGTTTGCAGATGATAGTGTCCAAATTTATTAAAAAATATTTTTAATTGGTTACCCTTTAACGTAACTATTTTAGAAATTAATTAATTTGTGAAAAGCATTTGTAAAGTATTTTGACCGGTTTGGAAAACTATCGATGAATTTGGCTTAGTTTCACCTGACATGTGAAAATGATTGTGGAAATGTGGGCGTTATTGCAGTGTAATGAATAATTAAATTCTAGTCTTTTTACTACGTTTTTATTAACTCGCTTTCTTCTCTGTCTGTTTGTCTGTTCGGTACAAATTTTGCAATCGATTTTAAACTAACTTCCCGATGAGCTAGAGCTTTAAAACTTATAGCCACCATAATACCATCTGTTCAAATATAACCCGGAATTTTAAAATAAAACAACAACGGTTAATTTATTCTTTAATATTTATTTGATCCCCTTCAAAATAATCACCATCGGAGGTGATACACATATGCCAACGTTTTTTCCAGTTTCCAAAGAAAAAAAAAACGGACTAACCACATGGTTAAAATATGGCCTACCGTTCGGAAATCATTCTAGGAGAGAAAATTACTAACCAAAAAAAAAAAAATATGAATAACAGGTTGGCCATAGGGCCCTAACCAATTTTTGGTAAGAATTAGGTTGTTAGATGTTGTGAACACACAGAGAACAGTGCAAAGTCCCGGGACAGTCCACAAACACCCAACAACCGGTGTTCTTTAGTTAGTAATCATTGTTTTTGTTTTTATTTTTTGTATATGTTTACAACAATTTGTCTCCAATAAAAAAAAAATTTCTCAAAGAGGAAAATTAAAAAAATTTAAATTAAACTTCAACGAGAATTTGTTTAAAGATAATCGATTTATATTTCGTTATAAATATCAAAATGTATTATCCCCACGTGAAAGAAACACCTGCTATCGCAACGTAAACACCAAAAGTCTATCTCTAATAAAATATTGGCGAGGTTTTATCCAGTTTTTCTGCTGATTAACCAAAAAATTAAAAAATATTTTCCACATCGATCAACCAACCGAAAAACTCATTCCTACCTCTCCTATACTTTATTGAACATTGACCAATGTGGACAAAAAACAAAAAAAAATTGCAATTATGCGACACGTTTTCGTTGCATGTGTAAACAAATGAACTGCCCAAATTGCAAATAGAAATATAAAGGGCTGAAACCTCACGAGGTGATCAGAACTTCGGTCTTTGGTGTTTTCAATGGGGGTAGCATTCACCTGTCACCTGTGTCATAAAGTTGGTGTGACAGTTTTGGCAGTACTGATTTCTGTTTTAACCAACATATATTTACTTATACAACAACAGCCAAACAGGTCAAAAGCTTCAGTAACAGGGGTACAGGCATCCAATATAACACGAAATATCGTATTCTAGAACTTTATACCGAAAGTAGTATGAAAAATTATACTGATACTTCTAACCGTGTAACTGACCATATTCCAGAATTTCATCCAAAACTCACTTTAGAATCCCTTTTCCATTACCCAAATCGAATTTCACCATAATCGGTTGAGAAATGGGCAAGTTCTATCATACTTGGCCTTATTCCAGAACTTCACCCAGAAATCATTTTAGAATCCCAGAATTTCATCCAAAAAACTTTTTAAATTCCCATTTCCAACACACATGTCAAACTTCATAATAATCGGTTGATAAATAGGCAATTTCCATCATATAAACAATTTGTTAACTACTCACTACGTCCTAATCCAACCCCAACTCAACTCCAACTCCACTTCAACTCAACCCGCAAATTGACCCCTATGATTGGTGAAAAAAATTCCAAATCGGACAAGCCGTTCTTGAAATACCATGAGTAAGACATCCAGAAATCCAGACAGATGGACGGACATTTTTTTTTTGACGTGATAACGTTTTACACCGCATGTTCAGAAAACTGACCCGAAATTAGCCCTTGGTCGTAAGCAATTACTCATCAACTATAAGCATTACCTTTAATTTAAAGACATGGTTGCTTAGATTGGTCATTCGGCTTTATGCCTCACGCATAATACAGGGTGGCTGATGAATTTTGCTACATTAAGAAACTCAAATAATTTTTTTTTCAGTGTATGGAATTCATTTTTCTTTTATTCATGTTAAAGCTCATTCAATTTTATTAAATATAGCTTAATTAGTTTTAAAAATAATGGAATTTAAATACCCCCCCTGCTCGTTGATGCATGTGCGGCATCTTACCAAAAAGTTGTTCATTACTGCTTGGAGAGTTGAGACAGGAATAGCCGCAATTATTTCTCGAATGGATTGCCTTAGTTCATTCAAATTTGTTGGTTTTGTTTTGTAGACTTCCTGTTTGCAATAACCCCACAAGAAAAAGTCAGGTGCAGTAAGGTCAGGCGACCTGGGTGGCCAACGGAATGTGGAGTTTCTGCTTATCAATTTATTGGGAAATTTTCGTCGCAATTCTGTCATAACAGGTTGGGCTATGTGAGGAGCTGCACCATCTTGCTGAAACCACACAGAGTTGAAAGAAATTCTCCTTCGGCGTAATTCTGGATAGAAAAACTCTCTCAACATGCTCAAGTAACGGTCTCCAGTAACCGTAACGGTGTGACCGTTTTCTTCGAAGAAGTAGGGCCCGATAATGCAGCGTGATGAAACTGCACACCACACTGTGACACGAAGTGGATGCAATTCCGTCTCATGGAGTAACTGTGGGTTGGAAGCACTCCATATTCGACAATTTTGTTTGTTTATGTTGCCGTTTAAATCGAAATGGGCCTCGTCAGACATGAAAAGACAGTTCAACATGTTTCCATCCTCTTCCACCATTTGAAGCATCTTCTGGCAAAATTCCAAGCGAATCGGCAAGTCTGCAGCGTTCAGTTTGTTGGCCAATTGAATTTTATATGGGAATAAGTCCAAATCTTTGTGCATAATTGACTGTAATGACTGTCTGCTTATACCCATTTGAGCAGATAAGCTTCTTGTCGAAACACGTGGATTGTTTTGTATGGCAGCAGCTACAGCAGCGATTGTTTCCTCCGTTCGAACTGAAGGGTTTCGATGGTAAGGTCTTCTGTTGACTGTCCCATGCTCGGCAAAATTGTTTACAAGTCTCATTATGGTCCATCTGCTCGGAGGATTGCCGCCAAACGTGCGCCTGTACTCTCTTTGAACCGAAACTACGGACTCCAGAGCGTGATAGCGGCGGACAATCCAAATTCTTGTTTCAGTGTCCCAGTTATCCATTTTTGTTAAATGTAAAAGTCAATCTGCAAAATAAAAAAAAAATTAACTAGATTCATTGAATAGAAAAAAAGTTATTCAATTTTTTTTTGGTAGCGGCTTTCATCAGCCACCCTGTATTATGGCAATGACGTCATCAGGCGGTAAAGGAACCCGCGCCGCGAACCTCTGATTTCGACCGATTTAAATGCTTGAACCAGTGTAGCGAGAGAATGGCCCATCCGATCGGAGATCAGATGGTGTCAATTTTTGCGTAAAAAACCAGTGGTAGTTAATTTATTTTAAATTAAAATAATTAATCTCCACATACATTTTAATTAAAAATTCAAATACAAAATAGGGATTTATAGAGATTGAGGGCATTATAGCAAGAGAATGCCTCATCAGATCGGAGCAATTCGGTTATTAATTTGTGCATAAAGAAACTGTGGTTAAAATAATCAATCTCCACATAAACTTTAATTAAAATTACAAACTACAAAATAGCGATTAAAAATGCTTGAAAGCACTGTATAGCGAGAAAACCCCTCATCTGATCGGAGCAATTTTGGTGTCAATTTGTGCGTAAAGAATCTGTGGTAGATAATTTATTATAAATTAAAATAATTAATATTCACATAAATTCTAATTAAAATTTAGATCTACAAAGTGATGATTTAGAATGCGAGAGAGCAGTAAAGGGGGAATGCCTCATCTGATAGGAGCAGATGAGGCATTATCCCGGAGCCAGTGTACCGCCATATATCAGTCTGGACTCCGATATACTTCTTGCGCTCTGCGGCGATTTCAACATCGATGTCATCGCTAAAGCCGAATTCATGCGCTTCATCATGGACACCTTCGACCTAGACTGCACCTGCAACACACTAGCCTCGACGTCTTTGGGAGGCACTTGTCTAGATCACACATTCGTCAGGCACATCACCGCCGAGACCCTGCGCTTCATATCGTACTTCTCGTACCATCGCCCAGTACTCAATCGTTTGCAAACAACCTCTGTACTCTCATTTCATGTTGCTAATAAATAAATTTAATTTAACAAACCCATACATCGTGCCATTTCTCGCACCGGTTATAAACGTTATCACGGAAAACACCTACGGCCGTGTAGAAGACACAGCCTACCCCGAATTTTTTGCTTTTTCAGACTCGGGGACTTTCAAAACGTCGAGACAAGTGGTTTTGGACCAACCAAATTTTTCGTCATTTTTGACAGGATTTCAATATTTTGGCTTTTTAGACCGACGTAAGAGAAAAAAGAGAAGTCCGCTTGGTTCCAAATACTCGCCGGTGAATAAACGCAAAAGAAACCCAAGAAGAAAAGTACATATTGTACACACGCTTGAAAAAATCGCGTGTGCAACAACAAAAAAAGAAAATGTATGTATTTACGTTTATTTATTAAAACTTGAGTCCACACTTTGATGTGCAGTAATAAATTCGTAAATAATCGTAAATGAAAATATGAGTACGTACCCATACAGGGCACGCGCCATTAGAATTAATGACATTTTACACTAATTCATTTGTTGATTGTGAAACTTGTTTATGTGCATATAGCTCCACTATGTACAAACAAGTTTGGTACAACACAAACTAGCGTAACTGGAATGGTAACTGTACCCGGATATTGTCATTGGAATTTTTATTTGTTTTTAAAGTAAATTTTTCGAACTTCCATTTTGAAAAATGCATCAAAGTTGGCTCTGACGAATTAAAATAATACTTGTTAAATTTATCTTTAGTTTTACTAGTGTACGTCAGATGTCTAAGATGTTTACAGAAAAATACGAAAAAAAAAATATTTAATCACAAAATTTCACACGTTCTTCATATTTTGTGAGTTTGTTTTGCTTTTTGAACTTGAAATTTCCTCAGGAGTTAATTTTTGGTACGATTTTACCAAATTTTCACTGCCATCACTTCCATCTACATATGTAATTAATAGGGCAACCAAAAATATGCAATAACATATTTTTTTCCAGTGCACGAATTTTGAAAAGAGCAAGATATAAATCCGTTTCATGGAAAACCAAGCATTTTAAGTCCTACTTGTTAGTGCATATTTTTGCATATTTTACTAAAATGGCATATTTTTGCATATTTGCCCAAAATTTCACCCAAAAGAGCATATTTTGTGTCATATAAGCATATTTTGTCAAAATCATTTACATAATTTCCAAATTTTATAAAAAAAAATGTTCGAGACAATTTTTATTTATGTATTTATTTATTTAATTTTTTAAATTTCCTATTTACCGCAACTAGCGCAGTTACTAGCAGTAAATATCAGAATGAGTTTGTCTTTAGGGTGCATTTTATACGAATTTCTGATTCAGGTATTCCTCGATGATGGCTAGTTTATACCGATAGTAATTTTTTCATAGTGGTTCCATAGTTAGTCCACCATTGGCCTGCTTTTTGAAGATTCGATTATAATTTTAGGGGATAGTTTTGAGAAAGATAAAAGCTGTTTATATCAGATGCAGCACCGTACATGATGACAGCGGCCCGCGAGCAATACAAACTTTTTACCCCAAAATTACACATCTAAATTTCTTGCCTTTCTCACGGTCTTCATCGTGTATACGAATTTATAAGAGGGTTTTATCCTAAGGTCCGCCTTATATCGAATATCAAAAAAATATTTTTAAACGCTCCGTCGAGATTCAAGATTCTTAAAAACTACAGCCCGGGCTCGCATTTCCTCCATAGCCAACAACCACAAGATGGAGAACTTGGCTAGATGCTGTTAAGTTGTACGCCAATAATTTTGAAGAGATTATTGGTGAATTTGATGCATTGGGCGATGAGGAGGCAGCCTCAATCAAAATATCAAAACAGCTGTTATGTGACATAAAAAAGTAAAGGCAGAATTAATTTTTATTGCAGCAAATTATGGTTTTCTCGACGGGTCCATTACTAAATTGGAAAGTTCTGGGCTGCAGTTTGCTTTCATATTTTTTGCTGTCGTAAGTTAGTCGTTTTTATCAAATTTGAAGGGACATTATTTTGAACACATATTTTCAGTTTTTAAAGCATATTTTAAATGCATATTTCAACATTTTTAAAGCATATTTTAAGAGCTTAAAAACGATTTTTTAGTGCATTTTTTTGGTTGCCCTAGTAATTAATAACCACACGATTTGTAGCAAGCATTTACTTCAATTTGACCAGAATGCTGCTGTTATGATTTTTTTTATATTTTGGTTTAAATAAATCAATTATTACAAGAAAATGATTATAAACGACATTCATATGTTGAAATTCAAACATTTATGAAAATACAGTAAATTAATATTTCAGAAATCATAATTAAGAATTTGTAACGTTTTCATTTACAAATTTGTATTAGGGAAAAAAGTGATTCCCCATAATAAGTTTTATGTGTTTTATTATGGAAAGTTTGGTTTTTCCCTCGTTTCTAATTCCCTTATAAAAGCTTTGTTTTTTAGACTATGGCTTTGTATAATCAAGGTAGCTTTGGAATATGGTTTACAGACTGAGTTTACCCGGTCTCAAAAACCCAGGTTTTTCCAAATGTGATGAACCCGAAAATCCGTTTTTTTTTACTTAAAACCCGGATTTATATTTCAAAATAAATTCTATTCAAAATTAGGGTTTGCAAAAACCCGAGTTTTCAGGTTTGAAAAATCCTAAAACCTAGGTTTTTGCAAACCCAACTTTGGTAGTAGCAAAGGCCCATTGACTATATCGAATAGGCTTTAAAACATCAATTTGACAGAGCCGATCAATCTGTTTCTTTAAAACAGACATATGCGAGAATGGCAGAGGTCTCGGCTTCAAAAATGTTTGTGCATAATCTAGCTTTAATGTCAAATGTGCAGTATATCTAGAACACAAACCCAGACTACCATCAAACACATCTGCGTAATCTTAAAAAATAATATCAATTTCCTGTTTAGGAACTGAAATAACATTTATATACGTCAATATATCTTACTGAATCTTCAAATTAAATTCATTGAACCATGCCGAAAATATTACTACCATTTAATATATTCGTCACAAGAAGTGGAAATTGTTATGATCCTTGCGATGGTGCTATTATGATAAATGATACGCCAAGGATTACAACAGTAAGGCCAATTGAAAAGTCCCCGGTCTACCATAGTAAAACACATTTTTTTGGCAAAATTCGATTTTATTATTCAACATAGTTGCCTTCGAGGGCCATACAGCGATTATAGCGATCTTCCAACTTTTCGATACCATTTTTGTAGTGATTACTTCATTCTTTTGAGGTCTGAGAACAGGAAAAAGTCGCTGGGGGTCAGATCTGGCGAATACGGTGGATGCGGAAGCAATTCGAAGCCCAATTCATGCAATTTTGCCATTGTTTTCATTGATTTGTGACACGGTGCATTGTTTTGATGAAACAGCACTTTTTTCTTCTTGAAATGGGGCCGTTTTTTAACGATTTCATCCTTTAAACGATCCAATAACACTATATAATAATCGCTGTTGATGGTCTGGCCCTTTTGGAGGTAATCAATGAATATTATACCTTGCGCATCCCAGAATACTGATGCCATAACCTTACCAGCTGATTGTTGTGTTTTTCCTCGCTTTGGATTCGGTTCATCGTGTGAGCTACTTGTAAGCTGACTGTCGATTGGAATCCGGAGTGAAATGATGGAGCCATATTTCATCCATTGTCACATCGACGCAAAAATTCAGGTTTATTGCGCTTGAACAGCTTCAAACACTGCTCAGAATCATTAACATGTTGTTGCTTTTGATCGATTGTGAGCTTGCGCGGCACCCATTTTGCAGACAGCTTTCTCATGTACAAATATTCGTGAATGATATGATGTACACGTTCAGATGATATCTTCACAATGTCTGCTATTTCGATCAACTTCACTTTACGGTCATTCAAATTTATTTTGTGAACTTTTTTGATGTTTTCGTCGGTGACAGCCTCTTTTGAGCGTCCACTGCGTTCGCCGTCTTCGGTGCTCATTTCACCACGTTTAAACTTAGCATACCAATCAATGATGGTTGATTTTCCTGGTGCAGACACCGGAAACTCTTCATCAAGCCAAGATTTTGCTTCAACTGTATTTTTTCCCTTCAAAAAGCAATATTTTATCAGCACACGAAATTCTTTTTTTCCATCTTTTTTCAAATAACAAAAGTAGCTACACTCACAATGCAATATCTCACAAACTAATGGTCGGACTGCTGTCAAATTTTGACATGTATCGTTTGAAGGTTGGTACTAACTAAAAATCATATGGATTTAATACTAGCACCGCCATCTGTGTGTCAGATCGGGGACTTTTCAATTGGCCCAATATATTATCTTTATTATTATTATTCGGTGGGTTACTCCGCGTGGTGTAAATACTTCTGAGTCACTTTTGATTGTGATTTCCGAAAGGATAGTTGTGTGGTATCGGAGGAAGCCATATTAGAAATTGAAAGTATATTTTAATAAAAGTGAAAAAATATTTGAATTATAGTAAATTAAAGTGAAATAAAGTCAGATTACTCTCAGGTGAGTCCTAAATCTACTACTGATTAGAAATAAACGTAATTTTGTCGAAGGATTCCCTTAATACAAAGGGAATTGGGGAAACCCATATTCCCAAAAGAAAACACGAGTTTTCGGGTTCAGATGATGAACATGTTTCTTTCAATGTCGATGAGGAAGAATTTTCGTCAGATAGTATGACTAAATCAAGTAGGAATACTAGAAATACAAATACAACGAAAAAATACAAAAATAACGAGTTAAGTGTAGTGAATATCGCAAAAGAAAATACATCGAAAATGAGAAATCAAAATTTGTCAAAGAATGGAGAAAACACCAATCCCAAAACAGAGGAATGGAAATAAAGTAACGACACAAGTAACTAAGGTGACGACTGGAAACATGATTTCAACATTAAGCAACAAGGAAACAGAAATGGAATTAACAAGAGAAAACAGCCAAATCAATTTATATTCGATTCAAGACAATGGTCCGTTCAGAGTGATGGTCAAAAAAGAGAACTTAAATCTGATGAGATTAGGGAAAGCGATTAAAGTGAACAAAATATTACACGTAGAATCGGTAGAACAAAAAAGCAAGTATCTAGCGATAATTACATTTAAAAACTATCGCGATGCGAATAAAATTATAAAAAATAAAGTTTTCCATGAGTTTGATGGCTATGAAGTATTCATTCCTAACAACTTTAACAGAACGATCGGTGTCATAAGGGATATTCCAACAGATGTTACGGAAGAAGAATTAAGAGGAAATATAAGCACAAGTAAAGAAATTTTAAGCATTGATAGAATGTACAAATGGGATAAGACCATGAATGACAAGGTACCCATGGAACTGGTCAAACTCACATTTGCGTCGGATGCAATACCAAGCAACGTAGTATTCTATGGAAATATATTAATTAAAGTAAGTCACTATATTCCAAATCCGAGGTACTGCAGAAAGTGCCAGAACTACGGTCATACGATTACGAGATGTAGGTCAAAAGAGGAAAGCAAATGTGACACGTGTGCAAAAACAATGGAGGAGGGACATAACTGTGATTTAAAACCAAGATGCAAGTTTTGCGGGGATGGACATGTAACCAACCACAACCTTTGTAGGGAAAAACACAGGCAAAAAAAGATCACGGAATACATGACGATTAAAAAATGTTCATTCAAAGATGCAAGGGAGGAATTATTCGGTTTGAAACAATCAGTGCCCAATATGTGGGACTTTAAAAACTTAGATGAACTTGAAAGGGATGAGAAAAGTAAACTATACAAAACGATAAAGGAGTCCGAAGAAAAATTGAAAATACTTAACAGATTAGTTATTGATCTAAAGAAACAATTAAAAAACAAGGACACGCTATTGGAAACTTTGAGCAACAAAGCAACAAACACGAAATCATCAACAATGCACCCAGCAAATGCAGATCTAGACGCAATAGA
Organism: Tipula helvola; assembly: GCA_963556165.1. NCBI lineage: Eukaryota > Metazoa > Arthropoda > Insecta > Diptera > Tipulidae > Tipula > Tipula helvola. The sequence continues at coordinate 190,047,863 of OY744483.1, read as the reverse complement.
GATGGATAGATCTATCAACGATATATAAAGGTATGACGGACAACATCAAAATAGTACAAATTAATATAAGAGGGCTAGCTAGCAATAAAAATTTGTTAGAACATTACATACAAACCAATAACATTCAAATAGTCATAATCATAGAAACTTGGACGAAAATCAACAAATCATTAAAGTTCAAAAACATGGATTTAATCACAGAGGACAGGGAAGACGGCTATGGAGGGGTAGGTCTTCTTATTGATAAAAGGTTTATCTGGAGGAAAATTAATCAACAGTTAAATTTAAAAAAAATAGAATACATAAAAATCAATTGTAAACTTAATAATTTTGAAATAAATATCATAGCTTTTTATAATAATAATACATATAACTCGGCGGAAATTATCGAAGATTTCGATAAAATCATAAATCACAAGTACGAAACAAACAATCTAATTGCAGGTGATATAAACGCTCACAATTATTTGTGGGAAGCTAATTCTAAAAATTGTAGATTGGGGAATCTGATAGCAAATCTAATAACTGGTAGCAAATATATATTGTTGAATGATGGCACATCTACAAGACAAGATCTGAGATACCACACCACAACAGCACCAGATATCACACTTTGCAGTAGAGAGATGGCAGGTAAAATGTCTTGGAGTTCTACAACAGACAATTTAAACAGTGACCACTTTCCCATAATAATGGAATACAACTCTAGATGTCGAACGAAAACACAAATAACAAATTGGAAGAAAATTATTAAGGATTTTAATAGACTTGATCTGGAAAACATGGAGGACATTGAAAGTAATCTGAGAGAAACGATAAATAAAAACACAAGGTTTAGATACATCAACCAGTCGTCAAAACCTAAACCATGGTGGAACAATAGCTTACAGAAGTTGTGGGACATCAAATCAGCGAAACAAAGGATATACAATAGAAACAAAAACCTCTACACAGCACAGGAATTAACAGAAGCCACAAATAAATTAAAACAAAGCATAAAGAGAGAAAAAAAAATAAGCTGGTTAAATTTTTTAGAAAATATTGATAAGGATGCAAATTGTTCAGAAATGTGGAGGAAAATTAATAAAATAAGAAATAGAAAGATATCAAGCTTTGACATACTTACTGATAGCAATACAGCAAAAAAAATTCTAGATTATAACTTCCCAAAATCAGAGGAGCTAATGAATACACCATGTATTGAAGGAGTCAATGAAATAAATACGGAAGAGTTTAAGGCTAACGAAGTAAAAGAAATCATTAAAAAATCTAAAAATTCAGCTCCGGGATATGATCTGATAAGCTACAAGGTACTAAAAGCAATTATGAACACAAATAACAACTTTATTGAATCACTAACAAAATACTTTAACAATATCTGGACAAAAAACGTTTTTCCGAAAAGTTGGAAGAACGCCAGAGTAATAGCAATATTCAAAAAGAAGGGATTAGATAAAAACGATTACCATAATTACAGGCCAATATGTCTATTGCCAATATTTTCAAAGATTTTTAGTAAATTAATTCTCAATCGATTAAACGTACACATAGAGGAGAAAGCAATACTAAACCACCTGAATTTTGGTTTCAGAAAAAGAAAAAATATCAATGACTACATGGTAGAACTGTTCAAACATGTACATAGAGAGAAAACGAGAGGGGTCAAAACATTAATATTAAACATGGACCTGGAAAAAGCTTTTGATAGTGTAGATAAAGTAATACTTATAGAAATTCTGGAATCTTTAGAATTCCCAAAAAATCTGATAAACTGGATTTATCTTTTTTTAACGAATAGGAACGTCGCCACAAAAAATCAGAAAGATAATGATCATTCAACAAATGCGGGTGTGCTCCAAGGTAGCTGTTTGAGCCCCACACTTTTTAATATATTCACACACGGACTACATAAAATAAGCAGCGAATATACGAAAATATTCCAATTTGCGGACGATATATGTGTGATCATTAGTGGAAAGAATTTTGAAGAACTGCAGTTGAATACTAACAAAACAGTAGAAAGCTTACAGATAACGTTAAATTACTTAAAATTAAAAATAAACAAAGATAAAACGCACTTTATGAGATTTTTTACTAACAAGAACAATAAAAATAAGATAAAAATAAAGTTTGATGATGTCTATATTGAAGAAAAAACTTGTTCAAAAATACTTGGAATCACAATCTCTAATAGACTAAACTTAACTAAGCACTATAATAACACAAGAAACGACATCCAAAAATCTTTAAATATCATGAAAACGCTTTCGCACAAAGAGGGCGGTACACATCCTGAAATATTATTAAGACTACACAAGAGTTTAATCATACCAAAAATAGAGTTCGCTTCCATAGTAACAGAGGACATAAACAACAGGGAAAATAATATATGTCAAAAAATAAATAATACTAGCTTAAGAATATGTTTGGGACTCTCAAAAACCACCCCGATTCCAATAATCCTAGCAGAATCACTTCAAACTACCAGCGTGCTAAAAAACAAATCAAAGTCACTGAAATATATAGCAAGTCATTTATTCAGGAACACTTTAATAGGAGCAGAAATTAAGAATAACAACTCACTGGAAAAACTAAACAGGCTGTATAACTCTTTTACAATCTTTAAGGAGATTAAACCAATCCATCAAAAAAAAAACAAACCCTCAGAATGTACAAATTGAATTAAAAATTTTAGGATTAAACAATAAAAACTCTACAAACAAATCAATAATGAGAAGTTTAACAGTACAATCATTTGCAAAGTATGAAGGATGGGATCAGATATATACAGATGGTTCTGTGAAAAACAGGTTGGCAGGAATAGGAATCTTCATGGCCAACTCAGATAGAAAATTTGCAATAAAATTAGACAACTCTACAGACATAAAAAATACCGAGTGTATAGGGATAAAGATAGCGATAGTATTAGCCCAGCTTAGTAAAAATAATAAGATCCTCATAATTTCAGACTCACTAAGTGCATGTTCATCTATTAACACGGCAATAAAACAGAGCACTGACAAACATTATGAGAATAAAATTATAGATTGGATTGGACATAACAAAAATAAACATATTATGATCAAATGGATCCCGAGCCACATAAATAGCAGAGGAAATGAGATGGCTGATAATCGAGCGAAAGAGGCATTAGTAAACCCAACACATACATACAAAAATGACATTTCCATAAGAGATATTAACAAAATAATAAAAGATAAAATAAACGAAGAATGGGAAGTGGTTTTTTCAAACTTAACACAAAACAAAGGAAATTTCTACAAAAATTTTAACACATCACCTCCAAAAGAACTTTGGTTCAAAAACAGTAAATTAACAGCGACAGAGATCAAAACAATTACAAGAATAAGGACAGGACATGCATTTGATAAAAAATTCAAGGCGTTAATTGGATTAGAAAATGATGGAAATTGCGACTACTGCGAGGTATTAGAAGACAGCACACACATTACAAGTAATTGCACCAAATATGAAGATGCAAGGAACAAATATTACGTACTGATGGATTTTTCTCTCATCGACATTCTAAATAGAAACGATCATACACAATTAAAATCAATAATAATGTTCTTAAAAGACATAAATTACGTTCTGTGATCATGGTAATTTGGGCACTCATAAATAATAAAATAATAAAACCTTATTTTATTTCATAATTTCTAATTTGGCAAATTTTGATGTTACACATACAACACAATTAAAAGGCATTTAGCTTTATTATAGTAGAGTTAAGATAGGGTAATGGTAAAAGGGTATTTTATGTATAGAAATGGTTAGTTCAAGGGTGGTGGGGATTTAAATAGAGAAGTATATAAATAAAATTTATAAAAAAAAAAAAAAAAAAAAAAAAAAAAAAAATAGCTTTGCAATATTTTCATAAATGTAATTTAATTGCTAGAGAATTAAAAGTATTAAATTTAGTCTTAATAAGTTAATAGAATAAGTAGAAGGGATTAATCACATAATGCTATTGTATTAAAGCTTAGTACATATTTCAAAAGAGAAAACAAGTTTGAAACCCAGATTGGCTATATGGTTAGACATATAGCAATATAAGTTTAATTAAATTGTTAGTTACAAAATAATCCACGGTTTCAGCCCTTCCGTAAAGAAGTGTCTGTAAACGTCAAGTGGATACCCAGTTTACTAGGTCATATGACTGGAGACGGCTGACCACAACAAACCAATAAACAAAACAAAACAAAAAAAAAAATACTTCTTGTAATAATAGCAACGATTGAGGATGAACTGTGTCTTTATTATATGTTATATTAACATGGCGGACACCATCATAAACAGTGATATACCGTCTATGCGATCCTACCTTACATACAGTAGAGGGTGTACATTTACAATACATATGTTACATCCCCCTTTTTTTATAAATTTATACATAATTCATTTATTAATTCATTTAATTAATTATTTGGTTGTTTCATTCATTTAATTAATTATTTTTTATTTTCTAATGATCTACATTCAAAGATTTAGTCTTATTGGCTGTTTTACCTGTCTACCTGATCGCGTATGATATTGATTCGTTACCGTGCTTTTTTGATCGAGACGGTTTGAAGTATCGTTGTTAACATTATTCTCGATGTTGAATTCCTTATTTGGTCGATTCTCATCTTGAATATCTGTTATTATGATTGGATCATTTTCGCGTTGTATATTGATGTTGGCTTTATTGTTGGATGGATGTGATGAAAATTTCTACGATAATATTTGTTGTCTTCGGTTTTTACTATGACTGATCTTGGTTCATCTAATCGTCGTATTACTTTACCAGGGATCCATTCCCTGTTCTTAGTTTGTAATCGAATTTTTTCATTAATTTTGGGTTCAGCTAGTGTTTTGGTACTTCTATCAGCATAAGTTTTTTGTTGATTACGAAGAATTTTTAAATTTTCCGTCACTCCAGTTATAACTCTTGGCTTTAACAACTCGTTACTTATGGGTATGTGTGTTCGCGTGATGCGACTCATCGATCTTTGATTTGGTGATTCCAAATTGCTATCACGAGGAGTATTTCTAAGATTTTGTATCGCTTGATAAATGTCTGTATTGTCTTTCTCGCATTTTCTCAACATATTCTTTAACGTTTGAACTGTTCGCTCAGCTAAACCATTTGCTCGTGGGAAATGCGGACTTGACGTCTTGTGTGTGAAATTCCATTTTTTACTAAAATCTTTAAATTCTCTCGATGTATATTGTGGTCCATTATCGCTTTCTACTACCTGTGGTGTTCCATGTATTGCGAAACATTTTTTTAAAAAATTAATTACTGAATGTGATGTTGATTCTTCTAGCTTTTCCATGTCCATAAATCCGGAATAGCTGTCAACTATTGCTATGTATGTTTCTGAAGCGAAATTGAATAAATCTGTTGCTACAATCTGGAAAGGTAGTTCTGGAACTTCTTTGCATATTATTGGTTCTTTTGTATTTTGTCGTTGTGTTTGTTGGCATATCCCGCATGACTCAACAAAACTAGTGACGTCATTCGTCAAGTTTTTCCAATAGAACATCTGTCTTGCTCGCTTCATCGTGGATTGAATACCAAGATGACCTGTATGAGCTGCTGTTAATATTTTGAATATTTGACTTTTCGGTAATACTATTTTTTCACCTTTGAAAATTATGCCATGATAAACTGCTAGTTCTTCTGGGAAATTGGAAAAATGCTGAATTTCGGGCGATAGTTTCGATTTATCGGTTAACTCGCCCCTCTGTATTAACAGCATTAATCTACTTAATTGAACGTCGTCTTCGGTGTCCTTTTGAAGGCTTTCGAATGCCGTATCGGTCATTGGAATTATTATCTGAACTTCAGGCTCATCTACGTTTTTCGGATTTTCATTTATGCAATCTCGGCTTAGAGTATCGGCTATCGGAATTTCCTTTCCTTTTGTGTATATTACTATTGGATTGTACTGAATCGTTTCTATTAAGATTCGTTGTAGTCTTGCCGGTGATGAGTGTAATTGTTTTTTGAAGATCGACTCCAGGGGTTTATGGTCAGTTTCTATTGTGAGTTTTTTCCCATAAATATATTCATGAAATTTTTTAACTGCCCATCGAATTGCAGTAGCCTCCTTTTCTATTTGAGGATAATTTTGTTCTGCTTTCGTTAGTGATCTGGAACTATACGCTATTGGATGTTCATCTTGCATCAATACGGCCCCAACCGCTTTGTTACTTGCATCACATGATATTTTTACGTCCTTATTTACATCATAAAACTTTAATACTGGTGGTGATACTAACATATTTTGAATTTCCGTATAAGCTTTCTCTTGAGCTTGATCCCACAAAAATGTTATATCCTTATGTAGTAGTTCTCTCAGTGGTGCCGTTATTTGAGAAAAATTAGGAATGAATTTTCCCACATAAGTAACCATTCCCAAAAATCGTTGCAACTGTTTTACGTTTTTCGGCCGTTCTAATCTCTTGATTGTTTCCGTTTTTGACTCGTCAATTTCCAATCCTTCCTTGGAAATGATGTGTCCTAAAAATTTAATTTTTGACTGGTTGAATAAGCATTTCTCTCTATTTAGTTTCAATCCATTTCTAGACAATATTTGCATAACTTCGTCTGTATGTACTTTTAATTCTTCGATTGTTTCAGCGTGTATTAGGATGTCATCCATTGAACATTCCACGTTATTTAATCCCTCTAACAGATTGTTCATTATCTGTTGGAATACCTCCGGGGCTGATGCTAGCCCAAATGGTAGACGGAGACACGTATATCTACCCCAAATCGTCGAGAATGATAAATATTTTTGTGTTCTCTTGCTTACCTGGATTTGCCAAAAACCCTTTTTACAATCCAGTTTCGTAAAATATTTCGAATTTTTCATCCTGGTTGTAATCTCATCGATTGTTTTTAACGGGTAATGTCTTCTTAAAACACTTTTGTTTATTTGCGATGGGTCAATACAAATTCGAATTTTCCCCTTTTTCCGCACTACTACCATTGGTGACACGGCCAACGACGGTTCTTTAATTGGAGCGATTACTCCTAATTTCACCATTTTATCCAATTCGGATTTAACTATTTTAAAATTTAATCTATAGCTTTCGTTTTTTACTATACAATCAAATAAGACTTGACCTAATACATCAATTTTATGACCACTGTAAGTAACAAGCTTTTTAGTGTTAGAATGACATATTTGCCCTTTTAGTTTTTTTACTAAATTTAAATTTAATACGTTACACATTGCTCCTGTATCTAGCTGAAAATCTATTTCAATATTGTTGATCTTGACTTTTTGAAACCAACAATTTGTGTTCGATGCATCAACAGTACCGATAACCATTTCGTCCGAACTGTCATCGTTTGATTCATTTATATGGAGTGATTCCATTATTTCATTAACTTTATTTATTTTTTTACTTGTGCTTTTGCAAACTATTGCAAAATGCCCTTTTTTTCTACATTTCAAACAAATTTTACCAAACGCGGGACAATTTTTCGGACCGTGACTGTTATTGCATCGTACACAAACAAACTTATTATTATCTATTTTCTTATTAGAATAATTATTTATTTTACTTTGACTTTTTTTTACGTCACTAATTTCTATATTTTCGGAATTATACATAGAAGATGCTTGCTTATGTGCTATTTCATTAGCATGACATAAATTAATTGCTTTCTGAAGCGTTAACTTTTCTTCTGACAATAAACGTTCTCTTATTTTATCAGACAAAATTCCTATTACGATTTTGTCTTTGAGTAACTCGTCTTCTAAATTCTCGAAAACACATTTGATTATTTGTGACTTACAATTCGTTAAAAAATCATCAAATGATTCATTATTATCTTATTAAATAAATACCTTTCGTAAGTTACATTGACTTTCGGTGTGAAGTAATTAGTAAATTCTTATTTTAATTGTTGTACCGTCATCGTGTCGTCATCTTTCAGTTTAAATGTTTCGTAAACCTTGTACGCTGATGATCCTATGCATGTCATCAGTGTTGCTATTTGAATTTTTTCCTCCTTTTTGTTTAACCCAGCTGCGATGGAATAAAACTCAAATTGGCGTAACCAATTTTTCCATTCCGTGGATATATCTGGATGCGTCGTGTTTAAACATTTCGGTGGTTTTAGTCCTTCCATATTGAATAATTATTTATTTTGCGACGAATAAACGGTAATAAATTGTTAAATTGTATAATATCTTGGGATTATACGCATTTGATTATTGTGGGTTTACCCGTAGTAACATCCAGCTGTGTTATTACTTAACCTCACTTTATTTTTTTCCCATGTGGTTTTTTCCACACCCGAATTATTTTATACCGTTTTTCGTTTTTACTTCTTACTTTTGTTTATTATATATTTTTTTTTTGTTCTTTTCACCACTTTACTATTTATTATTTTTTCGCAATAAATTTATTTTATTTAAATTATTTTTATTATTTTTACTTTTACATAGACTTCTACCACCACATCTGACACCATGTAATAATAGCAACGATTGAGGATGAACTGTGTCTTTATTATATGTTATATTAACATGGCGGACACCATCATAAACAGTGATATACCGTCTATGCGATCCTACCTTACATACAGTAGAGGGTGTACATTTACAATACATATGTTACACTTCTGAGTCTTCTGACGTTTATTCTATATACGGTTACAATACAATACACGTTTACAATATATAAACGTTTACAATATAAGACACGTTTACAATAAATAACACTTTGACACCCGGGTACGTTCAGCCTGTCCTCGTAACACTTCTCCCCAGTTTTAAGATGCTTTTAAGCAGGCTTGTAGACTTCTGGCCATTTTGAAATACCAGAAACTATTGACTGGACCAGCGAAGTCCACGTTCAATCGCGACCATGGCGCTTCTGGAATCGGCCACGACTGCAGTGTAGTTTTACCGGTGTACGCGCATTCGTTGCGCAACTCACACAGTTTCGAACTATCTTCTCAATGTCGTTGTCGAGCGATGGCCAGGAGACTTTCTGTCGAGCTAATAGCTTCATGCGCTGAGTGTCAGGATGACCTTGATGCAGTTCTCTAAGGCTTTCGCTGCGGTAGCGCTTCGGAATGATGATGCGATCACCGACAAAAATGCAACCGTTGATTACTGTGAGCGAATGTCGTCTTGGGAAGTATTCTGTAGCCTCAACGTCGGGAATTTCCTCTCGTTTGCGTGGCCAACCCTTCTCAATGAACCTTGTGATTTCCTTCAACATCTCGTCTTGACTTGTTTCGTACTGAATAGCTTCGAAGGTTATTGGCAGCTTCTGGGCGGTGTCAATGGCGAAGCAACCTAGTGAGCCTTCTGCAACGATCTTTCCAATGACGATATCTTCGTCTGGCTTCTCGTGTTGACTAATGAGTCGAGAGATGAAGTCCACGTATGCGAAGCTTTTTGTGTCGATGTATTTGATCTTGTAGTCGTATGTGAGCAATATCAACGCGTATCGTTGGAGGCGGCTTGCCGTATGTACCGGAATTCCCTTCTTGTTGTCGAAGATTGCAAGCAAGGGTATATGATCCGTCTGGAGCTCGAATTTGCGACCATAGATATAGCGGTGAAACTTCCGAAGGGTAAATGTGAGCGCCAGAGCTTCTCTTTGGATTTGCGGGTAGTTTTTTTCTTTTTAGCGTAAAGTTCGCTTTATCCTCCTCGCCACAGTTGTGGTGCTATTTATGGTGCCCCGATGGTGCTATTATGATAAATGATACGCAAAGGATTACAACAGATATATATCTTTATTTTTATTATTCGGTGTGTTACTCCTCGTGGTGTAAATACTTCTGATGCGTATTCTATATATGTTTACAATACAAGACACGTTTACAATATATAACACTTTGACACCCGGGTACGTTCAGACTGCCCTCGTAACAGAAATATGTGACTAACCCCATCAACGTTAAGTTTTCCGTCACACAATCCTAGCAACGGAATTTGATTTCCATTGAATGCAATCAATTTGTGCTCAACTGGTTCAAATCGTGGGTGGAATAATTCATTACAATCCTTAAGTCCAATTAGGGAACAAGTAGAACTCGTGTCTAACTGAAATTTCAATGGAACTACATTTATTTCTAAGTTCAAAAACAATTTGTTGCCTTCTTTCGACATACTATCTGAATCTAGCTGACTCATAAGTATTTGCAATTGACAAAACTTTATCGGAGCGGATCACTTTTTTGTAATGGTGCGGATGCCAACCGTAACGCATCATGCGGCATATCGCGTATCATCTCATCTACATACGATTGTTTTTTTTTTTTTTTTTTTTCCGCTGGCGCTACATCCCATAGAGGGATTTGGCCGCTTCATTATGAAGTTACGTAATCATTTTTTTAACGGATAATGAATGATTAATTCATTGATCCTATACACATTAACCAGCCGTGGTTTTTTCATCACTCGCCGGGAATCGAACCCGGAACCTCCGGAGCTTAAAGCAAGCATGCTAACTACTGTGCCACCGGGACGATTGTTTGCATGTACTATTTTTATAAATAAAATTAAAACCTTTACCTAATCCTCGGAGATCTGCAACTGCAATCCAGTCCGAATACAAATGCGAAATTTTCAGTTTTGAATGGAAAAACTTAAATCGGGATATCAAAATATGTATTTTCGATGTATTAATGGCTTGTTAATTTTAAAATCAAATCCGAATACGTTTCTTTTGTAATATCCTACCCGTCGCATAATTTTTTTAATCATCAATCATTCTTTCATTTCGACGTACTTCAGATTTATTTTGTATCTGACGATCACGAATTTGATTTTGATGTCTTCTTATCAGTTTGCCTTCCTCAGTTTTAATTTCATACAAGACCTTCCCAAGCTGCTGCTTGACTAATCCTTTAAGCCATTTTGATCCATATAATGAGAAAATTTTTTAAACTAAACAGGTTAACTCTCTTGAAATTTATGAAACTGTTCACTTGAAAATTGATGCTTCCCAGCAATCCCGTGAAATGTGGCGTATCTTGTCACATACCCAACATCTTAGCACGCTGAGTCCTTGAAATGTGACCCAACTTGTCACATTCCCAACACCTAAGCCTGCCGCTTCCCAATTTTGGTACCGTCCGCTTGATATACCTGTTGGTGTCTTAATTCATTTGGCGCCTAATTAATGACGATCTGGTGATGGTCTGCATAGCAAAAGTTCCCTTAGGTGACAACATCACCGGCTTGCGTATCTCCGGATCTCGAATGCCGTCAATGAATGCATCAACCTTAAGACTTTCCATATAATCGGCCGACGTACTTGTATGTGCTAGATGTACAAGTCGCTCAATTGCAGATGAAAATTCCTGAAGCGATTCACCCCCCTTTTGGTAGTGGCTTTTCAGTTCTATGCGATAATTTCAAGATAGTTGTTGCGATCTTTTTCCGGAATGGTTTGTAAAGCCTCTGCTGTTTCGCCTTTGAGGGCCACTATAAACCCTACCACACGATGTTCATCGTTCCAATGATTTTGATTGGCCATTGTTACAAACTGAAACTTGAAAATGCCGAAAGATGTTGTTCGGTCGAATGTTGGTGTCTTGTTCTTGATAGAGTGAAAGGTCTGAACCACTTGCACACCGTTGTTTCACTTGCTTTGACATCAGTTAACTCTTTCTTGAGACATTGAGCCTCCATTTGTGATTTTTCTTCAACTTGCTGAACCTCTGTTTTAAATTCTGTTTTAACATGTTGAATTTCTGTTTGTAACTCCTCTACTTCTCCATGGATGTTAGTAGATAATTCTAGAAACTTCTCGTCCATTCCCATTAAACCATCTGCAATTTCCTGGATTGGCTGTTCAATTTTCTCTGTTTGGTGTTTCATCTCTGCTGTTTCATTTCTTGGTTTCATTGATTTATTGTCTCCAACTGTCGCTCATTTTGTTGTTGAATGTCAACCTTTTGCTTCTCAAATTTTCATTCCATCATTCCAAGATCCTGGGTTTCAAGGTTTGTCGCTGTCAGGGTGCAGTAAGTAAAGCGTTGCTTCGTGACTTAAGGATCTTACGTTCTATTTTTTTTGTTTTTAGTTCCCGATGGATGCCAGTGATAGTAAGAAGAAATGTATCACACTGATTGTGATGTTGTTAATATAATGTTACTAGTTTGTCTTGGAAAAATATTGACAATTTTATTAATACAAAAGGGTAGCCAAACCTAAATATAGAAGCAAAATTAGTGCAGTCTACAGATCTTGTATTTTTTTTCTTGGCGCAGCGAATAAGTTTGTAACTCCATAAAGAAACCTACCAGACATTGGCTTATTGTCACCGCAAAGGCTTCAATGGTTGTTATTTGTTGCGCAATTCTACAAAACAGAATAATACATTTATACTATCTTTATGTAATCGAGGAGGATGCAGACAACTGAAACAATCACATTTAGGTATTCGATGGAGAAGACGAGAATAAAGATGAACAGCTACGAACTCAAGGTCAACAAAAAAGAGCTGAGGATGGAATACAAGAAACCTGTACTGATTTGACACAAAATAAGCACCAAATTATTTAGATAAATAATTAAAATTAATTATCATAAGTAATGCCTTAACAATAAGTAAAGACTTAAATATTTTCCAGTAAGTACTTGTAAGCACAAGGTAGTTATTATTCACTTCGAAATGAGGGAACACTTTTGGTAAAGGTAACTGTAACGATTCGGTAATACGGCGGCGGACTTTTTTTTTTAGGATGTTTATAATTAGATTTCTACCTCTTATCTTTTCATCAAAATTTTTTCTTTGTTGTGCACCATGAGTGCATTGCATTTTAAAACAACATTTTTTTTTTCAATTCATACAAAAATATTAGATAATAAAATAAAAATTGTTAATGAGGAAAAAATAACAAAATAAAATATGATCACCATAATTTCATTAAAGAAAAAAAAATTTATTAGATAAGAACATAAAATAATTTGAGCCAGGAAAAAAAAAAGAAATACAACCATTAATAGATAAGGAAAATTATAATGTAATAAAATTTCTCAACCCACACCTTCAAACCGTTGCAGCGTGCGAAAATGCATTTTGTGAATTTTTGTTGAGTGGACATTTCCCACGTTAGCGACTTGTTGAAGAAGTGGGTAGAGAAAATGAAAAGAAAAAAAAAATTAAGTTGAACGGGGATTGAGTTTTTGATTTTTGGACCGAATGGTCGAGTTTGTTTTCGGGAATAAAAAAAAAAAAAATAATTGAACATGTAAAGACAAAGGATTAAAGTTTGGATTGTCGGACGGAGTGGTCGCGAGACCGGACTTTAAAGTTAAAAAAAAAATGTAAAAGTTAACGTAATTTACAGTTTAAAAAGGAATTGAGTTTAACCCAATTTTAAGTTAAGAAAATGAATTTTTATTAATTAAGAATTATGTGAATACGGATTTAGAAAAGTGAAGTTCAAATTGTTCATTAAAAATACAAAGATTATTCTAGGAAAAAACCAAAACAAATGGGTTTTCTTTAAGTGTATAAGTTTAACGGAATTTTTTTTTAAAGTTAAGAAAAAATCTAAATGTAACGTAAACTATAGTTTAAAAGGGAATTGATTTTAACCCAATGTTAAGTTAAGTAAATGAACTTTATTAATTATGTAATATGTGCATACGGATTAATAACAGTGAAGTTCAAATGGTTCATTAAAAAAAGAGAATACAAAGATTATTTTTGAAAAAAAAACAAAACCAAAACCAATGGGTTTTCTTTAAAGTGTATAAGTTTAACGGAATTTTTAAAGTTAAGAAAAAATCTAAATCTAACGTAAATTATAGTTTAAAAGGGATTTTTTTGTAACCCAATGTTAAGTTAAGTAAATGAACTTTATTAATTATGTAATATGTGCATACGGATTAATAACAGTGAAGTTCAAATGGTTCATTAAAAAAAGAGAATACAAAGATTATTTTTGAAAAAAAAAAAACAAAACCAAAACAAATGGGTTTTCTTTAAGTGTATAAGTTTAACGGAATTTTTTTAAAGTTAAGAAAAAAAAAATCTAAATGTAACGTAATTACAGTTTAAAAAGCAAAACCATTGATTTGTAACGTGAATTAAGTTTGTTTTAATAAAATTTAAATACAAAAAAAAAAAAAAGGTGCGTGTGAGGATGTTTCATTGAAGAAAGAAAGGAAAAATAAAAACAAAAATAATCCCCGATCGAATTGCAACCGGAGACAAGGCCGCTGAGATTCAACAATAATTGAGGTGAGGTACCGATATCTTTTTGTTTTTTTTTGTTATGTAATTACCTTTATTTAATGGTTCGGATGAACTGGCTAGTATTAGTGAGTCGGTATTAGAATGGCATTTAGATTTTTATTAGGACTAAGTAATTGAATGTGAAGAAAAAAAATAAAATAAAATGTGGTAAAAATAAGAACGGTTAATGAGATGAACAGGTAGGTGGTGTCGAGTGAAGTCAGTGGGTGTATCATGGCTGCCTCCCTCCCTCAGCCAAATTTGTGTAGTTTTTTTGTTTTTGTTGTGCACACGTTAGTTTAACAAACTTTACATTTTTGTACAGATGGCCAACACACCTGTGGGTATACGTAACCCCCCCTATTTTCCGGTTGGATGCTATCCCAACCTAGTGTGCAACCCCGGGTGTGAGGAACCCAAGGTCAGCAAGGTTACAAATGGCGCCGAAACAGGGACCCAAAACGGGTTTAATGAAATGTAGTTTTTGTACGCCCTTCAGGCATTTAATTTAGTTTTTGTTCGCCCTTCAGGCAGTTAATTCCACACATATCGGTGTTGGATTTTGTTTGTTCAGTAATTATTTTTGTTAATATTTAAATCAGGATACTAAATCGGCATTACCTGTAAATTATCTACCGCGCAGTGGCAGTAGGCGCAAAAGCTATCGCTGGATCGTTTGATGGATTCGATGATTTCGAATGTCACGACCAGCATCAAAAGGTCCGTTTCCCATTCCGACTTTTATGTTGAGCGATTGAAACTTCGATGATTTCGAATGTCTCGTTCAAATAAAAGAAAACCCAAATTTTCCCTATCCACTTCCAGCTGAGCGATTGAAACTTCGATGATTTCGAATGTCTCGTTCAGCTGAAAGAAAACCAAAATTTCCCTTTCCGACTTTTATGTTGAGCGATTGAAACTTCGATGATTTCGAATGTCTCGTTCAAATAAAAGAAAACCCAAATTTTACCTATCCACTTCCAGCTGAGCGATTGAAACTTCGATGATTTCGAATGTCTCGTTCAGCTGAAAGAAAACCAAAATGTCCCTTTCCGACTTTTATGTTGAGCGATTGAAACTTCGATGATTTCGAATGTCTCGTTCAAATAAAAGAAAACCCAAATTTTACCTATCCACTTCCAGCTGAGCGATTGAAACTTCGATGATTTCGAATGTCTCGTTCAGCTGAAAGAAAACTACAACTCCCAATCCCAAAAAGTAATTCTTATAAATTCAAAAAAAAAAAAAAAAAAAAATTCAAACCGTTAATTCGACTACTTTCATTGAAATTATAATGCCAAGATTTAATATACTTTCGTAGATTATTGATCCATTTTAACAAGTTTTATTGTGTTTTTTTTGTGATACACTGAATTAATTAGTAACCTCGTGGAAATGCGAAGGCTAGTAGTAGTAAGGAAATAAATAATAATCCGAGTTTACTGAAAATACCGCTTGACTTCATCTATCTGTTCATCTCATTATATAGTTATAATTTTGTTTTATGTTTTAAGTCAATTAGAGTAATACCACTGACGGTATTTAAACAATTTTTTTTTTGTTTTTTTTGTTTTTTTAGTTTTTACACCTTTTATATAGAATTTTTTTTTGTTTATTAAGAATATAAATATTAAACTATAACTATAGAAATTTAAGTTTATAATAGTATATCCTATACTATATAAAGTATATTTAATATTCGTTAAATATATGAAAATAGAAAATAAAGAAATATAAACAATTGGAACATTAATTAAGCAGAAAAAAAAATGTTTATGATACAATTTTATTTTGGGGTTGCTCTGGTAATAAAACGTTTTTTTTTTATTTAAACTAGTTATGGATAAAATTTAATAATACATACTCCAAATTTAATTCTTAATCCAATAGAGGATATGACAGATAGTATCCAATTAGACAACAAAATTAAATCAAATTAATTAAATGCTCCGATAATTAGAATGAAGATCAAAATTTCGGATGAAAAGAAAAGTAATGAATTAGTTTATTCCAATTGTTTAAGTAGAATAGTAAATACATTTGAGTTTATACTTAGTTAGAACTATAAGAAAATGTTAAAATATATAATTAAATTTAGATAGCTTCACAGAAAATTCTTTTGTTAGATGTCTGTTGGAAAGCATATTAATTTTTTTTGGGCTTTACATTTAGTATCCGAAAATGAATAGATAATTAATAACTATTTGTTGGATCGCTAACAAGATTGTTAGAAATTTTAAAATAAATTTACACAAATATTGAAAAAGAAAAATAACTGTGCTTTTCTTAATTAATTTTTTTTTTAAATTCTTCATTTTAAATTAAATAAATAAATTTTGTTTTATCATCATTTTAAATAAAAATTAAAATTTATAAATTTATTGTAAAAGAAAATTAACGGTGTTTTTCATAATGTTAAATAAAGAATTTAAGAATAGAGATTCATAATTAAATTGAAAACACAGGAGACAAATTTTTAAATTCTCAATTTGTGCAATGAATATATTTTATAATCTTCATTTTAAATTAAATTAAATGTTCATAAGTACAGGGAAAAAAAAAGTCATTCAATTCATCCTTTTAATATAAATTAAGTTTTCATTATTTACGATCAGAAAAAAAGAAAATCAAAACTCTATCTCGTATTTGTTTTCTGGGTTTTTTTTTTTGTTTGTTTTTTTGAAATTCCACGATTACCCAATTCAATTAATATTATGTTGTTTTCTCCCAACGTCTTAAAAGCCTCTTGTTTTAATAATGTTTTTTGGGTATTAAAGTTGGTTTTTTTTCTTACCATTTTAAAATACGTGTGTGTTACTAAGCTACACTTTTAATCCTTGGTGTAAAAGTAGCTACTTTTAATACTGGGAGAAAAATACAGTGAGAAACAAATCATTGTACGCATTCAAAATACTTGGGTTATTATTTTTATTTTATATATTTATATTTAACGTGTTCAATTATTCTAATATATTTACGCTTAAAAATTATAAAAAATGGTTAGAATCCATATTTCAACAATAGTTATTAAAAATATTCAAATTTAACAAGAATTTAGTTAAGCATTTCATTATACGCACTATAACAAAATTACAAGAAAATAATTTATAAAATATTTCAACATTTAATTTGCTTACCATTTTGTTTAATAACCTCAAACACACGATTGGCATGGGTTGAATGAGATTATGCAATACTTTATTATCAATTTCGTTCCAGCAACTTGCTATAGCACCCTTAACTCTTGAATGGTGTTAAACTGTCTCTCATTTCTGTATACTTTTCTTGCATGTATTGCCCACAGATTTTCCAATGGGTTGCAGTCTGGACTGCATGCGGGCCACTCCATTAAAGTAATTCCTCCGTTCGCAAACCACTCCTTACTCTTCCTAGAAACATGAATGGCGGCCTTATCTTGTTGGAATATGAAGTTATCTTCAAAATTTTCTTCACTGTATGGCACGAGTACACTCTCCAACATTTTAAGTACCTGTCGGAGTTCATTCTCGACGATGTGAAGCACAAGGTAAGCTTACCTTTAGATGAGAATGCTCCCCATACCATGACTCTACCGCCACCAAAATTTCGTTTTGTTCTTGGATTATTTGTAGAATTTAAATTATGCCAATAGCAACTAAAACAATCTGGCCCCCATCTAGGTTGAATTTCTTTTCATCAGAAAATAACCCCGAATTCCATTCCTTTTGAAGCCCGTATGTTTTGAGCCCATTTAAGGCGAGCCCCTAAATGGCCCTTCGTGAGCTTCGGTTTACATAATGGTTTCTTCCATTTAATATTTGTATCGTTTCTCAATAGTCGTACAATGTGTTGCTTTGTGACGGGTAAGTTTAATTTATCTTTAATTTGTCGTGAATTTAGACGATTTTTGGTTGCTCGTGCTTTATTCTTCCAATATCTAAAGCGCTTAATTTTGTTATTCCCTTTTGGAGATTTTCTTTGGCCGTATTTTCGCAGATTTTTTTCAGAAAATTTCTGATGACTCCTTCAGATCTACCAACCTGCCTTGCAATTTCATGGCTCGAAAATCCATTCTGATTCAAAATAGAAATTTTGGGATGTACTTCTTGCGTTAGCGCCTTAGCCTTTCCCATAATTTTGAATTTTAAAAACAAACAAGTTTAACTACTTATTTACGCTGAGTCGTATAAAATAATTAACTTTCGACTTAGTTTTAAAGAAAAACTGTGTGAATCGCAGCAATACTCGAATGTTACTAAGGTGCTCATAATGAAATGTTTATCGAAAACGCTTACTATTTCAGGTAAATCACACAAACCAACACATTTAATCATATTGTACATGTATTTAAATAAAATCACTAAATACAAAAATACAACAAAAAAATAACGGGAATTTCCGATTGTTTTACATTTTACAGCGGAAGCTCTGATGCGTTTAATGATGTGTTTATCACTGTATTATAGTGAAGACCCAATAATATGTATAATGTATATGAAATAAGTATTTTTTTTGTATTTCGGAAAATAGTATAGGTTTAACACAATTTCGTTTGCTGTTTGAACCACATCCGGTGGTAGATTGGATAAATCTTCTGATTCAAACATTTTGTTCGCAAGAAAGAAAATATTGTAATAATAGCTTTGCAGTTTGGTACAAATAGTCAAACCCAAACAAAAGTTTTCAAGTCATGACTCCTTAGTTTCCCAAAATATTTCAACAAAATTAGTTTCAATTTTGAAGTTTTAATTACATAATTTGTACTTACTCGTATAATTAGTAATGAACAACCTACACGACATGAACTCTTCGTTGGAGGAAAAAAAATAGTATGTGCTATTCGAATTAAAGGTGGGACTTTGTTTGGCTCGCAATGCTTGCTTTTGCTCTGCTACGCTGCGCTTCGCCTCGCATGCATATATAATTGCTCGTCAGACAAAGTACCGCTTTTAATCCTAATGACGCAATGTACTGTTGGTTATTTATCTCAGTCTGGTTAAAGAAAAAGCTTTTATATCCTACCCACTTTCATATTGAATACACCAATATTAAAATTATTCCTTAACCAAATTCAAACAATGACACTTAAATCCTAGAAGTGGTGCATCGGCCGGAAAAACCTAACAAAAGTTCGAACACTGCTATTCTCGACAGGATTCTGATTCCCACTTGCAATCAAGCTAAATAGTGGCTATTTCAAGCTGAACCAATTTTTATTTTTTTTTTGTTTGTACAGATAAGCAGGAAATTGGTAATGAAAATTTAAACAGGAGTAATAATGATCTAGAAAAACGAATTGAGTCATGGTGCAACTAAATAATTCTCTAAATTTTTGCAGAGATGTGAATTATTGATTGACTACTATTATGCCTTCTCGATTGACTTGTTATTATGTATGTCAATTATTAAAAAGGCTATGTCGATTGGGCACTTAACATTTTTTTTTTTTTTTGGTTAGATAACTAACTTAAGACAATTTTTGTTTTCTTCTCAACTTTCAAAACAAGAGAAAAGATGGTTTATTAAAAAAAAAAAAAAAAAAAAAAAAAATTTAAGACAGGTTTCTAAGTAAAGTTTAAATGAGGATGCAATTATGTTGCGTAATAAAATGGGCATTGGATCACTTATCGAACATATTACTTGTATTGATTAGATCAGGTATTGTGGGCCGCCTCGTTTCACTTCCCCACCTTACAAACTTAGATATTATCGGTGCGATCCGAATACCAACTACTATTTAAAATTCCACCGGAAAAATTTATCTTATTTTCCTCTCCCATCTGGTTGTGGATTAGAATTTCGTAATTACTCGATGGAACTCGGTAGCGACGTAATCACCACCACTGCACGTGGATGGGATTGACGTCGGAGAGTTCAGACCTCGTACTGACACCCACCAGTAACATAAGTCGCTTTCATATGTCTTTTCACACGCATCGGAGATTGCTAATTGGCCTTAAGCGTAACTAGTTTCGTTTCGATTGTTACAAATTGTTTGCCAAGAACGTATTTGCAAACAAGATAAAAATCAATTACATATTGCTAAAACATGAATTTAATTAAAAAAAAAAAAAAAAAAAATTAATAATTTTCGATAAATTTATAAAATTCAACAAAAAAAAAAAAAAAAAATTAATTAAATAATCAAAATTCAAAATCATCTACTCAGTTTTGAGATTAATACCTGTCATTCTTTTCCCACGGTAGTTCAGTACCGCAGTGGATTGCAACATACCGAATTATAAAGTGTATTTGACAATCCATTTCGGTATTGGATTGGCACATGTCACACGACAATTTTTCGGATTATGTAATCCAGTTCGATATTGGATTGTGGTGCGTGTGAAAGCGACTATAGTGGCGTGGGCATGGATTTAAAAAAACGTAATAGTTTGTTTTATCGTCAGTTAAGAGTTTAGATAGTTTGGCATTATACCAGGGATCAGAAGAATTAGCTGCGCGTATTCCCGTAATTCGTCAAAGAAAAATTACTTTTCTTTATTTTTTTTCAGCTTTGAATTCGTCGAGTTGCGGATCAACGAATTCAAACCTGCTCTGTAACGATTCGGTAATACGGCGGCGGACTTTTTTTTTTAGGATGTTTATAATTAGATTTCTACCTCTTATCTTTTCATCAAAATTTTTTCTTTGTTGTGCACCATGAGTGCATTGCATTTTAAAACAACATTTTTTTTTTCAATTCATACAAAAATATTAGATAATAAAATAAAAATTGTTAATGAGGAAAAAATAACAAAATAAAATATGATCACCATAATTTCATTAAAGAAAAAAAAATTTATTAGATAAGAACATAAAATAATTTGAGCCAGGAAAAAAAAAAGAAATACAACCATTAATAGATAAGGAAAATTATAATGTAATAAAATTTCTCAACCCACACCTTCAAACCGTTGCAGCGTGCGAAAATGCATTTTGTGAATTTTTGTTGAGTGGACATTTCCCACGTTAGCGACTTGTTGAAGAAGTGGGTAGAGAAAATGAAAAGAAAAAAAAAATTAAGTTGAACGGGGATTGAGTTTTTGATTTTTGGACCGAATGGTCGAGTTTGTTTTCGGGAATAAAAAAAAAAAAAATAATTGAACATGTAAAGACAAAGGATTAAAGTTTGGATTGTCGGACGGAGTGGTCGCGAGACCGGACTTTAAAGTTAAAAAAAAAATGTAAAAGTTAACGTAATTTACAGTTTAAAAAGGAATTGAGTTTAACCCAATTTTAAGTTAAGAAAATGAATTTTTATTAATTAAGAATTATGTGAATACGGATTTAGAAAAGTGAAGTTCAAATTGTTCATTAAAAATACAAAGATTATTCTAGGAAAAAACCAAAACAAATGGGTTTTCTTTAAGTGTATAAGTTTAACGGAATTTTTTTTTAAAGTTAAGAAAAAATCTAAATGTAACGTAAACTATAGTTTAAAAGGGAATTGATTTTAACCCAATGTTAAGTTAAGTAAATGAACTTTATTAATTATGTAATATGTGCATACGGATTAATAACAGTGAAGTTCAAATGGTTCATTAAAAAAAGAGAATACAAAGATTATTTTTGAAAAAAAAACAAAACCAAAACCAATGGGTTTTCTTTAAAGTGTATAAGTTTAACGGAATTTTTAAAGTTAAGAAAAAATCTAAATCTAACGTAAATTATAGTTTAAAAGGGATTTTTTTGTAACCCAATGTTAAGTTAAGTAAATGAACTTTATTAATTATGTAATATGTGCATACGGATTAATAACAGTGAAGTTCAAATGGTTCATTAAAAAAAGAGAATACAAAGATTATTTTTGAAAAAAAAAAAACAAAACCAAAACAAATGGGTTTTCTTTAAGTGTATAAGTTTAACGGAATTTTTTTAAAGTTAAGAAAAAAAAAATCTAAATGTAACGTAATTACAGTTTAAAAAGCAAAACCATTGATTTGTAACGTGAATTAAGTTTGTTTTAATAAAATTTAAATACAAAAAAAAAAAAAGGTGCGTGTGAGGATGTTTCATTGAAGAAAGAAAGGAAAAATAAAAACAAAAATAATCCCCGATCGAATTGCAACCGGAGACAAGGCCGCTGAGATTCAACAATAATTGAGGTGAGGTACCGATATCTTTTTGTTTTTTTTTGTTATGTAATTACCTTTATTTAATGGTTCGGATGAACTGGCTAGTATTAGTGAGTCGGTATTAGAATGGCATTTAGATTTTTATTAGGACTAAGTAATTGAATGTGAAGAAAAAAAATAAAATAAAATGTGGTAAAAATAAGAACGGTTAATGAGATGAACAGGTAGGTGGTGTCGAGTGAAGTCAGTGGGTGTATCATGGCTGCCTCCCTCCCTCAGCCAAATTTGTGTAGTTTTTTTGTTTTTGTTGTGCACACGTTAGTTTAACAAACTTTACATTTTTGTACAGATGGCCAACACACCTGTGGGTATACGTAACCCCCCCTATTTTCCGGTTGGATGCTATCCCAACCTAGTGTGCAACCCCGGGTGTGAGGAACCCAAGGTCAGCAAGGTTACATAACTCTTATAAGTACTTACCTTTTTTTAATTCATTCCAAGTAAATACTAGTAGACTCAATGGGTTCTACTAGTATTTACTTGAGAGCATACATGCAGGCGAAATTAATAAAAAAAACACTCTGGTTTAATTGTATTTGGTTAGTTTATTGTCTGTATTGTATTGTATACTAATCAGTAATCATAATTGTATTTCCTACTAAAACTATTGCCCGCCAACGTAAAAATCGGTGTGCAGAGGTTGAAATCGTTTCCTCTACTCCCTACACAATGTGTAAATTTTAAAATTACATATTTTAAAAATACTCTCAAAGTAAGATAATTTTTCCGAAATACCGAAACTGTTATACGAACGTGTAAATAATTTAATTTTTGATAAATTTTTTTTTTTTATTCTCCCCCATTTCTTATTATATTGTGAATGGCTCGTTAATTTCGTATATAAACAAGTAAGAATTTACGAGAGTTAACAACAAGTCATTTACTAATCAGTACAAAAATGCAAATGAAATTACGAGCACTATGAGTTTGATAAAATTGTGTAGTTGAACATAAAAATTACATTTCAAGAGTGTAATCACCACATTTTGGTGGCCAGTGTTTTGAAACGAAACAGGTAAAATATTTGGAAAAATTAGTATTTTCAGGTTTTGCCTAACCTCAAAGTTTATTTTTATATTATTTTCGATTCGAGTGAAAATCTATTATTGTTTGTAATTTTTTTTTTCTTTTTTCTGTTTTTCATTTTTCGTTTTGTATTTATTTTAGATTTCATTAGTTTGTGGCTTAATTATGTTGCTGCCAACAAGTATGATTTGCCGCAGTAGTAGTGGTAGTGCATTAAAAATATTAACGATTTTTATCATTTTGGTGATTCAAAATGCCAGGTCGGCAATTCAGAAAGAGTTTACTGTGAGCATAGATCCAGGCAATCGAGAATGTTTCTATCAACACGGTAAAACTGATGAAACGATTGACTTTGAATATCAGGTGATTGACGGGGGGCATGGCGATTTGGATATTAATTTCGAACTTATCGAACCATCGGGACACATAATTTATACGGATGAACGAAAATCTGATAATTTACATCGGCACGACATACGATATGATGGTGACTACAGTTTTTGTTTCGACAATTCATTTAGTCGTTTCAATCATAAAATTGTATTTTTTGAATTGATTATCGAAAATGAGAATGGACCAAATGACTACCAAGACAAAGTTGATTTATTGGATGGATATACGTTGACCGAATTCTATGAGATGAAAGTTGAGGATATACAGGATGCTATTAGTAAAGTGCGAGCGAATTTAATGAAGGCGCGTCATTTGCTGGAATTTATTAGAAATTATGAAGCTCGAGATCGGAATATGGCTGAAGAAAATTTATTTAAAGTGGATAATTGGTCAATGTTTCAGGTAATTATGATGATTGCGGTGGCGGGAATCCAAGTGATTATGTTGCGAAGTTTATTTGATACGAATTCGAAAGTGCATAAAATTTGGAAAAAATTCTCGTAACATGGGAATATGTTTTTAGGGTGGTCATGAATTGTAAATAAAATTTGATATTTGAATCAATAAAATCAATTTGCATTTTTTTGCTTTTATTTGTATTTTGGTGGTGCGGCATGTTTATAGTGGGTATGTCGGTAATATTCCTAATTGCTTCTAAACCTAATAATATAAAATAAAGAAATAAAGTTATTGGTAATTAAAGTGATCGAATTATGCTATATAAATATATAACAAATTGGCGACGAGGTAAAACCGTAAGTTAACTTTTAGCAGTATATCAAAATATACAGGTGCTATAAAAAATACATTGAGATAGTGTAGTACGGATAAAATACAAATTGTGAAAAGAAATAAATAAAAAGTGCATCGTTGTGTAATTTGTTAATGGGAGAAGACAATAAAAGTGAATTAGTAAAAATTCAAACAATGTCCCCATTCGGCTCAATTGAAGCAATCTTACCGGAGTAGCGAATACTATCAAATCCTAAAGTCGTTAACAATGCCTAAGTTACCAAGCAAATTTAAATATGTACAACGAAATGGGCACTAACGGTAAATAAAAGGGCGGAACGATTCAAATTTGCAAAACTGTATCAAGCTCAACGAGAAACCGTTTTTGATTTTGTGGTTCGTTTAAAAACAGCAGCTCAAACATTTGATTTCGGCAATTTTCTGGAAGATGCCCTGTCAGATAGATTCATTATTGGGTTGAGAGATGGCAGGATTCAACAGGAACTCTTACAAAAGGACGAAGACAAATGCGAAATTTTCTGCAATACTGCTCTGAATATGGAAATGTCAGTAAGGGAAATAACGAATCAGAATCCATCCACTAATTTCGATCCAACCGGTACCAATTAAACGTAAATTTATTATATATTAGCAATGCTTTACATGCTTACAATATGGTACATCAACGGTGTGCCGAAACAAATATGACTCCAATACTATTAACTCAGTCATAGCCAGTCAGTACTCCAGCCAGATTCACAATGGAAGTAGATATGGGCACTTGTGCTTCAGCCATCAGTATAGTTAAGCTTAAAGAAAAATTTAGTCATTTAAAAATTGTTGATGCAAATAGTTCTTTTTCCACAGTAACCAACCGGCCAAAACATTCCAATTCTGTTGAAAATTGACGTTCGGGTGCAAGTAGTAGATCAAATGTTGATGTTAGAACTAATTGTTACCCAGTCAGAGCGAAACTTTCTGCCATTATTGGGAAGAACTTGGTTGGATGTAATTTTACCGGGTTGGAAAACGGCTTTATCAACAGATTTACTAGTAAGTAATATATCCGTTCATTCTAGTAATATTTTAAAAGAGATAGAATTAGGATACCCTAACATTGTAAGTCAGTCAACCAACCAAACAATAGAGGGTTATATAGCGGAGGTACTAATTAAAGATAATGTAACCCCTATATTTTTCAAGGCGTATACCGTTTCGTATAAAATAAGGGATCAACTAAAAATTGAGTTGAGCAGCTTATGTGAAAAGAAAATATTAGGGCCTGTCAAATACAGTCAATGGGCAAGTCCGGTAGTATCGGTACGCAAAGCACTGAGCATTAATCTAAGCATTATCCCTTACCTAGAATCGACGATATTTTGGCAGGATTAGCAAATTGTACTGTGTTTTGTGTGCTCGATTTAACGGACACTTATCAACAAGTGTTAGTTTCGGAGAAGTCACGTGAATATTTGACCATTAATACCCATAAGGGTCTGTTTTGATATACTAGGTTACCTTTTTGACTAAAAAATGCTCCGTCCATTTTTCAGTTTGTTATGGACCAAATTTTAATTAGTTTAGATAATGTTACTTGTTATTTAGACGATATTCTCATAAGAGGTGTCGACTGTCAATTATGAGGATGGCAAGAAAAAGTTATTTATGGTATTAGACAGGTTAAATAAATTTAAGGTGAAAATTAATTTAAATAAATGTCATATTCTAAAACCAAAAGAAAATAATTGCGGCATACAATTTCGGCAAGGGGTATAGAACCGAATGCTGAAAAAATTAAAGCAATTGTTCAAGCGCCCGTACCTAAAGATTTGCCTCAAATTCAGTCTTATTTAGGGTTATTACTTATTAAATTATTATAGTCGGTTAATTTCCAATTTGTCAACTGATTTAAAAGAATTGTACAAGTTACTGAAAAAAGAGGAAGAATTTAATTGGTCGCCGCAATGTCAAGCATCGTTCGAGAAGTTGTAACGAACCCTCGTTAGTACGAGTAAGTTTAGAACCGGAAAAAAAAATCAATCCGTAAAGAAAACTGATCGTTAACAGAAAATGTTCAATTTTATTTACTAACAACAACTTTGATAAGGCGGTATGGTTATTCCCAGCTATGACTCAGTGGATGGGGTGGGTGATATTTTCAAAGCGTTAGTAAATATTGATTAACCGCCAGGAAACTGGAAAAAAGGGAAAAGGGGACAACAAAGAGAATAATGACACAGGCAATGATACCTACCCTAATTCAACATACATACGTTGAGCGCTGCATCCTCCACTTAAGTGCGACAAACTATCTCATACTGAAAAAAAATTCAATTACGAACAAGAAAATTTAACACCACAAGCGAACTGTGTGAAACCCATTTGAAATAATTTATAACTTGAAATTATATTTAGCCAAACTTAGCTATATAACAATATTTATTAAATTTTAAATTTCAAATAACGATAAAAAAATCTTTAATTCAAAGTAGATCAAAATTAATTTACTAAAATCTAACAGAAATCCATTTTTAAGTTGGGTTAGTTAAAGATTAGTATTTTTAAAAAAAAATAAAAAAATAACAGAAAAAGAAAGATTATAAATAACACATAATAATCAACAATAAAAAAATAATAATAATTTGATGGTGTTGAAGGTTGTTGAATGTTAATAATTTTCCGTATAGTCATTCGATTTGGATATACGGTTTATGTAAATAAAAATATGTTTTCGTTGCAGTTATATGAAATATCCACTGTTCATCCAATAATATAAATCAAAATCACAATACCTTTAATAATGTCTTTAAGTTGTACCATATTCACTAGTTATACAACAAGAGGTTCGAAAATAATCGAATATACAGTTTATAGGACGAGTTGTGTTGCCTAGGAAACACAACGACACCGCAGGTGGAGTTGTGTTTCTTAGGTAACACATCGAGTCCGCAACTGTATATTCAAATGATTTTCGAAGCTCGAGTTGTATATGTTAAGACTATACAACGAATCAACCATGTCAAATATCAAAAATATTAATTGTTTGTTTATATTCATGGAAGATATGATTTATTTATTTGCGGCCGAAACACCACTAGTGGTATTTCGCGAAACACTACTTAGCAACGCAAATAACCAATATTATACAGCGTAACTAAGGAAAATTCAACTATCTGATTGGTTTATTTTCCAATGAGTTGTATAGTCAGAATTACCCTTTTGATGTAGATTTGGTAATCCGAAATTTATTTTTAAATTCATAAATATTTAAAAATCGCAGCACTCCATGTAACGTAAAGATTTGTATGCAACTCTGTCTTTAGATCATTTACGTTTCATTCACAAAAATAATTATGCCCGTTCTATCAAACACATTATGAGTTTATTTGTTTTGTGTTTTGATCAGGCAATTGGTACATTTCACCTTTTTCATCACTTAAGGTACACACTGCGTTTATACACTATTAGGATTATAGTTTTTCACTGAATTATACACATAATTATAATTTCGTCATATAATTGGTTTCCAATTTATTATACACATATTTATAATTTTATAAATCAAATTATTTCGGCATATGACATATTTGGTTCATTTCACTACCAAACGGAACATACAGAATCTGTTCACCAAGTATTTAGTTTATAGGCTTATATTATAATTTTATTGTTTTTTAATAGTATGTATATAGTTTCTGAATTAATTTTTAATTATTATGATTTTTAGTAATCTTCATTTACACTGATTTGTATTAACTTAAATATAATTTTAATTTAATGTTAATTTAATATAGTTCATGAATTTAATTAAGAATTACTATAATTATATGACCACTATTAATTTTTCACTCTGCACAATATTATTATTAGATTTTAATTTTAGTTATTTATTATTTAACTTACTAATATTTTAATATGAATTTATAATTATTTTAGGATATAATAAGAAATAAAATTAAATGGTTTGACTATAATAAATTAATTTCACTACTTTTTATTTTTTTAAACATATTTCTTATATCCGATCCGATCAAAAAAGTAAAAAAACTGACCCCCCACATGGCACAAATTTGCCTTTTTATATCTTCCAACAACCCGTTATTGTTAAATTTTCTCGAACTTTCCCGTTTACTTTTTAATTTTTGTCTTATTGACTTCGTACCAACACAGAATCATTTATATTTGTCTCATCCCATGATCAATCGTGAATCAATTTCATTCATGCATGAATAAATGTGAATTATTATTTCGGTCAAGGCAGGGGTAATCAACCTCACATATTATGTAGCGAATTGTAGCGAATTATTATAGCGAATATTCGTTACAAAGTCTAAATCGTTATTTGGTACAACCCAAAGAAGCATCCGATTTAAGCTACTGATGCTAGCCCTTACGGCGCGGCGTAGGAGCAATTCTGTCCCATATTGACGCTTGTGAAGTTTATCCTAAGTTAGAACTAAACCAACAAAAACAACATAATCTGTAAATGTATTGGTAAAAATGACATTTAGGCGAACATTTTTCAATAAATAATTTGAAAACTTTTATTTGTTGTTTCAAATAAATTAAGTTTTGTTATAATCAAATTGAATTATTTTGTTAACCCAAAAAAATAAAACCTATATAAATACACATAATTAAATTACATAATTAGAAAAGTGAGTGTCTGTTCAATAACCTGTAAAATTATGCTTTTCATATTGCCACATTTGGAAACATATAATCTAGGATTTTCTTAAGAAAGCCTGTATCTTAAGATTTTCCATATTTATCTCCAACGCCACTATTATTTTTTGGAAGGCCTAATCTAAGACTACGAGCATGCTTAACCATTTGAAAAGCTAATGCCTTTCACATGGTCAAATTGCAATATTTGTGAAATTACTATTTAGGATTTTCTTAAGAAAGTCTGTATCTTAAGATTTTTCATATTTATCTCCAACGCCACTATGATTTTTTGGAAGGCCTAATCTAAGACTACGAGCATGCTTAACCATTTGAAAAGCTAATGCCTTTCACATGGTCAAATTGCAATATTTGTGAAATTACTATTTAGGATTTTCTTAAGAAAGTCTGTATCTTAAGATTTTCCATATTTATCTCCAACTTCTTCTTCTTCCGCTGGCGCTACATCCCATGAAGGGATTTGGCCGCCTCAACGATGCTCCTCCAAATATTTCGATCCGCCACAAGAGAACGCCAGACACGGTGACCGAGTGTGTACAGGTCCCTCTCAACGTCGTCCATCCATCGGGTAGGTGGTCTCCCACGAGGTCCTACTTTCGCTGGTGCCGACTCCAAGGCCTGTTTAGTGGTCCGATTTTGTGAACGTAGTACGTGCCCAAGCCATCTCAGCCTTGACGATTTTATGAATCCTATGATGTCGACTTTATCGAGATCATTTCTGATCTCGTGATTCATTCGCATTCTGTACGTCGCTCCCTCTTTAATGGGACCGAGAATTCTTCTTATCATCTTACGTTCAGTTACAGCGATTTTCTGGATGTTTTGCGCTGTTAGTGTCCAAGACTCGCAACCAAAGGTGACAACTGGTCTTATCAGCGCCTTGTAGATGTCCAATTTTATTTTGCGCGATATATGAGGAGACTTGAAAATTTTGATATTGGCGTAAAATGCTCGGTAGCCTGCTGCGATCCTCGATGAGATGTCTACAGAAACGGAGTTTTGCTCAGTGATCAGTGATCCTAGGTATTTAAACTCATTCACCTTTTCATATTGAGTATCTCCTGAAATGAAGTCCCCACGAGTCTGCCTTCTCGCGGTCACCATGTATTTGGTCTTCGCTTCATTGATCTTAAGGCCTATTTGTTGGGCTGTTAATTCCAATGGGAGGAGGAAACCTTTCAGAGAGATGATGTTGCGACCCAGAATGCAGATATCGTCAGCGTATGCTAATAGCTGGGTTGATTTATAATACAGGCAGCTACGCTGTGCTATATTAAGCTAACGAATGACATACTCTAATGATAGATTGAATAGAGTTTGAGCTATTGGGTCTCCTTGCCGCACTCCAGATGTTATCTCGAAGGCATCTGAAATTTTCCCTTCTATTAGCACCTTACATATTGAGCCATCCATTAAAAGCTGGCACATTGAAACCAATTTTGACGGTATGCCCAGGTAGGACAATACGTTCCATAACGTATTCCTCTTAATGCTGTCGTACGCCTGTTGAAAGTCTATGAATAGACTGTGTACAGGGATGTCCTTTTCATAGCATTTCTCCAGCAAAATCCTCAGCGTAAAAGTTTGATCGGTCGTTGATCTATTTGGACGAAAACCACATTGATAATCACCCAAGACCCTCTCGCTATAAGTTGATAACTTTGCTGCGACTACGTTGGCCAAAACCTTGTAGCCTGTGTTCAGCAAAGCTATACCGCGATAGTTGTTGTCTTCCACTCTACTGGGATTTCTTCTCTAGACCAAATTGTTGATATTAGCTCAAACATGCGGCAGAACAGATAATCACCGCCATATTTGAGCATTTCGTTGCAGATACCATCCTCACCAGGTGTCTTGTAATTTTTCATCTGCGATATCACGTTCCGAACTTCATCATATGATGGAGGAGGTGGTGGTGTCATCTCGACGTTAATATCGCGATTAAGCAAGAGAGGTTGTTGCTCGGAAGGTGGTGCCTGTTTATTTAAAAGCGAGGAGAAGTAATTTCGCCACACTTCGAGGACGGTCTTAGTGTCCATTTCCAACTCACCGGATTTGTTGCGAATAACGCTGCTACGTGGATGAAAGTCCGTAGCTAATTCTCTTATGCAACGACATCTATCTCTCAGGCTAGAATTTTGGATGTTGCGTGCCTGTTGTTCATGCCATTCCCGTTTTTTCCGTCTACATAGCCGATTAGCGATTCTCCTCGCAGTCATGTCGGCGTTATGGGATTGCCTTGTTCTTTGTGATAGATCTCGTTGTCGTGCGCGATCTTTTTCCCGAATAGCACCAATACAATCATCAACAATCCAGAGATTTTTAGGCCTTGACGGATTTTGGGAAGGCCTAATCTTCCAAAAAATCATAGTGGCGTTGAGATAAATATGGAAAATCTTAAGATACAGACTTTCTTAAGAAAATCCTATATAGTAAATTCACAAATATTGCAATTTGACAATGTGAACGGCATTAGTTTATCAAATGGTTTTTCATGCATGTACATACAGATTTATCAAAAAATCATATTGAGCTTTCACGTTAATTTCCAAATTCTTAAGATAAACTGTTTTATTTAAAATATATGGTTATAAGAAGATATACATAATAAAAATTATTTCTCATTATATTTTAGATAAATAAGGTAATTTGATACGCATAAAATATTTAATTACAATAATTTTTATTAAAAACTAAAGTTTTATACATTTTGAATTAAGAAATGTTCGCCTAAATGTCATTAAATTTGAATATTCACTAATCCATACTTATATATAGTTTTGGTTTAGTTCTAAGTTAGGATACTCTTCACACGTGTACTATAGCGTGTGAAGTTTGTGCTTAATTAATCCTAATTTTTTTTTTTTTTTAAATTCCAATTTAGGTCTAACTTCACTTGCATCCATATTGTCAATGGAATAGAGAAGCCAGTATTATTTGCTTCGAGCTCTCTTTCTCCAACGGAAAAGAATTATTCGCAGCTTCACCGCGAAGCATTAGTGATAATTTTTGGCCTTAGAAAATTTCATAAATATTTGTATGGTCATCATTTTACAATTTATACTGACTATCAGGCACTGAAGGACATTTTTAATCCAAAAAAGTCAACTCCACCCGCTGCAGTCGCAAGAATACAAATATGGGCTGTTATTTTTTCTCTTTATAACTACAATATAGAATATAGACGAGGAAACCAGATGTGTAACGTAGATGCATTGTCGCGGTTACCCACGACAGAACCAACAAATATTGAGGGGGATTGCATTAAGTCATTCAATTTCTCAAATAGTTTGCCGCCTGAACCGGATAAAGTAGCAAAAGAAACCCAAATAGACGAGGAGCTTAGTAAAGTTTATAATTTTGTAATGTCAAATTGGTTAAATAAATTTAAGAAAATATTAAGACAAAAGGAATTTCTTATCTTGTGAAGATGAATGCTTATTTTACATGAACAGAATAGTAATACCGATTAGGTTAAAACAAGAGGTTTACATGAATATCATTTAGAAGTTGTTAGAATGAAAATGGTAGCACGTTCGCATGTGTGGTGGGTGGTACAATATTGATAAGGACAACGAACATTTTGTAAAAAACTGTATTATTTGTGAACAATGTTGTAACGTGGGAAATGGAAATGTATCTATGTACAGAAATGTTTAAGTTTTTCCGTGAAATGATCACCTTCTCGAAACCACACAAATTCAATTTAAAAAAAAAAATTTAACAGTTTTTCAGTTGTAAATGAAATCTAAAGATGACTACTTAGTGGTCGAAAATGTTTATTTTAATAAAACAGATTTTATAAGAATGTTTAGATACAGCTGGCCACCTGAAAAAAAATAATTTAATTAGTTAAAATTGTTACAATTGTATTCAATACTTAGCTTATGTCATTACCGTATATGTAACCAATTCAACCTAAAACAAAATTACATTAACATCAATACATTTAAAGCATGCCAAATATAAAAGACAAATCAGATGATTTCGCATCTAGCAAATTTGATCTTCCATAACAATTGCAAATCACCTGATGGATCTTTTACATTTGGCGTGCTTTAAAAGTATTGATTTTAACGTAATTTTGTTTTAGGTTGAATTGGTTACATATAGGCGGTAATGACATAAGCTTAGTATTGAATACATTTGTAACAATTTAAACTAATTAAATTATTTTCTTTCAGGTGGCCAGCTCGATCTAAACATACTCCTCGGGATGAATCGTCATCAGATTCAAGTATTGATAGTCGGTATAACTTTTGTATCGGCCGCTTAAATATATAGCTATTTTGGTTTTGACATCGACTACTCGAACATTGTTATCATTGCCGGGATATAATTCCATGACCCATTCCATGAACCATTGCGTAGGTGGTAGATTAGGGTCTTGTCCGAGAATCTCATCATTCAACTGTAGATTTTTGTGTTGTACTTGCCATTTAGGTCGTGCTTGAGGTGTTGTTAGATACTCCAATTGCCATATTTTCCAGAATTGGAGAAATATGCGATGTACGATATCCTATCTTGTAGGTAGATGTAGTTTTACATCTAGGAATGGATTTAACTGTTTAAGTTTGTGTTTTTACGGAAATCGCTTCGTTGATAGTCGTCGGTAAACTCAGTCATTTGCCAATATACAATAATTTTGTGGTTCGCCAGCTCAAGCTCTTATGATGTGAGTACGCCAGTTTGTCTATCGTTCTTGCCACTCTTAGCACGTACGAAAACACTTTCTGCAATTTGAAGTAGCTTGAAATTTTTTATCTCAAATTCAGTATGATGTTATCTTGCTCTGTCCGTTTAGATTCGGAAATGATGCTGCTGTATACATCAATTTGGATTTTTTCATTCGTCTCGGGGATTCGTTGTTGATCTGGCCAATATTTTTCATCCTTAGCCAGCCAGGCTGGCCCATTCAACCATAGTTTGCTCTTAAAAATTTCTGTTTTGCCTCGAGTTGCGCAATCCGCCGGATTATTACTGGGTGGCAAAGTCACCATAAATCTATTTTATATAGTTCAATGATCTGAGATGCTCGGTTAGCGACAAATGTGGTCCGACGCCTTGGTTGACTGGATAACCAGTCTAATACGATCTTTGAGTCTGTCCACATTGTTACTGATGAAACTCTGATTGATAGCATCTCTGTGATTTAGTTTACTAATCTGCTCAAGAGTACTGCGCCTGTCCATTTACTTGCATCGCAAAATCCGTGTAGGCTTATGTTGTCTGAGCAAGCAATGCATCGTGGAATTTTCAATTCTGGAGTTTGACAGAGGTTGTTTCGAAAACCGATCCATGCTGCTTTTGATTCTGGTGGTAGTTCTTCAACCCATTCTACTTTTTGCAGCCATAAGCTTTGGAAGAGTATTTTAAGTCTTACAGTTATTGGGGATAAAAGTCCCAAGGGATCAAAGATTTTTCCTGCCTCAGACAAAAGCTTCGCTTTGTATGCACATCCTTATTTTCGAGGTTTACTTCGAAGACAAAATGATCCGTACTGGCATCCCATGCTAGTTCTAACAACTTCACCTGCAATGGATGTTCTGAAAGTACTTTTAGATTAGAATCGTTTATCCTATTTAACGAATGGCGCACTTGTAAATCGTTGGATGATATTTTCCTTAAATTGAAGTCTCCGCTTTTTAAAATCTCTACTACATTGTCTTTCAAATTGATTAGCTCTGGTAATTGGGTATGTGTTGTGAATCGTTTCTCCATTGCCAATAATCTTAAGAATAGAAGTTCGGTGATGAATCTTCCATCAGCTGCTCGGGTTGCAGTTGCTGGAACCAATCTTCACAATTATGCTCCTCCTTTGTGATCTTGCTAATTTCAGGAACCCCTTGAGTCGCCGGAAATCGTTGTAATGTCGCATCGATGTCGACAATGGTCGTAAATGATTGAAATCTTATTATCTACCTTCATTCTAGCATGGCCAAGTAGTTCAAAAACGATGTCTGCGCCGATCAATATATCGATGGATGCTAGCTAATAAAAAAATGGATTGGCCAGATTGATTTTTTCTAGACCTTTCAGATTACTGAAATCAAGTTCGAAGGAGGGTAATGGAGATGTGATTTTCGAGATAATTAGCCCCTTCAAAGTTATCAGATGAGTGCCGAATCTAGGTGCTAGCCGAAGTATAGTACTTCCATGTGATTTTCCGCTGCTTGTTTCTCCAATTCCCGCTATTAAATTTCTACAATTAGTTCGAGACAGACCCAGTTTTTGTACCATGGCTTCGGTTACGAATGAAGCTTGAGAGGCCGTGTCTACTAAAGCACGACATAGCCTTGGAATGCCGAGATTATCTGATACATTTACTATTGCTATCGGCAATACAGTTTATAATGTGCACTGTCTTTAGCGTTGTGAAATTATTCTGATGCTATTCTAAACTCGTGATGTAAGATTTAGTCGAATTTTCGTCTGAATTAGCTTTTAATTCTTCTGTGTTTGCTATCAATGCACTGGGTTTTGTATCCACATGTAAGAGCCTATGGTGTTTATACGAACATTCACCATACCTACCACGGATTCTACAATCATAAGCGGAGTGCCCTGAATTTTGGCAATTGAACCATCTTCTATTGGTCCTGACCCTGATTAATTCTTTACGCTGTTCTACTGGTGGTAACTCCTTAAAGCGATCACAATAAATCAACCTATGTTGTTGTTTATTACATGCAATACAGTTGGGATTGCAAATTTTCGTTGAATTTACGATTCTGAAATTTCGAAATTATAAAATTTTCAATTTCGGATTCCGGAATATTCCGGTATTTATAAAAAAAAAACTTAAAATATAAAGAACAAATTTTTATTCAAGAATTCAGTAAAAAAATTTACATTGATCAAAATACATAAAATTAATGTATATAAGCACTTTATGAAAGCCCAAATACTTCAAATCTTGATAAATTTTGTCCATTTGGATTTTTTTAAATTTAGCATTATGTTCAAATATTTGATTTGAATGAATTTTTCCTTAAAAATTCGCCCGAATGTATGCTTTTTTAAACACAAACAAACGCTGTTGTTGTTGTAAATTCTAATATTAATTTAGGATAAACTTCATTCGCATCACTTCGGAGGGCTATGGGAAGCCGGGATAAAATCGGTGTAATTTCACCTCAAATATTAATTGGAGAAACAACCTTTTCGCTTGCACTGTACACCGTCGTCACTCAAATCGGTGCAGTGCTCAATTCTCGACCTTTAACTCCGCTCATCAACAATGCCTCGGACTTAACAGCATTGACACCAGGCAACTTTTTAATCGGGGAAACGATGGTCATCCGAATGTCTCACCTACTGCGTCAACGGAACAAGTGGATAAATGATCGATCAGTGGATGTTTAATGACAAATGATCTAGTTTTATTAAAAGATGAGCAACAACCTGCCACGCGATGCAGGTTGGGGCGGGTTATCCACACTAACGCCGGAACAGATGGTTTAAGGCGAGCAGACACAGTTAAATGTAAGGACTCAATATACAAGCAGCCAATAACGAAAGTATGCAAACCACCAATTGAAAATCAATCTGAGGAAATACCGCTGACACAACTAATTCAACTGGCGACTGATGTAACATTCAATAATAATACGCCGAGCTCCAGTCCGAACCATAGAACTACATCTAGACAACAGCCAAGCAAGCGAACTAAAACCACAAAAAAACTGACTGCTCTAGCATTAACAATGCTATCAGTCTGCTATCTACTGGGGCTCACAAAAGCCAACTTCCAATTGAAATTTTTTAATGCAATTAAAAAACCTAATTGCGGACAATAAACTTCTACGAGTAACAAGGGACAAAAACGTGTGAAGCGAGGTCTCGGAGACCAGACTGGCATCATACTAGGGGAGAAGTTCGGAATACACACGCAACGAGAGACCAGCGAATATGAAGATCGGTTCGAAAGAATTAACAACAATGAGCACCATCTACTGTCACTAGTAAAAAATCAAATAAATTTGATCGATAATATTGTTACACTGGTGATAAACAACTTGATAAGGGAGCAAAGTCAAATTCGACGGAAAAAGTCGGAACTCCAGGAATACCGAACTTACGAGGACAGAGCTCGGTTGATAATATTAAACATACTTGAATTGAGTCTAGTCTTCAGAAACCTGGAGGATACCCAACAGTGTCTACTTGACGTACCCAAGGGAGGATACCCAGCACTCAGTTAAACAGGGAGCTGCAACTAATTCGACAGCACGTGCCGGCCTCCATTACCATCCCGGGACACAACCTCCACGGCCTCACTCACGTGTACATTTCGCAACATTAACCCTTTCAAACGCCATTTAAAATTGACTTTCTTCCAAAAAAAAATACGTAGCACAATTATGCACTGCTATGATATGGCATTGCTCATAAAACTGTAGTGTGAACATAAATACATAAGAGAACGATCGTACAAGAGAAATGAGACAAAAATTAAAAATTACGGTTGGTCGAAGCGATGAAAGTTGATGTACAATATATTGTACAAGGCGTTTGAGAGGGTTAACAAGAGAAGATGTGAACCGGTGCCCAGTTTTTCAACCAACCCAATTTCTTTGCAAACTTTCACCAATTACGAATACAATATCTGACAAAGAAAAATGCGATTTAGCCCTTTTGCAGCGGAGGAAGGAAATCGATACCGTGTGCAATAGCAGAGCAGTAAATAGAACCAACGACTGCACCAAGCTTCACACCTCCAATCTATTCAACCGCACAAGTTCCATGGATCCGGCCTAGTGGAAATAAGCGCAGGATGCATGCTAAGGGATGCTGAGTCTCTAATCTTAGCCACGGGTACAGCTCACAGCAACATCAGTATGGCATTTCATAATTCACCTGGTCTGCTACACGGGGGAAATCATTTAAGGTAATTCAATGTGCAAATCCAGAATAAGACTATAGAATATCAGATACTCGTTGCTGACTGCACCAACAACAAAGGAATGAGAAAGCCAAATCGCAACGCTTGAGCAGAATGAGGTTCTTGCGCCGAATCAGAGCATGCACCACGTTCATCACTATAACATGATTCACATGGTATTCTAGAGCGGCATACTGCTCACAGTCACCTGGGGCATAAAATACAGCGGAGTAGGTAGAAAGGTCTGGTGGTTCGATGCTCGTCGTGGCCAATGTTTTTATTGCAGTTGTTTATTGTGAATATCGAAACATGTTTATACACCAACGCAAAAATTAATAATGATCGGGTAAAAACAAGAACGTCCGGGATATACGAGTACCATAAAAATGAACGCGTGGTTTAGTGATCGAAGAATGAAATGAATAATAACACAAATACATACAAACCGCCCGTCGAAAATATGAATGAAATTAATTATACGCCATAAACAATATCTCCAGATGATTATGGGTCATCAACAGAATCACCCAGAATGAAGACGATTTATGACATGCAATAATGGAAATTTCGAGAGCAGTTTCAAATTGGTATATAAACACGACTGATGGAAAGTAGAGAGCAGTTTTTGGTTTACTTTAAATCATCAAACAAGATAAATCTGTTGTCATAGACCCACCAGTGACAAGCGGATGGATTTAAATAGTGAAGTCAAAGCAAATATCAAAGTATATAAAAGTAGAGAGTGAAATAAAGTTAAGTCTATACACAGTGTTTTTAATTGCAAAATCCGGACGAATTCAAAAAGCCCAGTTCGTAACAATAGATTAGATTTACGACCCAATCGTTGCTTAGTTGCTCTACATACAAGGACTCACCAGAGGTAACCTTATAACAGAGAATTAACCATAACTTTAGAATCAAATACCAACAAGTTCTAAGCAGAGGCGAGAACTTTACAAGAAGACTGTCGATTGTGAGCACTAACATTATGCATTAACATTGGTTAAGACTTTTAAAATATGTAATAATTTTAGCTTAAGATTTGATTACTTCTTGTGGGTTTCTTATGTAGAAAGATTCAAGAATAAAGTAATTGGCAGCATTTAAAATAAAAGAAAAGAAGATCGTCGAAAAGTGCAGAACTGTCGAATTAAATAAACTTCAAAAAGCGGAAATCCAAAAAAAAAGTGCTGTAAGTGAAGCCAATACAAAAACAGGGAAGTAATACTGCAAATAAAATTTATAACTACTTATTACGGGGAAAATTTCAATAAATTAAATTCTAATTTAAATACTCAACCTTCCTCGCATTGTAGTCTAAAAAATTTCAATCATGTCAATGCCTTAGATGTATAACACAATTCATCAGAACGGAAAATGCCCTTGTTATGGTGACTTTACGTAAATTTTCTGATGAACAATTTTCTATACCAGATCGTGAAGTTAGCCGTTGTATGATGATTTTTAAAAAAAATTTGTTTATTTGTGCCAATGAAAGAATCTATATTGAAACCAAAGATAC
The DNA here is from genome assembly GCA_963556165.1 of Tipula helvola. NCBI lineage: Eukaryota > Metazoa > Arthropoda > Insecta > Diptera > Tipulidae > Tipula > Tipula helvola. The sequence continues at coordinate 190,008,271 of OY744483.1, read as the reverse complement.
AGATTGACTTTAAAGATAGACAGTTAGATAATCAATTAAAAACTAATATCATGATATCCATATAAGAAACAGAAAGGATTTCTTACAAGCAAAAATAATTTAAAAAAACACGATACTCCGCGCCCTTATTTAATTCTAAACCAAGGAAATAAAATTCTAAGACGCAATAACTTTTACTTGAAGAAACCTTCGAATGACAATTATTTTTATTAATTCGGACAGCAAGTTCTGAGATTTAGCCAACTGCTTAGGCAGTAATTCGGTTATTTCTTAACCGACTATGATGAAATTCGACATGCACGAGGTATAATAAAATGTTGTCTATGTTGCTGTTTGGTTTAATCTTTAGAATATTATGAATTTGCAAAAATAGTATAGAGCGCAAAAAACAGATAGTTTAACTGAATACTTAATGTTATGTTGAATAAAGGTTATCGGGAGATCAGAAATAGTTTTATTTGTAAACAAAATTTGAATTTTTTTATTAATCGGTATATTACCGATTAAAATTGGATTATTTTTTGTATTTCATTTTAATGATATAGTTCGAACTAACAATTGCACAAGTTTATATATTTTTCCAATTGCAATGGCCTTATAGCATATGATTCATGATTCAAACGATAAATAACTCAAGAGGGGTGCTCTTCTTGAAATATTACAAAAACATTCGTATAGTGAGTTAGGTTAAAGTATTACGAAAACGCTGGTTTTCCGATTACTATGAAAATGAGACAACATAACCCTTAAAGCAGTATGTGAAGCAGGAACACCAGCCAGGCGCAAGTGTTAAAATTACAGTGGCAAAGTAATAGCCATCACTTCTTTTTGTTAAAGCGAATCGTCTTCTTTCTAAACGAATGGAACAGCAAACGCAAAAAGACTAATGCATGATTTATTTACCAATTTCAAATCTAATTACTATTGTGCGATATTTAAAGAGCGAATAAAAGCTACCTTTTATACTCATCGGCTTCTAAATGATTCCAGAATACTCGAAGTCATCCGTGATACCAAGAAAACTGATTCCAGCGACCTGATTGCCGTCTGACTGTCCGCATAGATTGCAACATCACCCGAGGATATCAGACTATGCTTCAACTATGTCAAGGCCTCCTTAATCGCTATCACCATCCTTCCACCTAGGACATGCTACAGTAATCAAGGAGACGAACAGAAATGTTCACATTTAATTTATCACACACATTTTTAATACACACATTTTTAAAATTTTTTAAAAACACTTGTTAAATATTTCGCAAAATTACAAAAGGTTTAAAAAATCACTCGATCGATTTCGGCTTATTAGGCCATCATCAGGAGTATCTACTAAACTGTAAACAGATACTCCTGATGATGGCCTAATAAGCCGAAATCGATCGAGTGATTTTTTAAACCTTTTGTAATTTTGCGAAATATTTAACAAGTGTTTTTAAAAAATTTTAAAAATGTGTGTATTAAGTGTGTTTCGCCAAGTGCCTACGGCAGAAAGTATAAGAAGTATTTAATTTATCACAGAATAATCCACCAACTCACTTTGCCGTCTAGCTTGGAGCCGTCCGTGAAGAATTGCAAATCTTCGGTTTCCGATATAACCCGTCCATCCAGGATGCCCTTGAAGAACATGACTCGAAGGCCCTTCCCGACGAACAGAGCAGGTGTAATGTAGTCAAGGTTCGCCAAATCATCCTTTAGCGAACTAACTATATTCAAGTGTACCGTATTCAACAGACGTATTTGCCACCATCTGTTTACCAAAAATGTCGGCCGAAAGGAGGTGAAACGTAGCCTCTAAGGCTTGTGTAGCTGTCGACCTCAACGAGCTGCTCACCAACACCTTCTCTATCTTATTTTTATAAATAACTTGGTCCTGAGCCGGCCACCAAACAGTCATCTTATATATGAATACAGAACTCACAACGGCGGTGTAGAGCTAGGGTACCAGCTCCGGCTTAAGACCCCATCTACGACCAATGTCGTTCCTGCAGGAGTACATAGCTATAGTAGATTTGTTTATTCTCTTCAAATTTATGGGCATCCAACTGAGCTTATTGTTCAAGATAATGCCTAGATATCTTGATATATCAGTAATAGAAAGTCTCATGCCGCTTAAGGTAGAAGAGACGACTACCGGAGTTTCGTATTTTTTAATGAAGAGTACCACCTCTATATTGGACAGGATAAGTCCCAGTCCACATTTGCCAGCCTATTTCATAACGATTGTGAGCATATTCTGCATTCATTCGACAATCGTGCACGGGTATTTCCCGGTAACTCCTATACCCTCTCTCTATAGTTCAAATAATCCCATTTCACTATATGTTCCAAAGAATAGGGAACAAGACCTCTCCCGGTGAGGTTCCCCTAATCACCGGCTTTTTAATGATGGAATCCCCCGGCTCCGAGCTAACAATCCTGCTTACAAGCAAATTATTAACTGACCTTCTTACAGGGGAATCCACATACAAAAATGTCAATCCTTCCCTGATTGCCTCTGTTTCCATATTAATAAAGGCGCCCTCTAAATTTAGAAAGGCTACCAAACAAAACTCTTTAAAGTGAATTGATTTCTCAATCGTTCGCACCAAGGCGTGCAGAGCTGTGTCCATAGATCTCCCTTTAATGTACGCATGCTGAGACAACGCCCACTTACTGGGTTTTAGTTTTTCTCTAATGTATACATCGAACAGCCTTTCCAAAGTTTTCAATAGAAAGGTTGATAGAGTTATTGATCTTAAGTCCTTAGGACATACATGTAAGCTATTCCTCGCTTTCAGAATAAAGACTACATTAAACTCCGTCCAGTACCTACGGATAAACACCAGTTTTAAACACCCTTTGAATATTGCCTTCAAATAAAGAGAGATAATTGCTGAGTTGTTTTGAAGTTCCGCAGGTACAATCTGATCCAGAACATCCTATTTATATACATAGTTTAAAACCTTTTAGTGCCCTTAGGATTCGTTTCTTAGTTAAGACATCATTTGTGCACGCTGAAAGTGTTTCCTGTTGAATACTGTCGATCGATCAGGTCGTCAAATCTCTCTGGCAAGTGGATCTTGAAGAAAAGCTCCAAAGACTCTTCACTAGAAGCTGTACACGACCGTTCTTCGATCTGGTTTAATCAAAAAACTAGGATTGATTGTACTTTAGGAGGCGAGAAGTTTCTGAGACCTCTTCCATTTTATCACAGAACAGTCTTCAGCACTCAAAATCCATTTCTAGCACAAATGATTTGATTTTTTATGCCTTCCTCACTGTGCTATCCCACAAGCCTTACGATAGGTGCCTAGTTCCCTGAACCACTATACTGGTTTTTGGTTTCTCCTAGCCTTAGCCAATGGGTAAGTAGCACTATAGGACCGGTTGTATGTGCTTGTAACGCTATCAGCTATGTCGTCCAGTTCTCTTACTGTCGCTCTGCTCTCCGGGGCCCTTGATGATATAAATCCATTCAATATTTCCCCGTGTTCGCTCCAGTAGGGTTCATGAAGGCTTTCCAGATAACAGGATCAACATCAAGGCTATAGGTTATAAATCGATGGAAAGAAACAAAGCGTTCCTTACACACCCTCAACTTTTAACCCTATGAAAAGTATTATTTGAAGGTCACTTCTAGACTTCTTGAATATTACTAGTAATAAATGTGTGTTCCCGCCCCATAATACACACTGAAAGGTTAGTACTCAAAAAATTACTCACTCCTTTCGTTGACATCCGTACTTCCTCAGATAGTGTGATGCGCATTAGCAATGACTCCCAGTACCACACCGATCTTTTTCTGTTCCGATTCGAGGGTCATGTCCACCAAGTTATTCGGAGGAACCTCCTTTTTCCGGTCCATGAAAGCTGAAACGAGCCAAAATTTGCAGGTGCCTACCTCCAGGCTGACCGCAGTTGTGTCACCATTGCTGTATTGAGAAAGTAGGAAACGATTTAATTTATTTTTCCCAAGAATACAAGATCTGGTCTTCCCAGACTCCCTAGAGGATAACATTTACCCCTTGGTTCTGAGGCCACAGATCCTATTTCGGTTAATCCAAGGTTCTTGTTCCTAAATGGTGAAGGTTAATTTAAATTATCTTAATTATAACCGTTTTACCTTTACTTACCTCCATATATTTCCTGCTACAGCATGCCAATATTAATTAACGGTAGTTTGTATCCTTTTCCATCGGTTGACCGCTTCTTAATTGACCACATACATAATTGTAATCTAAAATCGTAATTGTTGTTTACTAACTTTGCGCAATATATGTTGTCGTTTAAAAATTATATTATTGCAGATTTATCAATTATCATTCCAACTGTAGCGAGATCTAAATTCGTGGAAATTCAAATTTTAATATTCAGTCATAATAAATAATATTCAGTCACGCAATAAAATAATAAAATTACTACATGTTTATAAATAAAATGGTTCTTATCAATTTCTTATTAGAATATTTTGTTTTTCATAGATAAGCAAAATGATTTAGTCATCACACATCACACCGCTAGATGATGGATGAACTTGGTTTATAAACAAAAATATACATTCGTTCGTACTAACAGTATCAAAAGAAGGGTTTGTTTATTTACAAAAGCATATTATTTATGAATTTGATTGACGTCTTTTGTATTTCGTTTTTTCCACAAATTGTCAAACTTAACCTTTTCTTGAAATTCTTTCAAACTCATGAATGAACGCAAAAGTTGTTTACGCAAGCATCGCTGTAGAAAAAGGTTTGAGTCATCGATGCTTATTTATATAAATAGAAATTGCTGCGTTCCATTTAACGTTGCAAAGTTCTTACAAGTGCGTTTGGCTACACGCAGCTACTCTTGTTAAATTTTACGTATAGTATGCTTATTGTATTTATCGCATCATCGTTATCAGGATATTTATAGTACACGTACATTTTTTTAAAATAAATTTTACTTTCTCACCCAAAACGCGTTCCATTGCGTGCGTTCCAATTATCGTCTACACACAAGTACCTATTATCTCTTCCAAATTTGAAATAAAATAGGTGTGGGGATATATTTCCAGCACATTTACGTGAAAAAATGGTGTTGTCAAATTATACGAGATGTGCCCTTTTCGAAATTGCATATTCACTGCTATTTTGTGTTAACGTTTTTCATTAAAATACACATAAACAATCTGATATATTAATTTTGTAAAGGGTTTTTCAATAAGGACGCTCGAAATTCGTTGGGTTAAAGCATAGCCATGTTGTTAAAGCAACATGCATCAAATTTGTTGTGAATTGTTCAGTAGTGTATGGCAAATCACCATGAAAGGTTCAACGTTAGATTCAACAACGTATGCCAATCATGGTTGCCCCTGTCCATATTTCATATTGACTGTCCATATTTTGAGAGTTTTGTCCGTATGACAATAAAAAATGATTGGCAATAAATTTCTTATACATATCGTCATGTGTGAGTTCCCTCCTGACCTATACGCCATTTGTAAAATTGTTCAGGAATCAAATTTTTAACTTTTACCAAAATGCGGTTACTTTCTTGTTCTTTATTTTGTTGCGCAACTTTTCGTGTCGCGCATCATTGGTGATACCTGTTTTTGTTATTACTCTGGAATAGGGCATCCAATTCCGGAATTCGGAATTCCAGTATTCCGGAATACCGGCCCATATTTTAGTTTCAATTATTCCGGAATTGAAAACATTAATTCCGGAATTATCGGATTTCTATTTCTCACACTAATATCAGTAGTTTCAACTTAATTTTATGTAATTACATATGTAGTATTTTTTGTACTATGAAATAGTGAAACTTCTCTAAATTGTCCACTCAAGAGTCACAGAAATTTTGGTCACTTTATGGAGGTGGTCAATTTAAGGATCCAATAATTTGAAAATTAAAAGTCTTGTTAACAAATTATTTTCTAGCAAATGTTATAGATAATGTTCCAGGGACTGACAAAAAGTGGTAATTTAGAGAGATGTTCAAAATTGGTCACTTTTGAAAGTATTATTGTGTTTTTCTTTTGCGTTGACTATAGGATATGACACCTAATAAACGGATTACAAAACAATAAATGCACGTCTATAAAAAATGCATTTTATCCATCCCTAAAATATACCTGTTAAATAAGTGTTGTAATGTTTCTTAGTTTTCAAAACCGCCTAAGGTAATTTGTACGTAATAACTGCGCAGCTCCGTATATATCTCGGTTAAGAACAATGTATTTAATGGGAAAGGTCTTCATTCCAATTCGGACTCAAACAAATTCAGAAAGTTTCTCGTCCTTACAATTCCGGTATAAATTTGATGAGAGCAATTCAAGCTCCGACGGTAATGATTTAACTGAACAATTCAATAATTTTACTCCTTGGTCCAGAATGCTGATTGCGTTGTTTCAACACAAAATATATGTAATTTGATTAGTTCTTCTAAAACGAAATAAACATGTCGCAAAAGTGTAACTACAAAATTCCTTATAATCGTTTTATTGATTTACCGCTAAGAAAATTATAGTGTTTGCTAGTCTTTTGAATTAAATTTGTGATAGCAAAAGTGTAAAAATATTCGATGTTGTTAGTTCATGTTAGTGTTTCTGTTATGGCAAATTCGCTCGTTTTTCAGGCTTCCTGAAAAATATTAAAAACGTAGGTACATGCTTTTGCATTGTGATTAGCGAACTAGCCGTATGTAACAACGATTTTCCCTACGTTTCGAAAACGACTTTAATTTTCGATTGAGGTATACCATCGAGGCATTAATCACAATGTTTATGAAAATTTTCAATCAATCAGCAATCAGCATCGAGCCCGAAAGAGCGTATTTAGCAACAGGCAATATCGTCACTAAAACTGTAGCCTGCCTAAATGACAGAACTCTCGGTGCGTTAGGTTTAATGAGAAAAAGTAGAGAAACGAGAAAATAAATTTCAATCAAGTAATTATTAAGTAATGAAATAAAAGAAATTGGTTGTTTTTGTAAAATTTTGATTTTTAATTTTTAATTAAAGATTATTTGAAAAAAAAAATCAATTCCGGAATTGATTCCGGAATTCCGGAATCAAGAGCATTCAAATCCGAAAATTCCGGAATCACATTTTTAAGAAAAATTGGATGCCCTACATGAATGGATTGATGCGTTATGCATTTGGTGTTGTGAGTTAAAAAAAAAAAGAAGAAAAAAACGATGGCTAGTTATACTGATATCAATTGAGCGTATAATTACCAAATGTTAAGCTGTGATTTGTGCTATGGATTGTACGAGCTAATCATTGGTGCAAAGAATTGAGGTGATATGGACCATGTGCTTTCTTTTGTGGGAAATGTGTTGGAGATCGGAGTGACATGTGCAATGGTGTTATGACCGAGAAAGATTCGTATGGGAAAAAATATTTGAAAATTTAAAAAAGATAGAATAAAGCCAGTCAAGTCTGGATTTTAAGCATATGTAGTCGGTTTAACTTCTTAGTTTTTTCTATTTTCTTTCTTGGATATTGATTTTTTGTTGGTCTCAATAGTACATTTTTTTTTGTAAAGTTTGTGTTTAGTTTTTTTTATATAAAAAAACAAGAATCTTATACCGTTATTCCCTTGGTCGTGTAACTTCATTCGATGTGACAATTATCGTGTCACTTCAACTTTAAATTGGTATTCTCTTAGTCGGATCGAATTTATAATATAAGAGAATGCGAAGTAAAAGGATGTTTGTCACTTCAAACGACGATTGTCGCATCGATCGACTAAGAGAATACCAAAATTTGATTGTCGGTACAAGTGACAAGAGACACGACTAAGGGAATAGGGGTGTTATAGAGTGCAATATATTCTGACTGAGGATACATTTGAGAATATAGTATAAATACAATTTTTTTTTTTGAAAACTGTACCTACCTTGATAATTGAGTGAATTGAATAAAATTATAATAAGTATCTAGTTCTGATGTGTCATGCATTTTTTCCCTTTATACAAATTTATATAAAATTATTTTCTGGTGCTTTCTAATTGGTTAATAAAATTTTTCAATTTGGGAATTAATAAGTTTGGTCAAAATTTAATAAAATTTGGATAAATAAAGACAAAAACGTAAAACTAATTATAAATTGTGGTATACTTTCCTTGGCCGTTGAGGTTTGCCTCACGGCTAGTTTCATTTGGTTCTGTGCATACATATACGTTTGTGGTTTTATTCTCTGGTGCTGTGTAAAATCTAACGGGCATTGTGTATGGAGAGTTTTTTTTTAATTTATTTATTTTGTATATTATTAAAAATACAAACTAAAAACTAAACAAACTAATTTATAAAAGAAACTTATAAAAAATCAACTGAGAAATTAATATGTATTACATATAATTCGCTAATACTTAACTATGTAAATGTTACAGTAATCAATAATGTAGTTAATAATTCAGTCGCTATAACGTGATGAAATTGGCTGGACAATAATTAGATTTTTGGTGTTTCTCGTTCAGATCGAAACTGAACTTGTAATTTTTTATAATTTCGCTCTTTGTAAAAATTAATTATCTGGTTATTTACCAGAAGAACTTTAATTTCAAAAATTTTAAAAATATAAAAAATATTTTTATTTAATATACTACATATACATACTCGTATTATGTACTCGTACGTATGTATAATAGAAAATTTAAAGTTTCCATTAAATTCGAAATATTCTGTTTAGACTCTGGGTGCTCCTTTAAGTTTAATTAGGTAAAGCTCTCAATTAGTTTGGTATTCTTCAGAAAATCATTTTCTGCTTCAACGGCACGATTGGATCTCTTAATCAAACATGTAAAATATCTAACACCGAAACCTCTTTGAGATACCAGTTGGGAATACCGTAACGAGACCGAGTGTCAAACCTATATATCTACAATTTTCAAAAATGTTAAGTGCTTTGACTGAGCTTGGAAATACCGTAATTGACAATAAAATTAAACACGAAGTTTTGTCAATATATAACCAGTTGGCTTCTTATGAGTTCCTTGTAAGCATTACGATTTGGTCCGATTTGTTAGGTATAGTCGGTTTCGTCAGTAAAATATTGCAATTGCAAAGCTCGACCATGCAAATAGATTTGGCAATAAAACATCTAAAAGGATTGTTATAATTTTTTGCAAAAATAGAGAGAATCTGGTTTCACTCTCTTTGGCTGCATTAGAAATAAATAATGACCAAATATTTAAAATCGAGCGACATAAGAAAATTCGACCATTATTTGATTATGAAGCTGGCGATAATGCCATAAATGATACAAAAGAAAATTTTAAAGCCGATTATTTTTTTGAGAATTGTCGATTCTGCCATTATTCTGCATTTAAGAAGCGATTCGAATCATATGAAAAGCACAACAATATACATAATGTATTTGGATTTTTATATAATGTAGAGAAATTTAAAAGTATCAAAGAATTAAACATTTCTATTAATTGCAAAAGTTTACATGCTGTACTCGAAGGAGACTTTCCTCCCGATGATTTAATTTAGGAATTGTTGTTTTTTAGAAATACATATTGTCCCAGAAAAATCTACTTTCAAAGATCCTTATTTTCCCTGAGCTAAATCTTTGAAATAAATTTGTTGAAATTTTACTTAAATGTGTGTCTATGTATACTTTTAAGTTAAAATATTTAATGATTTTTAAAAATATTAATGTCTCAGCCCTCGCAAATCGTCGTGCACACGGCCTCGCAAAATATCAAGCCGGGCCTGGCAACACTGTTGTGATTATTGTGATTGCAACACGTAGAATGAAGTAGGCTTGGAGCAGCGATATACATGGATAGGGGATTGATCAAAAATGACATTGATTTACGTCACAAAAAATGGAGCAAATTTTATTTATAGTCTTACTACTCTTTTATATACCCCTCTTTATCAAAAAAAGTATTTCCGAATAAGTGCCGTACTTGAATAAATTTCATTTCGAACTTTTTCGAAACAGATTTTTTTTTTTAATTGAGTGGAATAAATATTGGATAATATTTAATTATATTAAAAATAATTAAGTAACTATATCAAATTTGAATAGTTAAACATTACGCTACTAGTTTTCGTACACTAATTAAAGAATTAATAACCATTTATTCCTTTAAATTTCAAATATATCCCTGAAAAATAAACAACAACAAAAAAAATCGAGTAAAACGTCAAAAATCTAGCATAAACAAACATTCAAGTGAATTTTCATTTTTTGTTTTTAAGATGTTTTTTAAATATGTTACCATGGTTACAGCTACTTTTATATTATTGTAGCTGGCATGCTTTTAATTTACAACGTTTATTTATTCCGTCTCTAGGTTACAGCTACTTTGCTTTACCGCCTGCTACACATAAATTTGAATTTGGTATTCGAAAATTCGGATTTAAAGACAAGGACGAAGGTTTTTTCTTTCTCTGTCACACACTAAATACTTTGTCGGTTTCTCCATAAATTTTGTTCTATCCCCTATCCATGCATGATAAACCAATTAAAGTAGGTATGATCAAGCGCATGTATTGCTATCTCTTTCACTAAAAAAATTCTGTCATTCGGTGCTTTTTTCTTGCTATACTTTTTTTTATAATCACTAGTTCATAGCAAACAAAAACAAATCGAATTGTTTTGCGGTGATAGTTTTTGTGAAAACAACGAAGCCTTGTGATTTTATCGCACCGAATGACGAGATGCGCAAGAAAAGACGAATTTGAAACAGCTGTCAATCATACCTACCTATTAAATTAGTTTATCATGCTATCCATGTATATATATCGCTGGCTTGGAGTTAGTTAGTTTACTTAGTTATCGTGACAAGGAGGGCTCGCATATTGATTAATAAATATTATTAAACTATTTATATACAATAGTTTTATTAACCAACACAACATTAGCGACGAGAATTAAGTAGGAAAACATTTAAAAAAAAAACATATTTATGAATATACATATTATACATTATATGCATTAAATAATAAATTACGGTAAGAGAAAAATTTTTTTTTTGAAGCGTGTCATTTGAGAAAAAAATTGAAACAAATTTGAATGCCATCTATCCTACATATAACGTAATTAAAGTGTATTCACTTCCTTTAAATTAATGAGTTCTATCATAAAAAAAGAATAATTCCTATACTTTCTGGTTCTATTAACTAATAACAAAAAAAAAATATTATTTTAAGTTCAATACAGCAAAAAGTATATATTTCACTGCTAATTCTATTGTCAACGATGAAATTAAATTAGCAAAGCTATTACATTATGCGGGAGTCGAGTTGCAAGATCTATTTTGTATTTTAACAGGAGCGAAAGTGGAAAAGAAGGAGGATAACGATATTTATAAGATTGCAGTTGAAAAGTTGACTGAATATTTCTCTCCCAAAAGAAGCACGGCTTTTGAACGACACATATTTTTTGGGCTCACCCAGCAACAAAACGAATTAGTCGAATAATTCGCATATCGCTTGCGAAAACAAGCAAGCAAATATAAATTTAAACCTGATGTAGATGGGTATATCCTTGATCAAATTACATCGAAGACGAGTAATGAAAAATTACAGATATAATTTTAAAACACGATGAATTATCACTGGATGATGTACTAGATCAAGCAAAAGCATTGAAGCTGTTTCAGTACAGAAACAGGCGTTTCAGAAACCAACACAAACTGTTTTTAAGTCAGTATTGGGAACCAAGGCCACACGGGAGACGAAATAAATACAAGAACAAAAATGATGAAAACATTCGGAAATTAAATAATTCATGACTAACTAACAGTTTAGGTGGGTGGCTTAGTAATTAGTATTTGTATTGATTCCGGGTCAAACATGAATATAATTGGGAACAAGACTTGGGAATTTCTTAAGTCAATGAACGCAAAGGTTTTTGATTTTAAAAATGCCGCGGATATTACATTCAGATCATCCGCGACTAAAATTTCGTTAAAGGTCATTGGAAACTTTATCGCTACGGCATTAAATCAACGGCATTAAAACTAAGTGTTTTGAAGATCGAACTAAATATTTTAAGTGTATTAAGTGAAGTAGGAATTAAGAAGTTACCATCAATAAAAGGCATTGAAATTAGCATTTCAATCAACAGAAGTGCAACACCTGTAAGTCAAGCATATTCCAATATGTGGAATTCCAATTCCACTCGAAGCTATTATTGATGCCAAAATTGATGAACTCCTTGAAAACGACATACTGGGTGGCTGTCACCAATGGTCGTAATACAGAAATCCAATAATGATATTCGTTTATGTGTGGACATGCGTAAAGCTAACAAAGCTGTGCTTCGTGAAAAGTACCCGATGCCGACAGTAGAGGAACTGTTGGCTAAATTGAGTAATTCCAAATTATTTTCGTGCATGGATATTAAAAAAGCTTTTCACCAGATAATGATTAAACCTTACTGCAGGGATATTACGACATTTGTTACAAGGCGAGGATTCCTTCGCTATAAACGTCTAATGTTCGGTATTTCTTGTGCCCCAGAGCTTTTTCAAAAAACTATTGAACAAATTTTGATTGGGCGCGAAGGGTACGTCGTGTATATCGATGATATATTGATATATGGGGCAAATGAAAAACAACACGATATTCACCTGGAAGCAATTAAAAATAAACTGGAATCGTTTAATGTAAAATTAAATGAGGAAAAATACCGATTCAAAACAAGCCAAATACAGTTCCTTGGACATCAAATTTCCGAAAATGGAGTGCAACCTGCACCGTCAAAAATCGAAGCTGTAAATAATTTCAGAAAACCAGATTCTGTAGAAGAGGTTAGGAGTTTTTTGGGACTCGTTAATTATGTCTCAAGGTTTATCCCCGATGTTGCGACAAAAACATATTCGTTGAGAGAATTAATTAAATTAATTAAGTACAAATGGGAAAACGGTCAAATGAAATCGTCGACAAGTAAATCGATCTTAGGATTCTACTCTATTGAAGATCAAACACATGTAGTAGCGGATGCCAGCCCAGTTGGCCATGTTGCTGTTCTTTGTGAAACAGGAAAGGACGGACCTAGTATAATAGCATATGGGCACCGTAGTCTATCGGAACGGGAACAAAAGTATTATATTACTGAAAAAGAAGCAATGGCATTAGTGTGGGCGGTCAAACATTTCCATATGTACCTGTTCGGGAAAAAGTTTGATTTGATAACCGATCAAAAACCACTAGAATTTTTGTTCAATTGTAAAAGCACTCCATGCGCAAGAGTTAAACGCTGGGTACTCAGACTCCAGACATACGATTTTACAGTAATATATAAACCCGGTAAAACCAATATTGCTGATCCACTATCGCGGTTGCCGGAAATAGAACAATCAGTGCAAGAACTTTTTGAAAACTGTACCGAATCGTTTATTAATGCCATTGTTGAGGACACTTTATTGTTAGCGAATGCCATAACATTGAATGATATTGATGAAATATCAAAAGCGGACAAAGAAATTAAATTATCTCGGAAGTGTATAGATGGTAATGAACTGTGGGATAGTGAGGAACTAATTCAACAATACAGGCCATTCAAGTTCGAGTTCTGGTTCTATGAGAATATTTTGTTACGTGGCACACGAATTGTTATACCGGGAAGAATTCGAAATCGAATATTATTGCTAGGTCACGAGGGCCACCCAGGCATTGAAAATATGAAAAAGACACTGCGAAGGAAGGTATGGTGGCCTAAAATAGACAGCGATGATGCAGCATTTTGGTAACGGTTGCAAGTATTCCAGAACCAATGAAAATGCGAAATTTTCCAACTGCCCGTAATCGATTATTACAGTCGATTTAAAGAGGTAATTGTGATGGAACGAATCACGTCCAAAGAAACCATCGCTCAGTTGCGGAAAATTTTCGCTTTATTTGGTCTACCGTAAACAATTACAGCCGATAATGGTAAACACCTGGTAAGTCGTGAATTCAAGGCATTTTGTGTTGAGAACGGAATAAAATTACACTCCACACCTCCTTATTGGCCACAAGCGAATGGTCTCGTCGAAAGACAGAATAACTCGATTTTAAAAAGATTACGAATCAGTGCGAGCGTCCCAAATAGGCAACAAGATTTACAAGCTTATCTCTTAATGGACCGAAATACTCCACATCCAGCAACTGGGTTTTCACCAGCGGAATTGTTCTTCGGAAGACCAACAAGAAACAAAATTCCATCGATTCAGGAACCAATAATAAACTACGCAGATGACGAAGCTCGCGACAATGGCCTAATTGCGAAAACAAAAATGAAGAAATATGCAGACACACGGCGACATGCAAAATTATCTGAGATCAAAATAGGGGATTTGGTACTTGTACAAAAAGAAAAATCAAATAAACTGGACACACCTTACAAAGATGAATTATATGAAGTACTGAATAAATACCACGGTGATGTTACATTAAAATCCACCAAAACCAATGTAGTAATTCGGCGGAACGTTGCGCATATGAACAAATATTTAGGAGAAGGAAAACAACGAGTATAAAATATACCAGACGCACATTCATTTAACGACGATCTCGACAGCTCATCACCACATAACGAGGATTCACAAGCTCGGGTCGAAAAGCCCCCAATACCCAAGTTAAGAATACAAATGAATCCAATTCCAAAATGCACAGCTGTATATCACCTGTCATAAAACAAGAAGAGAGATGTAGTGATGGCAACTGACTTACGGATACTGTTGTGATTATTGTGATTACAACACGTAGTATGAAGTAGGCTTGGAATTAGTTAGTTTAGTTAGTTATCGTGACAAGGAGTACCAACATAACATTGGCGACGAGGATTAAGTAAGAAAAATTTAAAAAAAAAAAACATATTTTTGAATATAGCATTAAATAATAAATTACGGTAAGAGAAAAAAAAAATTTTTTGAAGCGTGGCATTTGAGAAAAAAATTGAAACAACTTTGATAGTAACTAAACGGAATACAATTGCAACTAGTACTCAATTAAGTTGCGGTGAAAATCTTTTTTTTGTTGGATATAAAAGCTCACTGAAAAGTTGCATCATCGGTACGAGTGTATTTTATGTAATTTGCTGCAACTCTGCCAATCAAGCGTAGTGGGGTCGGAGAAAAGAGGGGGCTGCTGCGTCGATCGTGCTGAAGAAGCTGTGCCAGACCTAAAGTGACCGGACGAGAGTCTCTTTTGTGTCGAACGTCAGGTATTGTGAGTTCTTTCTTTCGTTTTTTTGGAAATAGGAAAAAAAAACACTAACGAAAACCAAACCTCGATTTTGTTAACGTACTATTTTTTTTGTTGCTTGATTATTTTTTTCGTGGATTCATTTTTTCTAGTAAAAAGTTTTTTTTTGATAAATAGTGACTAATCTACAGAGTTGATTTTGTGAGCCTGACTTGACTGGTAGTCTAGTGGCGTATTTGGTCCGGGTTTTACGTTATTACATTATTTTTTTATTATTAAATTACGCTGTTTCAGTTATCACGCCATTGCAAATACATCCGTTTTTCCTCTGGTGTTATCGTCAACTGAAGTGACCTGAACTCCTGTTAAGCAAGGTCGTATAGGGTTTTTTTTTAGCATTCTGTTTTTTTATTTCAATTGAGTGTTGTTAATTAAAACGGCGAATCTTGTACCTTTACTTCTGTTATGCTATCGGAATGGATGTGAATAATTATGAGTTAGTATGGTGAGATTGGGGTGTCGGAATGAGTGTTTGTGATAGGGTTCTGTTAACTGGGTTGGCCTTCCATTTATTTTCTGATTGGGACGTTGGTTCCCCCACGAAAGGATGTGCTGGGGGTGGCCCAATATATGTATCGTCTGAAGTGTCGGGTTCCACTCCGGGGAGTCGTAGTTGGGTTTGCCATTAGAACGTCTTCCCATATATGATCGGCATCGGTAACCGCTGCGATCGTAATGGCAGTTCCGGTAGGCGGCACGATGATAAGTGGGTGCTGATGGTAGACATGACGGGGATCGCCGGGGGCTAAGGCTGGCGCTCCAGTCGATCACACTCGGCTTATTATTGGCTTAGCTTGTGAAGATGTGGCAGACATCGTGTATAGTTTTCTGATTTTTGTTTGCTTTAATTATTTTGAATTTCTCTTCTATGCGGTTATCAAACATAGTGGGCATGTCTGGAAACCCCATGCCAAACCCTGAGTTTTAGCCGGCTCAAAATACCGCACCAGGCGCTGTCACTATGATTCTGTTAACGAAACTTGCGGTTTCGTCAATTTGATGCAGTCGTGCAAGTTACTGTCCCAAACGAAACTTGCGGTTTCTTTACAATTTTTATAAAAAGCCTTTTCATTACTTTCCGTCTTCCAGTGATAATTCCACTAGCCCTAAAACTGAAGCAAGGAACATTTTTTGAACCAAAAATGGCGCCTAAATGGATATAGAGGACCATTCCCATAGTTATGCTAAACTTATTTATTTTTAAATTACAATAATAATAAAGCGCATGTCATATAGGACCAAAGAAGAAGGAAGAGGAGACCAAGAAAAAAACTATGGAAAATTAATTCAAAAATTCAATTGTGTAGAATAAAAATTACTAATAAAAAGTAATGTTTTATATACATGAATAATTCACTTTACCAATATTTAATGAACTATAAATATTTCGATCAATATTTAAATAATTTGATTTCCACGAAATTAATTAGGTCGTTGGTGCAGTATTTTTAAAATTTTCTGTAAAATTCCTGATCCTCTTGTGACATGTAGTCAAACTTGGAATCAAACGATTTGCGAAGTAATGCAGTTATTCCAAATTCGTTTCATGGTTAATTTACTATTTCCAAAAAAGTATTTCTGTTTTGAGATTTTTATCAAGCTAGTTACCCTATTGCGTTCATTACGATATATTACTAAGTCCTTGACATCGGCTGTTCTCCTATACTTAATATAAGAATGATCTCTCGCTACTCGCTAGCATACTTTTAGCTATTAAACCATGGAGCAACAGATTGGCTATTAACTATTTTTTTCGTTGGTACACAATTATTATGAAAATAATGTAGGCAATCATAAAAACACTGGATTGGACGAGTGCAAAAAAACTCCAGTCAACGTCAGAAGAATAATTCATAATAATTTCAGCATCCAACTGACTATAGTCGTAGATAAGCCTGTAATCCATTTTAATGCGCTTTGATTTAGCTTTATAAGAGATCGCCAGTAAATCATGGTCGGAAATATCAGGCAACGTATATTGACTAGACGAAAATATCCTAGAGTAATCCGATTCAGGGATAATAAATTGATCGAGCCAAGTACGATCATGGATAGGTGAAAATGATTTATCAATCGCATGTTACAATTTATGTCGCATCCAATTATGAAATGATTATATTGCAGTTTAAAACGTGTGATGATAGAAATTCCTGAAAATCGCCTAAATCGGATTGCGCAGGAGTTGACGGATTGTAGCAAACCACAATCAATATAGTCATAAATGGTAGTATCATTTCAGCCATCAGAACTTCAGTTTTACCATACATAGACGAATGAATGACTTTAACCTTGAAACACTTCTTATAGTAAATGCAAGCAGCCCCATCCCTCTTATTAGCTCTGTCAAATCTCAAGATGTTGTAACCGTTCAGCGCAACAGATTCATTATTGATCTTACTAGTAAGCCATGTTTCCACGACACCAAACACATCGAACTCTTTGGTATCGATAAATATTCTCAATTTGTCAATATGGCAGAATAGACTACGCGCATTCAAAAATCCAACATTCAGACAAGTACCATTCCGGTTCTTAATCGTAGCATCTTTAGTTGAAGATAAGCATTTCTGCGATGAGTTCAGATTGAGAATAGAATTAGTGAAACACCTAAAATATAAAAAAACATTTGAGAGTAATACATAAAAATTATAAAAACAACAATTAAATACATAACTGATATTACAATGGCCCGAAGAAGTTAATGAATTATGATTATCGTTGTTGTCATTACTGTAATGGTACTGATTCTGTAGCAGAAAATTTTCTTTGGAATGTTGAAACGATAAAAGTTGGATTGGAATCGAATAGTTTGATTTTTCCTAAACATGATCGTCGATCCCTACTCGTGGTAGAACAACTCCACTGCCTTTTTTTGGACTTAAAACCCCCTTTGGCCAAAAAGTAGGCGATAACACTTGATTTGAGAAACTTCTGTCCAAAATAAGTTTAAATGAGACGAACGTGAGCTTAGTTCTATCTCGCCCCTTAGGAAGCTGTAGATGACAATCAACTCTGTCTAGATTATTTAGTTTCGACTTTAAATAATCAACTAATGCAGCCTCTTTCGTGTGAGGATTCAGTTTACTCACATATAAGACATCGTTGTCAGGCACATCAACGGATTGTAACGAAGAGGTCGCGGCACCTATTCCAATGACGTTAGGTGTGGCATTGTTATATTCGGTTTGAGAATATTGTGGGTTAGTCGATGAGTTGAAAGGAATCTGCATTTGCAACGACTGGGCAGACAAACGTTGAGCATCAATTGATGCTTTCATAAAGTCATTCATTACGGAGAATGATTAAAACATTTTAACCATGTTACAGGTCAACTCATCGATCTTTTGAATAACAGCAAATATGATAATTTCGCAGCACGCAGCACAGAACTAACGTACATAGTTGCTTTGTCTTCATTAATCGGTTGTATGTTGTAGTATTTATTCGCCGCACATTTGAGGTGAAAACTTGATTTACAGACACCGCGAAAACTTGATTTAATACGTCCTGCGGCTGGTGACTCTTTCTGCCATTTTATTCCATCTCGCGCCACAAAATATTCAGTAGAGGATTGTAAATATTGCTGTTCATGGGAGACTTTAGCGTCTGTAAGAAGTTATTCCTAAAGCTCATTATAATCAGTATCGTCAATATCGCTCAAATCTCCGATTATCAGGTCCGATTCCCCATCGGAAACTTCACCATCTGGAACATAGTCTTCATCTTCATCGCTAAAATCACCTAGGTCGCTTTCATTTTTGTCACATATTTATTGCACAACGCACAATCCTGCTAAGTTCTTCCTCTCGTTGTGCTGCGGTCATACTAAAAAAAGGAAAACTGGACCATAGTTTCGAAGCTATACAAATATTATTCTTACCGACTCCATCTATAGCCACTTATTTCATGAACCATTTCGAAATATATTTTTTCTACGATAGTGCAGTAACCTATGCTTTCGATGATGATTTTTGAATTTAAATTATATAAGAAAAGGAGCCTTTGCGTCGTATACTAAAATCGTGTGGAAATATTTTCATTACACAATGATTTCTTAATATTGCTACACGATTTGTGAAAACCCAAATGTTTTAATGTTTTAATAAATTTTTGTTGGTCCGTACAAGTTTGTAATTTTTTATGTTTCTACTTATTTACAAATGTTATAGGACTATTGTATCAAGGGATTGCAGTCCTCGCTATCGCTCAGGCTGCAAATTTCACTTTCGTATTGTAATGACTCGTTTTCTTCACTTGTTATACAATATACTATTTATATACCAAAAATAACAATTTATTTTGCAAAGAAACAAAAATCGTTTTTCTCTACTACAAAACAACAGTTTCCATATAAAGAAAAAAAAATTGTTGTATATAAAATATATAAAACAAAAATGGTCTGGCCAGGGCCTAGATTCTGATCAAGTGTGACAATTTTTTGTGACTTTGTACTAAAATTTGAACTGCTATAAAATGACAATATGGTTGTTAGTTCTAAAATGCGATTGTGATGATGTGACTTTTTCAAAATGTCACAAGAAAAAAAATGACAAAACCAAATTGTCATTGATTTGGTTTTCCGTGATTTTTCTCACTGCATTTTAAAATAAAATATGTGTGAATATATTTTGTTAATTTTTATAATTCTTATGTTATAAATTTTAATTGTTTACACTTTAATTAAAATAAAACAATATTTTATCTATTTGTATATATGTATATAATGTGTAGCTGTAACTGAGTGTGCATCATCGAGCTCTTCGTACGCGACAAATGCTCAGAAAGATTTTGTGGTCGGGTTTCTCGAGCATCATCTAGAAACTGCCAAAAATCAGTAATTATTTTAGAATATTAAGAAAAACAACAATATATTAAATTTTATAATTAACCAATTTTTTTAATAATTTTAATTAATTAAATTTTATATTTTTGTAAATAACTAACACAAGCACTTGAGGAAAATGAGAAATGTCATTAAAATTGACCTTAAAATATAACTGCGGTAAACTAGAAATGCAACTACCGTAAACTGCTGTTAATGTCATAACTCATTTCGTCAGAATCGCAAATTTTATGTGACAATATTTTGTACTAATAACAAAATGTCACAGACAGAAGGGTTAAAGCAACCTCGTACATCTCCATGATGATAATTTTATATAAAAAATTAATTAACCAAAAGTATTAAAATATTGTATATTTGCAGGTCAACTCGAGTTTTCTGGGAATTTCGCAAATGATCACGGAGAAACAAGAAGGAAAAGGAAACGATACGAGGAAACGAAAAAGAAAAAGAAACGAAAACAAGGAAAACCGAACGATTATTATTATTATTTTTAACTTTACTTTTTTTCGATTATATTCGATTGTGCTTGTCCAATCTCTGGACTAACTACTTCGGCACAAAATATGACAGTTTACTTAAAAGACCAATTAAACGTGGCAGCGTTTTATGCAATACAGTAGAATCCGGTTAATTGGGCCATCGGTAAAACGGGACTGTCATTTATGTGGTCAATCTATTGCAAAACGGGATCCAAATTGCGAGTACAAACCAAACTTCCAACATGTAAATTAAGGAACAAATGCATTTGTACAAACATGGAAAATAAAAATAATTTTTTTTTTATATAAAGCTTCTCTTGTTCCGATGTGTCCCAATTAACCGGAATCTAGTGTACAATGCTTCTATTGTCCCAATGTGTCCCAATTAACCGAAATCTACTGTAATGTAACACGGCCTTGCCAGTGTATTAAATCTAAAACTTTGTTCTAAATGCATAAGTAACTGAAGCAAATAGATCGAAACAAGATTTCAGTGATTTTTTTTTTAAACTCAAATTTCCTGCCACATATAATTTAAATTGAAAAAATTAAATAGGTTTGAAACTCAGTCTAGAAGAGAATCGTCTAGAATCATCAAAACAAAATTGTTTGTTTATACTATACACACATGATATTCACATGATTAATCCAAGGCATTTTAACGAATCACTAACAACAATTAATATATGTATCATCTACAATCCAATTTAACACAAAACCTAATTTTCAAATAAACCTCGTGCTCCTATCTATCTAATTAAAGAAAATTCTGCAAATACTTTAATTAAGACTATCAGCATAATATGTTGGCATTTCGTTGCCAATTAGTGTCGATTCCGATACCCGCTTGTTATAACTGAATAAATTATGTGCGGGTGATAAAATAGTAAATAATAAGACAATAATATTGTATGAGTACTGAATGATTACATTATCAAACATACGTATGTACATGAAAAAAAAAATTTGTTGTATTGCGAAATGTTTTTGCATCATAACAATTTAATTAATGGGGAATAAAAAAAAAATTCAAAAATTGTTAGTTATTCAGAAAACAAATTTTAAAACATGTACCAATTGATAAGCATATAACTAGTATGTGTCGCATTTACATAATCATCATCATCACTTATATTTTATATACTACAATATTCAAGACGAACAAATTTAAAAAAAAAAAAAAAAAATTCAATATAAACAACATGCGAACATTATACAACATGACGATGTCCATATAAAAACCGATTGTCCATGTATCGTGTCGGTACATATAATATTATATAAAAGCAATTGATCATTGAATTTCAATGTTCATTCATATTTGAAAATTCTAGTGTTTAACAACTACTATACTACATATATAGCTACTTTGCCGGAATTATAATACACACAAGTTTTGAATTAGTTATTGTGATCGCATAAAAAATAAATTAAAATAATAATTTAAAATTTAAACCCAAAATAAAAATCAAATAAATTAAAAATGAAGCAAACCACAGTGTTATATGTTTGTTCAGTTTGTGCAATAATTTTAATCTCTTTGGCATCAGCTAACAATTTACCATCAAAATATAGTGAGTGCATTTTTTTGTTTATCTTGTAAATTGTTCTACCTATTTTATGTTACACAAGTATTTTGTTGTTGTTTTATGCAAAGTGCACTTTAATGTGTTCTCGGTAGTTTTGTGTAAATGTGTATAGTAAAAAAAAAATATTTGTCTACAGTGATGTGCGATGCTTTACGTGAATTATATGCATACTTATAGATAACCTTCAGTTAGTTAGAATTTATTGCTGCAATATGTTCGCTGTTTTAAACAGAGATTTAATCTTAATACAAATTTTATTGGGAATTTTATTTTCAAATTACGAGTTTTGCAAAGTTTAATAGGTTAATTGTGTCGGTTGACCAATTTTCAGAAATGTATGTTATAAATTGTACTTTATCAGCATGTTTTAGCAAATTTGAGAAGTTCTACACCTTCTGCATAAACAACATGTTGTACCCAAAACCAAAAAAAAAAAATAATAATTCAAAGCTCCAGAAGTTAAGCCGATTATGCGAAATTTTGACAATTTGGTGATTTTTAGTATACTGATAGTTCTGAATTTAGTAGAGCAGTTACTGAATATAAGATCCCTCCTTTAAAATGCATATTCACAATGTCAAACAGTTAAAAATTGGAGCAAATTATTATACATCAAAGACAATATTTTTATTTTTAAATCTCAGCCTAAACTAAAATTAATTTTAGGTAAATGAAATTGGTATAAGAGTGGCAATTATATTTTTATTTATTTATTTTATTTATTATTTTGCTGACAAATATGCTTTCTGTTTTTATTTATCGATGTCTCTTCTGTTACAATTTAATCTTTTGCGGTCAATATTCGTAATACCCAAGGCAGGGCAAATTACACTGAGTAATTAAAATACTTTTACGAATTACAGCAAACTCAGTAATTAAAATACAATTTACATTTACTTTCAAGTGGATTAATAAAAATACAAGTTACAATTACTTCGATTTGTAATTTGTAATTAAAATACAAATTACAATTACTTGCATTTGTAAATTCGATAAATTTGATTTGACAAAATTAGTTTAGTGGAAAAACGTATCATTAAAACAAGGATCATTAACATTAGGTTTTATACTGGACTCTGGAACCAAATCTTAATAAGCCTTGTAAAAATGTAAACAAATAATTATAAAAATGATGTAATTAAAATACAAGTTACAAATTGTAATTTGTATTTTCATTACGTAATTCAAATACATGTAATTCGTTACTTCCCAGCCTTGGTAATACCGCCCAATACTTAAATACATTTACTATTAGAATTGGTCAATTATAAAGAAAGGAAAAACATAAATGAGATCAGAAACCTTTGAGATGCAATTTATATGTACTAAACAGCTAAAACCTATACTTCCAAAAAACGTTGTAATTTCTAACATTTTTATAATTTGAACTTTTCTAAAATCTCTATTAATTTTTAAAGATTTTAACTGTTAAATTAAAAGGAAAATTTCAAAAATTCTTCAGTTTGAACATAACAAAAATTTTAAAAGAATATAATTCTTAAAATACACATGTGGTTAGGCAAGTTGAAAAAAATTCGAAATTTCGTAACGCTTGTTCCATGCTATTAGTAGAACGCTTGTTGCATGATATTTAGGCCCGAATTTACAGTCGTTACTACAACTAGTGATTGCGAAATTTGAAATTATTTTTAAAACCAGTTTTCGGTTTTTATTTGTATGATAATCGGTTAATCGGTTTTTTACTGAAAATTAATTATAAAGCCGAAACTTCGAGATTCAGTTAATTTTATTTAACAAAATAATAGCAAATGATAACAAAATTATATTAAAATGATTAATTCAGTCTCAAAAATTAAATTAAAAATTATTTCAGTGTTAAAACTTTGAATTCAAATTACATGTGACATGTGACATGTGACGTTCTTTTTTATTGATCTAATTTATAAAAATATTCGAGAAGAAAGCATAAATCATCTAGGATTTTGTCACCAAAGTGTAAAATATTTCCCTCTAGTTTTATCATCCTCAAACTGAGCTTGTTTGCGCATTAAAGTTCTTTCAATAGTTGAACTCGTAGAAAATAGTGTCTTCTTCTCTTTCTCAGACATGGATATTTCGTTTTCAATTGCCTTTTGCATTTGGTCTTTGATTGATTCAGCTTCCTGTTTAACTTCATGTCTTGCTGATTCTTGTCATTAATTGAACTAAATAATCGCTTTACTGTTCCTAACAAAAGATTTTTGGCAAGTCCTTTTTTCAAAGGAGCAAACACGTCAGTGGAATCAGAAGTATTATTTACTTTACCATTATGCAAATATTGCAATAGTCCTGATAAATGATTGCATCTCTGTTTGATTCTTAGTTCTAATGCATCCTTGATGTCAGTAGCAAGGTCGCCGTCTATTTTTGCTAGGATATTAAGCAAGAATTTTAATGCTACATCTGCAGTTAATATAAATATGCGTCTTGACGATATAGTGCTTCGACTGCATATTTAATTGGCATCAATACAGAAATGGTTTCTGTAAGCAGGATAAATTCATCGTTCGAAAATTGAATGTCTGATTTCATGTCAATTAATGCTTCCTGAATAGCGGGTCCCAATTTGTTGAACCTCTCCAACATTGCTAATAAGATGTTTCAACGAGTTCTTGAATCCAATATCAGCATTAACTCTTTTCCAAAGGCTTCCTTAACATGTTTTTGCAATATTTTATCATTCCTTGTTGGTGAAAGCCGAAAAAGTTTGATTACTTTGCGTATTTTAGCTATTAATGGCATGAGGCGTTCATGTGATATTGCGATCGCGATCGGTTTCTCGACGTTATCAGGGGCAATCGAAAACTCAAAATCCTCTTCGTCTTCATTATAATCTGCGTCGGGGTCATCGGATGAATCAAATTCTTCAATGTTCGATAATTGCAGAAGTTCCACTTGAACGACAGGCATCTTCTTGCGATACAAAACACTCAACACGGCTAATTGGATTGCATACGCAAAACACAACTGCTGTGAAGCTGGAATTAAGTTGCCTACTTTTTTCGTTTATTAAATTGCAAAATTTGCCTGGATAATCTGAGTGTAAATTTATATTAAGGTATCTGCGGTTACGCGTTGAAGTCTACTCATCTAAAGTGAGGCTACATTTTCCACCATTCTCCTTATAGTCTGAAATTTTTCGTTTAAGTTGAATTTGTATTTTTGCTGCATAGCCGGAAATCATTTGGCGTATTGTGTTTGCGCATTTTGTGCTGAAATCCTTTAGCAAATAGCAATTTCCTTAAATCCAACGAGGTACAAACTATTGACCGTGGAAGTCTGTCCTTAGCTGTCATCCTTGATACGATCGCTACCAAAGAATCATCAGTTTTATTAAGGAAAACATCTGCGATTTGAGGAATAGCAGATGAAGGCTGTTGAGCTAGAGAACAAAATGATTCCAGGTTCTGAAAAGTTTGCGTCCTTTGCCGTTCTTTTTCATGCACAGATTTTAAGTGAGCATGTAATGGAGAAGTTGACCCACCATACGACTTTAAAACCTTTTTACATTTGTTGTATTGCGTTGTCTGTTTAATTTTGTCGCGAGTAAAAAATGCCATATATCGTCAGTCATTTTTGCGGTATTTTTCTATACCAAAAATAAATAAAAATTGTATGAGTACGTATAAAGATATAAAATTTACAAATCTATACTCAGAGATAATAATATTTGTTAATAAATTACCTAATTATAAAAAACCACATATTTATTTAAATTTAAAAGCTATAAAAACCACTTACACTCACATAATATCGCGAACACAACTAGATATCTAATTATTATTAAATAAATAAAAACGCATGAGAGTGGAAGAGTGTAGACACTAGACAACTACGAATATGGAAGAGCGATATACTAATAAATTGAATATAAAATAAAATATATAAAACGGAAAAACAAAAGAGATAAACAGTTAGCGAGAGTAGTAATGAAAACATGTGTGATCCCAGCTGTACTTTGCGTGAGCAATTGAGACTTTTTATTTGAGATGGCATGTTAAAAACATGAAACAGAATTATAAAGCAAAACAAACAAAATATTCGGCTTTTTAAATGTGTTTTTCATGCATGGGGATGGGAGTAAATTACAATGATCGCATTTTGTTCGTTCTTTTTTTACGAAATATGGGGACATGTGATGTGACTGATGTGATTCAGTCTGTTCACACCATGTCTACAGCACATCGCAACACTGCAACAGTCGCGTGCTCACACTATGTTGCGTCAACTGTTGTTATTTATCTATGCATAAGCAACATTTTATTATAAGCATACTAGATGAACAAAATTTTAACTATTTTGATTGGTTTTTCTGTTCGTGTTAGTGAGTTGCAATTCGTTCATCACAGAAAATTTATGTTGAAACGATGCAACACAAATATTACCCGTCCCTTCAAAGTTTATAGGCAAAGAGGTATGAAACGAGGAAGTGTTGTGATGTGCTGTATACATGGTGTGAACAGGCTAAGTGATGATCACGGTGAGGTACAAGAGAGCATCACCGTGATTGAGCATTGATCGCTCTTGGAGCGCTCAGACGTACAACAGGGCTGTTTCTTGCATTTGTGTATACGAAGTAACGATACCATAGAAAAACCGAAAAATCGGTTATTCTGGCTATCAAAATCGATTAATAATTTACTCAAAATATCCCGATTAATCGATGATTAGATTAATCGAATTTGCAATCACTAACTACAACTATAACTCATGTTATATGTATATATATAGTAACAGTTTTCGTATTTATAAATACATATCGCTATAAGATTTGTTTGTAATGTAGTAACGTTTAAATTGATCAAAATGCATCACTTTAAGCATTGCTACAAAATATCGAAAACAAGAAAGTAAATTGGAAATTCGTATCGAATTTCTGACATGATTTTGAAATGATTTCCGAAAATCGTTGCTATAGTACAATAATAGCAATAGTTACTTATTGACTTATTTGACACCATCTTAAATAAGTATGAAAAACCGTTCGAATTGATTTCACATACTCATTGCTGTCAAAATAAGTACCAAAAAATTGTTTGTTGTCGTAATTTTTTGAATAAAACATATTGCTATTCGCAATATAATAAACCGCCCCGGTGGCACAGTTGTTAGCATGCTTGGTTTAAGCTCCGGAGGTCCCGGGTACGATTCCCGGCGGGTGATGAAAAAATCACGGCTGGTTAATGTAGGATCATAAAATGATCAATAAATGTGTCAATGAATTAATCACTAATTATCCGTTGTAAAAATCGATTACGAAACTTCATCTTGAAGCGGCGAAATCCCTCTACAAGATGTAGCGCCAGCGAAAAAAAAAATAAAAATGTTTGCTTTAATAATTTAACTTATAAATTTAATATAACAAATAAAATTGTTTAATAAAAGCAAATATTTGTTCAAAAATATTTATATTTATTTACGATAGATGGTGTTACGTGAATCATTTTGTATTATTTTGAGTCCAAGATAAAATATTACCTACAGACACATTTAGTATTGGGTTCCAGTTCAAAAAACTGCAAAATCATTCGGGCTTGGTTCATCTGATATTCTTATCTGTGATAAAACGTATTAAATAAGTTCTAATTCTATAAACGTACTATATCATTTTATGTAGATTTTCAGTTCTATTCAATAATAACGGTAAAAAGTCTGTATCTTTATCTTCATAATTATTATTTTTTCTATAATTCGTAATGATGATGTGACTAGGTCAGAAGAATGAATAGTATTAAAAATAAATCTTTGTTTTGATTTATCCTTGAATTTTTTCTAGTATTTAAAAGCCGAAATTTTCGATAATCCTTATTTCGAGATTCCTGGGCTTCCTCAGACAACTCTCCTAATGGTAAGATGTGATGCCGAATAATAAAAGATCCATGTGGAAGAACTTTATGCACAGTTGATGACATCGTTCTCCTGGATCCATAATTGTATATATCTGCGGTGTCACTCACGTATTTATGAAATTTATCGGGATCAATTTGCAAGATAATGCATTTAAGATTACTTTAAACCTCCTAATCAGCTCATAATGTACTTTAGTTATTTTTGCTGTAAGTTTTGCATTCGCAAAAAAATTTCTGGCGGTGTTCCCATCATTAGTATTTCCAAACCGCTGCTTTGGTGTGTCAATAATCATGCCAGTTGCCCTTTTAAATTCTGTCTGAATTCGTGTCTTTTCTTCAGATCGTTTAATATTATTTTTAATATTGCTTTTAATATTCACTTTAAATGATAAGTCACAGGCAATTTTCAAAACATGCTTCATGAATCTTATTCTTGCATGCAAAGGAGAAATTCCAAACTCCAAATTTTCTTCAATTTCCGTTAATGCGTTGCATACCGTACAAGAAGAAGATGAAACGGTGTCAGTAATTCTTTGCACAATTTTTCCATCAACCATTATTAAAGTAAGTTTGTGGAAAATACTAATGGTTTTATCTCCTGTTGATAACATTGTCGGCACCAAATCCTTGATTCCCTCTTTAATAAAATTAAGAGTTGCAATTGTTGCTTCTTTTGTTTCCTTCATATATTCAAATTTGATTGGTCTGCAAAATGGTGTTGATGAAGGTCGCGGATTTTTCCAAATGTATTCATCTTGAAAACTTCGTGAAGATGTTGATGGCTCTTTCTTTAAAAATTGCTGATTTTGTAATCGAAGTGGAACCAATGATACCATAAAAAGATTAGCGTCTGATTTATCGTCTGCAATTGGTTGCTTGTATACATATTGTCCGCAGATGATCCATCGCATTCCCATTTGGAATAAAAAATAAATTGCTTGCTTCTAATTCCGTAGACATAATTATTCGCTTTGCTGTGTGATCTAAGATATCCTGAAATTTCACTGACGCTGACACTGTTATATCCAAAGGAAGAGGTATGCTTTCTTGCTTTGTTTTACATAATTCTTCATAGGAAGGAAGTAAGCTTATGTTTTTCTCTTGAAGGCGTTTTCGAAGTAGCCTATATTTTAGCGAATTTTATTGACCAAAACTGAATTCGAATTATATTCGTTTATTTTTTCCCCAAGAAAATAGCCAGTTTGATTTAATTGACAAAAGCCAACTTTGCGAAATAAAATATAAATTTAATATGTATTATGGCCTGGTGGCAGGTATCATAACCAAAAATTAGAATTTAGGTTTAATTAAACCCAATATTTGTTTAGGTTAATGTTAGTCTTGCGGGGGTTTATCCTATGCAATTGTTGTTGTAAATTTGTCAACGAAATACGCTTTTTATTGTATTCACTGTTAGACCCAAATCAAGAAATACAGCAAGGGCTTCTTAATATGCTTCTTTATAGGGCTTCTTATAATAAATTCTCATATGTGTGTCACACATATGTGTCGGCTGGTATAGCGAACAAGTAAAGTGTGTTTTAAATCGAATTGTAGTAATCTAAAATTCGTAATTTAAATTTTCCGAAACTTTCCTTTACTTAATTCACTGAAATAAATTTTTAAAATAATTAAATTTCTTTATTATTGTAAAAGGGTTGGTTGCGATACTCAAAAAAAAAGCCAAAAAACAAGTTTTTTAAACAAAACCAATTTTTGAAGTATTACTTTAATTAGTTGTATAATCATTGAGGTGTCAATTGTCAAACCCTTGCTTTGCACATTTTCAAACATTTGTGATTTTCAATTTTAAGGGAACTCCTCAAAGCTGCTTAGCCTTACTCCATGTCATCCTTTCCAAAACGTCACAATTTTTCAAAAATATTTACATTTATATTAAAATTTCCATTTGTGGTTCACGTACAATACTAAAATAGAAAACTCCTCAAAACTGCTTAGCATTGGTCCTGTGCTGTGCACAAGGATAACAAGAAATTATGAAGCAGGCTTTTGTTTTTATATTGTAGTTAATAAACATTTAATGGGGTCTTCTTTTTCAATGAGGCAATTTATTTTGGAATTGTTTAATATTTCTTTGGGGGCTTTTTTATTTTTGGGAATCTCAAATGAAAATCCTCAATAAGCATAATATCTATATATAATATTATGATATATCCGAGTCTCATATTTCCATGGCAACTTTAATTCGATCTTTCAAGTATTGTATAGTCTCCGGATGGTTCGCGTAACACTTATCCTTTGGACAGTTTTGCTTGTTGACATAGCCTCCGAGGTGAAAATGAGCTTCGTCGCAAAAGATGATTTTTTAAATTTTTTTTGTAAAAATGCTCATTTTCTTCCAAGCGTTCGACAGCCCAATTAGCGAACCGAAAATGTTGCGGTTGGTCATTTTGCTTTATACTGCACTAATTGAACTTTGTACGCCTTCATACCTTGTAGGCATTTCATTTGTATTGAATTTTCCATGTAAATTTCTTACAGTTTGAGTAGAAGACTCGCCACTTTGAAAGTAAGTTTTCAATATTTCACAATTTTGTTCAAGCGAAAAGTGACCCACTTCGTAAATGTCAAACATTAAACTAATGTGCTCTGCTATCATAATACGAATGACGTAAGTATTTCCACACTCGAAATAACCGGTAGTTTAAATTGCAAACGCTAGATGGACCACCCTTTTTATTAAAGATTTGTCAAATTTACTAAATTTGAAGGAAATTTTTCACAAACCTCGATAATTATGCATAATTTTCGAGAAACTTTAAGATGTACAGAAAGTAAAAATAGATAAGTTTCTACTATGAAGAGTTTAAGGTTCAGTTATTTTGAGGCAATAAAACACGACAAACGTGTAAAGTTCCTATAATAATCCTAAAATTTAATTTTACACAATTTCGAATATTTCTACAAAAAGTATTTTGTTTTTAATAAAATTTGCAAATTTAGGAGACCAGACTGATACAATTTTGGTTTCTAAAACAGTCGCTTAAAATTTAAATTCAAAATTTATTTGTGATTCCCTACAATTTTTTGGCGGTTTCAACAAGATTTTGGCGCATCACTTTAAATTTGAACTTAATAATTTATTTCCGTTTATTTTCGAGAATCTTGATAGTTTTAGTATTTTTCTTATGGAATTGAACCTTTAATACGGATATTGAATGTTTTTGGTTGTGACATTCCAAAAAAAACCTTACTGAATACACTATGATGATTCATTGTTGTACCACTCTGTTAAAAAAAATGATCAACCGCTTATACATCATACTCAGATTAAATAAGGAAAATAGACGGTTGCCTTAAACACTTAAACACTGCGATTGGACTACTTGAACGAGTTTAGCTAAATTAGATTTTTAAACCGCTGTCTTTTTGTTTGTAGACATTTCCAAAATAATGCAATACCTTAGAGGAAATTCTAAAATATATCTGCGACAATAAGATATTGGAGTGCTTTCCAAAGATTTTCGATATTTTGCGTGTATATGTATCGGTTACTAGTCTAGAAAGGAACTTTTTAATATCAAAAATAATAAAACTTATATAAGAACCACAGTGGCTCAGGATCGGCTCACCCGAAGAAATTGTTTAACAATTTAGGCAAGTGCTCGTAACTAGAATGAAAAATTTAATAATATTAAATTGAATAATACCTATTTATGCAACCGACTGAGATGTTATCTTTAAATCGAGTAACTTTCGTTCTTTGTTTTCCTATATTTGTATTATATGGATGCATAAGAAAAAACGGCGGTTCGAAATACATTTTTGGTGGTTCTTGCACACGGTGTCCTCGGACATAGTGCAGTAAATTTACCAGCTGATTCCTGATCCGAGAATGCCTTGTATCTCGACAATCGTGTTTTTACTGTAAAACATAGGTATTTAGAATTTCACTCATAACTTTAGTTTCTCTATTCCAAAATAAATCAACTACGAGAAACGGTAACTGGTAAAAACTAATTTGTTTTTCAGGTTTTAAGTTTTAGAATCTAAAAAATCTTTGTTTTTAATATAATCGTGATAAAAGCCACAGAAGAAGATGGAAGTATACCATTTATACAGCAAGCAATATTGTTAAAAACTGTAGAAACCAAAAATCCACTGATTTTCCATTTAATTTAAACTGCCGCCCCGGTGGCACAGTGGTTAGCATACTTGCTTTACGCTCCGGAGGTCCCGGGTTCGATTCCCGGCGGGTGATGAAAAAATCACGGCTGGTTAAGGGTAGGATCAATGAATTAATCACTCATTATCCGTTAACAAAAATGATTACGAAACTTCAAAATGAAGCGGCCAAATCCCTCTATGGGATGTAGCGCCAGCGAAAAAAAAAAAAAAAAAAAAAAAAAATATTGTTAAAAACTGTAGAAACCAAAAATCCACTGATTTTCCATTTAATTTAAACTGTTTATTCCTTAAAATTTGTATAGAGTATTTTTGTCCAGTTGAAAATGCTTAATCGTATTTAATGAATCTTTAAATGTTTGAAAATACATAAAATTCTAATTTAGTAATTGCATTTTGTTTCAAAAGTGTCTTTTTTAGTAAATTATCCAAATTTTCTAAACTCTCCAGTTTCAAACACGAATTTTAAGGATAAATCAGTTTAAATACCCTTTATTTATATATAGTTATTTTCCCCAAAAAAAGACGCGAACGAACGGGTGTAATTCATAAACTAGACGTTATGCTCTTATGATGGGGAATCGGCTTTATAAAATCTGACGTCATAAATTTAAGCAATTTTAAAAAAACAAAAACAATTTATATTTAAATAAATTATTTAGGCTATACCTTGTATTCTTCAATTCAATTGAAAATGTTGAGGTTGACTTTAGTATAAAGCAATTTAAATTTTTGATCGAAATGACGTACTCGAATTTTACTAAACTGAAGGTTACAAACAGGCCCGCCGCCATGTGAATAATTGTCGCGTGAATATGGCTGTTCCGGTTTTATATTTTTATAGAGTATTATACAAATTGCCAATAAACAAATTGCGAAATATCTCGTTTATAAATTAGGAACAGCACATTTGCCAGGAAATATAAGTTCAGAAAATTAAAAATTTGGAAAAATTCTTTTTAATTTTTAATTCTGTCAACCAAACGTGGCAAAACTCTCAATTTAAAATATTTGCAAACTCTGGAGAGAAGTCATATAACGCATATTTGTTTTAACGTGATATGAGTATGGAGGTAAAATTACGTCGAATTATTTATGTATGTATATGGTTGGAAAGAGGGTCGTGGCGAGTAGACAAACGTCTGTTTCAAGAGAGTCCAAAACCAAGCAAGAGTAAGCAAATAGGGTATGGAGAAAATACACAATGAAAAACTTTTAAAGCGTGTTCTTGTGTTTTGTTGGGTTTCGCAGAATCAGACGGACATCGAGTACGGTTAGTTCTTGGCCTTAAAACCCCATAAGACAACTCTGTGAAGTAGCTCTTAAGCGTTAAATGGTGCAGTACAACCTATTTAAATGTTTTGAAATATTTATGGTGGTATAAAAATAAATTGTATAAAAAGAAATTGTGTAGATACTCTGGCTTATCAGAATGACGGTATCGGTCAAGTTGGCCTGTTCAGCCGCTGATACAAACAATCCGAAATACATACAATCACATCGGCCGGCAGAACTGTTCTTGCAATAAAATTACAGTCGACATGATATTACATCTGCAGGTCGGTCAATCATCTAATATTACTTTGAGATACCAAAATGGTAAGATTTGTAATATCAAGGAATCAAACTACCTTTCAAGCGGCTTATAAATATTAGTAAAACAAGAGAGATCCCAACTATTCGATTTCTTGACATTTATTCCACAATAACAACTATGCAGTTACTTTATAAGAATATTCCCTAACCGTTTAATATATTTAAAACACAGCTCTCTAAACAACCAGAAGGTACTTTTTACTTTTTAGATATATCTACTCTAAAAGTGGTTCTACTAACTTGTTGTTTTAATTAACCCTGGTCGAATTTCAGTCATAAATCAATCTAGCGTTGAAATATTTTATAAACATAGATTAATGCCATGTTTGACCTTAGTACTGTTGTGTAATTTCTTACCTATTTAAAATACGATAAGGTTTGAAACAAGCACCTCAAGGTGACTACACTAACATTTTGATCTCAGTTTCAGCATTTTTGATGAAATAAAATTTCGTGAAGTTTATTTCTTTACCAATTGTGTTGTTTTCACCTGGGAATCCAGATTATTGGCGGTTACCCGGTCTACAAGTATTTCCATTGTTTGAAAAAATTAATGTTTTGAATCCAACGATTTTTAGATTAGACCTCTCATATGAAGTAAAGATTATGTGACAATTTTAGAAAACTTGTACTAAAAGGTATAATATTTTGAGTTGAATCAACAAAAGAAACAAAATAGGAATAGCGATAGTTGAATCCAAATAAATGCCAAAAATAAACTTTCACATGTATTTAGACCAATTGGACTCAAAAAGACGAATGTTACACATAAATTTAAAAAGTAACTGTCTAATCTCACTTACTAATTTATCCAACTGTCTTTTAAACCAGCCATTGTGTAATTTGTAAAAATTAATCAAGGTCACTTCAATATACCAAAACTTAGTTTGATTGATAATTATTTGCAAATATCGCTGTCGAATTTTTATTGAAAATGGAATTGAAACGTAAAACTTCTATTGATGTTCTCACTATTGTATATTGAGGTCCAGGCAAATGTCTTTCAGAAGAAATTCCAGAATATTCCCTCATAAGACCATCAATTCTGAACCTGAAAAATCATAAAGAAAATGGATTGTGGTTAACGTTTCTTTTACCAAAAACATTACTTATACATTTTGTAATATGTCATAATATTTACATAAATCTTCATCTCTCGGATCAAATCACTTTTCATGAAACACGAAACGACAAAGCAAACTGCTCGGGTCAACATTTTTAACCAAAAAAATGTTTTTGTTGTTGTTTTCAACGTAAGCTTTGTACTGATCCGGATATCTTGGTGTTAAGAGGTATCGTAGCTAACCCACAAAGTTTACAAACCTTTCAGAAAACTCAATTTTTTAACTTCAGCTAAGAAATTTAACATTTGTATATTTTCATGGGCATCTTTATAAACCAAATACCATCTACAAACAAGTAAATACTTCTTTTGCAACAAGGACGTTTCGTTTAATACACAAAACAAATATAAATTTAAATAATTTGTTAACCAAATAAGTATGTAAAATTCGATGACGCATACAATTTATCGATATTTCCATTGCAACATGGCCATATAAATTTACATACACCACCACTTAGGATTCCCCCAAACAAATAAAATAATATTTTTGCTGGAAATTTGCCCATAAACTCCAAATCAAAAAGATCATTGACAATTTAATTAAAATCAAAAGTTAGTTCAATTACATTTTAATATCATTAAAAGTAAAAGTAATCACTATACGTACATATACTTTAATATGTAGGGTGAAGAACTACAAATAATTCCCAATAAATTATTCAGTCGGGGACCAAATTTATAAAAAAACGAAATTATTTAAGTGTAATTGACCTACAGTGCAAATATGATACTTTACGCGGCACCTACATAATGTGTTTTGAACATTTTAGCGATGATTTAAAAATGTTGAAAGTTGAATAATAAAAAAAATGTAAATACAAGAGATGATTGCGTTTACTTTCTTTTAGGTAATAAGTAAAGTAAAGTATAGTAATCGTAAAATTTTTCGGACTCCAGATTTTTGCCGAGTTTATAAGGGCAGACTCATATTTGATATAAACGCATGTAATTAACCATGGCAAAGGGTTTCGTTTATGGTTATAAATTAACAACGACCTATATTACACAGTTACCTATTCATAGATGCCGTCTCCTCTTTTAAAAGAAACTCCTATGATTTAGAAATTTCATAATTAGGATGAAATCGTCTAAATTTAATTAAAATTAGGAATTAACAGTTTTTTTCTGTACAATTTTAAATATGACAAATCGTAAAAACGATCGGCAACACATCCTTAACGCGTAAACACACTTGGCCAAAGAAACAGCTAATTTTTAACCTGCCAGAATGGTGTCCAGAATACATTCGATCTCAAAAAATCAAATTCGACATAAAATTTGAACACATTTGGATAAAATCCGAATTCAAAATAAAGTCGTTTGTTGCGTCAGCATGTCATGCCACATAGACGGTTATATGTAAATTTATTAGTTAAGTGACATGACAATAGTGAGACGAATGAAGTAACACTACTTGGGGAATTTTAATGGGAGCCAAATTTAAAATCAAATACGAATTCAAAATAGGAGTCAAAATGTAGAATATGTGAGGCGAAATTTTAACATTGTCGATGGCTCTTAGTTAGCAAAAGTAGTATATTATGGTAACCAATGCCACATTGTTTCATACATGGCACTTGAGAAAGGTGTTCTAACCTAAATTAGTTATACGAACTCTATTAGAAATGAGATATTGACTCTGAAATTGGTCCAATCTCTCGCCATTGATTCAAATACAGCGTAATTACAATTACAATACAAAAAGTGGTCACCAATCGTTTAATGAGCGAAATTTGTGTTCTGTTTCACGAAGCTTTTGGTTTTTGCGACAAGATTTTTGTGACTTAACCCATTTTTTCTGCTTGCCCTACTAAATCCGATGGAGTTCGAACAAGTCAAACGAAGTCAAATTGTCAAGAACAGTGACATTATGTATAAAAATAAAATTCTAGGCAAATCAAAATAAATAAAATAGTTTTGTTGACCTAATCTAATAACCTAAATAAATTAAATATTCAATAACATTCTCGTATACACATACATACAGTGAAAATATTTATATTCTAAACTTTGTTCCATTTTCTGCAGCTGCACCAATAAAACACTTCCACATTGAAAGAGATTGTGCTATGATCGGCGGCTTATGCGCGCATAAAAGTGATTGCATCGAACCAGCGTCAACCAGAGGATTATGTCCAGAAAATCAAAGATTGGGAGCAGAATGTTGTTATAGATGTAAGTATATATGCATGCACAGACTAACAACATTTCATAGCGTTATCACGCTGATATATTTATAGATTGAATTGCGTAATTCGCCTCGATAATCATATCTAATCTTAAAAATGTATTTTTTTTTTTTCAATTACAGTAAGAGCATCAAACTTATGTCAAGAAAATGCAGGAGAATGTATGTCACATTGCAATGAACGATACAGAGTACCGGAAACGGAATGTGATTCCCTTGGGCAAATGTGTTGTATTTTAGTTTAATTGAATTTAACACATAACTGCTATACTTAATCGATAACAATTTCATCTACTGAACTTATCCATATAAAATAAAACGCATAGCATGTACCACAACACTACTATAATATTTAATTTTATATGATTAATAGTTTTCTATAGTTTATAAGGTGAATTAAAATAAAAACCAAAGATTTGACTATTTTATTTGAAATCAAAATTTTATTATTTAAAAAAAAACACAAATTTAATGTATTTTAGTTTTTAAATAAAAATAAGTTTAATGAGTATCATTTCATTCGAATTTTATTCCGTAACCAGATGGCGCGCCATAAAAAAACCACAAAAAAAACGATGTTACATATACACACTATACGATTATAATCAATTATTTCATTAAGTTATAAATAAACTATACAAAAATCCAAATTGCGCAAAAAAAATGTTTATTTGATTATAATTGCTAAGACAACACATGATTTTGTTTAAGAAATGTTTTCGTCAATTAAAATCTTGTGATATGTTCAAATCAACTCTTATGCTACTTCTTATTCATTCATAGAGTTTTGAAACAAAATAAGCGAAACTGTATATTTTGTATAAAACATGTACACTCAGCTCAGACTTAAAATTTATCAATTAGCAGAATGTCAAGTTCAAAGTTAAATTAATACAAAATAGACATCGTATCACATGTTAAAAATATTTGATGTTTTTTATAATATTAACACAATTTCTAAATATTTTATTTTAAATAGAATATATTTTGACACAGTTTACTGTATAATAATGTCAAGGGTATACGTTTTATTACAAACACAGAATTGCTCTTTTATTCATTCGATTTTATCGGATATGACTTAAGCCCATATATTAGTTCAAATGGTGTTGTGCATTTATTCTTCGGTTTGGAACCCCCAATGTCAAAAATACTATTTAAGAGTTTTTCGAGTTCTTTTTCAGAAGTTCTTTTACAACCAACTGCTGTAGATGCCGAACATTGTCGTGATTCAAGCCTGCGGAATAGAAAGAAAAATAATTTAAAAGTATTTTAGTTTTGGTAAATATAAATTTCTAATTATTGTGCGTCTGTAACACTGTTTCGAAGCTTTTTAAGATAATCGCTGTATCATTTCAAAATTCAATGTATACGCCTTAATGTTCGTATTACACTTGATATTATAACAAACAGAGTACGCCCGAACCGAAACTACTACATAATTATACCACAGGCATAATTATTTTGAGAATGAAAGTCTGCAATGATTAGAGGCGGCTGGTCCATGAAAAAAATGTTAATTTAATTTCACCATCAACTTTTTGAGCGAACTATAACCAATCGGCAATCAGCTTTGTGTTATTCTTCCATTCTCTTAATTATTCTCGACGCTTTCTTCACGTATCACATTCAAGTATACATAACAACCATCAACTTTTAGGCAACAAAAACTGTTCGTTTTATTTACTTAAATCACACTACCACAAGCAAAAACTTGTATTCGGTCTTTAATTAGACAAAAACAAAAATCAATAAAACTTTTAACTGCAGAATATAGCAAGACATGATTATAAAAAGAAATTTAGAGCTTTTAAGCTCTGTTTGGTGTCTGTTGGTTTAAACAAAACCTACTTAATAAATAATTTTAATTTATTAAGTAGGCTTTGGTTTAAATGACAACGCATTCAAAACACATTTTTTTTTTACTTAGACAACTTTGCTTTTCTGGTTTATTATTATTTTTTTTTTGGCAGACATCTAGAATCAACCAACTTGATGAACACAGTTGTGAAAGTATGTGACAATTTAAAGAATAAATTCTATATTTTTTGAAGATTCATCGACAATTGATTGAAAAGTAATATTGGCTGACTACAAAACGCGGGCATGTTACATATCAATTTCTATATATTCTTGAATCTCACCGGCCAAGTTACACATCAAGATGCAAATCAACATAAAGTTACACAAAAACCAACTCGAACAATTTTCAATAATATCAAATAATCTCGAATAATCTGGTAAAGTTGCAATAATATATCGAGGAATCATGGAATATCTGCAACAATTTTGAATGATCTGTAATTCTGCAACATGATGCGTGAAACATCAATGAGCACCTAATCTCGAAAATATCTAAAATCTCGAATAATCTTTAAGAATAATCTCGATACCATGCAATCCAATATGATTGAAATTCGTAATATCTGGGTTAGCCCAAAATTATTTCGAGGATCTCGTAAAATCTTAAAAAATACAAATATCCAAACTTAACTGTATGCAAATCTCGAATAACCCAATACCAAAGTTTCGATAAATCATTAGACAGCATAACAAGACGGAACTGACTGCGAGTTCGCGACAATATTCTGCGGAAAAATGTTCAGCAACCAACCAATCAAAGTAGTCTATTTCGTAATCACGCATAGAATCCTGCTGAAAATTTTTCCGCAGAATATTGTCGCGAACGCGGACTGAATCTCTTGCAAATTTTGAAGAATCCGAAAAACACGTAAAATCCTGCAATACCCGAATAAACTCAGGATCTTAGAATAATTTGAAAAAAAAATAAAAAATCACTGAGAGCCATGAGTAGTTAATCTGAAAAATATTATGCAGGCGTTGCAACCTCCAATAGGCTCCGGGGATTTCAGTCAAAAATTAAAAGGCAACTCAGTCAAAATAGTTTTAAACTGAAATACCTTTTCAGAAAAAAACTAAAAGTTCAATCAAAAAACTAAAAAGGCATTCAAGTCAAAACTATTTTGACTAGTCCTTTCGCATTTATGACTGAAATAACTTTTGAGAAGGTGATTCAGTTAAACAATTTAAAGGGAATTCCATGCAAAATTGTTCTCCGGGAATGCAGTCTAAAACCATTCAGTCAAAAAACGAAAGGCATTTCAGTCATAAAATTTCCCATACAAATATTATGACTAAAACCAAAGCAACCTTGATTATACAAGCCATAATCTAAAAAACGAAGCTTTTATAAGGGAATTAGAAACGAGGAAAAAACCAAAATTTCCATAGTAAAACACATAAAACATATGGGAAATCACTTTTTTCCTAAGACAAATTTGTAAATGAAAACGTTGCAAATTCTTAATTATGATTTCTGAAATATTTTCATAAATGTTTGAATTTCAACATATATAAATCTCGTTTAAATAAATCGTTTTCATTTTCTTGTAATAATTGATTTATTTAAACCAAAATATAAAAAAAAGTTCATAACAACAGCATTCTGGTCAAATTAAATAGAAAAGCTTACTACAAATCGTGTGCATTAATTCAATATTCATTACATAGATGGCAGTGATGGCAAAAATTTTTTTGTAAAATCGTACCAAAAATTGCCACCTGGAGAAATTTCAAGTGCAAAAATTGTAGGAAAAGCAAAATAAATTCTCAAAATATTAAGAACGTGTCATAATTTTCTGAATAAACAATTTTTTTCATATTTTTCTGTATAAATCTGAGACATCTAACGTACACTAGTAAAACTAAAGATAAATATAGCAAGTATAATTTTAATTCGTCAGAGCCAACTTTGATGTATTTTTCAAACTGAAAGTTCGAAAAATATATTTTAGAAATAATTTAATTTTAATATTTCTGCAACTAATATTTACTTAATACCAATATACCCTTCTTGTATATTGCTGCTAAAGATATGTAGAACACTTTTGTATAAACATTTTGTAACATTTTTAATTTTTTCATTATAAAACTTGAAGCTAAAAAACACCATTTTTACTATGGATTCCTATGGAAATCAGTGAAAAGTTATACCACTAAAAAAGCTTAAAAAAATACGTCATAATGATTATGGCTCTATACTCTAGAAGGCTCTGCTAAAACTCCTTTTAAAAAGGAACTTCAGTCCAAAAAAAGGTATTTCGGCCAGAAAACGGTTTGACTGAAATGGCCTTTGTGGTTTTGGACTGAACGACCTTCATGAAAAAAATTTTAGTCACAAATTTTTGGACTGGAATACCTTTTGTTTGGTTTATTTTATTAGTCGCATCGTAAACAATTGATCGTGTTATAATTGAACGTGAACAGTTGATCGTACATACAATTGATCTTGGAAACAATTGATCGTGGATACAATTGATCGTATGAATAATTGATCGTAGATACAATTGATTGTATGGACAATTGATCGTAGTGACAATTGATCGTATGGACAATTCTACGTGTTTATTTTCAATTACAAAATCTTGCTTAACAAAATAGTGCAATTATTTTTCTTTTTAGTAGGTGTCATTAATAGATTCTATATAATCCGCTCCTAAGTGCGGCACGCAGTGCGACATGTTTGCTGATCCCGGCTCCTATGTCTCCCGAAATTCAAATCTAAAGCCCCTCGGAGGGCTAAGCGGGGGGAGCACAGCGATCTCCCTCGTGCCCGTGAGAGTTAACGAAGCCGTTAGCCTATACAATTCTAAGTTAAATTAGTTGGAATAGGGTCGAATGGCCGAATGTGCCGAAAGGTCGAATGTGTCGAAAACCCGAATAGGTCGAAAGGCCGAATGTCGAAAGGCTGAATGTTAAAAGGTTGTTTGTATCGAAATTGATTTTAATATTTCATGTTTTTATGAATGAAAATTTTCAAAATTTGTATTTTTATGAAAACGAAAATTTATATTTTTATTAAAATTTGTATATAAAAATGTTTAATATTAAATCTCCTTAAATATTAAAATCTTCTAACGTTTTTTTTATTATATAATTAAAAA
Source organism: Tipula helvola (assembly GCA_963556165.1). NCBI lineage: Eukaryota > Metazoa > Arthropoda > Insecta > Diptera > Tipulidae > Tipula > Tipula helvola. The sequence goes on along the minus strand of OY744483.1, from coordinate 189,966,319 downwards.
TTAATTAAGGGTTGCTACCTTATCTAGAAAAAAAATACAGAAACTGAAAATCCCGAAAAAAAAATCCAGAAACAAAAAACTCAGAAAAACAAAAATTCAGAATACTAAAATTCAGAAACATAATTTATAATTAAAATTTATAAAATGTCTATTAAATTTCAGTTTTCCGTAAAGTTCTTAATCGTATCGCTCAAATCGCTCCTACTGATAGTCTAAAAATGGAGTTGGCCACGTATCACTGTTTTTCAAAAGATTGTTTACAAAATACTGTTTGTTTCTAAAATCTTTTCTCCAAAATCTTGTCACCAAAAATCTTTTTGGAGAACATCTTGTTTCTCAAAATCTCGTTTTCAAAATACATAATAATGTTTTAATTAATTTTTATAGATTTTACTTTAAAGTAAAATGACATCGACTAATTTAACTTTGAATTGTAGAGGCTAACGACTTCGGTAACTTTCACGGGCACGCGGGAGGTCGCTCCGCTCATCCCCCTCCCCCCCCCCCTAAACATGTCGCACTGCGTGCCGCACTTAGGAGCGGATTATATAGAATCTATTAATGACACCTACTAAAAAGAAAAATAATTGCACTATTTTGTTAAGCAAGATTTTGTAATTGCAAGATTTCAAAATGCAATATTTTATATATCATATCCCAAAAAAAACATTTCACTAAATATTCATTATTTCACAATAAAATAATTATTTCGGAAAACAATTTATACGGTAAGAATTTTATACGGCAAGAATTCAAAACCAAGATTGAACGGCAAAACAAGATTTTGTCTTGCAGCCAATTATCCCAATCCCCTAAAAATGTTTTTTAAACCAAATATTTTTTCTGGATTGCTTTTCACCGTAATTTCTAGATATTTTCCGGAATTTTTTTTTCTGGATTTTTTCTTTTCAACTATTCTGGATTTTAAAATTTCTGGATTTTTTTTCCAGGCAAATGTAGTGTACCCATTAATTAATTATAATAACAAAAAATAAATGAATAAATTTGTTTTTTTGCCAAAATTTGATCACATTAATATGCTACATGCACAGGATTTATTAGCACGTATTTTCAATTTATTTAAATTATTTTACATTAAGAAATAAATTCAATGGTTTTAAATATTCATTTTAATCAATTAGGTTTGGGTAGCGGTCCACTAGGACCAGGCATAGACACAAAAAGGTAGGTAGCCGTTTCAATAAATTAAGTGAAGGAAAGTTTCATGAAAATTCGGCCTTTTGACTCATTCGGCTTTTCGACATTCGGTTTCCGACCCATTCGGCCTTTCGGCGTTTCGACATTCGGCCTTCCGACATTCGGCCCTCCGACATTCGGCCTTTCAACATCGAACGATCGGTCACTAAACCAAAAGAAATTCCAGTAAAAAATGTTTTGACTTGAATGCCTTTTTTATTTTTTGATTGAACTTCCTTCTGAAAAGGCATAAATGTCTTCTATTTTAACTGTGTTGCCTTTTAATTTTTGACTGCAACTCCTTTCTGTTTTTGACTGAAATGCTTTTGACTGGGGTGCCATTTCAGTCAAAAAAACTAACCAAACAAAAGGTATTCCAGTCCAAAAATTTGCGACTAAAATACTTTTCAAGAAGGTCGTTCAGTCCAAAAACACAAAGAGTATTTCAGTCAAACTGTTTTCTGATCGAAATACCTTTTTTTGGACTGAAGTTCCTTTTTAAAAGGAGTTTTAGTCATTATATTTGTATGGGAAATTTTATGACTGAAATGCCTTTTGTTTTTTGACTGAATTGTTTTTGACTGAATTCCCCAAGAACAATTTTATCTGGAATCCCTTTTCAATTGATTGACTGAATTACCTTTTCAAAAGGTATTTTAGTCACAAAAGCAAAAGAAATTTCAGTCAAAAAAGTTTGACTTGAATGCCTTTTTAATTTTTTTTATTGAATTTCCTTCTGAAAAGGCATTTCAGTCTAAAACTATTTTGACTGAGTTGCCTTTTAATTTTTGACTGAAACTCCTTCCCATGTTTGACTGAAATGCTTTTGACCGGAGCTAACATATAATTTGAAGTAAATCGGTTAAATAGAACATGAGATATCATGTCAGCACCAGCGTACCCTCTTTTCTTTAAATTCAACTTTCGACTTTGCCAGCTTATAACTCATTTTTGCTTTTTTTTAAACCTTTTTTTATATTTTCAAAATATCAATGTAACAGAAATCAATGGTAACAGAAATCAGTAACATCAGTTGTAACAGAATCAATAGTGAAAATATTTATTATTTTTTTTTATCGAGTTCGAAAGAAACACCTAAAATGTATGGCTCTAGACCAGAATACTATAATTACTAAGCTCACACAAATTTGAATTAATTAGATAATTAAAAATAATAACAGTAACACAATCTGGTAACATGTATTAACATAGGTTAAGGACTTAACACCAGATAAAAATTATATTTTAGATTGTAAGATTTTTACACTTGTTAGTTACGTTTCGCTGTTGCTTAGTGTTTTAAGATATTTTTAGGATGCACAAATAATTTTGAACATAATAGTACATAAGTACTATATTTTATTAACTTTTCGAAAACCGAAAAGTCTTGACTGTATTAAAAAAAAAACAACGAGCGAGTTCACCCTCAACTCGCAAAATATTTATGTGAAAACTGTTTTGTATAAATATCTATTAAATGTAAATCATTTCTAACCATTTCGATAAGGTTCAGAAACCCCTCCATAAAGACGTATGTGTTCGCTCCGTATTTAAACTAAGTTACATTTTTGGTTGAAAAAGTCAAGTTATTCTACTATTTTGAATTTGGAGGACGAACCTTACTAACATTGATTGAGCTTGAGCAAAGTACAATTCTGTTAAATTAATCACCCAAACCTGCCATGTACGCTTTAAAATATACCATTAGTCATACAAATTCTTGTTCACGATTCCATAGTAATAAATGGTCACGACAAACTACTGTTGGTCGTAAAATCATTACAATTGGAAAGACAGTAGCGCAAAACTCCCATAACCAAACTCACGAACAGCATGAGCAATAATAATAAGCATACCGAACCGATTAAACAATTTTAAAATTATTATTTTATTATGCATCAATGTATGTATATGTACAATTTTCACAGCTAGCTATTTCCATTAAATTTTTTTAAGCATAATTTGTGGCCCTTGTGCTCGTATGTAATAATTTCCATTTTCAAAAACACTTACTGCTGCGGGCATATATAGCAAATATTTTCACAACAAAATTAATTAAAGTAGGCGATTTTTTTTTTGTATTCGGTTCACGATGTTTTTGAAATGCCGGATGATGTTGTATATTGCATGTGTATGCGTAGATTTTGCATTGATTTTAGGTTTTATTTATTTTTTGCTCTTGTCGATATTCACACATACCTGCAATAATTTTTGTTCGGCACTTTTATTTCCGTAACCCGAGCTCTATACAAATTTTTACTTACTCCTGCCGCTAAAAATGTTTTCACATCAAAAACGCACAAGGGTTTAAATAACTGTATTAATTTTAAACCAACGATTTAATATTAAGCTTTTTCTAAAAAGTTAAATAAACCACAATAAACAATCATTTTAAATGTAATCTTCATAAATTGTGTCAGTTTTGTGATATACTGTTCCTTTTCTTGAGGACGAACCTTACCAACATTAATTGTTTAATTGAAATTTATAAACGACAACATTTCAGTAGAGCGATGCCTTGGTGAGCTTGAGCAAAGTAATTACTTACTGTTAGGTTAATTATCTAAACCTATCCTGAACGCTTTAAAATTCACCATTACTCATACACGGCAACTGTTGAAGATTTCATATTTAGACTTTTGTGAATGGGCACGGCTAACCAGGAGCCCTATTATGATTTCCCCCGCGAAAGAATTTTTTCACGATCTCTTGAATTTGGTATCACAAAAACACGATACTTTTTCGCGATTTATACGGTAGCGAGAAAAATTCCGCCAACCAAAATAAGGAGGACAATTTTCCGATTTATTTATTGTTGAGGATTATGACAGGTCCACTCGTTTGTTGAATTTTGCGTCTAATCTAAACTAAAATCAAAGCAAGTCTGCCGCGTACACTGACAAACGTCATTAAATGAGTGCGTTTATTACGTTACATGAATGCGTTTACAGCCTTTTCGATAGCGGAATTCATGATAAGAAAATTGAAACGGGTCGAAAACAACAAGATAGAGGCCCTGATGAACATAGCAAAGTGGCATCGCTGATTTGATTGATTTGAACTAAATGAAATATTCTACATATTAGATAAAAGTGCTATTTTACTCATAGCAGCTGGAAAGACGGTAGCATGTCTCCCTGCGGCTTTTTCATTGCGAACACTGTCAATTCGGCGAAACCAACTCGGCGACGGTCAACTCGGCGAGCGGCGACGACCAACTCGGCGACGGTCAACTCGGCGACGACCATCTCAGCAACGGTAAACTCGGCGACGACCAACTCGGCGACGGTCAACTCGGCGACAGTCAACTCGGGCGACTAACTCGGTGACGACCAACTCGGCGAATAAAAATCCCGATTTTCAGAAAATCCTGTTTTTTATTTTTATTTTACTTTAAATTAAAATTCTCCCTCACCAGAAAGGGCGGCTCGAATTAAAAAAATTACGTCTTTCAAAACCAAGATTTTGAAAAGCGAGATTTTAAAAAATATCATTTTTATTGCTTACTGCTGAGCTGACCGTCGCCGAGTTGGTCATCGCCGAGTTGTCCGTCACCGAAGTGGTCGTCAACTGGTTGATCGTCGTCCAATTTGTTGTCGCCTAGTTTACCGTCGCCGAGTTGTCCGTCGCCGAGTTTACCATAGCCGAGTTGTCCGTCGCCGAGTGAACCGTCGCCGAGTTTTAGCGTCGCCGAGTTCACCGGCGCCAAGTTGGTCGTCACCGAGTTGACCATCGCCGAGTTGGTCGTCGCCGAGTTTACCATCTCCGAGTTGTCCGTTACCGAGGTGGTCGTCGACTTGTTGATCATCGTCCAATTTGTTGTTGCCTAGTTTAACGTCGCCGAGTTGTCCGTCGCCGAGTTAGTCGTCGCCGAGTTTACCATCGCCGAGTTGACCGTCGCCGACTTGGTCGTCGCCGAGTTGTCCGTCGCCGAGTTAGTCGTCGCCGAGTTTACCGTCGCCGAATTGACCATCGCCGAGTTGTTCGTCGCCGAGTTCACAGTCGCCGAGTTGACCGTCGCCGAGTTGGCTTCGCCGAGTTGTCGCGTACTGTCTTCATTGCGCGTATCTTAAGAAAATGGCGTCCGAATCTGTGTACCACTCTTATAGTTTTTATTTCCTACATGCTCCGAACCGAAAAAATTGTATATTAAAGGCAAAAATTCCGCACATCTGTTTCCAGCATAAACAATTTCAAAATTATTATTTTATTTTGTATCAATGTATAAGTGCCATTTTCACAGCTCGCTAAGATGTATAATATTAAAACCAACACAAATGTCTTATACTAGTATGCAAGTTCATTGCAAAAATACAGCAAAACCTCCTACTTTAGACACATCTCTATTTTGGAAACTCCTCTATTTTGGACACTTTCATTCAGTCCCTTGAAAAAATGCTCCTTTTCCTATATATATTGAGCAACCTTTATATATTGAAAATTGGATAACAAAAGTAATCAGACAGCGAAAATGTTGAACTAACTATGGAATTAATCTGAATTCAAAATAAAAATGTTGATGTGCACGCCATTAATTTTTTATTAAAAAAAAGAAGAAATTTTCCTTATATTGGACACCTCCATAAATTGGACAGTCCCTTCGCTGTCCAATATATAGAGGTTTCACTGTATATCAAATTTCAATCCAATAGGGAAACCTGTTCTGCACATAACCTCCTGGGAACAGCTATGAAGGAAGCCATTTACAAATCACTGGTGAAAAATTAACTACTAAATCATACTAAATTTGAAGTGTTTCGGTACAGCAGTTACGGAGATAACCCCGATAAAGAACAGTTATACATGAAGACGTTTACGATATGGCTAAAATACTTATGTATTTTATAAACATTTTATATGGCTAACTGACTATCTGTTGCGGACAGCGAGACTTTTCCATAGCCGAAACTTCCCGGCCCAAGAAGTACAAAAGACAGCCAATAATTTAGTTGGAAACCTAGTATAGTAGCTGAAATAGGCGTACGAGTTTGCTTTTTTAGTTTGAGTTATTGTGAAAAATTTGACAGGATAATCCTTACGAAGAAGACCTCAATATTAGTAAATTGTAACGGGCGAAAATTAATTAAATTTTCAACGTTCTAAATAACAAGATTTAAACGTTCGAAATATTAGTTGGTTGCCTAAGGCTTACAATTTTAACAAATTGAAAATTTAATTACATATTTATAAATTAACCTAAAGTGAGAGAGTGAATAAAGCGAAGAAGGAACCAAACTTCTTCGATAGAGGTTCGCGCGAGACAATCGGTTAATTTGGCCGGTAATAAGTGTGCCTTATTTGAAATTGCTGTCTTAATCGTGTATTCCCGGTAGTCCAAGAATAGTGAAAGGAAGACCTCGTATGAGCACGAAAAATTTAAGATCGGGAAAACTGCTAGGCGAATCCAATAGCAAAGCTATTGGACTTAAAATTAAGTTAAATAAAAATAATTTATTTGTTATTTTATGCGATATTTATTGCTATTTCACGTAATAAAATAAAAATTTAAAAAAATTTGTTTATTTCATTAAATACAAAGAAATAAATAATTCCAAAATTATTTGTACTTCATGTTTGTGTTCCAAAATTATTTGTACTCGAGCTCAAAATTAGACGAAACCCGAATCTATCACATCTAATTTTATTTTTTCTTGTTAAATTAGTAGGAAGTATTTCTTCGTTATTTTCAATGACTTCTTGCAGCCAGTCGGGTATCGAATTCACCAGATTTTCGAGGATTACTTTTGGTGTTTGATCCCAAATATTTTTTATTTCGGCAAATGCTTCGCTGGACTGTCTTCCAATAACAATTGTCATATTTTGTTTTAAGTAATGCCACAGATTCTCCAATGGATTTAAATTTGGACTTTCAGGCGGCCAATCGATGGTTTCTTGATCCAAATCTCGTAAAAATTGTGTTATCATCCTGCTCTTATGAATTGGAGCATTATCTTGTGGCAAAATAAAGTGTGTGCCAATCCCTTGACACCCGGAAACAAGAGCATTTTCGTTAAGTATGTGTAAATATGTGCTTGATGCTACCTTCACAGGCAGCAAAATCAGATCGCCGACGCGTTATAAGAAAAGCAGCCCCATACCATTACTTTTCCTCCTCCACTATGTCGAGTTGGCATGATAACTCTGTGTACATTCTTTTCTTTCCGAGTCGAATAGTAAAACTTTTTGCAAACAAAAACAAAAGCAAGACTCATAGGTGCATAATACATTGCACCAAAACTCCACGGGCCTTGTTAGGTAAGCGCGTGCGAACTTAAGTCGCATGGTTTCTTTGGTTTATAAATGGCTTCTTTTTTATTGTATACGCTTTAACATTAGTAGTTAGGCTGTTGTTGGTTTGGCGGATGTTATTTATGTCGTTTCGAACGGATTTTAGCCTCTCCTGAGGATTACGTCTAAACAGTTTCACGATTCTAGTATCCTCTTTGATAGTTGTAGCTCGTTTTCTACCTCTTCCTTTAACATTTTTTAAACTTTGCTTTTGTGATTTGGTAGAATACCGAATTTTTATGGCAGTTGTGCATTATGGCCAGATCTTTAATCGGTACTCCAGCGGAATATCCCGCAACAATCGCCACTCACACTTCCAATGAAATTTCCTATTTTTTACCATTGTTTAAAATATGGATTGCATGCAATGTTGTAGTGGAAAATTATGACTAAATGAACAACTGCGATATTCATGAAATATCAGGCAAAAAAAAAAAAAAAAAAAATTAAAAATTAATTAAATTATTTAAGTCCAAACTTTTAGTTTCTATGTTAAGCAATATGAAATTTTTGTGAAGTACAAATAATTGTGGCGTGGACTGTATGTACATCCATAATAAATAATTTAGTAGTGTTATTTTGGTTTAGTCAAAAAGCGAAAAAAAATTGTATATATAGAAATTATATTATTGATATAGGTTTTATTAGATCTTTCTTTAATTTTAAATTTTTTAATTATTAGCTTAAATTATATACCTTTTATTTAATTTTTAATTTAAATGTATTTATTTAATTGCTATCGCCAATAGCCACATTTCTTGACGCATAGTGATCCGGATCAGATCAAAGTTTACATTGAAAACAACAACAAAAAATTTACAAATTTTTGTTTTTGGATCAAAATTTTGATCCGGGTAGTCGTTTATATTACTGGGCGTTTCATGAAACATGACCTGGGGGGCTATTATGAAATTTTTCGATTTCGAATTTTTACGATATCGAAAAAATTCGATCCGCCGCGGATTTACCCTATTATGAAACTTGGTTTATCGAATTTGTAATATTATGCATATAAATTAATAATAATAACTCTACATACATTTAAATATTATTTAATTATTTAAAATTAAATTCTAAAAATTTATTTACCACAAAAAACACAAAATACCATCAATCTTAGAAAATTCGCCAACTAAATAGCAGTCGGATTTTGCCACGTGCGTTCGAAAAAATTCGCCGCGAATTTCTTTTTTCATTTCATAATAGGGCGGATTTTTTCGATATCGTAAAAATCCGAAATCGAAAAATTTCATAATAGGCCCCCTGATCCGGATCAGGTCAACCGTCAAGAAATGCGGCTAAAATTTCGATGTTCCACATCATTTTCCAGGCGGTGTATTTATGTTTACAAATTTTATATTTTATTTTCCGCGATTCAAATTTTTCCCCAAAGGCTCAAATAAATACATTTAAATTAAATATTAAATAAGAGGTCTATAATTGTAGCTAATAATTAAAAAATTAGAAATTATATGTGTGCGTGAAATGATCCTCTGTCGGAATTTTGCTACACTTATTTTTACGAAAATGTTTGGTTTTTTTGGGTAAACTATTTTTATTTTAATTATTTATCAATTAAAAAATTAAAATAATTACAAAAGAAAAAACCTATGAGTCAGATTATGGATTAAACTTTATTGTTGTGAATAAGTTTTTTGTCTATCGTTATTGTGTATTCAACAGGTGCGAAATTTTAATAGTTTATAACAAAATATTAAAAGAAAATTTCGAAAAAAATTCTACGAGTTATTTTTAAACGTTATCTATTGACAATAAAAAAACTCTAGAAGAAAATATTCACACAAATGCTTATCGAAGCGCACAAAGATACCCTATTTTAGTATAGAACCCTCTTAAGTTTGACTTTGAATGTTTTTAATCTACCTAGTTGATATTAATTTTTATTAGAGTATGGAAAATATTTGATTAAAATAAATTAAATAAATATTAAAGTTTTGTTTAATTTAACTGAATTAAGAAGTAAGGTTTTGACAGGAAAACTGATTAAACTGTAATTTGTATTTCTAAAAATAACAAAAAATAAAAAGAAATTTACTACTTTTGAAGTTATAATTATTAAAAATCTTAATATAATAGTTTAATAGCATTAAGTATATATGTAAAAATTACGAATTTAATTACGAATTTTAATCATGCAGTCGTTTATCTCCTTCCATTCTTAAATGAGGGGTACAGAGTACAAGAGGTCATAAAAATGACGGTGTGAAACCAAAGAACGGGTGGCGCACAGAAGGTTTAGGAGAAAATATTCAAGAACTAAGTACATAATTAGTACACTTGTACCTCTTGTGCTCCAAAATTTTACCAATGTTTAATGGAATTAATGTTACTTTTCCCTGATACGCCTTGTACTTTAGGCCCTTCAAATTTCACATTTAAATACCCCTACTAAATGCTTCTCGCCACGCAAGAAAATACCCAACAATGTCCATAAAATAAAATTACTTCCATAAATGTTAACAGTTCAAAATACGCCTTAGATTTTACGCGCTGCTTTAGACGCATTTCTAATTCCAACAACAATTAAGCAACAACTGTGAAATAGGCGTGAAAATTGGTCCAGACGAAATGTATTTTTTTAAAGATAAAAACATAAATCAATATTTGTTTTAAATTTTTATTTTATTTATAAACAGTATGCGTAACATTACATAGTTACTTTTCATTGAGAAAAAATATAATATAATAATCAGCATAAAATAATATAAATTATGTTGCATTCGTATCGTTATATTATTTATATGTATGTATGTCTGAATTTTACTTGGTATGTAATAAAACTTGGTGCAGACTTCTATCTAATTGTTTTTTTTTATTTCTAAAAGGTGCAAGTAATCAATCTACATAAATATATTTTTGACTATAATTTATAAATTTTTCCAAATTATACATATATGTTATAATAGATAACTTTTAATAATAAAAATGGTAACTGTAACAATTCATAAAATTACCAAATCGCGACTAAATGGAGCAATCATATATACTTAACACGAAAAGATAACTAATAAAATAAATATGTATCTATCTTTTGCTTTATACAACTTAACATGTTTTTTGTTTCTTTTAAGTCGGCATGCTGTAGCAATTTCTCTAGTTCATTGAAAACTGAGTAATAAAGAAAACTGAGGCCAAGAAATTAGCCGCTGCGCAGTTTGTACTGCAAGTCGCTCAAAAATTAAGTTTTTCTGCCAAAGTAGTGATTTCTACAAGATTAAAATGCAGCAAATAAAGTTAGGCAGCGGTATTTTATTGAGAAAAATTTAAATAAATTTAGTTTTGATTTTTTCTTACTCTTTCATATCTACTACATATTATGATTTAAATAAAGAAAAGTGCAATTGTTGTAACTTTGTCAAAGAAATATGCTAACTATTGTTGGTAAAATAAAATAAAAAACACGATTCCTGTCCTTTACACGCAATCACAGCGAAAATAAACGATAAATGTCTTATAATCTGGCAGTCAGGCTGCCGGTCGTATAAAAATGCAGTCGATATTTTATGCAATCTGCCTGGCTTTTTTCGTTTTTTTGTGCTGTTTAAAAACTGCACAGCAGCTGAATTCTTGACCGTACCCTAATATTTGGATAGCGAGTCAACATCAATAATTTGGGTCCTTGTATCATTTAAAAATGTTTTTTCCATTTTGTAAAATAAATAAAATTAATTTTCTTATGTTGAACTTAATAATTGCTTTAATAAATTTTTAACAAAGTATTTACATATTCACTTAAATGAATACGTAAACTGCGATATATTGATTTTGCATTATACAGCACCTAAATTGTTTCATCATTTATTTGACAGGATATATTTTACGGTTCAAACCGGTTCTGGACATTTACAAAATCAAAACCAACGAAACCAGCTAAACATTATAAAATCCACTTAAATTATTCTATAATTAAATCAATATTAATTACTGAAACTCATATGTATAATATATAAATTAAGAATTAAATTATAAATTATAGTAAAATTAAATTATTTTGTTATCATTTTTTAACACATTTTCATCCGAGGTTCATAATTACAGTAAAAATAAATTATTGTTTTTCTTTTAATAAAAAAAAAAAAATTATTCATAATAGTAAATAAGCAAAAAATAAAAATAAAATAAATAGGTGTTCTAAAATTAATCTGAGTGTACAAATTTCTGGATCATATTTTATTACATATCCGAGTTTTAACTATATAAAGGCCAAACTGCATGTCTTAAGCATGAAAATCTTTTTTTTTAAATTTGTTTTCATTCATTTAGTATAACTAAAATTATAAAAAATAACAAGTACAGTAACACTTTAAATCATAATAGTAATAATAATAATAAATTCAAGTTATTAAATTTACATCAATTGTGCTGCTAATAATCAACTCAAGAAAGTTATAAAAAATAAATTAAAATTTTTCCGTTTTTAGAACAAGAAGTTCTTTATGTAGTCATAGAATGTTGCATTTCATACAGCTAAAGCGTCTTCCAACAAGTTAGCTAACTCTTTATTATGTTGAGCTTTTGAACCTGTAGCTGTCGATGCCGCACATGAACGTCCAGCATAACTAAATGATGCATATAAATAAAAAAATATTGTATAAATAATCTTATTGTAGTTTTTATTTTTAATTAACTTAAAAGCTAGCTGCGTGTGTATAAGATACCCAAGTTATTAAGCTTATGAACTAATAAAACCTAAACTGTCACATGCATTTTAAAGTTAAAAGTTCTAGAGAAGCATATATATGTATTTATAGTATATAAAGAACAAATCAAAAATATATAGATATTTGATCCAACAAAATCGTTAAAATATATATAACTTTGTCGTAATGTATATTTCATTCGCGTTTAGAAGCGGTAGAATTTGAATTCATGAACGCATAAATCATATACTATCTTACCTGTAGTAAGCAGTACCTTTAATTTCCGTAGATTAAACCAAATACAAATATTCGAAACAAAACTAGGTGTAGTTAAAAATAAAACATCGTTCCGTACGAATAACCCAGTATTAAAAATGAGAAAAGCTCGGACCCGGTTTAGCCAGCGATAAACAGTAATATAATCTCCATTTAAGCTAAATTGAATTCTGAAGCCTTACTATTGCTTTCGACGGTTACTGTTGGTTAAATTTTGTAATAAATTGAACGGAAAAGGAAATTAATACTAAATATTGATTCTTTTCAATTTTGGTCTGTTTTGTTAGATAAGAAATGAAACAATTTTTTGTCTTCCTAACGAACGAATATTCACGAAACTAAGTTTGAACTTTGATAGTTCATTTACGACGCTCTTTTTTGAATGTGCGCATTTCAGAAAGCGGTTCTCAAAAATTAAAATCTATAATCCCGAAAATTCAAAAATTAAAATTTCAGAATTTCAATCTTTCAAAGGACTAACTACTACTACTTAGTATCAAAATTCGAATTAAAATTTCATATGCAATATTTCCAATTTGCTAATATAACCTTTAAAATTAATAAAATTACCACAATTAACTATACAAAGAATTTTTAAGAAAGGAATCCGAAATTTGAAAATTTTAATTTGTTTGATTAAAGAATACGTTAAATGGTATTTAAAAATTTTCACTTATGGCCAATTGTATCAACCTATTAAATCGTACGATTGCGATCTCTATTCCAAAGAGGATTTTAGGTCGCGCGATATATTATTAGCCCAGCCGAATTTCATTAATTACAAATCAAGGCAACCCTATTTTTTTTTTTTAAATCGGATTAAACTAAGTGTACTTAATTTAAGTATTGTATAGCGTAAACGAAAATTAGTAATTCAAAATTATGTTAAATTAATACAAGGTGAACATTTTATATGATTGAATCTTAATGCTAGTGAAAAATATTTAAGATTATGAATCACTTATCATTTGATTTATTTAAATTTAGATTAAATAACACATACAAATTCGCGTTTAAAATTAATAGTTAGCTGACATACATTACTGTAAATTTTATTAATGTTTATTCGCCAAATGATAAATGATTTATCAACTTAAAATCTAACATGCAATAATATGACCATAAATTTCTTAATTCTTTAATTTACGTAATGATTTTAAAATGATTTCAATCAAATGGATTTTATGATATTTCAGAATTTAAATATTCATTTTATAAACATCACACACGATTTTATAATATAGGTATGTAAATAGGTAACATACATTTTAGTACTGAGATTAATACATTTAATAACAAAAACAAACTCTGTAAATTTGCATTCAAAAATTACGCGCCAATTCAAATTCAAATAAAAAAAAATCAAATTTCAAAATTTTGATTAAATTTTAAAATAAACGCAAAATATAAATATACATATTTACAAATCCCAAAATATATATATTTCTCTATATTTTCTGGTTTCAGTTCTTCCCTCACCTAATGCGTTTTCCATTTCTCTTAGATTTCAGTTTAGCTGATGTGCCATCAGATGGCGAATTAAAATCAGATTCAATTGATTTAAAACCAGTGTTTGTTATTTTTATTTCTTTTTGTATTTCTTTTGGAGCAGAATTGAAAAGACGGTTATGCCAGGCGTCAGTTTTAACGTTATTTACTTGAGGATTGATGGATGGTGAGGAGTTTACGTCGTCACTGCAATATAAATGTTATTTTTTCTCTTTTCTTATGATTGTTTTTTTTTTTTAATTCTATAGTTATTAATGAGGCCACACTGGTATATAAAAAAGTTTTAATTACTATTATTATTAAAAAAAATATTAAGAGGTAACAAATATTTATTAATAATTTTGTATTAAACAATAAAATAACATGGAAAGTTTCCCATGTTTTATATTTGAATTTGTAATTTTATTTGAAAACCAATCGTAAATTTATGTATCGAATCGTCTGATGATGAAAATGTATGCACATTAATTATGTTGTAAAAAAAAAAACAAATGTTGGTGCTTAAAGTAAAATTGTGAATCCAAATATGATATTATATTAAAATGAAGCTTTCTTGTATTTGTGTGTGAGTGTTGCTGTGTTCAAAATTGTTTAGCGTATACTCATATAAATATGTATAGCAACAAAAGGTTTCGAATTTTTCCATTTCTCGCGCAAATTCAAAACTGGGTGTGCACCAGCAAATATAATTATTTCGTTCGACAAATCTCATGAGGAGTTTTTTTTTTGGGTATTTCGGTTAGGCAAATAAATTTCCGAATAAATTTGTACTTTTAATCAATATGATTACAAAAACCTGGACATTATTCGAAAAATTATTTGCTTAAACTGCGTACAATAAGCAGCAGTTAAAAAAATATTTTAAAAAAATAATATTTCCCTTCTTCAAAATAATATTAATTTACCTCAACACAAAACTTAATTTAAAAAAAAATGCTTGATAAAATTTAAATTAAGCAGATACCCTACATGCCATTTTCCTCTATTTATAAAAAATATATACGAAAAAAATGTCTACAATTATTGTTTTAGGTTGCAGTAATAAAGGTGATTATGTATTAAATCTTATTTCTAATTAAATCAAATATAATAAATTACCTTATTTCCCGTGAGTGGTTCAAACAGGTTTCAAATCGTGGTTCCACATATCCCCATGCACCTTGATTTTTCGCTTCTTCCTGTGCCCAGCATATTTCAGCATTTGAATATTTAGCACATTCTGCCTTCACTAAATCGTATGGGAACGGTGAAATTTGTTCAACGCGGGCAATTGCTATTTCGCTGTCTAATTTACGATCACGTCTTGCTTTAATCAAATCGTAGTAAACACGACCTGAACAGAATATAATTTTTTTTACATTTTCTGGATTTTCTGATGCAACAGTTTCGTCTGGAATCATTCTTAAAAATTCTGTATTTTCAGTCATCATGGAGAACGGTGATTTGGCTTCTGGATGCCTTAACAACGATTTTGGTGTCATCAAAATCAATGGTTTACGGAAAGGTAGGGCAATTTGGCGTCTTAAAATATGATAATAATTGGCTGGTGTTGAACAATTGGCTACAATCCAATTAATATCGTGAAGTTGACGGATGGCAAATTCTTCCGATTCTGGTGGGAAATAATCTGGATCATCGGACGACATTTGTAAGAATCGTTCCAAGCGAGCGGATGAATGTTCAGGTCCCATACCTTCCATACCATGTGGCAATAACATAACTAAACCACTTTGACGAACCCATTTAGCTTGACCCGATGAAATAAATTGATCAATAACACATTGCGCCGTATTGGAGAAATCACCAAATTGACCTTCCCATAGGACCAATGCATTGGGGTTTGTCATAGAGTAACCATGCTCGAAACCAAGTACAGCGTACTCAGATAGTGAGCTGTTACAAACAGTGTAAGGCGCTTGATCAGGATACAAATGACACAATGGGCGGTATGTGGCTTTATCCACTTTTTGATGGTGAAGTACATGATGCCTGTGAGAGAATGTACCACGTTCTACATCTTGACCAGATAAACGAACATGTGTACCTTCTTTTAATAGAGAACCAAATGCCATAGCTTCTGCCATAGCCCAGTCAGCAATTTTTGCGTCAACCATTTCTTTACGTGCATGCAAAATACGCAAAAGACCTTTGTGAATTATAAATTCAGCTGCATTTGGTGGTGGTTGAGAGAATCGATTACCAATATGGACCAAAGTTTCGTCTTTGACACCGGTTGGCGATACTTTCAATGGATCTTTTCCCTCAAAGAAGCCAGACCAAGGTGAATCTAACCAATCTTTATATTTAATGTGTGTTTCTTTTTTCGCAAGTTCTAATGCTTCTTCGCAAATTTTTTCGTATTTATCGCGAACATTTTTCACTTCTTCGGCAGTTACTGCGCCTTCCTTGATCAAACGATCAGAATAAATATCCAAACACGGTTTAATCGATCTAATTTTCTGGTACATAAGGGGTTGAGTAAACATTGGCTCATCAATTTCATTGTGACCGTTACGACGATAGCTCACAATATCAATAATGACATCTTTATGGAAAGTGGCACGCCATTCAGCAGCTACATTACAAACGTGCATCACAGCCTCTGGATCATCAGAATTTACGTGGAAGATTGGAGCGTTTACGACACGAGCAACATCAGTACAGTATGGCGATGAGCGAGAATGACGTGGATCGGTGGTGAAACCAATTTGATTATTTACAACAATATGAACCGTTCCGTGTGTTGTATAATCTGGCAAATCAGACAAATGCATTGTCTCAAATACAACACCTTGTCCACAGAAAGCCGCATCACCGTGAAGTAAAATTGACATAACCTGTGATGCATTTAAATAATATAGAAAATGTCAAATTATCTTAAACAATTATTTAATTCTCACCTTTTTACCTTCACCATCACCTCGGTAGAACTGTTCAGCACGTGTTTTACCTTGCACAACTGGGTCGCTAGCCTCCAAATGGGATGGATTTGCAACAACAGCGAGACGAATATTTTTGTTTGTTACACGATTCAATCGTTCTATATATGTACCCAAATGATATTTAACATCACCGGAACCATCATCGGCCGCTTCCAAACCAGCAAATTGTGTGAAAATATGATGCAATGGTTTACGACAAACATTAGCCAATACATTTAAACGACCACGATGTGGCATACCCATGACAATTGATTCAACGCCGAGTCGTGTTGATGCATCAATAACTTGTTTCATTGCTGGGATCATAATTTCACAACCTTCCAAACCGAAACGTTTTTCAGATGAATATTTTTTGGCCAAGAAAGCTTCAAAACCAGTGGCACGTGTCAAACGGGCCAATAACAAACGTTTTTCATCGTTATTAAAATGCATAACATTTGGTGTTTCAAAACGTTGCCGAATCCAATTCGATTGTTCCAACGAATTGATGAACATGAATTCAACACCTATTTTACTACAATAAACCGTTTCAAGGCGATCCAAAATTTCCCGTAATGTTAAATACTTTTCATTACCACCAATAAATGTTGTGCTCGGTAATTTGAATTTACGTTCCATATCTGCCTCCCCTATAATTTTAAAAATTTTTCAATAAAAAAGAAATTTTATAAATTAGTCAATAACCTATTATTTATTAGCCAATCTAAAAAAAAAAAAAAAGAAAAATAGTTTTTAATTACTGAAATTCGAGATATTTTAATAATAAACAAACAGCGAATATATTTCACGTACATGTAATTTCTTTTTAACTTTGATGTTCTATGAGTTAAAGTTAAAGCAAATAAGAAAGCATCTCTATTCTTTATACAAAGTTCAGTATCTTAAAAGCTATGTACATACATCTGTTCAAAATAAACATTTTGTAAAAAAAAAAAAAAATCATGCACTAAATTACGTAACATTCGACGTAATACAGATATTAAACGTACTTACATTCGGAGTAACGCATAATTAATATTACGTCCTAAAATAGCAAGCTTGTGATTTACTAACGCTAAATAAGTATATAAACATTGTTTAAAATTATTAAATTAATACGAATAAAATCCGGATTAAAGCTGATATTAATTATTTTCAAGATTATTTTAGTAGGTAATTTTATGTGACAAGAAAACCAGAAAGTGTTCATTGGTACAATACCGAGCAAGGTGAATTATTTAATTAGGTTATCGTATATTCTTAATTGTGTTAAATAGATTTTTGTTGGCATAAGCTTTAAACATATACGTTCTATTAAATTATTCTGAATGCGTTTATCATTCAAGTTTGCTAGCGTGTGACGTAATAATTAGCTTTTATTATCATACAATTTCAGTTGTTAATTAACAATTATTTCCAATTTTAGATAAATTAATCATGCTAAGCAATTTAATCAGGACTACGTAGAATCGAGGAGATGAAACTAAATAGGAATAGCTATATGTATTTACAATAGAATAGGCTGGGTTTTTTAGGGTTAAACGAAAGATAATCCCTATTAAAGATGATTCATTCTGAATTACATGTAAATATTTTAATGTACCTTATATAAAGAAATGGCGGGGTTCCTAGTATTTCTTATTTTTTGTACTGAATGACTCACATTTCTAATATACTATGATCTTTGGTTAAACCTAATATATACAGTTATACTAATTAAAAGGAACAAGAAGAAATATTATCTTTATGCAGCGTAAAAAGGTAGCTGATAAAAAATTAAGAATGATTAGATTAGAAATCCATGTTACTAGCCTTTAAACTTAAAAATTATTAGAACATTATTGTCTAGAATTATTTGTTTACCCTCTAAATATTTGTAAACGATAGTACTGTTTGACAAAACTATACTAAGCAGTGTCGGACATTAATTTGTAAGTTCGTTCTACGTAGTTGTGTGTACTTAATTTGAAAAATTACTAATTTATGTATCAACTGAAATAAGAATATTTTTAAAAATGTTTAGGAAGACACTACCTATCCATTATTTAATTCATCGTGAGTAATTGAATGGGATCTGAACAGATTTAAAACAAACCACATGACTATTTAGATTTACGTAAATAATTTTAATTCTATAAATAAAAGCATGCGTTGTTCCGTGATAAAATGACAAAAATGTATATAAAAGCATCCAGGCTTGGTCATAAATAATTTCTGGTTATAATCTATATATCATCGAAATATAGTGGAATGCTCTATATTTTATGTTATGCCAATTGATTGAGAAATATCAATAATAAATTATTTATGACGTTTGCCCCCAATAATGAAAAATGAAATAAACAACATTTTCGTTCCAAAAGTACTACGGGAATATAACAAATGAAGCCTAAGGTACAAAAACATACTTCATATCATTAAAATTAGGAATATCATAGGATGTAACCCAAAAAAAAAAAAAAAAAAATTTCATTCATAACAGTTTGTTCTGCAAGTACTCACCAAAATTATAATTTGAATAAATTAATTGTGTCAAATTGTCGCCCTCAACCGTGCTTATACCAAGTGGATCTGTTTTAGCAATATGATGTCCTCTTATCTAATTATGTTTTTGTTTTTGCATAGGATTTTAAGCAATTAAAAAATAATAAATATTTAATAATGTTGAACACAAATGTGTCGTGTGTTTTGATACAACAATATATTATAAAATAATAAAAACATAAACTATTGGCAATAACAATAATAATAAAATAAAATAATAAAAACTAAATACAAATTAAATACATATTTTGTACAAGAAATGATACACATATAAATTTTAAGCTAAAACGCGTTTAGTAAAACTCTGCATAAAACACAATGCTGGGTAAATTTGAGAGCTTAAGAATGGTATTTTTAATATTCAGTTAGTTTATTCCCTATTAACCTATTACTAAACCACAATATAGGTAGTTTTAAACGAAGGTGTCAAACTTTTCTGTGGTTTAGTACGTACAATTTTTTCTGTAAAGCCATATCTGTTAATTTACCTCTGCAAAAAACTCCCGAAAAATATTAAATTAATCTAATTTAGTAAAATTATTGTTATGACAAATATTAAATTCAAAAACAAGCCATATTTTTAATTAGAAATGTTGTTAAACATCTAAAAACTGATTAATTGGTATCCAACTTAAAATTAAAGAAACACCATAAAACAAATAAGGTTAGGGTTAAATAAAAAAAAAAAAAAACTTAACTCTATAGTGAAATATTTTCGCTTTGAGAACAATATTGTTAATGGAAGTGAAACATATTTGCGATGTTCATATTTTGGTGATTAATACTTATCGAATTTCATAATTATTTTATTTTAATTAATGTATTATAGTTAAAAATGTATTAATTTACCAAAATTCATGTATTTTCTTGTGACTTGTTCATTAGCACGACGTTTTGTTCCTGCCGTTTGATCGCCGTTTAATATTTCTGTATGTAAAATTCCTAATGGATCCAAATCAGCCATCAAATGACCACGAGACTAATGAATGTTATTAATTAAATTGTTTATTGATTACAATAACAAGATGATGTTTAATTTGATTGTACAAGCGTATATTTAGGAATTTAAATTTATTGCCAACTAATTTTCTAATTTATTACTTAATTTTTTTACCTAATCACTACTTATACACTTATAAATATGTATTTTGTTATTATAAAAATGATTTGACATATTTAATGAAAATGTTTAAGACAAAACAAAATTTAATTGACGAATTCTTTTAATTTTTCCATTATATTTGCCTTTAATAATCCCGTTGATAAGAAAAGTAACGTGAGGCGTTACGATTAATTATTTGGTTATAAATTTAGCATTAAAACCCGTTTTGCTTAACCCTTTGCAATAGAAACTAGTTTTAATTCTAAACTACTGAGTTGCAAAGAGTTACACAATCATGCTTCAAATTAATATTTTATAAAAATTGTGTACCAACTATACATTTATATAACGAGGAGAAACATCATATTAAAATAATATTTAATTAATCTAATTAATTAATAAAATTTAAAACAAATATAAATTATAAAACATAAACAAGTTTTTTATAATTTAAATAAATAAAAAGGTAAATAAATGTAACAAAGAAAAAAAATTTTGACATATTATAATCAATTTAACATTTACTATGATTGCGTCATAAAGATTAAGAAAAACAAACATACCTGATAACTTCTGATAATTGCTTGAACGGCTAAATGATCGTCAATTAGTTTATCTTCAGCACTCCCAGCGGCCACTAAACCACTGCCGCCGCCAGTACTACTTATGTATTGTGCAGCCGGTACATGATGTTTTGTTGCTGGGGCAAGTGTGGGTGGAGCTGCATAGCTATTGTTACGGAAATAAGCATCCCATGACTGAAAGAAGGAGAAAACGTTTTAAATTTTGTAAAACTAGAAATTTTGTAAAACAATGATGATTTTTAACAATGAATCACGCAATTTTATTTGCCGCCTGTATAGATTGAGCCGTGGTGTAGAACAAAAACTAAAAACAGTTTCGGAAAAGTAACTACATATTTCTGCTTAAAAATGCTTAAAATATTCTAAACTGGAAAGTTCAGTTTGAAACTCAAAACATGTTCTTTACACTTCTAAGTTACAGTTCTAGGTATCGATCAATATACTAAAAAGCAAACGTCGCTTTTCTGCATTTTAGTAAAAGACTAGTGTTAGTGAAAACATTGAGAGGATTAGAATTATATTTATTACCTCATATCATAACTTCTTTATTTTTTAAGTGATTTTCACCAAAATTTGATAGAATCTAAATAGTGGACAAATTTAATTATTTATGTGAAATTCATACAAATTGCTTAAAGTCACTTAGGCGACTTTTGCTTTTAAGTACAGATAATCTCGAAATACCTAATTTAAGAAATGTATTAGATTTCATTTAGAACTTCTTTTGTGCTAAATTTCCTTGGCAACATTTTATCTTGATCTGTTTAAAATTTATATTGAATAAATGTTGGGATTCAAGTATTTTCGATTTTAACAAACAATTTTAAATTTAAACAAAAATCTGTGGATCATCTAATCTAAACTAAACTTTAAACGTTCTTTTTCTAAATACACATCAAAATATTTCCAATTTTGACAATTCTCTATAGATTCAAATTTTGTATATGAATATTATATTATCCTAATTAGTAATTAATTATCAACATTTTTTGCTTCAATTATTTTTCCGACAAATTCTAAATTTTTAAATTAAATATTAAAATATTAAAAATTATTAAAATATAGGTAAATGTTTTGAATTCCTTAAACCTTAAAGGATCATTTAATAGCATAATGCCTGTGGATTGCCTACTTCAATTCAAAACTGTCGACAGTAATTTTTCTGGTTATTTTTGAGAATTAACGGAATAAATTTTTCTCATTTTTTAAAATTATTACAATATTTTTCTCTGTCAAGTTTTTCTATTGTATATTAACAAAAAAATTAATGTTGAAATCTGTGATAAATATATGTATTTTAGTGCTAATCTTTGACAATTATTTAAAAAAACTTCACACATCCGAATTATAGTGTATAGTGTTGGGAACTTGGAAGAGGGGGAAGGGGGGAGGAGGGGAGGGGCTCAGAAAAGTGAGGGTACACCACAAGTAATTTGTTTCAAACTTGTATAGATAAAACATAAACATGACAGAACTAATAGTGATTGAAACTTGTAATGTAAAATAGAATAACTTCAAAAATCCAATAAAAAATATTTTCATAAACAATAAAGCAAAATACTCCATTAACAAATCTTAATAATTTCTAATAATATGAATATTATAATTCTGATTAAATTAATATTTTGTCTGACCGACCTTGGATACAAAACAGCACTTAGTCTCTTTGACGTTGAGAGTACTAAACTTTCTGTGAAATTTACAGGAACATTTCATTCGTGAAAAAAAGAATGTTTGAGGGATTATTTGTTTGTCTGCGAGTTTCTGTTCTAAGTTATTCCAATAAATAGTTAATAGGTTTTAAGACCGGTGATTTGGGGAGGATAATCCAACTGTTTTATCGTTTTATACAACAGCCATTCTTTCACTAAGTTGGCCACTTGTTTAGGATTATTGTCTTGTTGGAAGATTCATGTCCTGGCAATTCCAAATTTTTCACACTAGGTTTTAAGTTCTCTAGCAGAATTTCTAAATAATGTTGTTTATTTAAGAACTCAAGATTCCAGGACCTACTGCATCTCCTAATCATCACCGATCCTTCACCATGTTTCACTCTTGTGAAAGATTCTGTAGCTTGAGTTTCTCATTTTACATTCTTCACAGTTTTGTGCTTCTTTTAGATCCAAACATTTCAAACTTACTTTCATCACTAAAAATAATACTTTCTAAAAGTAATTATCGTAATTTTTATATTTGTGTACATACTGTAAGCGTTTTTACTTATTAGATATCAAAGGTTGTTACGTGAAACTAGACCATTTAATGCATTATTATTGAATGTTTGGTTTCCGGAACGAATTTGGTTTCCGGAGTAACTGGCAATCCTTTCTAAAATTTTGACAGCACTATGTAGTGCCCATTTGTATGAACAATAGTAAACCGCAGTAGCAATTAAATATTTATTTAACAATTTTGTTTTACAATTACATCTAGCTTGTCTATAATTTAAATGCTTTGGCCGACCCGAACGATACAAATTTTGAAGAGCTCCAAAATTTTTAAAGTTATCCACAATATTTGTTAGAAAATTAACATAATAATTTAAATGATTAATTCTTTTTACGATTCTTCTCTCATTTTAAAATTAATATACCGGGTACGTCACGAATGATTAGAACACTGCAATTTATTAGTAAATGATCCCATCTACAATTCCAAAGCAAAGTTTGTTTGACCAAATCAATGCTCTGACAGCAAATATTTGCATTAGTGCAATTTGAAGAATACAAATCTTGCAGTTTTGAGCAATAAAAACAATTGCCATTCTGATCAATTTAGGCACTTTTGACAATTTTTAGATTCTTGAAACGTAATCGTTCAACTTATAAAAATGCAATCCGGTTTTTATGTTCCGTTGACGATGAAATTAGGATTGCCTAATCAAAGAGGGAGGACAAATTACGATGTTAAATTTTGACTTTTAAATAAGAAATCAATAAAAAAAAAAATCCAGCTACAAAAACTACAGTTCAGTCGTTTCTTCGAGAACCTCTCATTGAAACATTTTGAAAAATATAATTTTAATATTTTCTGTTTGTAGTAAATCAAAATTGTATGATCTTACTTTACGACCTAGTTAATCGATTTTTATTGTATACCTCAAAATAATAAGAATGTTTTTTTTTCCATTAGTAGCCGGTCATATAAATCACAACAAATAACATTTATTACTGTTTCAATTCAAATTCACTTTCTATTTTAAATTTTCAAGATCATGAAATTATTTAACCGCATCCACATTTTTACTTTTAATTATATTTAAAAATGTAACACAAACAAATAAACGCGTCGAATTCCATATTAAATTATCAATTTACATTTTTTCTCTCTATTTTTAAATCCCAACATTGTTTAGTTCAGTGTTACACGGTTTATTTTTAGAAATAATGCACAATATTATATTGTGTAATACAGTACAAAGCTTGACAATGAAAATTTACATTCAAGTTGAAATTAAAAAAAAAAAAATCTTACCACATGTACTGATGCCGGATCTTTGAGCCACGAATTATACATATCTTCCACATAACTAGAGGATGTGCCATTTAGAAATGGTTCAGCGGCGGCTGAGTTATACAATCGGATAGATGCAGGTATTATTATCTCATGTTTAAGCTAAAATAAAAAAAAACATTTTTTAGCGGTTTTTAGTAGGTAAATATTTTTGTCAGCTCATTGAATTAATAAAAAATTTTATTTAACCTTGTCCCAAATAGTTGTAAATATAAAATACTAGCTTTTTTGGACAATTATTAGTCAAGTTTAGTTGAACTAAATACAAAAAATTTAACTTTTTACGCCTTATTAAACACGTGATACTTACACGAGATTGTCCTACTTCTTTTTGTAAGAGCGCAGCAAAATTTTTAGCTAGCCTAGCTCGATGCATTTTAATAGATTCTGTAATAATAATACAATAAAAATTTAGATAATATTTTGAAGTTTTCATAACAAGATCTATACAACTAACAAGGTATAGTCTAAGCTCCTATGCAACATCAATAAACGTTTATCAAAATTATGCGGTTTAAATGTAAATATTGTTAACCCCCAAGGTCAAGATTTTACCAGTTTTAAAGTTCGTTAGCAGTATGTATATCTAATTCGCCAAGGGGAATAACCAAATTCTGGATATTAATAAAAATCTATTTCATCTTGTTAAAAAAATAATATTTTAATCAAAAACATCTTACATCCTTTATAACCTTCATTCAAATGCCAAAATCAAAATGCGTCATACCCAAAACCCAATCAATTAATAAAAAAAAATTACCAATTGGACAAAAAAAATACATTTAAATTATTTTTCAACAATGTTGGTTGGTTTTAAAATTGTATTTGGATGTATGCCAAAATATCTATACTCTATCTTTTAGACGTGCCTCTATTTAAAAAAAAAAAAATGTAAACCAACAATTTATTTCATAACCTTAAACAAAAAAAAAAAAACAAAACAAAAAAGACAATCAACTATAAGAATGTGTAAGATATAAGTCGATTGAATTTTAATTACAGTGGTAATCACAAGTTTGGTCATGTTAAGCGGAAAAGATAAGATATACCTATTTTTAAAACGTCAAATAACTTAATATTCTCCGAATAAACCGTTTATTATGTTTGAGCACGTGAGTAACGTTTATCGCGAAAAGGCACCCATGTGACGACTGCGTACACAATGTATTGTGTTTCCGCGAAATAATTCTACAAAATTACTGTAATCACTTCAAAGGACTTTTATTAACTGCAATCGACCAATTTTGTTTTTATAGCAAAGAGCTTTATAAAGTTACCGTTAATATAAGATTCATTTAAAAATTATATCAATTAATTTACACTTCTCATATCAATTCACATTGCATTTTATAGCTTTATTTATCTAATAAATCGTTATGCATTTAGTTAAATTCGGAAAATTATTTGCAAAAAATCTTTGTAGGTAAATTTTTATTTTTTTGAAAAAATGCAGATAAGCACTGCAGTTTTTTACGCCAATAGAAACATTTTTATCAAGATGTCATGTGCAAATAAAAAATAAATAAATGTATCGATCGTGACTGTAATTTCCAAAACCACATTTTATAGTCTTTCAAGAAAAAAAATCAACTAAATTTTAAATATTTGTTTGGAAAGTATTTTGACGTAATAACAGATGATAAGAATCGTAACAGATGTCATATCTCGATCATAAATATCCAAATATCTCCAGAGTACAGTAATAAAATATTGGCTGACATTGATGATAATATTATTCACGTGATAGTCATAATACAATTCATTAATTTATCATTTCTCAAAAGACTATATAACAAAAGCATAGGAGATAATTAAAAACTTGTTTAAAATTATAAAACACATAAATCAAAGTATTCTTCGAACCACCGATACAATTATAATTCGCAGTATCGTGAATCGCGTAATCCTCTCTATATAGTACACACATATACAATACAAAACATAATAATTCACTTACATGGGGCGTCAAAAATAAAAAGTTATCCAAAAATATATTTTTAAATTTCAAATACAACACATAAGATCACAGCCTTAGTATTTCTATTAATAATCACACTAAACTTTAGAATTTCTTTCTTTTAAAATCGACATACAATTTAAGAAACAATTATGTAATTTAACTAAAACGAAAAAAAAATAAAAAATTTATTTAGAAAAATTTGGGTCACTTAAGTATTTTTTTGAAGATCAGAAATATTTATAATACATATTATATAACTTTAATTCGATAATGCTGTACTAACTTTTCTTTAATTAATTTTTTTTTTAAATTAATTTTTTTTTTACAAAATTAAAAAAAAATGTTAAATTTTGCGAACTTTATGAATTCGCAGTTTGATGTTGACTGAAGTTGGAAGGAAAAAATGTACATTTTTTCTCTAAATTTTTTTGAATACAAAAACCGAATATTTCTTAACCGAAGTTTTGATTGTATTTATTTATTATATGTACAGTGGATCATAGTACTGAACCACAAAGTAATAAAACAGAAATAACGTACGGATTTTACAAGTACGAGAGAGTATGATTTTTGGCCAAACATAATCCATAATGGAATGGTCTAAAAAGTTTCCGCCGTTTTTTATTCAAATGCACTTTATTTTTTTATCCCGGGTTTTACACCGAATAAACTTTTTATTCGATAAATATTTTTGTTATCAAAACATCGTTGAAGCTTGAAGGCATTAATAGTATAATATACAGTTATAGTATTTTTTTAAACTTGCGCCTAAATAAAATCACATAAAATTAACAGGAATTAAAATCAATGAGATTTGATGAGATTGATACCCTCAACGTGAGTTCGATCAAGAATTAACATAAAACAACCAAGTTTATTAAACAAACGGTCAAGGCGACAAAAAGTGATTTCGGGATTCGATTAAGCTATATAGTTAAGCGTATTAACGTTTTGAACAGTTTCACGTTTGACGGAAGTGCGCCTTTTTAAATCTGTATTAATTAAGAGAAACGTGAAAAGTTTATCAAATTTAGTTATTTGGTGTGTAATTCGCCTATAACTTTATCATTTTGGTTGATAACTCGCTACCATCTTTCTGGTAAAACCATAATCGTAAAATTTCTGTGATTTTTATGTGAAAAACTAAGTAATAATGCCTTGACGCTTTGACCAAGATTTTGTTCGCACATTATTATCGTACGTGATCCATTTTTCATCACCCGTAATTATAGGTTTACGGCCTATTAAATTTTTCACTGCCAAATAGTACGGCACCCAAACACCCAGCTTCTTTTTGAATTCAACTTTCTCCAAATGATTTAAAAATATTTGATGATAAATGTTGAGTGTCTCAGCGATGTGATAGATGTTTAAAAGCATGTTTTGTTTCAGTTTTTGCATGATTTCATCGACTTTTTCAGTGATGGGAGCTAGTCTTTCTAATGAATTCTCATGACCATAAACTGCACAATAATTTTTTTGTAGCAGAATGCGTTGCATTCTTCCGTTTTTTTTAAAATAAAATTTTAAAATGTAGGGGAGATTGGGGAGTTGTGAGATGGGTTTTGTTTTTGAACTTGAACTACTCCACAATCACAATATTCTTCATATCCCAAGTGTAACAAAACTGAATTCATCACCGACTTTTTTCAGCAATAATGTCCGACTTATTATAAGATTTATTATGAAAATTGGCGAAAAAAATCGGAAAATGATGAAAAAAAAAGTTGTAAACCGAATTTCATCATTTTCCGATTTTTTTGGCCAACATTCGGAAAAATTCATGTTTTCAGCAAAATGTCAGAAAAATACAAAAATTGTCGGATATAAAAATACTTGGGATCTGAAAGCTTTAAACTAGTTCGACATTCATTTTTCGAATGTTCGAAAATTTAGGGGAGTTGTGATACACTACTTAAAAACAATTAAAATGACATATTTTGATAATAATTTTTTATTCAAGATGGAAAATAAGAAAAATGAGACAATTTTATGAAAAAATCTTATGAAAATGCAATACAATCAATCCGATTCGAAGTGAACGCGTATAATATCCAGCTTGTAAATTGACACACTTTAAGAGCACAGCTCGATCGCCTACGGAGTTGTTTTTTTTTCATTGAGAAACAATTTTGACACTTATCACCGAACGTCAAACTTCTGAAATATGACGGGAGGATGGCGCTGTCCAAAGCATTCCTAGCTATACAAGTCGTCAGATTAAAATTTGAACTTAATATGAAAAAACCCTTTATTTACAAACACATCTTTATGTCATGACGTCATACCATTTGTTCGAATTTTTTTTTTATAATAAGCCATTAGTGCCACCTACTTATAAACTCGACTAATTAAATATATTTAAAAAAACAAAATGGACGTGTAGTTTCCCTGTTTGAAATCAGATGGCGGTAATACAAAATTTAAATATTTAAATTGACATTTCAGCAAAACAATACAAAATAAAGTTTTAGCAAGTTTAACGATCATGCGAATGTACATATTTTTATTTATTTATATAGCAGAATTATTGCACTGTTAAAAATATTTTTAAAATTCGAAATCAGAATTTTCGAAAAAAAAAAACGTTGTGTAGCTAACTTCATAATATCTTACGTCATTGATTTCGTTTTTATAATTTTATACTGGATTTACATTACTTTTTTACATATACATACAAAGAAAAAGTAAAATTTGTACAATTTTATTTTTAATTATAATTATCAAATTACTAAATTTAAATTATTAGTTTTAAAATATGTTATACAGTGACCGAAATTAAATTAGCCTCATACCGTTTTCTTAAAAAAAATCACAAATTATTTAAAATAAAAAAATATATTAAATTTATTTCAATTAGTTTAAGTATTACAAAAGAAAAAAATATATGTTTTGTCAAAAATAGCGAACAGTATTAATTTCATTTAATTAAAACATAAAAAAATGTGCGAAATTGAATTAGCCTCAACTCAAAGGCCATTAGAATTATTAGAAATTAACCTGGACTGTTGACTTCTTTTATTGTTTAATACTTTGTGTGTCCACATTGATTCTTAATTGCCTCGAATAACCTATCGGGCATGCTTGAAACTAATTTCCGGAGGACTTCTACTCGGATTTCGATCCATACTTCCCGTACCCGATTTTTTAATGCAATCACTGATTGAAACTGTTTCCTATTCTTACATAATTTTCGAGAAAGGATGCCCCATAAATGTTCAATAGAGTTTAGGTCCTGGCTGCAAGCTGGCCAGTCCATCAGCTCAATATTCTTCTCGCTAAACCATTTTTTCGCCTCCTTTGACGTGTGAATTGCTACATTATCTTGCTGGAAGATAAAATTTGACCCCATTAGACCTTTTGCATGCTCAGTTAAAGCATTTTCGTGTAATCTCTCGATTTCATTTTGGTAAAAATCCATGCAAGTGAAAGTTTTCCATTGTAGAAATCCAGGCAAATGAACGTTTTCCATTGTAGCAAGATCCACCCCAAACCATAAGCAATCCACCACCAAAGTTCCTATTTAAACGGATTTCGGTTTCATTTATAAGGTCATGCCAGTAATATTGATAGCCATCAGGGCCATTTATGACCTTAGAAAAGAGACCGAAATCCGTTTAAGTAGGAACTTTGGTGGAGGATCGCTTATGGTTTGGGGAGGATCTTGCTACAACGGAAAACGTTCATTTGCCTGGATTTCTACCAAAATGAAATCGAGAGAATACACGAAAATGCTTTAACTGAGCATGCAAAAGGTCTAATGGGGTCAAATTTTATCTTCCAGCAAGATAATGTAGCAATTCACACGTCAAAGGAGGCGAAAAAATGGTTTAGCGAGAAGAATATTGAGCTGATGGACTGGCCAGCTTGCAGCCCGGACCTAAACTCTATTGAACATTTATGGGGCATCCTTTCTCGAAAATTATGTAAGAATAGGAAACAGTTTCAATCAGTGATTGCATTAAAAAATCGGGTACGGGAAGTATGGATCGAAATCCGAGTAGAAGTCCTCCGGAAATTAGTTTCAAGCATGCCCGATAGGTTATTCGAGGCAATTAAGAATCAATGTGGACACACAAAGTATTAAACAATAAAAGAAGTCAACAGTCCAGGTTAATTTCTAATAATTCTAATGGCCTTTGAGTGAGGCTAATTCAATTTCGCACATTTTTTTATGTTTTAATTAAATGAAATTAATACTGTTCGCTATTTTTGACAAAACATATATTTTTTTCTTTTGTAATACTTAAACTAATTGAAATAAATTTAATATATTTTTTTATTTTAAATAATTTGTGATTTTTTTTAAGAAAACGGTATGAGGCTAATTTAATTTCGCTCACTGTACTTTAAAATATAAATCTAAAAATATTTTCTGTTACGAGTATTTTTCATTCATAAAATTGTAATCAAAAATGGCAAAATGTATACCCCTTAAATTAAGCTTCATAATTTAAAGGGTCGATGCTGATGGCTTGTATATTTAGGAGCTTTGCGCTGTCTCACAACTCCCCAATTTCCTCCTATCTAATTTCTTTCACTCATTTTTACAAATATTAATTTTTTCTATAATAATGAGAAAAAAATTGAGTTTAAACAAAAGCAAGAAATGCATAATTTTTTCCTTACATGTTTTTGAATGTACAATCGTAACTCTTCAGGACAGTATGACTAATCAAATTTGATAACAGTACTAATCAGAAAACAAAATTATAAATCTATACTTAAAACAAAGTATACAGTAGCTATATGGGACAAAGCAATTTGTACTGTTTTCTTCAAAAGCATTTTGCTGATGTTATTTTACGTTGTACGGAACAATTTGTCAATGCTTACTCAACAAACTAAAGTTACAATTTTCTTTCGTCCCATTCTCGCAATACCGTTATGTTGATTTAATGTTTTTAACAACCGCCAGTTAAAAGAAATAGCTATACGGGACAAGTGCGGTTTTTGATTATAAAAGCGTTTTGTTGTTAATTTTAATATATATATTGCTCTTATTGTTATAATTTGTTCTCTAACTAAAAAAAGAAAAAAAAAATTATTGTTTACATTAAAAATGTAATTTTTTAGGACTCAAGAGCAAGTTTTAAAGAATTATACCACGAGGAACGCAACTTTCGACCGATGAATGGAGTAGGCTATAAGAAATCTGGCGTTACCATTCATCAGATAGCCACAAAACTACATAGAAATTAAAATAGCATGAACAACTTTTAAAATCGAATAAATAAATAAATCCCCAAACATACGCGACACAGTAAAAAAGAACAGGACCAGAGTCTAAAGTTGTCGCAAGAGGTAAAAGGGAAATAAGGCGTCTTGCAGTCAGGAAAAATATCAGTCCATCCCAAATAAAGCGTGACTTGTGTCTGGACGTCTCTCAGAAGCTAGTGCGTAAACTTAAATTTCTTTTACGCCATAAATTGCTGAGAATGGAATTTGCTAATAAATTTAAATTTTGGGATGAAGAGTGGCGATCAATAAATTTTCGGATGAAAAACATTTAATTTTGATGGACCAAATGGATGCCGGAATTATCTGCGAGATATTCGTGAATCACCTCAAATGGGTCATTCCCGCAAATTTCAAGGAGGGTCACTTATGACATGGGTGGTTTCTGCTATCAGAGCAAAACCTCAATTTGTTTTGTTTCCCATAAAATCAATGCGGGGAAGTATGTGCAGTTATTAGACGACGCTTTAATAAATTGGATGAATTATACGGTGAAAGTTGGACATTTCAGCAGGATAATGCGCCTATTCATGCTGTTAAGTGCACCAAGAATTTTTTTCAATCACTAAATATACCAGTATTGCAGTGGCCTGCCACTGTAGTCCGGACTTAAATCCAATGAAAAATCTCTGGAGCATTCTTAACCAGGAAGACTACAAAAATGGACGTCAATTTAATTGACGTTTCTGTTCTCCAAACGTCTGGCAAAAATTGACGTTTCTTTTCTCCAAACGTTAATAAACTCATAAATGCCACGTTGATTGATGGATGTTATTAATAACAATGGAAGTCATACAAACTATTGTACTAAAATGCACTTATTGTTAGTATTTGTTTATTAATGAATAAAATAAATGCATTTTAAGTTTTGTCCCATATAATTATTTCCTTCGACCAATGAGAATAAACTGCTATAAATAACGATAGGCACAATAAAAACTAACCGAACTGAAATCTGTATGCTCTCTGTATTGGCAAATATTCTGATGCAAATGAAAATAAAATAAGAGTTTGTTTATTTAAAAAAACAAAAAAGGAACTTGACCCATATAGCTATTTCGCGCAGTGTATTTCAATAAAATGGGACGAAAAAAATGTGAATCGTCAGTTTAATTAATTAGTAGTTTTTCAACTTTGTCAATGTGGGTTAAATTAGTCATTAAAATAATTATAAGTGTCTAGTGGATATGTTTTCTAATCAGAAATGTGTTGTAAATTATAAATTCAGTGATTTAAATTACAATAAAATAGAGAATAATAAAGGGTTTTTCAATAGAGACGCTCGAAATTTGTTAGGTTATAGGAGCCATGTTGTTAAAGCACATCTGTCAAATTTATTGCGAATTGTTCAGTAGTGTATGGTAAATCACCATGGAAGGTTATAGCATTGAACAACGTGGGGAAATCATCAAATTTTATTTTCAAAACAGATTGGCATTGTCATAACCGTCAACGGTGAGCGCTACAGATCGATGATAAGCAACTTCTTGGGGCCTAAACTGGATAATATGGATGAATACCGACGACATGTGATTCCAACAAGACTGCGCCTTTAGACTTCTTCCTTTGGAATTATCTTATATCGCAGGTCTATGCGAATAAACCGCAAACAATTGATGCCCTCAAAGTCCACATACCGAACGGCATCCAGCAAATTCAGCCAGATCTTTGCGACAAAGTAATCGAAAATTGGACCTTCCAAATACATGCTGTGGACATTTGAACGACGTTAAATTCCATACTTAAAGCCATTCTATTCTTTCAAATTAAAAAATAATTGAGTTGATCTCACACACAACTTGTTTTATTTACATTTAAAAATCGAGCGTCCTTTTTGAAAGACCCTTTAGACGCGTCCGATTTCTGTGAGAAATAATTTTTCTGTGATAAATTCGACATTAGTGAAATAATTTTCTCTCTTCCACATTTGAAATAAGTTCATTTGCTGTCCGAATACTGAAATAATTTTGACATAATAAATATCACAGATAATGCTTGGAGAATAATACAATAACAATAAAATTGCGCCTAGATCATTTCTTTTTTAATTTTAACCCTAACAAACAAATCTACGGATCACCAGCATATTAAAATTGTTAGTAGATCAACAATATTTGCTGTATATTAATAATCTAAAAACCATCATTTAACGATGTAATGGCAATGAATTTAGGAATTATATACTTATAAGAAAAAATGAGGGCTTCCAGATAATACTATTGATACAATATTATACAAATTTTGGTACAGCACAAAAACGAATAAATTGCTCACAAAATGATTAAAAAGGACAGAATAAAGGCGTGCATGATCACTTTTACAAACGATTATAAATTTATTGGTCGTAAATTTAATTTCATCAATACAAAAATCTTGTTACTAAAATCAACATACTTCACTGGCGCAGAAACAAGAATTATTTCGGACATGTCAAAATTATTACACATCGGTGCTGTGACAATTTGGTTGCGTACAGTTCAACATTAATTTATCACAGAAAAATTATTTCTCACAGAAATCAGAGGCGTCCTTTAAATAGAAAGATTATGTGAAGCGAGTGACAGCAGATGCATAAACTGCATTACCGACAGTTAAAGTCGGATTCGTAAACATCCGATATTAATTAAAAATGAATTAATGTTAATTACAAATGGAGTGGAATACTATTGACCCAACAATAACGGTAAAATTGTTGCGGTCAATGCCAATTAGTTTACTAGAGGTGTACAATAGCTGAGGAAACCTACTAGGTAGGCTGCGGCCGAATTTTCGGGTAAATGTAAACTTTTAGTGTTCCTTTTTGTTAAATTACGGATTTTTTCTATTTTAAACTAACTCAATTCTTACAACAATAAAGAATAAAGTATCTAAAGGTGAAACATTTACCTTTTTTATTTCGTTTACCCTCCATTAGGGATTGCAATCCGGTATATATTGTAGGTAATACAGATTTTAAAAGCAAATTTTGGTTATGAAAATTAAACAAAAATAAATGCGAACACAAAACATTGAAAAAGTACTACGGTACCAATCCAAATCGGTAATACCGATTACAAAATTTCGTCCTAAAACCGGCATTACCGGTAAAACCCGGCAAAAATTGCAAACTATACCCTCCATAAAAGAGGTAAATGGATTTACCGAGTATTCGACCGCAGCATATAGATATACATTTTTTTAAAGTTTAAGTTTTTGTAATCAACTGTGTTGAATTACGTATATGAAAGTTATTTGAGTTTGTGACTACATTCAATTAATTTTACCCCCCTATTAGTTTTTTTGTTTAAGACTAAATGTTATACTGGTATTCTGATCACAGCAGTCTTCATTTTTTGGTTACAAATTCTCCAAAATGTTTGTAGACCTATCAAATATAGTCTAAGAGCTGGTAGACAATTTTGAGTAGGTATTTGAGGCAGCCTGAAAATTTGTGTGACGCTTCTTTAGCAATGTCTAAACACAAAATCAAAGACCTGGCTGAAGGGTAGCGGGGCATTGTCAACCTTTGATTTTTTTAAGTTGCGAAATTTTTTTTGCAAAAAATTTATTTGAGTCATTCTGAAATTTTAATACCTTTTAGTTTAGTATTTAATAAAATATAAAATAAAAAAGCCACATCATTTAGTCGGGTCCAAAATGTTGCCAGGCGGCTTCAAAATTGAATTTTGTAGACTTCTAAAAAATATATTTGAGGCAAGCTAAGACTTAGACAGATAAATATATGTACCTAAAAAAACATAACTTCAAAAAGACAGGTCATTTTGGTGGGACTTTCTACCTGCCAGGTGGTCGGGAATGTACTGAGTTCTTAAGAGCTTTTGTCGTAATTCTACTTTGCAGTTTTCTGTTTCGCTTATTCTATTACATCTAGTTATCACCAACACTACTTTCTTGAACCTTATTACCTGTTTCAACAGTTTTTTTTCAATATATAAGCAGAAAAATTCATAATTTTTACCTTTGAAATAGATTTTTCGAACCTATCAACAGATTCGTTACATTCAGAAATAAACATTTCACGTAATTTTGCATCTACTTCTTCAATATTTATCAAAAAATCTTGTTCTGCATTTAAATCTGCTTTTCCACTCGAAATATTGAAAAGTCGTTGCTGGTCGATGCTAGTATCGAATGGATTCATAAATTTCTAAAATGCACTGACAAATAATTGAATTTGTTTAGTGTCTTTGTTTAAATTATATTTTTTCAAATCAGCTGTAACATGTTGCCGTTTCCGTAGACAAGTAGCCTCATATGTATATGATACAACAGTTGATCGAATCTCGTGGCTCTTACAACAGCGCTGCCGAGCAGAAATGGAGTTAATAAAATGTACTGCACCGGTTAATCTTCTTTCAGCATCTGCGTTGATTGTCTGTTCCAGAGTCAGATCAATTGGCTGTCTACAGAATGACTTGTCCATTCTTTGGCTTCCAAAATAACTTCTTTCCATGGATTCTTGTAATCGTGGATGAGTTTGTTCTAGTTTAATTAAAATATCGTGATATTTAACCAACCAACGTGAATAATTTGGCTGATTAAAGACAAAGAAAAGATTGGCCATTTTTGGTTAAATAAATTTAAATAGATCAATATCGCCTATCCGTATACGGGAATGTATGTATGGGAAAAACTTCTGACAATAATTGACGAGATTTATGTACGGCACATAAAATTGAGGCTTTTTACCATAAGCTCCATTCAAATGGGCTTCTTTATGAAGATATGAGGTGTGAGGCTTCACTATTTTGTAATAAATCACCATAAGATAATTTTTGATCATTAAACTCCATCAGCTCTGTACGTAAATTTTCTATAATCGTTATTTTTTCATTTTTCAAGAAAAATTAAAAATGCAAAATTTCTAATCCAACTGCCATCAGTGGGTGAAATCGTTTACATCTATTAAAGTGCTTGGCCAGAAAGGAATGAATCAACAGATCCATTTGCTATTTTTCACTTTCAACAGCAATATTCATTAGTCCACAGCTTTGAAATTTGCAAGGATAATATAAAGATCCAAAATGAATAAATATGTTATCAAATAATGACTGCTCACTAGCTTGGATTTGCATCGCAACTTTAACAATAGCTTAATCGTAAGTAACTTCAATATGAGACTGCAGTACTTCTTCAGCGATTTTTTAACTTTCTTTCAGTGTTTCGAGACCAACATTTTTAGAACTAGTGTTGATGATAACTAGATGTAATAGAATAAGCAAAACAGAAAAGTGCAAAGTAGAATTATGTCAACAGCTCTTAAGAACTCAGTACATTTCCGACCACTTGGCAGGTAGAAAGTCCCATCAAAATGACCTGTCTTTTTGAAGTTATGTTTTTTTAGGTATATATATTTATCTGTCTAAGTCTTAGCTTGCCTCAAATATATTTT
The DNA here is from genome assembly GCA_963556165.1 of Tipula helvola. Taxonomy (NCBI): domain Eukaryota; kingdom Metazoa; phylum Arthropoda; class Insecta; order Diptera; family Tipulidae; genus Tipula; species Tipula helvola. The sequence continues at coordinate 189,929,134 of OY744483.1, read as the reverse complement.
TTAGAAGTCTACAAAATTCAATTTTGAAGCCGCCTGGCAACATTTTGGACCCGACTTAATGATGTGGCTTTTTTATTTTATATTTTATTAAATACTAAACTAAAAGGTACATATTAAAATTTCAGAATGCCTCAAATACATTTTTTGCAAAAAAAATTTCGCAACTTAAAAAAATCAAAGGTTGACAATGCCCCGCTACCCTTCAGCCAGGTCTTTGATTTTGTGTTCAGACATTGCTAAAGAAGCAACACACAAATTTTCATACTGCCTCAAATACCTACTCAAAATTGTCTACCAGCTCTCCATTTAATACCAATGTTACCTTTTTTTCATTCGTTTTTCAGCTTTAATTTATATTTTGAGATATTTTCACTATTCGAAAATAGATAAACCAACACATTTGAATGTATTTATGCGGATACACAAAAATTATAACGGCACTTTGTTGTAAAAGCGATATCACTTTGTTGCAAGAGAAATGTCAAATTAAGACCATTAATACCACTAAAATTGTCGGTCTTACATAAGACCATTTCGTAAGACCAATGACAACTAAGACAACCAGTAGAATACGAAATGGGTCTTAACTAAGTCAAAAGTCTTAACCAACAGGAATAGTCTTACACAAGACTGTTTTTTAATCAGTGACTGCACTTCAGAATCGGGGGGTTAGTTTTGTTTAAATGTGCAATTTATAAACCAATAGTTTTTTTTATAAAAAATAGACAACTGTGATTTATCATTTATATAAAAATAAAAGAATTCATTTTTCTACAAGACTACAATTACGAATACGAGTGTGATCAACTATATGAAATGTCCTATGAAAACCAGATTCGATGATATATCAAGCTGCCGCAATGTGAAATACAAAGTAAAAGTAAAATACAGTCAAATTTAAACTAATTATATTATTTTGTAAAATGAAAACTAAAACATAATCAGCTCGAGACAAAAAGTAACTTAGGATGCGTCCGATTTCTGTGAGAAATAATTTTTCTGTGATAAATTAATGTTGAACTGTACGCAACCAAATTATCACAGCACCGGTGTGTAATAATTTTGACATGTCCGAAATAATTCTTGTTTCTGCGCCAGTGAAGTATGTTGATTTTAGTAACAAGATTTTTGTATTGATGAAATTAAATTTACGACCAATAAATTTATAATCGTTTGTAAAAGTGATCATGCGTGCCTTTATTCTGTCCTTTTTAATCATTTTGTGAGCAATTTATTCGTTTTTGTGCTGTATTGTATCAATAGTATTATCTGCAAGCCCTCATTTTTTCTTATAAGTACATAATTCCTAAATTCATTGCCATTACATCGTTAAATGATGGTTTTTAGATTATTAATATACAGCAAATATTGTTGATCAACTAACTATTTTATTTGTTTGAAAATGCTAAATTTTCATTTAGCGCGCCTCAAATTTCATTAATTTTTATGGTGAATGGCGTGATCCGTAGATTTCTTTATTGGGGTTAACATTTAAAAAAAAATTATCTAGGCGCTATTTTAATGTTATTGTATTATTCTCCAAGCATTATCTGTGAAATTTATTATGTCAAAATTATTTCAGTATTCGGACAGCAAATGAACTTATTTCAAATGTGGAAGAGAAAATTATATCGCTAATGTCGAATTTATCACAGAAAAATTATTTCTCACAGAAATCGGACGCGTCCTTAGTAGTTCCGGTGGCTCACCGGTTATAATTAATACGATACAATTTCCTTATCATTTACTTATCCTTATTGTAGTTGCAATATTATTTTTTGATAGAAAATAGTTGTTTGTATAACATTTAGGTGAACAGAGCACTGGAAGGATTTAAGCATAACCTGAGTCGGAAGTATCAGTTTGTGAGTATTAGGCCTTGCTAGCCAGTCGGTTGTTCAATTTTAAAATATAAAAATATAATATATTTAAATAAATTATCATCATAAGTTAATTTATCTTTTTTACTCAACGATAAACTACTGTACTTGTTTGTTGTTAATGAGAACATTTAAAAAAAAAAAATATTTCGGGTTTTGTGACAATTGAGATAAGAAAGAAGGTTTTTTAAATTAAATTATGTCGAGGGAAAAATGTATTTAGTAGTAAACAAATTTGTAAAGTTGGCCTATATATTTATCGAAAATATTAAAAAAATTAAATTATGTAGGTATATCATTAATAAATTGAAGATATTAATTTATTTGCCAGATAAGAATAGACAGATGTATATCTTGTATGGGCCAAATTTACATTAGAAATTTCAATACCAAATTCCAATCCAATCCTTTTAGAGCAGGACGTACATTTCTGTCTCTTTTTATCTTTTTTTACGTATGGCTATTTTGATTTTATCAAAGCAAACATGGCATGGCTATTTTGATTATATCAAAGCAAACATAAACCAACTTCAAACAAAATTGTATTTTACAATATATACGTCCTGCTCTAAAAGGATTAGATTAGAATTTGGTATTGAAATTTCTAATGTAAATTTGGCCCATACAAGATGTACATCTGTCTATTCTTATCTGTGATACTAGTATAAACACACCGCTCAAGTTAAACTAAAAAAAAGGCTTAATTTTGCAAAATATTGTATTACTCAGATTTGTTTTAAATAATCTAAAAGTGAAATATGTACATATTTCCTTTTCTCATTCCGCTCCCTCGTTTTAAGAAATGTAAATGCATTTACTTTATTTAGCAGATTTAATCTGAGAATTCATCATTTGAAGCGGGAAGACTCCGGTGCAGTACCTTTTTTGGCCAATAGACAAATCGTCATGTGAGTTCCCTCTGATCCTATAGACCATTTTTTTCAAAAATGAGTTAACCATTGGTTCGTCTTTTTGATCATCTTCTCTCAGAATTTTTGATCAAAATTGGCGTATCTCTTACAAGTTTCGAAAATATTTTTTTTTTCTATAGTCCTAGACACCACAAAACCTTGTTGTTTATTGAGCGTTTTAATTCTATTTGGTCCTATGTGTTAAATTCTTCTAAGTAGGACACAAATGCCATTTACGTAATTTTTCTAATGAGTTCTTTAGTGTCCTATATCCAAAGAAATGGACATGATACAAATTAACAATATTTCTTTTGTGTCCACATTTTTTTTACAAATTCGTAAATACTGTAATAGCCCTAATTAGTTAATTTTTTATTAAATCGAGAATAAACTTAATTTAAATAAACTTTATGTAAAATTGCAATGCCAACAATGCATTACCATACCATGCATCTACAAATTTTTATCTAAATCGTTTGATTGCTTTATCGATGAGAAAATTAGTGTTTGCTAGCTTTTTAATTAAATTTTTGAATGCAACTGTAATAAACTAATAAATAATATAATATGCACTTCCACTGTAAACAAATTACTCAAACCAAGTCAGCTAAGCTCACCTGTAGTACGTCCGAAAGAGATAATTAAACACATCGTGCCCATGTGTCAAGCATGAGGATTAGGAATTTTACAAAATATGTAATTTTAAAAATACTGCCGTAACTTTCAACAAGTATTTCCTAAACAAGCGCAATTGGGTTAAAATCGGGGCTCCTCGCTGGCCATTTCAGCGTTCGTAAATTGATATTTTCAAGGTAGTCCTTTACTATTCTTTCGACGCATGGCTTTGCATTATTATGCATGATTTTTTTTTTCTCCAATTGACTTATGAAGCAAAGAGCATTACGTAAGGCTGTACGGGTTCCTCTATATACCTTAGTAAGTGAGCCTCCACTTTTGGGTACTAGTTCAGTACGAACAGTTAGAGAAATTCCTCTCCAAACCTGACCCACATCCAAAATTTCTAGATGGAAAGATGTTAACTGGTGCGTATCATTCTCCCTCCCGTCAATACACCTAATACGTTTGTCTGTCGTTGTCAAACAGAATCTTGACTCATCTGAGAACAGGACGTTACTCCAATCGTCAATTCAGGCAAATCGCAATCGTTCTTTTCGATGTTATGCCGTTAATTCTGGGTCTGTAGCAGGAACTCGGGATCTCAAACCCATTTCTTTCAACATTTTTCTCACGGTCTCGTTTGAAATACTAACACCCGTTTTCTCTGCAAGTGCCGGTCGGGCCGATGAACCCGTGAAAATTCGGTTTCTGAGAGCGAATAAAATGAGATATCGATCATGTAATACGGAAGTTTTACGTGTTCACTCGGATGCTGGTCTCCGGTGAATGTTGCCACTCTCTCGATAACGTGAAAATATACAGGGCACCATTGATTGATTGGTTCTTGTCAGATTAACTACATACCGTTGACTATGTCCTCCTTGCAGTAATGTCACTATTCTCGGTGCCTCTACTTCACTAAAATTAGCAAGATTGGGTCGGCAAGAACTCATTTTATGTAATTTTCAATAAAACTTTTATATCATAACAGAATTTTGCTAAATTTCTAGCTCAACTGATAATTTAAAATAATTTGATTTGTACTGGATTGTGCATCTGATGTAAAAGTCACCAATTCAATCTAAATATTGCAGTTTTGTTTACTGTTATATAGAAACAATTGAAACACAAGTATATAAAATTCAAAAAAATATGTGACCGACAAGAAAATTGTAAAAATGAATTGATGCAATACTTAACCTTCATGGTGGATTCAGCGAGAAAAATTTGCTAGCTCGTGATCACGAATTATTGAAATTTCGTCATCTTTTTTACCCCCTCCAATTTTTTGTTTACTTTTTCTTAGGGTTGCTCTTTTAAAAAAGTAAACAAAAAATTGGAGGGGGTAAAAATGTTGACGAAATTTCAATAATTCGTGATCACGAGCTAGCAAATTTTTCTCGCTGAATTCACCATCATCCGTCCCTCGCGTCATTTTTGACCAAATCGAATATTATTTTTCAAATATCTTGTTAAATTAAACCTTTAAACATGTTTTCCTTTGTGACTTTAATTTATATGTATTAGTTATGATTTACTCAAAGAATTGGAATTTTCTGATTAACCGTTACCCTGCTACGAAATAAGTAACACTAAAGATCTTGTGGTCAAAAATGACCAATAGATGAATTTCACATTATTTGCTATTCCAATTTTCGTCTAATGGTAAACTAAAATCATTTTGTACATATACATAATTCATAATATTTTCCAAAGATGTCAACGGCAACTGAAGAAGAATTAGGTGAGGGAGGGCACATCATTTTCACCTGATGATACATGTTCTGAAATTTCGGATTATGTGAACTTCATGTAGATTCTTGGGAAAGTAATACTTCTAAAACGGTTCAAAGTAATTTCAAGAGTCATGTCATGAGATTTGATGATTGTAGCACACGAGCTAGTCGTAAATGCATCAATAAGTTAGCACCAATTGGAGAAAAACGAATAAAGTGGGTGGATATATTACCATAGCAGTTGGTTGGATTTCGTGCACGGTGCCCTTTTCGACAATATATACCGAATGGTATTATGTTTTAGGGATCGCCAAGTATGGGATTATGTTTTGGCTGCTCTGCGGTAGTGAAAGCTCTTACGTTTGAAACGTACAGCCATACATAGGAAAGGAGACAGGCACAGCACCTGAGAGAAATCAGGGTTTACTTGTCGTCGTTGGTTTGTCTATCACGCAGCTTATAAAAGAGAGAAACGTTACATTTGATAACTTGTTTACATCCTACGAAAAAACATCAATAGCACCGATTATTTTAGAAATCAGAGACAAGCTTTTGTATTCCTCTACTTTCGCTTTTACTAAGGATACAATCTTGCTATCATACATCCCAAAAACATTTCTGTAAGTGTGTACTTTTGAAGAGATACCGAAAAAAAACAATATTTTATTGAACTGCAATAAAACGAAAGGCGGTGTCAACATGGTCGATAAAACGATTGCTTGCTATACTTGTACGTGTAAAACAAATAGATAGCCAGTATAGGAGTGTTCACTAACATATTGGATCAGTAATAAATGCGCTCGTGCTATTCACTAGTGTTTGCCAGAATGGAGTAGAAAGAAGTATTATAAAAGCCAACTATTTATTGTAACACTGGGTGAGTCGTTGATCAAGCCAGGTTGGTCTAGAAGGGTTTACCTCTCACGGTCTATATTGTCGCAATCTGTAGCAAATTTGACATCAAACGTTGCAAAATTTTCAACCCCGTCATAATCTACAGAATTAGCAGGAGCACAAAAAAGAGGCCGCTGCAGTTTCTGACAAAATTCGTACAACAGGCACATATGTAAGAAATTCATTTGCATAGCTCATACTGAGAATGTGTGCCATCAGTGTACGAAATAAAATATGAATTGTTCTTAATAAATAAACATTGAAATTGTTTTAAATTACTGTGTTATCTTTGGTTTTAATAATTAAATTTGGAAACAAAAATTTACATCGTATTGCTTAGCGTAAATTTGCTGTTGAATTTATTTTGGTCATTTTTGACCAAAGGAACTTTAGTGTTACTTTTTTTTAGGGACGGATGAAGGTTAATTGCGCCAGTGTATTTACATTTTATTAAATATTGATCAAGTTAATTATTATTGGTTACAGTTACAGTGAATTATTCATATATAACATACAGTGACTCACAAAACTATTCATACAATTAAAAGAACAGATAATTTAAAGATAAACAATATAGAATTCATTTTCCATATTAATTCTTTTAGTCTATATTGTTGTTAATTAATTATAAAATAAAATAAATTCATAATTTTTTTAAATTATAATACGTTTCACAGAATAATATGAAATAAATCCAAAGAACTAATGAACACTTTTGAGGTTCATGTGTTTTTGTACAACTTTTGCCCAGTTTAATATTTGGTGCAACCCTATTTTGCACGGTTAATTTTTTAAAACATTTGGTTAATGTTGTTCCACTTCTCTTGAACCCTAGACCATAATTCATCACAGCTTTTGGGAACTGTTTTATTGGCAATTATTTTTCTTTTTACTACCTATACTACATAGATTCTCATTTGGAATAAGATCCGTTGATTGTGGTGGTCACTCCAGTGTATCGATTCCCTGATTTTATAACCATTGCTTGGTTAATTGTACAGTGTTTCGGATCATTGTCTTGCATGCAAATTGTGTCCCTTATCTCACAACCAAATCTTTGTAAACCAGGTAGGTACGAGTTATTTAGAATCTCGATATAGTCGACGGCTTTCGTTATACCATTAATTTTCCTAAGCATTCCCAACTTTTCACACTTAAAACATCCCCAAACCATTAAAGAACCTCTTCAGAATTTCAAAGTTTTCTGACTATTTCTCTCCTGTAATCCAGTTCTTGCATCTAACCAGGTTCACACGCGACCATCTGACCCATACGGTATATTTTGGTTTCGTCAGACAATGCTGTCAATTTCCAGTTTTCCGGTGTCCAGTTCTTATATGTATTTGCGAATTTTAACCGCTTCTTTTTATGAGTTGCGTTTAACAGTGGCTTCTTCGTTTTAAATTTAGCTTTAAAATTACCATTTTTTAAGCAATGCCGTATGGTTTCCTTGCTTACATTAATGTTAAGTGTATTTTTATTGGACTTATTAACCTCTGTGGCATTGTGAACTGCGCCAGATACAATTAATTGTTTTACAGCTCTCCTTGCATTAGGCGACAATGTTTCTGGTCTTCCTCCAACATTCTTTTTGATAGTTAAACTATTATTTTCCTTCAAATTACTTATAAAACCAAGAGAAACGGCAAATTTATTGGAAATATTTTTGACGGATACTCCATTTTTTAAGTTCAGATAATACACCACCTCCAACATTTTTTGAAATTATTTTCGATATTGTACATCGACATTTTAAATTATCAATTTTTTTTTAAAATTATAATACATATGTATGATAAATTAATGAAATTTATCTCAACAACAACAGTAAAAAGTATCACAATAAATATTTCAACGGAAAGCAATATCTTGACATTTGAGCAACAAAACTGTTCAAATAGGACTAACGACCAAAAAATAAAAATAAAAATTCTGAACGAGACAATGAGAAAAACCCAATCGCTACGATAACGGTAAAATCTAATAATTAACACGTTCGCCACTCAACGTCACATAATGTGACATGCTACTTTAAAAAACTCATGTCACACATTTGTGACGTAAAATTTCACGAAATAAAAGAATAATTTTGTAGTAATTTTTGTTACGATTATTTGCGATGCGGCTGTGTTTCTAAAAGTATCTAACACGTAGTTGTTTCAATTAGTTTGACTGGGAGCCCAGACGTCGCAAAAATTTGCATGAAAAGAGTGGTGCATTCCAGCGTACCGCAATTTTATATTAATTATTTTTTATTCAATTAGAAAGATGCTAAAAATTTCAGAAAAAGATTAAAGGGAGTGGGGATAATTTGATTTTTTGAAAAGTAGAGGGTAGAGCGGTCCCACAGACCGCACAATGCTCTTTTCGGGTTAATGCACGCGAGTTTTTTTTAATACCAAAAAAACAGATTAGTGTCGAACGTATTAAAAAAAAATATTTTTATTGAAGATGTAACGATAATAATTTTTATTGTACACAATTGAATTTCCGAATAAATTTTCCATAGTTTTTTTTTTGTTCTTCTTCTTTGGTCCTATATGACATGCGCTTTATTATTATTGATGTAACTTAAAAAAAAAATAAGTTTAACATAACTATGGGAATGGTCCTATATCCATTTAGACAATTTTTGCTTCAAAAAATTTTCCTTGCTTAAGTTTTAGGGCTAGTAGAATTTTTATCACTGGAACATGGAAAGTAATGACAAGGCTTTTTATAAAAATAAAGAATAATTTAAAATTATCTTGAGAAAGGTAACCGTATTTTGCTAAAAGTTTAAAATTCAAAGAAGAAATATAAGATTATGAGATCGAAGCTACCAACCAACATTACCCGAGGAAGTTATGTGGATGTGCCGTAGATGCTGGCTATTACGTTTACGTTTATGCCGAAGTTTTATAATTATCTATTTTTGTTTTTGAACACTGACGCCTTATTGTGAATGAGCTCTTGCTCAAAATAAGGCGTTCCAAAATTTTAATAAATAAATAAATATAAAAATTCGATTTCTGAACAATCTTACAAATGGCGTATAGGTCAAGAGGGAACTCACATGACGAAATGTTATTGACTCAATTGAGACTTTTACTCCTAAATCGCATAATGAAAGCTTAATTCCCAATTAAAACACAAATTCTAATTTAACCGGCCTTTATTAAAACAGGTTGATTTATAATTTCATTACAGCACATTGTCTACTGTACAATTTACCTTTAGTGATTTATGGCTAATTTATTTGTTTTATATTGCTTTTGCAAAAATTATTGGTACACATCTCGTGATATTTTCTCTAGAATACAAAAATAAAAATGAAATAACAGCTAAAAATGTTATCAATGAATAAATCTTAAACCGATTTATTAGAAAACTTTATTGAAGAGAGAAAATTATTAAGCAGAGAAAAATGAAAATATTTAAATTTACTTTTGCATATGTAATTGTGCCGTTCATAAAATTTAAACAAGGCCAATAAATTGGCAATATTCACTTTTCATTTTCTATACGTTATTTATAACTTTTAATCACGAACCAAAGTGGTTTAGCATATTTCTTCTACAGCTACACATTAATAAATAAACAATAGCAAGTGTGTTTTGCGTAACTTTACCGGTTTCATTTCTATAGATCAAGCGCATTTTGTATATTCAATGCTACAAATACATACATATTTAAATTTCATGATCAATTTTCTATTGACTAAATTACGAAATATTTTACCAACCGTTATCTAAAAAGCTTCTTCCAAATGCGTAAGCAAAACGTTTTCGTGCTGTCTAGGGTTTAGTTTTGTAAATAAATAAATAAAAAAAAAACAAATAACTCATTTCAAAATTGACGCATAATACTCAGTGATTCATAATGACTCGTTTAACTGTATAAGCGCGCGCACACTACCATATTAAACGATACAACAATGAAAGAGTCACATGGTCATATATTTAAATATTACTATATATTTAAATACATATTTAGAAATATTTTACCGAATATAAAACAATAACGTAATTATAATTAATCAGTCCTACACAAATCCTCAATCAAAATTTCGTCTAATAAGAAATTTAAGACATAAATGTACAAATAGCTAGCGTAATTTTAATAAAATAATTAGGCAAATGATATAAAATTTAACACTAGAATACTAGTATGTACTGGTTAACGTATTGTGTAATCTGTACTAAAATAAATTATTTTATTTTTCAAAGTTAAAAGAATAATATATAATACAATATATATATATATATATATATATATATATATATATATATATATATATATATATATATATATATATATATATATATATTTTATTTTTTTTGGACAAATGTATTTCTTAATTATTGCATCATTTAGAAAGAATACAACTCAAGATTAAAATCAAACTTGTAAAATGTGCTTACGTCTCCTGATATGGTCGCATACTTATTGCTTCGTGGTATTTTTTAAAAAAAATTTTTTAGATACCGTCATATCTACGTACACACTATAACATGTGCGTAATGTATTGCAGTACATAATTACAACAACAGCAACAATAATAATTGGAATTTCTAATGGGGCGGAAGCGACTAGTAAATTTTATCTATAATAAACATGTGCTGAATTAGCACTTTGCACTACTAAATGTAAAAACGAACATTCAATTATTTTTAATCTTTTTAGATGCTAATAAAAAATTTAAATTTTATAAAAATGCATAAGCCTGTGATATATGTATATAATTATAATATGAGACCAAAGTTTCTTGTACCTTTTGATTTAATGTTTGTTATAAAAATTATCCTTCTCGCGGCGCAATTTTTTCGTCAAGAAATGTGAACATATGGTTTAAAGCGTGCTAATTATAAAGTCATAAAAAATCAACAAAATCATGAGGTTGGTATGATGCGTGTGCAAACTATTTAAAAAAAGACTCAAAATAAACAGAACAAGGAAGCTTTAACTTTAGTCTAGACTCGATAATACCAAAAAGTCGATGCTTTTGGGTTAGAGAACTACCTGGAAAGCTGTCAAAAGTAACACGTCTTCTTGAAATAGTAAACTTACTACTATTTATAAATTACTCGTAGAAACAAAAAATTAGCAATCGAGGCGTGAAGATGCTAATTTTTTTAACGAGATTTGGATCATTTTTTGATTTAATAAGCAAATAAATAAAATTTTGCCATTTTTGTCAGTCTTTAATTGATGAACAGCAATCTAATGATTTACCTTTAGAAATTCATTCGACGAAGAAATTGTTTTTTCTGCAATTTTATTTCGCTTTTCCACGGAATTTTTTTTTCCTTATACTCTTTAATTACGGGATGTAGCCAGAACCTGTATAGATCAACAGGTAGGAATAGCGACTGACAGATGACAGTAGTTTGTAGTTTTTTATCGCCATCGATATCGGTGAAGACATTCCAATGGAAAAGCGACGACATTATCGGTATATAATATGGCAAAACGCTCTCTCGATATAACTTTACTGGGTGCTAATTAATTTGGTTTGATGTGTAGCTTTTTCGAATTATATGAAACCCTTTCTGCTGTAAACAAATCACCCGATTTAAGTGACACTTTTTCCAAAATGAAGAAAAGTATTCTGCATTGAATGAAACCTTTTAAGGAATAAATGAAACCAATTTCGAGTGGAATGAAATTTTTCACAAATTAAATTAAACCCTTTCAGAAATATATGAAAACAAATTAAATTAATTTAAAACTATTAAATGCATTGTGAAATAAAACACGTTCTGATTCTCCTATAACACCAACAGGGAGTGTCATCCTGTCTCAGATGAAATTTGAAATTTGACTAATCTGTAGCTGAGGCTGTTTCAATTCTATATTTGATTATGCCTTCTAAATTCGGTTTTCTTAATAAATTCTTTGCATGTCCTTAAATGTAGTTAATTGACGAAGGCCATTTGCAGAAATTTGCCAATTTAAATTAAACTATTGACGATTGCTTAAATTAAACTTTCTGCAATCAGCATTAAACAAAAAACTACCCTGTTTTTTAGGAAAATAGTTCAAATCAATTGGACAAAGTTTTTTTTATTATCTCAAATTTGTATAGTTTAATTTAAATTGGCAAAGAGTTATTTAGTTTAATTTAATTGTTGGAAAATGTTAAAGAGTCGTTGAAAAAATTAATTTAATTTGAAGGGAAGAAGTAAACCTTTCATGATTTTGTGTTGCTTAGCTAATGTCATTCACATGCGATATCTTACACGATATCGCAAATTTTGGATCACTAATCTAAGGTATCAACTTTCCGCCATCTAGTTTCTGGCGGAAAAATACTGCCAGCAAAAAAATGTGAACATTTTTTCGATTGTTTGTTTTTTCTTGTGGCGCCTATTAGCAGAATTTGCCGTAGTTTGGACTTAAACAATGGAATTGTTTCTTTTAGTTCAAAAAAACGTACAGTTTTAGAAATACGTTCGCTTAATTCGGAAACGGGTCAGTTTAATGCGAAACAGGTTTTATTTGATCTGAAAACCCTAAAAGTGAGGTTTGATTTGGTAAGATTATACAGTATGATCAAAAAGTACCGGGAATTTGTAAATAAAACAAGTTTGTGTTAATTTTCGGGCAAATTTATTTTATCTCCTTCAAAATAACATCCATCTGAAGCAAAACACATGTGCCAACGCTTAACCCAATCATCCATGCATTTTCGGTAGGCCGAAACTGGGATGTCCTTCAGCTCCTTCGTCGCATTTCGTTTTATGGCTTCCAGAGATTCAAACCTTTTTCTACGAAGTGGTAATTTAAGTCGAGGGAAGAGAAAAAAGTCGCACGGAGCCATATCGGGTGAATACGGTACCTGCTCAAGGATATTTACGCTGTGTTTGGTCAAAAAATCTGTCACAATACGCGCTTTGTGTGACGGCGCATTATCGTGGTGCAAAATCCAACTGTTGTCGGCCCACAAATCCGGCCGTTTGCGGCGCACTGCATCTCTTAAACGCTTTAAAACGCCAAGGTAATACTCCTTGTTGACCGTTCCACCCGTAGGCAAGAACTCATAATGGACAACACCTCGGTAATCAAAGAAAACTGTTAGCATAACCTTGATTTTCGATCGACTTTGGCGCGGTTTTTTCGGTTTCGGCTCGCTCTCGAGGCGCCATTCAGATGATTGTTGGGATGTTTGTACGTCGTATTCATAGACCCATGTCTCGTCTCCCGTAATTATCCGTTTCATGAAGTTTGGATCACTTTGGGCCTCTAAAATCATCTGTTCAGCAACATTCTTTCGATAGTCTTTTTGCATGAAGTTCAGCTCTTTCGGCACAAGCCGTGCGGCAACGCGTCGCATGCCCAAAATATCTACAACAATGTGCTGAACGGTTCCGTATGAGATGTTAAGATCACTAGCAATCTCTCTAATACTCACATGACGATTTTCAAGCACAGTTTTCTTCACAATTTCAACGTTTTCATCGGTATTCGATGTGGAAGGGCGTCCAGAACGAGGCAAGTCTTCAACCACTTCACGACCATTTTTAAACACTTTATACCATTCATATGCTCTGGTTTTTGATAGAGCAGACTCCCCAAAGGCTTTCTGCAACATTTTCAACGATTCAGCACAAGAAATTCCGTTCAAAACACAAAATTTCAAGCAAAATCTTTGCTCAATAAAATTGTTCATGTTAAAATGCGACAAAACACAAAAAACACTAATCATCTGATCCCACTCAAGTTACACACAGATGTCAGTATAGGATCTACCAACCTAAAAAAAAAAAATATCCGAATCGGTCGAGAGCGGTTCATTTAAATTACAAATTCCCGGTACTTTTTGATCATACTGTATACACAATCATGAATCATTTTTAACAAAAAGCGCTAAGAGCATAGATTTCCAAATTTATTCATAAAGCTAAAAACACCTCAATGTATTTTAGCTGTGTTTTTTTATTCGCTCCGGATAGCTGCTATCCGGAGCCGTCATATAAAATGTGGCTCCCGATAGCGCTCCGTATAAATAGGTAGAGCCAAATATTTTTTATATCAAGTTTTCGCTAAACAATTGAATTAAAAATGAAATTTTGATGTTAAATAAAATTAGTTTACCAATAAATAGCGCACCAAATTTAAATTTAGACCTATAAAAAAATCGGCTCTCGATAGCAGCTATCCGGAGCGAATAAAAAAACACAGCTATAAATTCAAAAACGAAAAATACTCGTACAATCATTATACTATCAGCATTTCGCTACAAACTTATTAACTTAAAGCTGCTTATAATCCAAGCACTCTCAATAAAAATGACAACTAAAACGAAAAGCATCCTCGTGAGGAGACTTTTCGTTAGCCGGCCGTCTGGTGGTTAATAGCATAATGTAGCGTAATTTAGTTTAGTCAGAAATTTAAAGCGCGTTTTTTTATTCGCTATCCGGAGCTGCTATCGAGAGCCGTCATATGAAAATAGCTCCGGTTAGCGGGTCCATAGAGCTAAATATTTTTTTTTCACGTTTTCACTTATGAATTGAATTAAAAATTATATTTTTTACGTCAAATTTAAATTTGAATATAGAAAATTGGCTGCTCCGCATAGCAGCTATCGGGAGCAAATAAAAAACGCAGCATTAGTCGAAAACATCGACATGAGGCACACAGCATAAGTATGTAAATAGAAATACATATTTATTCATTGAATTATGTAAATTCAAAACTATTTCAATTTAGAAACAAACGAAATAGAAAAATGAATAAAAATGTCTCATTGAAAAAACTGAAAAATTGCGGTCAACGTACGCTGATGGCCATTCATTTTTAATGAAGAGGGGAAAGCTGTCCCTTGTTTACTGCGCAACATAATTGTTCTGCGGTACCCTGAAGCTGAAAAGATTCTGGAGACATGAGTTAAAGTTTAGTGTTTGAGTGAGTTGATTGGCTAGCTGTGCTGGGCTGTACATGTGCTGGGTATCCACGACAAATATAAAAACATTTTTAACTCGGGGAGTTGAGGGGTCTAATTTTAGCGGTTTTCTAGTCACTAAAATAATGTTTTAATTATAACTATTGAATTTTATAATCTTCATCGGAATTATAATAAACCCTACCACCTACTGCCAGTAAAATCATGACAGCCCAATAATAAATTATAAAATTTAGTTTACAATGATTTTTCTAATAGTTTGAGCCAATATGTGCAATCCCAAAAGTTTAGTTAGCAGACTAGTAAATTTACATTACTTTACGATCGTGTACCTATAAGAGTACAGATTTTGTATAATGATTGTTACATGCAACGGGCCAAAGCGAAGCTCTTTTGCTGCTTATATTGTTCATGAAAAATAAATTAACACAATCAATTTTCGTTTAGTTCGACACAAAACCTGGTTAACAGAACATGCATCGAATGGGAAATCAACATAATGTACATAAGTATATCTAAAACGTATTACGTATACGTAAGAAGTGTCGAATTTATTCAATCTAAATTAATTTAAAATTACTGACTAGAGAAACAGAAATAAGGAAAAATCGCTTAAACCGTCCTTTTTGGGAAGACTTTGCGATGCAGGGTTTCGAACTCGCACTGACCGAATCAAAATTCTGGATCAGAGTTTGGTGTTCAAAATGAATTTCTCGAAAATTGAAAAAATAAATCTATAAAAATGAATCAGCGACTTAATCCCGAAGTAAAAAATCTCGAGGGACAAAATTCCGAGACACAAAACCCCGAGGGAAAAAATCCTGAGAGTACCAAATCCCATAATCTCAAAGAAATCCCGAATATAATTATGAGATTCTGTTCTTGTGAAAGAAATAAAGAAAAACCAATCTTTTGTTAAAAATAATAAATATTCAAAAAAAATGTAGCACAACAAAGCACATAGCAACAACACATAGTTACAGCCCTATTCCCATAGTCGCATCACTTCAGGTGATGTGACAACTATCACATCACTTCAAGCGATGAATGGTATTCTCTTAGTCGATTCATGTGATGTGATACGACAAATGACAGAAACTACCTATTTTCAATATTAACGTAACTGAAAATTAAAAACTTACGTTTTTTTCCATTTTGATCTGTCACTTACAATTTTCAGGTGATGAATGTATCATTTCAAGTGATGTTTAACTTTTTATACGACTAAGAGAATATGGCTTCAAGTGATAGTTATCACTTCAAACGATAAACGTCACTTCAATCGACTAAGAGAATACCAAAATTGAAGTGATGTGATAGTTATCACATCACATGAAGTGATGCGACTATGGGAATAGGGGTGTTAAATTTATGTCATCACTCATCAGTCAAAAAATTAATTAATTCCAATTGTCAAATTGTTTCCAATTATTGTCATTCAATATAATGATGGAAACACATGAGCAGAATTTCTGCTAGCAGCGCTGCCGGCAGAAATTTGGGTGAACTACATGAGCGTCTTTTTTGACAAGCAGAATTTTTTTGTGGCATTTACACACATATTTAATTGTGTGACATATTTAATTTTAACGTACCAATATTTTTAAATGAATGATGCCTTATTTTGTTACAAATTAAATTATTTGTATCCTCCATTTTGGCACTTGTCACACAAATCTTATTTTCTGTCAACAAATTAAACAAATTGATTGAAAAAACTATAAAGTAAGGTAAAGCGGGGGAATACGCCAGTGTGGGTAAGACGCCACTTTACTATATTTTCGTTGTTTATAAACAGATGGCAATTAGTGTATGATTAGAATTTGTATTATGATCAGCTGACTATATTGACACCGAATTACCGGGTTTTCACTTTTATTTTCAGTTAATTTTCGAGCGTTGTTGATTGAAAACAGTAGGGCCTGATCTAAATTTTTTCATAACTTTAACTTTCTCTACATTACGTATTGTTTGATTTTATTTAAAAGTATTCATTATAAATAATAAGTGATATAAACAGGTTTACAATCATATACATACATAGTTTGAAAAAGCTAAGTGGTTTAATTTTTCTAATTATAACATTTTTTTAAAAATTTACACCCTGGGGGTAATATGCCAGTAAAAAAAATGGAGGTGAGAAGCTCACATTTTGTTTGTATGTGCTACTCACACAAAGTCAAACGCAAATCAAAAACAAATTAATGGAAGTGAGAAATTAACAACAGAGAGTCTGATTTGAAGCGAATAAGAAAATAAAGTTATTATGATTCCGATTAGGTTATAAGTGGATGCACGAATTGTGTTGTGAAAATGGGGTTTGTCCTGTATGTAAAAGTTAAAAATTATTTATTTTGTTTAAAAAATGTTATTTAAATGTTAAATATTTAATTTTATTTGAAATCATAGATTATTTTTGCATTTTGTCAAAGTCTAATTGATATTGAACATTAGTGATGCCACTTTTCGAGTCTCCTTGTTTAATCGTTATTAGCTATTAACTGAATTAAAATAAATAATATTTTTGTTATACATTTTATAGATGTTTGTCTACTGTATACCATCAAACAATGAAAATTTAGTTTCACGCATTTGAGTATTTTTTATTTAAATTTGTTCCGTAAGTGTGGCATCTTCCCTCGCTTTACTATATATAAATTGTCCTAGGTTAGTTTTCTTTTACGTAATGTAGCCTACTTATTCGCAGCAAAATTAGAAATAGAGACAACTTGCAGAATTCGGCTTGGCAAGCAGAATCCATGTAACTCATTTCATATAAACCAGTGTTTTCTAATTTCGATGCTTGCAGAATTCTGCATATCTGTTTCCAACATAAAATAAACTAATTCTACTTATTAAACATTTAAATATTTAAATTGAAACAATGTTTTTAATTCAATAATGTCAAAACAACAAAATAATAAAGTAAAAATATATTGGGTGAAGTGATCAAAAAGAAAAAATGAAATGAATTTCGAAACGAAATTTTTATTCATTAAAACGTGAATTGTTTTATGTGAAAATACTAGTACTTTGAAAATAGTACTATGGTTAATAAGGAAAAAAAAAATAAAAAAAACTTTACATAAATACATAAATAAATAAAATAAATAAATACATTTTTCCGGTCCCTTTGGCTTCGCTATAACGAGATTTCACTGTAGAAAAATGAACACCAAATTAAGTACTAAACAGCCTAATTTACATTTTGTAAATTACGGGATTAATGTTAATATTGTCAGTTATGGTGAAATGAAACCCAACTTTCGGTGCTCATTTCAGCATAAAAATGAAAGAAAACAGTAATATGTTGCTGACAATTTATTGAGATTGTTTCGCACAGAGAGGAAGGGTAAACCTTACTCAAACATTTTCAGCGAGAAATTAATTGTACTATACATACATATTTACAGTTCATTACAAAACAGTCAATTAACATTTTTTTTTACATCTTAAGACATTTTATTGAAACCTACATATGTAGTAATTTAATTTGATGTGAGTACCTGAAGAAAGAACATATAAATAAATATTTATAAAATACCGTAATTTTTTACAAAAAATAATTATTTCATATTGGAAAACTGAAAATGATTTTGTGTTGTGTCGAATCCAATTTACTTACACTATTCGCATAGAACTCAAAATAGAAGAAGCCCATAAATTTAGGTAGGTTATTTAAACATACGGAGGAACCTTCGACCAAACTTGAATCTATTTTAATATATAAAAATCGTTAACATTTAGTAAGCAGTTTTATTTACAACTCTATTAAATAATATACTACAAAACGTTTGTATTCTCGTTCCAATGTTATTCAACTCTGTTATAACGAATTTGAACCATGAATAAATATTTAATATTATATAATTAATTATATATTTAAAATATATAATTAGATAATTTTGAATCGAAGTTTAAAAATATACTGCTTATCTATTATGAGATCAATAAAATTTAACCCTTTATCCAGAACATAAATATGATTGTCGTAACCTTGAATATCAGCTGAACTTTAAAGCTATAGCTCATTTCTCCGATTCTAAGATATCCTCGATTGTAAGACGCACCTTTAATTTACGTGCCATTTTTAGTGCACATCATTTTTCCAATCCATCTTATGATTATAAAATGCAAGAAAATTATAACAAAAAACTGCGATTCTAAGTCGTCCTCGATTCTAAAACAAACCGCAGTTTTCAGAAATCCTTAAATATGATAAAAATTGCCCTTTAGAATCGAAGAAATGAGGTAATAGTCGTATTTTATTTAATAATTTACAACAACAATTGCACTATTGAATTCCTCAGTAGGAATTCATCGAATTCCTGCTAAATTGACGGAATTCAAAATCCAATTCCTCGTGTAGTTTGCCTACTTCACGCTGGGTGCGCTAAACAACCTGTTTTTGAGTTCTAAAGTTTGGCTGTGTGACATTTTTTGTTATTTTGACTATTTATTTGGCAATTAAAAGTAAAAAAATATTTATTAAAATACGCTAACTGTAAACAAATACACATACCAATATTTTATTTGCGAAAAAAAATGTATTTCGCCACAAAAAAATTCAAAATGCTACCAACCTTTGAAAACCAAACGAGTTCCAAACATTGAATTCCATGGTCATTTTATTTGACCAAAATTGAATTCCAATTTCAATTCCAATTCCTTGGTCAAATAAAATACGACTAATAGTATTTCTTTAAATAATTACAATCAGACACCCATAAATAAACTAGTAAAAAATCACGTAACTAATAAACAATAAAATGTGAAAATTTTAAAATTGTTTTATTTGCACATACCAAAAAAACAGAATCAGTGATATTCTAGTTATTTTTATTTATTTGTTGCTATAATTGTATCTTGTTTTTGTTTATAAATACCGGTCGTCCCAAAATGTAAAAAAAAAAAATTCCATTGGTAAATAGTTTTATTTGTTTATATCATGGATGTGATATAGACAACATTTTGAACAATAGCGAAACAATAGGAAATTAATAATTTTACAGAATTTTAAAATTTTACTCTGAATTTCTTTCAATTATTTATAAAATCTTAACAGTTCCAATTAATGAAACGATTTCTAAACAACAATCAATAATCTAAACATAAAACATTTAGGTAGTTTTCTACTCGTTTGCCTATTAAGAAAATGTATCTTTATTTACAGTATTTTTTGTATTTACCCTGTCGAAACGACAAACGGAGGAAATTGAACAGTCAACCCAAATGATGAAACAACAAAACCAGTCAAACCAAGAAACGAAAATCCAGATGAACTAACAAAACGAGCGACAGTAGGAGATAATAAACCAGTCAAACCAAGAAATGAAAGAATAAGGAGAGGAAATTAAATATGCAATTATTCATGGTCAAAAGAGAATGGACGAGAAACTTCTCGAACTATCTACTAACATACATGGTGAAGTAGAGAAGTTGCAAACGGAATTCAAAAGGTTGACCAAAAATTAGAAACGAAGGTTCAACATGTTGAAGAGAAATTACAAACGGAGATTCAACTGGTGGAACATAAATTACAAACAACAAATTGAACAAACTGTACAAATTGAAACGGTGGCCAATCAGAATCATTGGAACGACGAACATCGTCTTGCAGCATTAATAGTGGCCCTTAAAGGCGATGCAGCAAAGGCTTTACAGACTATTCCGGAACAAGACCGCAACAGTTATCTCGAAATTATGAACTATGAAGGAAATATATCGCATGGAATTGAAAAGCCGCTTCCAAAAGGGAGGAGAATCGCTTCAGGAATTTTCATCTGCAATCGATCGATTAGTGCATCTAGCACATACCAGTACGTCGGCCGAATACATGGAAAGGCTTAAAATTGATACAATCATTGATGGCATAAACCGTTACTTTGGCGTTAACGATCGAGGCTGTGCCGACTATCACCAGACCATCATTATTTAGGCGCCAAATAAATTTAGACACCAACGGGTATATCGAGCGGACGGTACCAAAATTCGATAGCGGCAGGCTTAGGTGTTGGGAATGCGACAAGTTGGGTCACATCTCAAGGGACATCCAAACGGCACGAATCACCAACTTCAATGAAAGGGGCACCCAGAGAAGAGCAGGTATCGTATAAACGAAAGGCAACAGTCGGTAAAGTGGAAAGATTACATGTCAGATTGAAGGAGCAGAAGCTGGCTTCACCATCTGGTTACCCTATAATTGACATCCCTTTCAGGAATGTAGCATGAGGCGGTAGCAACCAGACATCAAAGATGCATCATTTATCAATGAGCAAAAAAAATCATGAATATTTTAAAACGCAAATATGGAGAATTTAAATATTCACGATCCATCGTTTTTCTATATCAATTCCGTCCTATTGGGGCCGATTCAATGTAAATCTTCTATTTGTCTTTCCTTCTATTCTGCTATTATTTTTATGAGAACTAGATGCAATTTTCAAGCTATTCATAAGTTATGTGGACTGTTTTTTTGAATGGTATCGAGTTTTCCTTGAAATAATAGAAGAATAGAAGAAAAGAAAAATAGAAGATTTGCATTGAATCGAGCCCATTACAGTAAATAAATGTCCTAAATAAGTATTTTCTTGATTTTTTTTTTTTAAATATTCATCTTTATTATGATTGGCGAGTCGATAGACAAACGACACGACTTTCTGTTGGCCATGTCCTAACTGGCCATATTCCAGAACTTTATCCAAAAACCATTTTACAATCCCATTTCCATCGCATTAGTCGAATTTTATCATAATCGGTTAAGAAACAACCATGTTCGAAAAGAACCTATACGAAATTTAAAAAAAAGGTTCCGTCCAACTTATCGCAGCAGTTATTACTCCCAAAAACAAATATTTGAAAATAGTGAATGTATTGCATTCACTAAAATAGAAAATTAATTTTAGAAAGATTTTTTTTAATCTTTATTTCACTGTTTTCGTCGATCTGCTGATCAAAATGTATTCAGAGTTTTTGTAATATTCATCAACGTAAAACATAAACCAAGAGAATTTAGTTATTCATGAGAAAATAAAAATCATATTTTGAGATGCGTAAATATTCATGAAATTTCGATTTTGTTTTTTTCGTGAATACTGTTTACTCATATTCATCAATTTTGTAACAAAAGAGCATCTTGTGACAGATTTTTTTGATGTCTGGTAGCAACGTAACAATCAAGGGCGTTGTTGATGGAAGGAAGTGTATCATTACGCTGGATACCGGAGCAACTCACGCGATTGTCTAGGAAGGCTTGATCAGAGGAGCTGTGTAGCTGGCTGATGGGTTAAAATTAAAAATCACAAATGGAGATGGTTCAATAATAAAAGGAAAAATGATCGTGAACATAAGGATCGGTGGAACTCTTTATGGCCGGTGTTATGGACGAAATCATTTTGGGAATGGACTTCATGAGAGTAAACGGCTTCGTGTTGGGTTTTGAAGCCGCATACTACAAAAAAAATTCAGTAACTTTTATGGTAATTTCGCAACAAAAGAATTTGACGGACATAAAATTTTCTCATATAATTTGTAAATTTTTTCCCTTCCATACCAACATAAAAAACATAATTTTTTTTTCTCCTATGAAAAAAAGAATTATGTTTTTTTTAAAGTTGGTATGGAGGGGAAAAAAATTACCGAAAAGTTGAGAAAAGTTTATGTCCGTCAAGTTCTTCTGTTACGAAATTACAAAAAAAGTTACTGAATTTTGTTTGTAGTATGCGGCTTGAGCGAGAAGTATTTTACCGTGCTAAGAAAACAAGTCACATTTGTCTTTTTGTAGTTTTGAGTCATTTCAATTTTTCTATTTTTGTTTGCCATGTGTTAATAAAACATAACTACTAAATAACGTGATTTTAAGGCATTTAATGAAGGATATTTAGCTTTTTAAAAAAGAAGAAAAATAGGTATTTATACGCTTGTGACTTTTTTTCTTAGCAAGGCAGTATTGAGCACCGATAACACCGAGTTGCCACTTACATTTAACGGTATGGATGCCACAGTAAGGCGAGTAACAATTAGTTATCGCGAAAAGCTGCCGCCGAAATCACGAGACAATTGTGGAGGAAACCAGTGAACCTCGGGTTAAGCAGATATTGGATAAGAAGTGTCGGAAAGTGCGAAGAGAAGACATACGGACAAATAACCAAGTAATCCAGAAAAAACAACTGGTACGGCTTGACAGCCCGCAGCGGAGGAAGGAGGATTCATCTTCGAAATTGCAGCCTACATGGACGCAACCCTACAGGACTAGGAAAGGACAAGGAGGTAAGCGGAAAGTAGTACATTTGAGGCGGATGGCCCTATACAGAGGTGATTTGGGTCCTGTTCGGGACGAACAGGCTTAGGTTAGGGGTGGTGTTACGGTGACACCTAGGATAGAATAGAATAAGTTACTTATAGTTCTACTGTACTAAAATGAAATTTTCCATGATAAAACTGTTCTAAATGTTTCTAGACTGTTCTTACCGGAACAATCATGAAATTTCGAGAAGTTTTGGTTTGACTATATAAGGAGTGAATGAGTTCGAATTTGGAACATTAGTACATATTTGGTAAGCGATAGTGTGAAGATTAAAAAGGAATTAAAAAGTGATTTAAAAAGTGTTTTAGTGCGAAATAAAAGTTATACATAAGTGAACAGTAAAATTTTGCAAAAATTATATTAATTGATTTTGTGAATTTTTTGTTAATAAATTGTGTTGTTTTGTGATAAATTGAATTGTTTTGTTTTATTCACAATCCAGTGATTCGAACCTAGATTGACAAGGCAAAAACGTAACATTAATTGCTTTCCAGTCGACCACCTCAAGTAAAGAGTGTTCAAATTTGAGGTATATTTTTAAATATTCCGCCATTTATATTTTTTGTACTAGAGTACCTTATGTTATTTGACAGATGACAAGTACAATATTCCGGTAATTCCGGTTAGTTAAAATGGATCGGTACACGAATGAACAACGTGCTGTCATTATTAAAACTTATTTTAAATACCCAAGTATCACTACTTCAATTAAATGATTCATTTTTATGGAACTGAGTACAAGTTTGAGTTCTATTATATTATAAGATTTCCTATGAAAAGTGAAACAAAAATACTAAACCGATGGAACTTGATATATGGGGGTTACGTAAATTCCATCGATAATTTTGATAAATGGAAGAAAACTTGGAACTTATGAATGAGTTCAATTTTTGTTATACTTGGGTATAGTGAAATTTATTTAGAAGTTGGAAGAAAATTTCGTTCAAAATACGGTAGAGAAAATGTTCCGACAAACCGTGCTATTAAACTTATCATTGATAAATTTGAAGAAACTAGTTGTTTTATGCAAAAAAATTATTCAAAATGTATGTAAAAGATTGACAGCATGTCGAGCTAGGAGAGGAGGTCACTTAAACAACATTCACTTGAACGACATTTTTTTCATTATTAATAATAATTCGACGTAAATAGAGACATTTAGCTGCATTCTCGCTGCTTTGATTTATTTGTTTCATAAGCTCATGAAATTTTCTTATTTGACCGAGAATCTCAAATGATTCGAACTTAGACAAACCGAGCACCAATCTGAAAATTTGGTGAACTGGGGATTTTTTTTTTTTTTTTGAGTAAAATACACGATAGGAATTTGTTGGGTCGCCCGGTTTTTATTATAGGATGGTCTTTGTATGAATTTCTAACATAATGAGCAAACATTTTTGTTCGTGAAGTTAGAAATTCATACAAACCTGTTGTAAGTAAAAAGTTTTTTCATTGTGAATGGTGAATGCTCTGTTACTTGCAGGTTTGTTTGAATTTCCAAAACGAACAAAACTGTTTGCCCGTTGTTGGAAATTCATACAAACCTGCAAGTTAAAAGTAAAAAGTTGTTTCATTGTGAATGCCTTATTGCCTTGACAGTGTTAAGTTGTTGTAATGAATGGTTTATCAAATATTTTATTAATTTATAAAATAGGTACGAGCAAAAACTCTTGGTCCACGCCAAGTCGCGGTTGTTTATTGTTTTGTGGTAATTTATCGATTTCTATATCGCCAAAGGGTTTAAAGTTGAATTTGGCTTACAGTTACAGCGCATTCACAACAGACAGAAACAATTTTCACTTTTGACTTGCAGGTTTGTATGAATTTCCAACGTAAACAAAAATCTTTGCTCGTTATGTTGGAAATTCATACAAACTTGTAAATAAACAATTTTTTATGGTGAATGCCTTGTTATGTTTACTGGGTCAGTTTCACCTTCACAGTCCCAACTCCCAACCCAATTGAACATTTTATGCAGTAAGCATAAGCAGTATGCACCAGCACAAGATAGGTTAATTCGCCAGATGGAGGAAATACCTTCTTAATAAAACCCACGTTATTGGTTAAACTTAAAAGACCTACTTATAAATAAAAATTATCCTTTAGTTAAGTTTTCCCGTTTGGACTGTAAAATTCGTAGAATTATCACATACATATTATGCAAATAAACTTTCCCTTTCACACGGCGCACCGTGGCAACACCATTTGCGGTTGTAAATTTTCTAGAAATTTGAAATTTGGTCATCAAATTCCTTTTAATCACAATTCACAAAACTAATACTTCTGAGAATTGCGTTTTTTTATAACAGCAATTCGAGTAGGTATAACAAAATCTCTATTTTTATAGTCGTTTACATAACCTTAAAAACAAAACTAAACGGCATTCATACACATAACACTACGAATTTTTATTCAACTACATAACACCAACCACTTAAAAACCACAGTGCATTAAGCATTTCGTTTCCAACTATAATATAGTTCGTCGAATGAAAGATAACAAACAGTAATATCGATAACAATTGCTTAAAGCATGAATCAATATGATTACACATAATTTAATTAGAAAACTAAGTAATTTAATCAATATTTTCTTTTGTAATTGTTCTAATGGGAGATATATTTGGTTGCATTTAATAATTAGGCCTGTAATTATTCTCACTTATATTATTCTAAGACTCTAAGTAACTATAAAAATTAAAACGATTTTATTTAAATATTGTCTTGTTATACGTAAAATTATTAATTATAACATAATTACCTTAAATAATTTAATATAAAAATCAGAATTTGTAATTTTATGTAACCAATTTTTATATTGAAAACCAATTCTATTGTAATTTTTGGAATACAACAAAATTAGCACACCTCTAGCAGTACTTTGATCTTAATAACTAGAATTATATAATATATAATTGTAACAATTAGTAATTATATAAATATAAATCGAATTAAATAATTTTCACAAAAACTAATTTTTTACGTAAATATAATTTTACCTTTACGATATTTGGTGATATATAGATATACCACTAACCTATGACGTTTACTTATAAAAACCACTGAAGTATATTTGAAATGTGTACATATTCATTTTCATACATTTATATGTGGGTGTGTGTGGATTACGTTCCACTTCTAAGTGTCAAAAAGTATTTGATTATCTGATTTTTTTAACTGCTTTTATTATTATTTTATGGTAACAATAAGAATTACAAAAATTTTAATAAATAGACAATTTATTTGATAAATATTTAATATTATTTAAAACACAGCTACTTGGACCAAAAATGTAGAAAGAAATTCAAATTTTTTTTTCGGTTTCACTTTGTGGGAACAGTTTCGCCGGGTGTCGATGAAATTACTAGATTGATGGCTGTCTCATGAAATCAATCGGTGAGCGCAGTACAACATGACGGAGTTAAAAATTCGTGATCTCGAAATCTAGTAGAACTTTTCTTATTTTTGTTTTCGCAAAAATAAGTTTTTAGCCCTTTGTTAAAAATTATTAGCTTCTCCGTCTACGCAGTACGCAGTTGTCAATGCGTAGAAACAAATAATTATCAACTTAATGAGCATTCACAATGAAAAAACTTTTTACTTTTGACTTACAGGTTTGTATGAATTTCCAACATAACGAGCAAAAAATTTTGTTCGTCAAGTTGGAAATTCATACAAACCGACAAGTCAAAAGTAAAAAGTTTTTTCATTGCGAATGCTTTGTATGTTGGAAATTCATACAAACCTGTTACAGAGCATTCACAATGCAAACACTTTTTACTTTTGACTTACAGGTTTGTATGAAATTCCAACATAACGAGTAAACATTTTTGTTCGTCAAGTTGAAAATTCATACAAACCTGTAAGTAAAAGGTAAAAAGTTTTTGCATTGTGAATGCAACGTTACAGGTTTGTATGCATTTCCAACATAACGAGCAAAAATTTTTGTTCGAGAAGTTTGAAAGTCATATAAACCTGTAAGTAAAAAGTTTTTCCATTGTGGAATGCTCTGTAAGTCAGAAGTAAACAATTTTTCTGTGAATGCACTGCACTGCAAATTCCTTTATTTGTTTCACAGAAAGAATATAACAAATAGAATAATCACATAACGTCATAATAAAATCACACGTAACCTATGGTTTCCACTTGAATGCTTTGCGAATATTCGCAAAGGGAAATTTTTTGTTTCATGTCACTGTGTTAGAAAAATTTTGTATTTGTATTACCAAATAATTTTGTCAATTTAGACATTTCTAGACGTCAATAAAAAATCATAATAAAAACAATAAAGTATTCACATAGGAAAAATATTTCAGCTTGCTTTGTTTATCGCAGGATTGAAAATGTTCCTAAATAAAATAAGGGAAATTTTTACTTTTTTTTGTAAATCCAAAATTTGCAATGGAAAAAGATGTAGGCATGACTACTTTTCATTGCAAATCGTATTGTAAATTTGTCTATGGTTGCGTAGACAAATTTATATACCGATATGTATTTTTTTCAATGTATACTATCCGTGTGAAAAAATTTAAAACAGATTGCGATTATTCGCAAAGGCATCCCAAGTGGAAACCCACAGTAATGTGACTCTTTTAGGTTTTATTTTTTTTATTCCTATTTAGGGTTGCCATATTTTTCAAATAAGTCAGCGGGACAAAATAATTTTTTACAAAATAAATATTCAGATTCAATAAAGGAGTTACAAAAATATCAAATAAAAAATATACATTTATTTATGTCTAATAATAATTCAACATCACAAGTTTTTGTAATAAAATTCAAAATTACAAAATTCATTATTGCAAATTTAAATTATAAACTATAATAAGAAATATATAAATATAAAGCGCTCAGTTGTATTTATCACTTGACATGGCTTTTTTAAAAATAAGAATTCCTTCTTGGGTCTGCAAAAATTTTCTACTTAAATTGCTGACTCTGTGGTCACAAGGAAAAACGGCATAACTCATAAATTAGCATTTTTGGAAACGTTTTTAAAATATGACGTTACTCAATATCGTATGAGTTTTTTGAATTTTTGCTTTTTTAAATAATTATTACGGTTGTTTGTAGTTGCTGGATTATTACAAAAAATTGATATAATATGAATTCGAATATGGAGATTTCAAATTTGAAAAAAACCTTATATGGAATAACTCGAGTTATGCCGTTATTCCTTGTGGCCACAGAATTCAGCCTCCAAATTTTCTATTGAAAGTTTTTGTCTTTCTTTTCTCCAAGCGGTATTCATCAAACTGAATACCCTTTCAGATGTAGCATTTGAATGTGGTATAAAAAATATGAAACATACATTTTTTTTAAGTTTTTACATTCAGAACAACTACTAAAAAACTTTACCCATTTTTTATCGTTTGAAAATTCATCTTGAAAAAAAGATTTATTACTGGTGGCAACATTTTTAAGTTTCAGACACTTTTCAAATAATACATCGATGTCTATATTTTGAATTTTAAAGTTTTCAATAATATTTTCGAAATCTGAAAATGATGGAACGGATGACTTAAATGACAAAGGCTGTGTATATTTAAATATGCTGTCCTCAAAATTAAACTACTTCTCTAAATATGTAATCGAAACGGAAAGTGCATTTCTCGCTTTGATTTTGAAACGTTGATTCGTTTATATTTTAAAATACATCCTCTTGCAATTAAACCATAAAACTCATGTTCACATCTATTACGCAATGTCTCTCGCACTTGGCAAATTACATCAAAAGTTTCAACTCGCACATACCATCAGCTCTTTTCAGAGGTTTGATTGGTGCCTGAAATATTGAGCAAAAATGCATCGCGAACCCCAAATATGCAACAGTCAGTTCATTTTCAA
Source organism: Tipula helvola (assembly GCA_963556165.1). Classification (NCBI taxonomy): domain Eukaryota; kingdom Metazoa; phylum Arthropoda; class Insecta; order Diptera; family Tipulidae; genus Tipula; species Tipula helvola. The sequence goes on along the minus strand of OY744483.1, from coordinate 189,900,059 downwards.
AGAACAATTTAATGCTATGAGAAACGATTGATATTTTTAAAGCAATTATTTATTAAAAATGTTTTTGTATTTATCGTTCGGCGGGACAAAAGTAGATAAAGCGGGACAGCGGGAAAACTATAGTTTAGCGGGACAATCCCGCCGAAAGCGGGACGTCTGGCAACCCTATTCCTATTTTACGTTTTAAAGAATTAATTTTATCATAAATTCTATTTACTTTAATTTATTCATTTAAATTGCAAGCGTCGCAATTAAAACGTCAAAGAATATTCTTTTATTCCATCATAATACTTTCTGAATATTCCGAATAAATTAAAGAATTTACCACGTTTCCATTCACAATGAGAAACTTTTTATTTTTGACAAACCTGTAAGTTACAGACCATTCACAATGAAACACCTTTTTACATTTGACTTACAGGTTTGTATGAATTTCCAACTTAACGAGCAAAAAATTTTGTTTGTCAAGTTGAAAATTCATTACAAACCTGTAAGTAAAAAGTGTGAATGCTCTGTAAATGGATTTTACATTGTAAATGATCTGAAAGAGATTGGAATTGAAGGGTAGAGTTGAAATATTTTGTTAATCTCAAAATGGTGTAAACCGTTTCCAAGATATTTCCATGAACTAAGGTAGCTCGAATTCAAGGCGGTTTGTACATTCTATGAAAAATTGGAAACATGGTACATAAATTAGTTTAAAATGGAATCAATAAAATTGCATTCAGAACGTCCGGAATACCTAGAATTTAAATGAAAATACTCGTTAAATTTAATTTGTTTTGATTGCCCATTGTTTGTTTAAAAATAAAGATTATTATTATTAGCGCAGTAGATAGATAAAATTGTGTTTATATAGACTGACGCAAGATTACAAAATGATATCGTTAAATGACTTTCTAATTTTCTTATCAGTGTTGTAGGTATGTATTTCATACTGATTATGTGGACAAGCCTTTCTTCCAAAATGATATTTTTTTATTGCTAAGACCATAAATAATTGATTGTCGTCGAATCCCAGACAACAATTTGTAGCGATACAAAACTTAGATAATTGTTTAGAAATATACATTTCTTATCTTTATAAGTTGCATTGCTGACATTCACCAATAATGCTTTTGAAGGAAATTGTACGAGTTTGCAAGTAACAAGGCATTTACGATGAAAAAACTTGTTACTTTTGACTTAACAGGCTTGTACGAATTTCCAGCATAACGAACAGCCATTTTTGTTCCTTATGATGAAATTTCACACAAACCTGTAACACACAAGTAAAAAGTTTTTCATTGTAAATGCTCTCTCAATCTGCGCTAAATGATTTGACAATTAAGTAGATAATAAGAATTTTGCGATAATGTTTACTGCGATTCAATTAAATTAACGCAAAAGTTAAGAGACACTTATAAAATGAAATAATAAGCAAAATTAATATTAACCGAGGCTAGGCAGAAATTGATTTATTTTGCAGATTATTAAATAAGCCGCTCTCATAAAATTTGTTGCCGAGTCAACGAAGAGCGAGAGAAATAAAGAAGGGCAATGCGAAAGAGCCAAATAAAAATTCGTGATCACGTATTTTTAATTCTGCCAAGATCGAGCTAAGCTCATCGACAATTTTTTCGAGAGCGGCCTTAATTACCCGCATATTTGTAAAATTTGATTACTCGTAAAGTTAATTTATCTCATCAATTGATTTCTTTTGCCATCACAACAATTTGGGCGGAGTAGATGCTTTAAATTAGAAAACGATTGTATGAGTTTCTAAGAAATATCCCGCAATGGTATCAGTAAAATTTACCAATTTTACTGAAATTTGAAGGTAGCTTTTTCGTGAACTGCTGCTTTTATACCAGAACTAAATTAGCAGGGCCAAACCAAAATGCAAAATGCATTTTATACACAGTAATATAGGTATTTTGACTTATTTGTGTATACATTTTGATTTGGAATATTTGGGGGCATGTTGTCATTTAATGGCATGTTCAAAATTTAATGTTGCATTAAAATTTCTTATAATCTTTTTGCTAAAGCCTACATTAGTACGCTGTTCAAGTGAAATGAAATTTTCACTGGTTTCCAAAAATTCGAAAATAAATCTGGATGTGAAAATTTAATTTGGCGAGTTTCGTAAATATTTTAGTATAAACACCAAAAACGGTTATTATTTTTATATTTTTAATTCGTTACACATTTTGAATTATATTAACGTAGCGCCCTCATTTGAATTTATCTTATATTTATTTTATAATATTGTAATGCCATCTGTAGAAAGAACCGAACATCATGGCTGTGCCCATGTAACACATTTCTACTTAAGTGAAAAGAAGGCAAAAGAGAAATTAGTCCTGACATCACCGAGTAACAGTGAACAATAAAAAGAAATGTTCTATTTAAGAATTAATGTAGTTTGAATTTATTCAACGAACACCATAAGCAAATAATTGTCTTACAACTTAGAAGTGGGATAAAAGATCTACAGTTTTATTAATAATAAATTAGCTTCGAAAATAAAATAAAATAGACCACGAGAATATTGAATCGGAAAATCAAAAAAATGATTACGTCGCAGCATCATCAAAATGACGTCATGTTAACACCACCACGTGGAAGTTTGTCATCGGCGTCATCAGGATATGAAATAGCAAATGAGAATATTGTACGAAATGATCATCAACCTCAACAGGTTTTTCATCATGGTTCGCCGAATATTCATACGACTTTTGTCGATGGTCATAGTACACAACCGGATCTCTATTACGCAAATACGCGAGAGAACGCGTTGAAACAGAGTACATCTTATTATAATCAATTGTCAAATCCAATGGAAACACAGCCGACATATTTCCAACCATCGTATATGCCGCAGAATAGTAATATTTATCCAGTGCCGCGTGAACCTACATACAATGAGCCACCACAACAAACTCAGTCGAATTATTATCAACAATCAGCCATGTTACCACCGCCGCCACAGCCGTTAAATCGGTTCGAGTTTGAAATGGATTTATTGAGACGGGAAAACGATATTTTACGCCGCGAGCGAGACATAATGCATATTAATAATCAGATTGGACCGAAAAAAAGTACGTATAATTTTAGTCCCCGTGATGTGAGTGCTATGATTACCGATTTTGACCCTGAAATAAGTACAATTTCAATAGTACAGTGGATCGAGCAGATCGAAAATATTAGAGGTATATACAATTTGGATGAATTGTTAGTTTTTTACGCTGTAGTTACCAGGTTAAAGGGAATCGCTTTGACTTGGTATGAGTCTATGTCGATGTCTGTAAGGGATTGGGGAGGTTTGCGTACTGGTTTGGTGTCGGAGTTTGGCCGTCGCCGTACTGCAGCCGATATTCATTTAATGTTATGCTCATGTAAAAAGAAACCCAACGAAACATTTATGGAGTATATTTATCGGATTAAAAGTATCGGAAGTCAAGGTAATTTAGATGAGGGTGACATAATCAAATATACAATTGCTGGTCTTAACGAACCAGATCTTGTAAAATCGTTAGCGGCACAGCAGTTTGATAATATATTACAGTTAGCAAATCAGGTTAAGGTTTATGAGAGTATAATGAAACAAAAACATTTTCATCCCGCCGACAATAATCTCCGTAAAGAGAGTAATCGTGATAGTTTAGAGAAACCCAAATGTTTCAAATGTCACAAAATTGGGCATTTATCTCATCAATGTATCGAAAAGGTTTTAGTTTGTTCGTATTGTAGAAAGGAAGGCCACTACGAAGTTCAGTGTAGAAAAAAAAGATTTGACACAAATACGGCTGATAAAACTGGTAATCCAGTAAAAAGTGTCAAGCGAGTAGAAGTAATCGACGAATATCATAAAATGATTGTGGTAAATGGAATAGTAGTCAAAGGTTTTATAGATTTAGGAAGTGATTGTGTCACTGTTCGAGAAAGTACCGCTAGTAAGTTAAAGTTACATATTGTTCCCCATAAACAAATTTTGAGAGGTTTTGGCGAGGGATTAGCGGTTACAACGGGTAAAAGTTTGTCACAAATTCAGATTGATAATATCAGTATAGATGTAGAGCTTTTGATTGTTCCAAATGAAATGCAAAAAGATGAAATTATGGTAGGTCGTAGTGCTTTAGACAAGCCAGATATAGTCATCGAGAAATCTTACAAAAAATTGGTCATCCGAAGAGTTAGTAATGACGCATTGAATTCAATCGAGGGAAATAAGGTTAGCACTATTAATCCGATTAATAATAAAGAGAAAGAGGTTGGTTTAGTTGACATTCAGGAGAATATTCTTAAGCTAGAAAACGACATCACTGAAATTAAGGATGAATTGAAAGATGATCATTCAACACCGGCGGAGATACGGAAACAGGATTCTGACGAATCAGAAAAGATAAATGAGTTTAATGTAAATAGTGTAGAGACTGATAGAGTTATCGAAAATAGTATCAGCGAATATTTATCCAAAGTCGATAGGGACAAGCTGCGAGGCATTTTGAATGAATATCGAGACTGTTTCGCCGTGAATATGTCAGAATTAGGAATGACAGATCGCGCAGAAATAAAAATTGTTCTGAATGATTCTACACCAGTGTGTTACCGACCCTATCGTTTGTCTGTTTCCCAGCGTGAGAATGTATCGAAATGTATCGATGAGATGTTGGTTTTGGGCATAATTCGAAATTCTGCGTCCTCATATTCGAGTCCAATCGTGGTTGTGAAGAAGAAAACCGGCGAAGATCGAATGTGCATTGATTATCGGCGTCTAAATGCCAAAACCGTGAAGGATCGTTTTCCAATGCCTCAAATCGACGATTTGCTGCAAAGATTAGCAGGAAAAAAATATTTCACCGTTGTGGATTTGGCCTCCGGTTACTACCAAATTAAAGTCAACGAAGAGTCAAAACATTTAACCGCATTTGTGACACCAGACGGGCAGTACGAGTTTAACCGGATGCCATTTGGGTTGGCCAACGCACCTGCAGTGTGCCAGCGTTTGATGAATTCTATCGCTCAAGAGATGGATAACGAGATTGTTGTTTACATGGACGACACAATTTTACCCAGCGTCGATATAGAAAGTGGGTTGAAACTACTCGAGAAATTTTTATTAAAACTTCGCCAGTATGGCCTAACTTTGAAACTGACCAAATGTAAATTTCTACAAGAAAATGTGACATTCCTTGGTCATGATATCTCACAGCAGGGAATAAAAGCAGGGGAAGATAAGATTACCGCTGTGAAGAATTTTCCCGCACCGAAAAACGTCCATGAAGTTCGAAGTTTTATAGGACTTGCCAGCTACTTTAGAAAATTTGTGCCGCATTTTTCAACAATAGCTGAACCACTGACACGTCTCACCAGAGTAGACACCAAATATCAATGGTTAGATGAACAAATTCACGCATTTGAGACCATTAAGTCAAAACTTTGTGAACGTAACGTTCTGACATTATATGACTCGAAGAGGCAACATCAGATTCACACCGACGCTAGTATGATTGGGGTGGCTGGTATGCTCTTGCAACTAGAGGAAGACAACTGTTTACATCCCGTGGCGTATTTTAGCCGTCAAACATCGAATCTAGAAAGAAAATATCACAGTTTTGAGCTGGAAACCTTAGCGGTTGTGGAAACGATTGATCGATTTCGACCATATCTTCTAGGTAAACACTTTACAGTAGTTACAGACTGCAATGCTCTCAAGACCGCATCTACCAAAAAAGATATCAACTCTCGTATTGGTCGATGGTGGTTACGTCTTCAAGATTATGATTTTAATATCATCCATAGAAGTGGTAACCAAATGGGTCATGTAGATGCCATGAGTAGGAGCCCGGTTCTGCCGCCGTCAGATATTGTACCGGCATCTCTCGACGTTTTGTATGTAAATTTCATAGAGGATGATTGGCTTGTCGCTTTACAGAAGAATGATAGCGAAATTATTCAAATAATTAGCGATTTAAATGACGAAAAATCGAAACAACTACGACATGATTACAAAGTGCTGAATGGGAAGTTATATCGAAAAACGAATAATAATGATTTACTATTTGTTGTACCAAAAGGAGTTCGTCGAAGAATTTTAGCTGAATGTCATGATCAAAGAGGGCATTTCAGTATTGATAAAACTATAAGTGCCATTCAAAAATACTACTGGTTTCCACGAATGCGCCAAGTAGTTAAAAAGTATATCACGTCGTGTATGGAGTGTCTCTACCACAAAGAGAAGGGTGGAATGAAAGGAATTGAACTACATCCAATTGACAAGGTGCCAGTACCCTGTCACACCTGGCATCTTGACCACGTAGGTCCATTTATTAAAAGTGTACGGAAAAATAGTCACATTTTGGTTATCATCGATGCTTTCACCAAATATGTATATATCAAAGCTGTAAAAGATACTTCAACACAGTATGTCATCAAAGCAATGAATGAATTAAGTCTTCATTTTGGGACACCAACTCGTGTTATCTCTGACAGAGGTTCAGCATTCACGTCGAATTCCTTCAACAAGTACTGTGTCGAAAATAATATTAATCGCATACTCAACGCCACGGCAACACCGCGAGCCAATGGCCAAGTGGAGCGTTCCAACAGAACAATATTGAGTGCAATACGAACAATGGTTGAGAATGTAGGAACAACGCATTGGGAAAGCTGCCTTCGACCAATTCAATGGTCAATAAATAGCTCACCCAACTCTACAACTAAAGTCTCACCGCAAGAACTATTGTTTGGTTTTAGTCCACGACCTATTTTTGGGGAAAAACTTGCATTGGAGTTGCATCAAACAACGCATGAAAATGATAAAACGGAGATAAATTTGCCAGAGTTACGTCAAGAGGTGTCTCTTCGTATTAAGAAGAACCAGGAACAACAAAAGATTAGGTTTGATCAGAAACACAAACCACCGGAGGAATTCCAGGAAGGAGACTTAGTGGTCGTATTCCGAGAGCCAGTTTCGACTGGTGAAAGTAAGAAACTTCAACGACGTTTTCGAGGTCCATACACCGTCGAGAAAATATTACAGGGAGATCGATATCTTCTAATAGATAAAAATCCGGAGCCTGGGAAAAGAAGATTTAGCGGGGTTTTTGCATCAGACAGCATGAAAAAAGTCGTTAGTCCCGACGATAGCGATATTGAGGAATCCTCCTCAGAAGAGGATTGAGGCAATCCTCGGTCAGGTTGGCCGAATATAAACACCAAAAACGGTTATTATTTTTATATTTTTAATTCGTTACACATTTTGAATTATATTAACGTAGCGCCCTCATTTGAATTTATCTTATATTTATTTTATAATATTGTAATGCCATCTGTAGAAAGAACCGAACATCATGGCTGTGCCCATGTAACACATTTCTACTTAAGTGAAAAGAAGGCAAAAGAGAAATTAGTCCTGACATCACCGAGTAACAGTGAACAATAAAAAGAAATGTTCTATTTAAGAATTAATGTAGTTTGAATTTATTCAACGAACACCATAAGCAAATAATTGTCTTACATTAGTGCGTATAATTTCATGTTGTCTCTGACAACATATCATATTTTGTACAATAAAATTTACTTCGTTACTTTATTATCCTCAAAACGCAAAAAAAAATGAAATTGTCAAAACTTATCTTCACATTTATCGTCCGGGAAGATAAAAATGAAGTGAAAAATGTGTAGAGATAAAATAGATACACCTGTATTCTAATACAAAAACTTCCATTTTGTTAGCTAAACTGCGTACCGCAAAATGAAATTCAGCTGTGAAATTTTCATTTTCGTTTTCTGTTGCGTCAATTTTATATGAATAATTTCATTTCACTTCAGCAGCGTACGGGCCTTAACGGTATAAATGCGACATATTTCAACCTGAACTAATGTAGTAAACCTAACTCTTATCACAGAATAATAAACAACCAGAAGGGACATTGCGTGGACCAAGACATTTTTGCTCTTACTCTTACCTTACATTTTACTTGTTCATTTTACATGAATTTTCAGCCATTGAACGACAACTTAACACTGAAAACCTTACCATCGCCAAATCAAAGAATACCCACAAGAGACAACGCGGTTTTTGTAAGGAAAAAACTCGACACATATTTTTGACCTTGGTTTGGCGAAGGTAAGATTTTCGTTGTTAAGTTGTCGTTCAGTGGCCGAAAATTCAAAATTAACATGTAAAATATAAGGTAAAAGCACAAATTACTTGGTCCAGGTAATGTGCCTTCTGGTTGATTATATTTCTGTGGCCAAACCAAGGTCAAAGTCCACATCTCTCCATATAAAAATCGCGTAATTCCGCTTCTGGGTATTCTATTCTCTTATCTTAAAACATATGTACATGTAAAGGTTCCGCGACCTCCTTGCTAGAATAACCCGCGTGGCGGTAATATCTCTTTAACTAGAGTAATAACTCTAATTCATTTTTTGAAGAATATGATAATTTTTGTATGGTTGAACTAGTTTTTAATAATTTTTATACTGCATATGAAACAATTTGACGGTTTGGAACGCTGGTCGACATCACATGCACGTGTCAATGCTTTTAACTTTTCATACCAGGCGCCTCGCCTCGAAATTTTTAGTTACCACACATACGAAGCTGAGACCCCTTCATACCGGTGGCGTCGGCTTTGAACATTCGGTTGATATCAAATATTTTATTTAGGTCCATTTTACACGTGAATTATAGCAAGAAACGAGATATTATGAATTTGTAAGCTACATATGAGCTAGATTTTTCGGTAAATATAAAACAGTTGTGACAAAAATGTGATTTGTAGGTTATGTTGACAAAGCTCTTCGCTTTGTACTACTTTAAAATGTCGCAGTCGAGTGTGGAACGCATTGCCTTGGCCTCGTAGATAACTTCATTGCAATATATTTTATTTTTTTATTAAATTATCACTTAAAAATAAATTATTTTTCAACGAAATGAATTTATTACTATAAAATTAAACATTATCAATCAAATGAAACTAATTTTCATAATTCAAAATTGAAATAAAGAATTTTCATTTTCGAAGCTCAAAGCCGAGGCGCTTGGTATGAAAAGTACTTTACTGTGCAGTAAAGTAATGTGAACATTCGGAAAAAGGCCATAGGAAATTTATAGTGAAATTTATTTTTGTTATGTTGGTAAAGAATTTACTGTAATTAGCTTGCCCATACAAAAAGTTAAAATTTATAAAATTCAATTCGAAAAATTCGAATACGCCTTTTGATGGATAATAAATCGCGATTCATTTAACACTAGACCCGTCAAAATGACAGATTTACATTTATTGAATTAATTTTTTTTATTATCATGTTAGAATTATTTTAGAAATTTATGATGACTTTTAATACAGACAATAAAGTAATTAAAAATCATCAAAAATTCCCTACAATTCAAACATAATAATTTAAAAAAATGAATTCAATAAATATAAATCGGTCATTTTGGCCAATCGGTAGGCACTACTACCTAGTGTTAAAAAAGATATTTCTTTTATTTAATTCGTTAAAAAGTTAATTTTTGGTCACATAAATCCAGTCATAAAAATAAAAAATTTCAAAATAATAAAAGCAACAACATGAACGAATTTATTACGTTCGGAAATATATCAACAAATTTTATCTTCGAATTTTACTACAAATTTACTTTGGTCTTTTTCCGAATGTGCCGAATATTGATACATAAACCAATTAATAGAACTTAATTAGAATAAGGAAGAGTACATCAAATAGTTGTGCTACTTTCCACGAGGTGGCTAACCAATTACGAATTGAAATCGAACTGTCAAATTCTTTATTAAATTCTTTTTCTCTACCCGTAACCTCGTGTTAACGTGGTAATAGTGCTGTGTCAAAAATTATTTATTTTTTGTGTTATTCAGCCTAAAAACACATTCAAAATGAGTTTATATAATTTCAAGAAAATTATGGTGGTTCCACCAGCCAAGGTATGTTTTCCCAAAATTTTGTAGTGGTTTCATAACTAAATATTATTGTTTTGAACAAATCTAACCTCAAAATTGTATTTTCCAAATTTAGGATTTTATAGATATTATGTTATCTAAAACACAACGAAAAACACCAACAGTTGTACACAAGGGCTACAAAATATCACGTATTCGTGCCTTTTATATGAGAAAAGTTAAATTCTCACAGCAATCGTTCCACGACCGTTTGTCACAAATCATCCAAGATTTTCCAAAACTCGATGACGTTCATCCTTTCTATGCCGATTTAATGAATGTCTTGTACGATAAAGATCATTACAAATTAGCGTTGGGCCAGCTAAATACAGCACGCCATTTAGTTGATAAGTAAGATAAACACATATTATTGTAATAACGCAAATTTCATAATGTTATCTAATTAATTTTTTTTTTTGTTCTGTTCAGCGTGTCGAAGGATTATCTTCGTTTATTGAAATATGGAGACTCGTTGTATAGATGTAAACAACTTAAGAAAGCCGCCCTTGGTCGTATGGCAACAATTATGAAAAGGCAAGCATCAAATTTAACATATTTGGAACAAGTACGGCAACATTTATCTCGTTTACCATCGATCGATCCATACACGAGAACTATTATAATTTGTGGATTCCCAAATGTTGGCAAATCAAGCTTCATTAATAAAATTACAAGGGCTGATGTTGAAGTTCAACCATACGCATTTACTACTAAAAGTTTATATGTTGGGCATACAGACTATAAATATTTGAGATGGCAGGTGATTGATACCCCCGGAATATTAGATCATCCATTAGAAGAACGTAATGTTATTGAAATGCAGGCTATCACTGCATTGGCTCATCTTCGTGCTTGCGTGCTCTATGTAATGGATATATCTGAGCAGTGCGGTAATACTATTGAACAGCAAATTCAATTGTTCGAAAGTATCAAGCCTCTTTTCTCCAACAAACCATTAATCGTTGTTTTGAATAAGATAGATATAATTGATTTGGAAAGTTTATCACAGGAAAGGCGTCAAATGATCGCAAAATTAGAAGAGGATAGTTCAGTCACTTTAATGCAAATGTCAACTGCTAGTGAAATTGGTGTGTCTGAAGTTAAGAATGAAGCATGTGAACGTTTGTTATGTTTCCGTGTTGATCAAAAAATGCGTACCAAAAAGGTTGAGGGAATATTGAATCGGTTACATGTTGCTATGCCTCAAGAACGCGATGAGAAGGTGCGTCCACCTTGCATACCCGACTCTGTCCTAGAACGAAAGTCGGCTATGGCAGAACACGAACATAAACGTAAGCGTAAATTAGAAAAGGAAATTGCCGAAGAATTGGGTGATGATTATTCGCTCGATTTAAAGAAACATTACGTCACGATACCAGAAGAAGAACGTTACGATGCTATTCCCGAATTCTTGGAGGGTCATAATTTGGCTGATTATATTGATGCCGATATATTCGATAAACTAGAAGAACTAGAACGCGAGGAAGGATTACGCGAAGAGTCTGGTGTATATAAGGCTCCTGATTATACACTTGATGATACTGTTAAAGAAATTCGTGAAATGGCTAAACAAATCCGATTGAGACGTTTTGAATTGCGCGATGATCGAAGACTAGACAGTAAGAAAAATAAATCCGTTATTCCACGTAATAAAATACCTCGTGTTCGTGATCGTAGCGTAAGCAAATTAAAAAAATCATTAGAGAATCTTGGAGTTGATATGTCCGGAACCGAAAATGCCAATTTCACGAAGAAAGTGGTTGATAAACGTCGCACTTTCACAACTGGTGTCAAGCAATTGTTAGATAAGGAATCATCGGCGGTTGTTCGAAGCACTGGTGCGAAATTGAAACGGGCTTTACCACGTCATGAAGGTGGAATCAAGAATGTTGTAATGAAGAAGAAACTTCAAGTAATGGCACGTAAAGACCTTGCACAGAAATTCAAGAAATTCGCAATGAAAGGAGAGGGTGATAGATTTATTGGAAATAAAATGCCAAAACACTTGTTCTCCGGAAAACGCGGTAGCGGTAAAACTGACCGTCGTTAAAAAATTTGTTTTGGAAGTTTATCTACCTATATGTTTTTTTTTAAATTAATAAAAGAATTACCTATATGAATAATTTGTGTTTTATTATTGAATGCAATTCCAGGGATGAAGTTATTGTGATATGCAAATTGTGTGTGTGTTCATGCAGTGAAAATCGATCGGAACCATTCTCCTTTGAGTTTTAATTGATAATTAATCTGAGTATGCAGCAGGCGGCTCGAGATTTACTTAAAAAACTGGAATATCTGCATGATCGGAGCAATGTTCGTTAGAAAACCAGCGGGGCTGTTTCTGAATATGATCCGAACGTATTCGAGTCTTTCAGAATTTAATCAGATTACATTCGAATTTGTATCGTGTTCACACATGACATAGCCAGGTAGCCGTTTCATCATACTGGTTGGTAATACTAAATCATTCTGGAATCACGGTAAGCAACTAGGTTGTATTTGGTACTACCAAAGATCATAGTATATTAGAGATGAGTCATTCGGTACAAAAAATAAAAAAGACTAGGAAACCCTCCCCTTTCTTTAGCTACGGTACTTTTGCATAACACGTAGAAGAATAGAAACCGGCACATTAAAGTTAAACTATTTGCATATAATTTGTACGCAAAATATTTACGTATATATCAAAGGAACCCTATATAATGCATCGGGGGGACCCAATTTTTATATCATATTTTTGTACTGAATGAATCATCATTATCATTGGTACTACTTATCTTCATTCCTTCTTTATGATCGTGATTATATAGGAACAATAGTATCCATTCGCTTGTCATTGTCAGAAGAGTCGTTTCTACTATTAAAGTTCCATACGAGTCTTTGCTTAAGAAGTTTCAAAAGTTCTAAGGTACGACTATTCTGCAAGATTCGTTGCCTGGTACGAGAAACTCGCATCAGGAAAATTTTCTTTCTTTTCAGCATGTGTAAAATTTAGCATAATTTCATCTTTTAACAACATTTGGTCTATAAAAAGAGCGTCGCAGGCATTTTCTCTTAGATATGCAGATGAAACATTCTAACGATGGATTTATTGACGAAATAACAATAAAACAATTAAGATTTTCACAACAATTGTGATAGTCGTGTCACGCCATTTTTCATGACTATAGTAGTATAATAGTCAATAGTCATGTCGCATCAGTTTTTACATTCTCTTCAACTGTCGTCAGGACGGGCGACAGAATTGAAAAATATAATTTGTTCAATTAAATTTGTAAAATTATTGATTTTTTTGTAGTTTAATTATTAATTCACGTAATTGTTTATTGTTTCTCTTTAATTTTACTTCAAAATTCCTCCCATCTAATGACCAATGAGAAATTCGTTACCAAAATTTTTTCATATTTTCTGCTATGTGGCAATGCTTCAGTTGTTTGTAATGTCCGTTCCGTAGTCACTTTATACGACAGATGTCATTTGATTTTTGCAAGTGACATGACTGCAACAAAATGAAAACGCAATTATTTTATTTTATATTTTATTTAATGTTTGAGCAATTTTGTGTACATTTTAAATATGTGTTGTATAAATTAATCATTTTATTCTAAAACAATTTTAATAAATAATTTTCGCGACATATTTTTAGTACATTAGTTGCAATCTTTTCACTTGAATATCAATTTGTATGTGACGCGACATGTCACGCCGCCTGCAGTAATACTACCTTCGGTTTTATGTTTGTTTACCCGTATGATACATCCTCGAAGCTCATAGAAAATAAAATTATCCATTTACTCTTCTTCGAGTGGTTTTGTGGTTATATAATTCCGTAATAATGTAAATACGTTATTATTTGTGGTGGCCGTGGCTTATATCACACTTATATAATTATTGTCTAAATGTCCGTTCGGACATTATTAAAAAATCGTTCGCCAAGATCAAAAATTTCAAGAGACAAGGTTATGAGGGATGAAAAAGTTAGTCCTTTAGGACTTTATCGGTCCTTTAGAAAATAGAAAGTACTTCGATACTTTTGCTTAATATTTCAGTCCTTTCGAAAAAATATTTATATTCAATTTTTTCTGCAAAAATGTCAGGCAGCACTTTTCGAAGATCGAATAATTTTTTGTAGGATAAAGGGTAAAATAGTAAAGTACTTTTCATACCAGGCGCCTTGGCTTTGAGCTTCAAAAATAAAAATTCTTTATTTCATTTTTCAATTATGTAAATTAGTTTTATTTGATTGATATCGTTTAATTTTATAGAAATAAATTCAATTTCTTAAGAAATAATTTATTTTTAAGGCTGTTTTCCAAACGATACTTATTTGATACTTATTGACTTATTTGGCCGCCATTTTAAATAAGTAAGTAAAGTCATTCCAATAGATCGATAATTTGACAGCCAAAATATGTCATATTTTTTTGAGTGTTAAGGAAAACAAACAGCAGTTTATATGAAGCTAACTTAAAATGATTGAAAATAACTTAATTTTAATAAAAATAACCATAGAAAAAACTCAAACGGCACAAGATTAAACCTAAAGAATACGAATTTGCCTTCTTTTTATGTTTTAATTTTTCACATGCTTTTCACAAAAAAATTTACTTGCTTAGCTTAAAATGACATAAAATGAATACATTTCAATTAAATTTTTATTAAAAAATATTTAATATATGTCTGAAATTATAGAAATAAAATTGCATCTGTGCCACTTCATACAAAAAGATATGAACAATATTTTGACGTTTATTTGTTTTCCTTAACACAAAAAATCACAATGAAGTTGTCTAGCATTCAATCTATTGATTTAGCTTTTAGGTATTAATGTCCTTTATATTTTACATAAATAAATATAATTAAATCGACTTTAATAAATGCGTTATTAATCAAAATAAATTTCGTTCTAATCGAAAAAAAACAGCAAATTTGAAGTAACACCGACTTAACTACTTGATATTAAACATGAACGCCTTATCTGTGGCACAAATAAGGTACTTTTCTTTCAAATATGTATCATAAGTTAAGTTACTTTTGCTTATTTCCATAATTGAAATTGCATTTATGGCAATTTAAGAATTTTGTACAAATTTTGTTTTAATTTCGATTTTGTTGAAAACTGTCATTCAGTGTGCGGTCGCAGTGCAATATAGGTAAATAAACGAAAATGCATTAATGGCGTCGTATAAAACAATTACATAAATTTTTGTTTGCGTTCTGATCCAAATTATACAATAAACATCTAATAAATTAATGAAATACATTTTTTTCAGTGAAAAGCTTGTTTTCAATTTTTTTAGAAACTTTGAAATATTTGGTCGCCGCCATTATGAACCACAAGCAAAAATTTATGAAATTGAGCCGATTTAGACGTGCTTTCTTGCATCAGTTTCTTTCCTCGTTTCTTTACGCCTCTCTCCATAAACTGATTTCGAAGGTCATATTCTTGTGATTCTTTTTTCAACAAATTTTTTTTGTGATTCTTGTGATTCTCTGCGCTAACACAAACAAAAAGTTGTATAAAATTTCCGAAGGTCGTATTTTTATTTCTATACTAAGTTATGAGACGACGTGGCATACTATGATACTGGAAATATTTTTACACATACATAGAAAAATAATTCAAAAGAATCACGTTTCAAGAAAACGCGTGTAAATGCAAATCGGTTTTTTGAAAGCAGAGAAACGTAATGCAAGAAAGCATGTGTAAATTGGCTCATTGGCTATTTTATTAACCTTCACCTTGTCCTATGATTCTGTTATTTATATTTTTTTATTTCAGTGATTATACGAATACTCAAAACAATGAAGAAATATCGTGCACATTGTGCACCTTTGTTTGTGTGCCGATTAGACGCATTTCTAAACATTAAATAATCCGGAACAAAGGGAACATTCTGCGGCATTCGAAATTCCTTAATAGAAGTTTAACAGCTACCTTGTAATTGTTTATAATTGAAATAAATATTAAAAAAAATTATTATTCAACTAATTTTATTTTACAAATCTACCATTACATACGCTCGGAAATATTGGTCAATCCAACCGGGAAAATGCAAAGAATCTACCATAGAAAACTGTTTAAATCCCAATGGAAAATTGTACAAATTTCATAGCGGAAAGGTTCTTGAAATTAGTATGGAAAAGTGTATGGAAAAACCACGAGTTTCCGATAAAATTCCACTGCGTATCTATAGTTTGATTTTGTCTCTTTTTAGTTGGGATTCATACCTACACCGGAATTTTTCAGACACTTTTCTTTGGCGAGTAGTATGGAATTCCGTGTATTTTTTATGTTTCTTTCCATAGAAAGAGCCGATTCACACGTGTTTTCTTGCATCAGTTTCTTTCCTCGTTTCTTTACCCCTCTCTCTATAAACTGATTTCGAAGGTCATATTTTTGTGATTCTTTTTTCAACAAAAATTTTTTGTGATTCTTGTGTTTCTCTGCACTAATACAAACAAAAAGTTATATAAAATTTCCGAAGGTCATATTTTTATTTCTATACCAAGTATGCGACGAGAAATATTTTTACACATACATAGACGAATAATTCAAAAGAATCACGTTTCAAGAAAACGCGTGTAAATACAAATTGGTTTTTTGAAAGCAGAGAAACGTAATGCAAGAAAACATGTGTAAATTGGCTCATAGAGTGTGGTTTTCGCAAGAGAGTGCGCATGGAATTCCGTTGGAATTGCATATTGGGTCGCCTCGAAATTTTTAGTTACCACAAAAGCGAAGCTGAGACTCTTTCATACCGGTGGCGTTGGCTTTGCACATTTAGTTGCTATCAAATATTTTATATAGGTCCATTTTACACGTGAATTATAGCAAGAAATGATATATTATGAATTTGTAAGCTACATATGAGCTAGATTTTTCGGTAAATATAAAACAGTTGTACCAAAAATGTGATTTGTAGATTATGTTGACAAAGCCCTTCGCTTTGTACTACTTTAAAATGTCGCAGTCGAGTATGGAACGCATTGCCTTGGCCTTGTAGATAACTTCATTGCAATATATTTTTATTTTTTTTAAATTATCACTTAAAAATAAATTATTTCTCAACAAATTGAATTTATTTCTATAAAATTAAACGATATCAATCAAATAAAACTAATTTACATAATTGAAAAATGAAATAAAGAATTTTTATTTTTGAAGCTCAAAGCCAAGGCGCCTGGTATGAAAAGTTCTGTACAAAGCGAAGCGCTTTGTTAACATAACCTACAAATCACATTTTTGGTATAACTGTTTTATATTTACCGAAAAATCTAGCACATATGTAGCTTACAAATTCATAATATCTCATTTCTTGCTATAATTCACGTGTAAAATGGACCTATATAAAATATTTGATAGCAACTAAATGTGCAAAGCTGACGCCACCGGTATGAAAGGGTCTCAGCTTCACATTTGTGGTAACTAAAAATTTCGAGGCGAGGCGCCTGGTATGAAAAGTACTTAAAACACACCAAGCGGCGACGACGGGCGACAAAATTAAATGCTTGTTATTTTGGTGATTTAATGAATACAAGTCGTAGTTTAAGCAAAAATACTCGTCGTCTCAGGACTAGAGTACGCTAAGCGACAAAATCACTATTTTGAGAAAAATGAAAATTAAAGTTTGCGAGGTCATTATGACATAGTGGATAGCGGAAAACACAAAACCAGTTCCCTCAGGAATGGGTAGACTGATTAAGACGTAAATACGCGCAAACGAAAGAGGATATTTTAAATCCTCAGAATCCATCAAAACCCGAAAAATGGCAATTTGGTGGTTAGCGTACTCTAGTCCTAAGACGACGACATGTACATTTTATTAAAACATTCAAGTATTTCATAATTTTAATAGAAAAATATGCAAAACGAAAATACATCGAGTGAAGTTGTTTCTGTCGTCGCGGCAATATGTTCCACATATATACCTTCAAAAAAATGTCGCGTCTCGTCGCTACACATAATCTCACTGTTTTTTGATTTATATAAAAACAAAAGAATTTATCAAGAATTTGTAAGTTTTATTTATCATTACAGAAAAATTAAATTAATTAATTCGTAGAAAAATACCTAAAAAAGGAAAAAAATCGCGTCGCTTGGTGTGCACAGATGCTGGCGTCTATTATGTGGATTGCTTGGAATATGTTGCGTCGCTCTTGGTGTGTTGGGTAAAACACACCAAGCGCGATACGACATGCCCCACATATTCCACTTGTGAAAGATTTTCTTTTAATGCACATTTTTCTATTAGAATTATGAAATATTTGAATGTTTTAATGAAATGAAGACCGATAACTTCAAGTGACGACTTCAAAATACATTTGTCGGTTGGCGATGTCGCTGTAATAAATACAACAAGAGCGTCAGCGACCGACGACAAAATATTAAATAACATAACAAAGAAAAACAATATAACCTTAAATATCGTCTCACTAGCTCAATTAATTTTTTTCAAACGATGTTATGTTTAGTGAATTAAAAAATAATAATTAAAATTAAATTTGGCGAATGAATTTACGTTGTTTGTTGTTAAAGCATGAAACACACCGAGCAGCGGCAGCGAGCAGCAAATTTAAATATTAACTACCTATTTAATGAATTCAAATCATAGTTTGAGCATAAATATAGACACTTTGTAAGAAGACAATCAATAATTTAATATTTTTAATAGAAAAATGTCAATTAAAAGAAAATCCATTGAATGAAGTTGGTTTTGCCATCGCATCAATAGGTTCCACACCCAGCAGCAAAAAATAATGCTCTTTGTTGCTAAACATAACCTCAATAAATATGTCGTATTGTTTCGTTTCTGTTATTTTCGTATGTACACATTTTCTTTTAATTGAAATTTTTCCATTAAAAATATAAAATCATGGATTGTTTTCTTCAAAAATGCTTATATTTATGCTCAAACTGCGATTTGAATTAATTAAATAGGTAAATTAGTTAATATTTAAATCTGTTTCCCGTTGCCGCTGCTCGGTGCGTTTCATGCTTAAGGCTGAAACACACCAAGAGCAGCGCGATATGTTCCAAACAATCCACACTATCGGCTGCTTCCCAGCAGACGATTCAGGCCTGACAAAGGTATATAAAATACCTGACAAAAATGCCTGGTAATGCCTGATTTTGGCATTTATTGCAAATGGTAATTTACCTCTATGTCCCGCTGACATATATGGGGGTCAGGCCTGAACGTAAGTTACATAAAACAGCTGACAATAAGGAACCGGAAATGCATTACGAACGGCTGACGTTGAGCACTAATTAAGGCCTTACTATTACACCTGACCGATAAACTACAGATTGAAGACGCAAACGGCTCAAATTGAAAATGTGGGATATCAAATGATAAAAATAACAAAATATTGTTGAAAATTAAATTTAATTTGTTTATTATAAATTTATATATGTATATGAATAAATATCTAGTAAAATATAAAAAACTAATTAACCTGTGGCTTTTTCGGTCTTCCGGATCCTTGACTACTTCTGGTGATGCTTATTGTGAATTCGGTAAATCTCGCGTTTTACAAATTTCACGTACTCTTCAAAGCAAGAAATTTTGGGTTGCCTTTGAATGCTCCTAATCGAAAAGAAAGAATGAGTTTTAATATTTTCAAAAATAAATAACCAGTTATTTAATAAAAGCTTACCAAATAGAGTTTGATTTAAATTTTTTTTCACCTGAACTCCAGCCCAATTGAAGTTTAAGAGCACCTCTTCCTGAACAATTTCATATTTTGAAAAAACAGAAACCTGTAAATAAAATAAAAATTCAATTATTTAAGACACTAATTATTTTTATATAAATCCTCACCAAATCTTTCTCGGTACACTACTTATCTAGCGAAACCAGTTCGGTTTCGTCCGAAATTGAAATATCAACCGTGATATCCCTTACCGATACCTTTGCTTTCACGACGGCCTGTTTTATTTCAGCCAAAGAGCTAGAGCTCTTATACAATGGTATTCCATCAATTTCAATAACTAGATGTATTTCTCGATTATTAATTAATTCATTTTCAATCATTTGAAAATTTTTCTGAATACCAATATGGAGATATTGCTGATCTTCACCAATATTTTGATTTTATATGACTCTACCGTTGTTAATTTAAACTTCGATATTAACGCAGCTTTAGTTTTTGGAACTTCAACCCCATAGTCTAAAAGCATTTTTAATAAATGTTCAGTAACCTCTTTCGATATATTTTTTGATACTACAATAGTGAAGAAAGTTTCTCTTCTCTCTTTTGTCTTAGATGTAGTATCCGTGAAATCTTCAATGAAACTGTGCGTTTCAGAATCATCACCAGCCATCGTCAAAATTTCGAAATTTTCTTCTAGATAATGACTATCATTAACATTATTTACTATATTTTTTACATCATAATTCACATCACTGTTTACACCATTAATTACATTTCTATTTACACGATTCACACTTATGGTAGACAAAACTCGGAATGCCTTCGATTGAACTTATAATTTTCAGATGCATTAAAATAAGGGCAAACATAACACCTGCCGTTTATATGACGGTGCAATGCATTTAATGCAAAGCTGATATTTTATGAGAATAAGGTCTAAGTCAGTAATGACAATCATATGTGAATTGTCTGGCATTACAACTGCCCTTATTTTATTGTTTTTGTCAGACCTTACAATTAAAACGCCGGTAGCTCACAAAGACATTTTTGTCAAACCTTTTATGAAAAGCTGACAGTAAGCTTTAGTGACAAATCGTCTGCTGGGTTGTAACCGTTCACACCGTGCAGCGCAGCAGATTTTTGTTTTTTACTTTTATCAAAATTGTTTTTTGTGTTATAGGAGTATTAAATGTTATATTTTGTGAAGAACGTTTATTTTTCAAAATATTTTATTTCAAACCAAATAGGTGCACAAGAAAATAATATAAATAAAACAACACGTCAGATTTATTGAGGTTATGTTTAGCAGCAAGGAGCATTATTTTTTGCTGCTGGGTGTGGAACCTCTTGATGCGACGTCAAAACCAACTTCATTCAAGACATTTTCTTTTAATTGAAATTTTTCTATTAAAAATATAAAATTATTAATTGTTTTCTTACAAAATGCCTATATTTATGCTCAAACTATGATTTGAATTCATTAAATAGGTAAATTAGTTAATATTTAAATTTGCTGCTCGCTGCCGCTGTTCGGTGGGTTTCATGCATTTTAAGGGAGGGAAAACTTAGGATTGTCTCATGAAAATTGGTGGGCGACCCATGTACGACCTAACAAAGTTAAAAAAAGTTAAAAATGTTTGATCTTTTCACAGAAAAACAATTCCTTTTGCTTTTTTTTGTCTGTTCTTTGTTGCTTTAAATATTTATTTGTTCTTTATGGAAGAAAATTGGAATTACTGTCATAAAATCAAACATTTTGAACTTTTTTAACTTTGTTAGGTTGCACATGGGTCGCCCACCAATTTTCATGAGACAAGCCTTATACGGTAGACAGACACAAAGTTAATCGCGATTTTCATTTAGCCCGATTGTCAAAAATCGCGTTGTGAAAACGAAATAATCCAGTTTTTTGTGAAAATTGTGTAATGACAGTCGTCTGCCATTACACGATTTTCACCTAAACCGGATTATTTTGTTTCCACAACGCGACTTTTGACAAAAATCACAACTGAAAATCGCGATTAATTCTGTGTCTGTCTACGGTATTAGGATATGAAAAATTGACAACCAAAAATTTGCAACTATCAACATCACGAGTCAAAAATCAGTTAGTAACATTGCAATGCTGGCGACAAAATTAGAAACGGATTCTAAAAAAAAGTTCGGCGATATTGCCGTCGTTGCCAGCGGCATTGGTTCTGTTAGCATCGTATGGTTTCGGTCGCTTGTCATCGTCGTTCTAGTTCTGTTTATACCAGATATCCTTTTTCTTCCATCTTTATTTTCATTGTAATCTTGGTGGGAGATTGCAGTGGTCTCGTTTTAGAGAAAAACGAAATTCATTACGCTACATTCCGAGCGATTTTTTTTTCTCTAACTTTGAAGTAATTTTTGGATTTATTTAAATTTAATTTGATTGAAAACATCATAAATTGGCAAAAATTGTATATATAAATGATCTTATGTGGACGTGCTTGGTGTGGATATCTCCCATGCGTGAGTGTTGACTTCTAGTTTTACCTGTCTAATTAATAAAATCATCATTTAACCTTTTAACTGAACCCTTCTAAGAAACGAATAAAAGAAAAAATATCTTTTGTTACTTTTAGTGATATATATAGTGATTTAGTCCTCTGTTGTTCATAATTTTAGTACTTTGGAATTTTTGTCAATTTCATTCCTAATAATGAGGTTATAGTTTCTTCTTTACCTATCAATTTGAATACGTATCCAATCAAAGCTAAGACCTTAACATTTTTCTTCTCTAGTTTCGAATACGTACGCCTTTCTTACCTAGATGTCGCCATCTACTTGATGTAATGGGTTCGACACAACATCCGCCAGCCTAATTTCCAGCACAGACGATCATATCGACCCTCAGTCTCTGCCTTCTGCGCGTCTTTAAGGTTTATTGTTTTCTAACTTCCACGATTTATTTGCATCTTCCGGTTACGCTGATCACACTTACTGTGTATCTTGCCTGTTTTTGTACAGTTTTTCATTGTCCAATTTTTAGGGTTTAACCTTTCTGGCCGCAGCTTGTTTTCAAGCGGCTTCAAAATAGCTTCACCATAAATGTTAAAATAAATGTCTTGTATAATTATATCAGTGTGTGGTTTCATAATGTGTCGTTTTATCCGGTTAC